>JAWIIG010000036.1:2488069-3110086 GCA_033557465.1 Ichthyophis bannanicus | reverse complement strand
GTGCTACCCCCTCACCCACAACAATCCCTCACGGACACATATAACCACCCTCAACGTATCATATATACATGCAAATACCCTCTGTTAGCCATTCAGATGTAAATAGTTAACACTGTTATCCAAGTTGTTATACCTGTTCTATGTAATTACGGTGTAACCCCCACTGTAAAACTCTTCTTGTTTCATGTAAACCGCACTGATATCAAAGAGCGCGGTATATAAGAAAAATAAATAAAAAATAAAATAAATAAATAAATAAATAAAAAATAAATATATTGCTGGAGGATAAGTTTACTACTGTTTGTAATAAAGGTTTGGACAAGTTCCTGAGGAAAGGTCCATAAACCATTATTAAAAAGGGACCCAGGATATCACTGCTTGACCCAATACAAGCATTGTGGAACCTGTGTCTTTTGAGGAAACTGCTAGGTACGGATGACCTACACTGGCCACTGTTGGAAATAGGATAGTGGGCTCGATGGACCTTGATCTGACCCAGTATGGCATATATCTTATGTTCTTATATGTCTGGAGTTAAGTTTAAAATTGAATTGTTGGAAAATCAGTACAGGGCTATGAATATTAGATTATTTTCCTCGCTCCCCGTTGGTTACGCCTCGAGATATGTTTAAATCATACCTATTGGAAGTTTTGAATGTTCCTGTGGAGTCTCATCCTCCGCTCTCGAAAATTTATTATCTTCCTACAAGTAAGAAGATGAAAGGATCGTATTTGGAAACGCCTGCTGAAGCTGAAGTTATGGATATTTTAAATGTCTTGGAAATTCTGAACACTTCTATATCTGAGATTGTGGTTCCTGCAACTCTTTTGGTGTCACTGGCTTTGGTATCTGATCGTGAATGGTTACTTAGAATGTATTTTAAGAAATGATCTGTTTTGTTTAAAGGTTTGGCTATCCGAAAGTTCCTTGATTTATCTCGAGACACTCAGAAATGAAAAGGGAGGTTTTTTTCTTAAGTCTGGTGTGACTCAGTTGGGAGGCCTATTTTTCCTGAAATTCCCTTGCAAATGTTTGGTTAAAATACAGTTTGTCTCACATATTTTTTATGACCCTTCCAACTTAGTTTCCTTTATTAGCTCTCGACTCTGCTGTTCCTTAGGTGGGTGGGTTAATTAGTAGGAACTAGTAATTCCAGACCTTCCTGGATCCATTTATCTTCTTGAGTAACCCTTTTTTGTGTCTTTCCTATATCATTTTGGGTCTCTGTTAATGTGAGGACTAGTAAGGCATTGGTTTTTGTTCGTTTTTGCTTGCCTTGATAATTGCATTGTAGATATTTGCTCACGCCTTTTTTCTGTATCAAGTATTGTTGACTCGCTTATATATTGTGAAATCTATAAATAAAAAATAAAAAATGAATAAAAATCTCAGCTGCCAAATTCTTGACCATTCAAGTTTAGCTAGATCCCTCCTCATGTTATCTATACCTAACTCGGTGTCTATTCTATTGCAGATTTTGTTATCATTCGCAAAGAGGCAAACTTTACCCGAAAGCCCTTCTGCTGTATCACTAACAATGATGTTAAAAAGAATCGGACCAAGGACAGATCCCTGGGGCACACCACTGGTAAACTCCTTCTCCTCAGAGTGAGTTCCATTTACCTGTACCTTTTGTCGCCTCCCACTCAACCAATTTCTAACCCAAGCAGTAACTCTAGGGTCCATCCCTAGGGTGCTCAGTTTGTTTATAGGTCGCTTGTGAGGAACAGTGTCAAAGGCTTTACTAAAATCTAAATACACCACATTTAGCGCTCTCCCTCAGTCCAACTCTCTGGTCACCCAGTCAAAGAAATCAATCAGATTTGTCTGACAAAACCTGCCTCTGGTGAATCCATGTTGCCTCGATCCTGCAATCTGATGGACTCCAGAAACCTCACTATTTTCTCTTTCAGCAGAGTTTCCAATAATTTACTCACGACTGAAGTTAAACTAACCGGCCTATAGTTTTCAACCACATCTTTACTTCCGCTTTTGTGTAAAGGAACCACATGTGCCTCTCTCCAGTGCTTTGACTCCAACGAGGCACTGAAAAGGTCAGTCAGTAGAGCTGCTAGAACGTCCCCAAATTCCCTCACTATTCTAAAGTGTATCCCCTATCCCAGGGGTCGGCAACCCGCGGCTCCGGAGCCGCATGCGGCTCTTTCTCACCTTTGCCGCGGCTCCGGAGCACACTGCCCGCCCGGTGACAGGCAATGGTGTTGTAAGCTCCCTCCCTTCTTCTGCAGCCGCGGCTCCCTGCCTCTTAGGGAACCGCGGCTGTGCTTTTAAAATCATCACGGAGCCCTTCCTGTCTTGACGGGCTCCGTGCAGCATTGTCCCGCCTCTAAAGGAAGTTTTGGAGGCGGGACAATGCTGCACGGAGCCCGTCAAGACAGGAAGGGCTCCGAGATGATTTTAAAAGCACAGCCGCGGTTCCGTACGAGGCAGGGAGCCGCGGCTGCAGACGCCGGGCGGGGAGCTGACTTGGAGGGAGGGAGCTGATTTGGTTGGTGGGTGGGGGCTGACATGGAGGGATGGAGGGGGCTGACATGGAGGGAGGGGGGCTGACATGGAGGGAGGGAGCAGATATGGATGGATGGAGGGAGGGGGGCTGACATGGAGGGAGGGAGCAGATATGGATGGATGGAGGGAGGGGGGCTGACATGGCGGGAGGGAGCAGATATGGATGGATGGAGGGAGGGGGGCTGACATGGAGGGAGGGAGCAGATATGGATGGATGGAGGGAGGGGGGCTGATATGGATGGAGGGAGGGGCTGACATGGAGGGAGGGAGCAGATATGGATGGATGGAGGGAGGGGGGCTGACATGGAGGGATGGAGGGGGCTGACATGGAGGGAGGGAGCAGATATGGATGGATGGAGGGAGGGGGGCTGACAGGGAGGGCGGGAGCTGATATGGATGGAGGGAGGGGCTGACATGGAGGGAGGGAGCAGATATGGATGGATGGAGGGAGGGGGGCTGACATGGAGGGAGGGGGGCTGATATGGATGGATGGAGGGAGGGGGGGGCTGCTGACATGGCGGGAGGGAGCTGATATGGATGGAGGGAGGGGGCTGACATGGATGGAGGGAGGGGGGGCTGACATGGATGGATGGATGGAGGGAGGAGGGGCTGACATGGAGGGAGGGAGCTGATATGGATGGATGGAGGGAGGGGGGCGCTGACATGGAGGGATGGAGGGGGCTGACATGGAGGGAGGGAGCTGATATGGATGGATGGAGGGAGGGGGGCTGACATGGAGGGAGGGAGCTGATATGGATGGAGGGAGGGGGGCTGACATGGAGGGAGGGGGGCTGACATGGATGGAGGGAGGGGGGCTGACATGGATGGATGGAGGGAGGAGGGGCTGACATGGAGGGAGGGAGCTGAATGAATGGAGGGAGGGGGGCTGACATGGAGGGATGGAGGGGGCTGACATGGAGGGAGGGAGCTGATATGGATGGAGGGAGGGGGGCTGACATGGAGGGATGGAGGGGGCTGACATGGAGGGAGGGGGCTGACATGGAGGGATGGAGGGGGCTGACATGGAGGGAGGGAGCTGATATGGATGGAGGGAGGGGGGCTGACATGGAGGGGGCTGACATGGAGGGATGGAGCACTGGTAATGGGGTTGAGGGGACTAGCACTGGAAATGAGCTGATTAGGGGAGGCTAGGACTGGTAATGAGCTGATGGGGGGTAGGACTGGTATTGGGCTGATTAGGGGAGGCTAGCACTGGTAATGGGGTTGAGGGGGGATTAGCACTGGAAGCGAGCTGATTGGGGGGCTTTGAATGGGCATGGGCTGATTGTGGGGAGGGGAGGATAGAGCTGCTGGCCCTGGAAGATAACTGGGGGCTAAGGCTGCCATGGTATTTGTACTAGAAGGGACTGGTCAGTGGGGAAGGAGGGGGATTGGAAGGAAATGGACACCAGTGGCAATCATGGGAATGCAAGTTGACATTGGAAGGTACTGGGAGTGAGGACTGGAAAGGGGCTGATATTGGGGAGGGTTACTGGGACTGGAAATAGGCTGATGGAAAGAAGTGAAGAAAACGAAAGAAGAGATAAGAAATGGCAGATGGACCATAGACCACAGAAAGAGAGCTAAGAGAAGACAGGAAAGCAGAAGCCTCAGATCGGGACCAGCATGATCAAAGAATAAATTGGTCAGACAACAAAGGTAGAAAAAATAGATTTATTTCATATTAGTGATTTGACTACAAAATCATCATAATTTTGAAATCAAATATTGTTACTTGTTGTTGTGATATTTTCTGGCGTATTTTTTTTGGTGTGCGAAGGAAGAGGGGTAGTCTTATACGGCGAGTATAGGCCAAACACCTATATTTTAACAGGAAAAGTAGGGGGTCATATATAGCATTAAGGTAAGAAACAATATATGCAGTGTTAGATTTGTTTTAAATGTCGCAATGGTTTTGCGGCTCCCAGTTTTTTTTTTCCCTTCGGAAACGGGTCCAAGTGGCTCTTTATGTCTTAAAGGTTGCAGACCCCTGCCCTATCCGGTCCCATTGCTTTGTCTACTTTAAGTTGAGCTAGTTTCTCACGAACACAGTCTTATAAAAATTGTTCAAAAAGCCCCTCGCTTCTGTTCCTGTTTGTAGGTGTTTTCTGAGGTCCTTCTCCTGATTCTTCATCTGTGAACACAGAACAGAAATATTTGTTAAGCAATTCTGCTTTATCCTCAACAGCTTCTACATATTCCTCCCCTTCATCCTTGAGTCTGACAATACCACTTTTGCCCTTCCTCTTCTCACTAACATAACTGAAAAATGTCTTATCCCCCATTTTATTGCATTGGCTATTTCCTCCTCTTTTTGAATCTTTGCTTTCCTGACTACTTTGCTAGCTTCTCTAAGTTTTTCGAAATATAGATGCCCGTCTTCCTCTCTCTGTGATCTCGTATTTCATGAAGACCTCTCTCTTTATCTTCACTTTTTCAGCTACTTCTTTCGAAAACCATAGCGGTCTCCTTTTCCTTTTAACTTTATTTACCATTTTAACAAAAAGGTTGGTTGCCCTTAAAATATCCCCTTTCAGTTTTGCCCACTGTTTTTCTACATCCCCCAGCTGTTCCATCCCGCTAACAACTCCCTGAGGTATTGGCCCATCTTGGCAAAGTTAGTTTTCCTAAAGTCTAAGACCTTTGCTTTTGAATGGATTTTAACAGCCCTAGTTCTAATACTGAGCCACACCATCTGGTGATTACTGGATGTAAAATGATCTTCCCCTATAACATCAGAAACACTTTCACCATTGGTAAGCACCAAGTTCAGTATGGCCCCTTCACGTGTGGGTTCTGTTACCAGTTACCTAACTAGTTCTCCCTGTAGAGAATCCAACATCTCCTTACTTCTAGATGATACTGCAGCAGGAGTGTACCAAACATCTGGCATATTGAAATCTCCTATCAGTAGCATTTCCCCTTTCCTAGAAATGCTGCTTATGTCTTCAATTAATTCTCCGTCCACCTCTTCCTCCCGTGCGGGAGGTCTTTGTATCACACCAATGCAAATAGATTTCTTTCCCTCTTTCTAGTTTAACCCACTGTGCCTCCTCTCTCCCTTTTAAGCTCTGCAGCTCGAAAGCTTTAATATTATTTTTTACATATAGTGCCACTCTCCTCCTCCCCTTCTTCCTACCCTGTCTTTTCTGAATAAAGTATTGCCTGGTATAATTACATCCCAGTCATGGTTTTCTGTGCACCATGTTTCTGTAACTGCCACTAAATTCAAGTCAGCCTCTGCCAATAAAGCTTAAACATCTGGGATCTTATTTCCCATGCTATGGGCATTTATACACACCGCTTTCCATATGTTGCCCCTTTTACCCATTTCCATAAAGGTATTTGATGTTTCACTTACCTGGGGGCTTTCTTCACCCATTCCTAATGAATCTAGTTTAATGCCCTCTTCAGTAGATTAGTCAGTCTGCTACTGAAGGCACGTCAACCTTTCTTGGAAAATGGATGTTCTGCAACCCTTGGAACAGCTCTCAATGATACCATCCACGCAGCTATGCATTCATCTCCAGGATGCGAGCTTCTCTGCCTTGGCTTTTACCCTCAACATAGTATCTACTTCACCCTCTATCCCAGAGCCATGAAGTTACTTTTGATACACTCAGGAATACCTGGCAGTATAATTTGTGCCGACATGGATTAGCAAGATTGGGTAATAGTCAGTGGGCTTGATGAGTCTTGGCAAACGCTACATAACATCTTGGATTTTGGCACCTGGCAGACAGTATACCTCTCTGGACATTAAGTCTGGTCGGCAGATGGACGCCTCATTACCCCTCAGAAAAGAGTCACCAACCACCACTATCCTTCGCTTCCTTGTGGTCACTGATTCTGCAACTTTGGGATGCTCGAGCTCTGGTTCTTCCCTTTCCAGGGATGCTTTCACTTCCTCCACTTCCAGGGCTGTATAATGATTCTTCAGTTCAAGGGCTGGAGAAATTGGATTGGTGATTCTGAAGGTCCTGGTGACTTGTGTCCAACCTTTGTCATTCTGTAGGCTCCCATCTTCTCCTCTGCTGGAGAGCTTGGATGTTGCAAGAAGCATCTCATCAATGTACTTCTTACTGTCTTGATTGCTCCTCAGCCTCGCCACCTCCACTGTGAGTTCCTCCACTTGTTTTCTGAGAGCTTCAGCATACAGGCACCCTGCACATGGAACTGGTCCTTCAAATGACATTGAGACTTCTGTCTGAACAGAGGCAGAAGCTGTAATGGGGGCAACAGCTTTGGTGATACAATTTTTCCCAGCCATTGTTCAATTGGTTGAGCTTAGGTATCTGTTAAAGCAAGAGAGAGAAAGACACCTACCAAAGTACCAGCTGGTTTCCCAGCTCTCCTTTCAGAGAAAAAGCAGTTAAACCTCTTAAGTGTGTTCAAAATGTGCTGTTCCAAGTCCCTTTGTGCAGTTAATTGGCAAGACTGCTCACTAGGGATGGGTGTAAACTGGTGGGGTAGGGAGGGAATTAACACCTGATGAGGTGTCAGTAGCTTCAAAGAGCTGAGAAAGATACTAAAGCAGCGTTTTAAACCTACCCCACTAAAGAAAATGTTTCCCTTTTTAAACTAAACGTCCAAAAAGATTATAACTTTGTTTTAAAAATGTACCAGAACCCTTTTGAGAGCTCCCAGGCACAGCCCCTGCTAGGAATGACTAGAATTTGGGAGCTGAGATTTAATGCTAAAAAATGTAGGGTCATGCATTTGGGCTGCAACAATCCAAGGGAGTCGTACAGTACAGGGGGTGACATACTTATGTCCACAAAGGAAGAACGGAACCTACAGGTGATTGTGTCTGACGATCTCAAAGTAGCTATACTGGTAGAAAGGCGACGGCAAAAGTTGGAAGGATGCTTGGGTGCATAGGGAGAGGAATGGACAGCAGGAGGCGATAGTGCCTCTCTATATATCTTTGGTGAGACCTCATTTGGAGCACTGTGTATAATTCTGAAGACCGCAACTTCAAAAGGATAAAAACAGGTCAGAATCTGTGCAGCGCGTGGCTACTAAAATGGTTAATGGTCTTCGTTATAAAGCATATGAGGACAGACTTAAGAACCTTAATATCTATAATTTAGAAGAAAGGCAGGACAGAGGCGATATGATTGAGATGTTTAAATACATCCATGGCATAAATGCACAGGAGGAGAGCCTCTTTCGATTGAAAGCAAGCTGTGCTAGGAGGATACATAGGATGAGGGTGAAAGGGAATAGACTCAGGAATAATATGCAGAAAAGCTTAATTACTCAACTGTAACAGGTGTTCTCCAGAGACAACAGGAATCAGTCCTCACATATGGGTGACATCGATGTCGACTGAGCCCTCACTGAAGCATCTCCCAAGCTTTCAAAGAAAGCCTTTGGGAGATGCCACCACGCATGTGTGGTCCCCTTCCCGCCCAAGGGTGCTGTCTTGCTCAGTCAGATGACATAGCAAGAGATGACAAAAGAAGATGGCTAAAATGAACAGCAACTCCAAGGGAAGGAGGGAGATTTGTGAGGACTGATTCATGCTGTCCCTGGAGAACACCTGTTACAGGTGAGTAAAGCATAGTTACTCACCTATAACAGGTGATCTCCGGGAACAGCAGGAATTTAGTCTTCACAGATGGGTATCGTCGGTACAGACAGAGCCTGCGCGGGAACGCTCCCCAGCGTCCAATAGGAAAGCTTTTGGGAGCATCCCACAGCAACTGCGTGCTGCCTTCCCGCCTTTCCCAACTGTCCCTCTCCAGTTGAGTTTAAAACTGAGACAAAGAGAGAGGGAAAGAGAGAAAGAGAGAGAGATACAACTCCTAGGGGAGGTGGGTGAGTTATGAAGACTAAATTCCTGCTGTTCCTGGAGATCACCTGTTAAAGGTGAGTAACTATGCTATATCCAGGAATAAGCAGGAATGTAGTATTCACATATGGGGACTCCCTAGCTGCAGATGTCAGGGAGAAGGCCCCAGAAGTTGTGTGACCCTGTGAAAGGGCTCCACTTCCCCCCATGGGATCTCTGCATCTTACCAGGGATGGTGGGTAGGAGTTGATTAGGTATGGAACAGGTGTTGAAGAACAGCCTGACCAAACAAGGCATCCTGGCGGGAGTCCTTATCTAAGCAGTAATGGGCTGTGAAGGTATGTACCGAAGCCCAAGTAGCTGCTCGACAGATGTCGTCGATAGACACAGAGTGAAGATGAGCCACAGAGGCTGCCATGGCTCTCACATTGTGAACTGTGACATGGCCTTCAAGAGGAAGGTTCTTACTCTCAGAGGCAAAAGATATACACTGTACAATCCAACTGGACAGTGTTCTTTTGGAGACTGGAAGTCCCAAATGACTAGGATCAAAAGCAACAAAGAGTTGAGAGGACTTTCTATGTTGCTGTGTCCTTTGCAAGTAAAAGGCCAAAGCCCTTTTACAGTCCAAAGTATGAAGATTCCTTTCTGCATTTGAGGCATGAGGCCTTGGGAAGAATACAGGAAGGTAAACTGCTTGGTTTAAATGAAAAGGTGACACCACCTTTGGCATAGTGTGGATGAGTCCTAAGGACTACCTTATCATGATGGAACCTTGTATAAGGAGGATCAACCACCAACACTTGCAATTCACTGATGCGACGTGCTGATGTGACTGCAATGAGAAAGATGACCTTCCAGGAAAGGAATTTCAAAGCGGTAGTAGCTAATGGTTCAAAAGGCGGCTTCATGAGCTGCCCAAGAACCAGATTTAAGACCCATGCGACCGGTGGTGGCTTAATGGGAGGCTTAGTTAAAAGAAGGCCTCTCAGAAATCTCGCAATGAGAGGAAATAGGTTGTCCATTTAGAGGCTTGAAAGAAGCTGCAATAGCACTCAAATGAACTCTCACTGAATTGGTCTTAAGCTCTGCATTTGATAAATGAAGGAGACACTCCAGTAATGATTCCAGAGGTATCGCAAGTGGGTTAAGACCCCTCTGCGAGCACCATATGGTAAACCTTTTCCACTTGAAAGCATAAAAGCGTCTTGTGGAAGGCTTCCTGGAAGCTTAAAGGATATCCTTTACCTGCTGAGAAAGGTTAAGACCATGAAGTTCTAGGCTTTCAGCACCAGGCCCTGAGATGCAGAGACTGGGGATTGGGATGCCACAGCATCCCGTCCTCCTGAGAAAGGAGATTTGGAGCAGATCCTAACTCCAGAGGCGGAGCTTGAGAGAGATATAGGAGCAGAGGGTACCACATTTGCCGTGGCCAATCTGGAGCTACGAGAATCATATGACCTCTGTCTCTCTGAAGTTTGAACAGGGTTTTGGGAATTAGGGGACTGGGTGGAAAGGCATACAGGAAGTCCTGACCCCAATGAAGGAAGAAAGCATCTCTGGCCTAACAACCTCAAGCCGGAATTCTGGAACAGAACTGGGGAAGTTTGGCATTCAGCGGACTTGCAAAGAGGTCTATGTCCGGGGTTCCCCAAATTTGGAAAATTTTGGCCACCTGGTCTGCATGGAGAGACCATTGGTGTGGAAGCAGAACTCGACTGAGTCTGTCTGCCCAAGAGTTTTGAATGCCTGGAAGATACACCGCAAGGAGATGAATCTGATGCTCTCTGGAAAGGGCCCATAGTCGCAAAGCTTCGTTGCACAGCGACAGAGAGCCTGTTCCGCCCTGCTTGTTCACATAGAACATGGCTACCTGACTGTCCGTTTGAACTAGGACTGTCTTGTAGCTGAGCTGAGTGTGAAATACTCAAAGAGCAAGGAAGATTGCTCTGAGCTCCAGGAGGTTGATATGGAGATAGGCCTCCTGTGGAGTCCAGGTACCCTGAGTAAAGAGGCCGTGCAGGTGGGCTCCCCAACCCACCTGTGAAGCATCTGTTAGAATGGCTTGGTGTGGGGGTTGCTGAAAAGGAGACCCCAGCAGAAGGTTTTTGGGTGACTGCCATCATTGGAGGGATAAAATAAGGCAATCTGAGTTTGCTATTTCGTCTGACAGGCAACCTGACGCCCGAGTTCACTGAATGGAAAAGGTCCACTGGGCTGCCCTCATATGGAGGCGAGCATAAGGAACCACATGCACGGTGGATGCCATGTGGCCTAGCAACTGTAACATTTCCCGAGCAGTGAGGTGAGGTTTTAGCACTGCTTGGGAAGCTAACTGTACACTGCGAAAGCAGCGGGGATGTGGAAGGTAGGCCCTTGTCTGTCTGGTATCCAGCAAAGCTCTTTTAAACTCCAGGGACTGAGTGGAAGCAAGGTTGGATTTTGGGAAGTTTATGACAAGTCCCAAATACTGAAGGATGCGCATTTTGCGAGAGAGCGCCATCCTGGTCTCTGGCACTGAAGGGGCTCAAATGAGGGAAGGGAAGACGAATATTCCCAGGGTGCAGAGAAATGCTGCTACCACAGCCATGCATTTTGTGAACACCCTTGGTGCAGAAGCCAGGCCAAAAGGAAGAACCCTGTATTGGTAGTGCTTCCCTTGAAACAGGAATCAAAGGAACCTTTGGTGAGTTGGATGGATGAGAACATGAGTGTACGCATCCTTGAGATCTAGAGAACAAAGCCAATCCTGACTCTGAAGGTATGGCAGCAGAGTTCCTAGAGAAATCATTTTGAACTGCTCTTTGAACAGGAATTTGTTCAATTCTCTGAGGTCTAGAACGGGTCTGTGTCCTCCTGTTTTCTTTGGAATAAGAAAATAGGGGGAGTAAAACCCTGTACCCCGTTGGGGAATGGGCACCTCTTCTATTGCTCCTTGAGCAAGGAGCATTGTGACTTCTTGACCTAATGTAAAAACAGATATATGTATCTTATCTTATCTGATGTTTGGTAGTTCTATGTAAACCGCGCTGATGATGAATAGTGCGGTATATAAAAATGTTAAATAAATAAAATAAATAAATAAATAAATAAATAATTGAAAGAGTAGTTACTCACCTGTAACAGGTGTTCTCCAGGAGCAGCAGGAATCAGTCCTCACATATGGGTGACGTCGGCGCCGACGGAGCCCTCGTGCGGAGCATTTCCCCAGATTTCAAAGAAAGCCGTTGGGAATGTAGCGCACCTGCGCGGTCCCCTTCCCGCCCAAGGATGCCATCTTGCTCAGTCTGATGACATAGCTAACAGACAGCAAAAAAACAAAATGAATCATATAACTGCAACTCCAAGGGGAGGAGGGAGGGTCGTGAAGACTGATTCCTGCTGCTCCTGGAGAACACCTGTTACAGGTGAGTAACTACTCTTTCTCCAGGACCAAGCAGGAAGTCAGTCCTCACATATGGGACTCCCCAGCTTCAGGCTACTGGGAACCCAAGCTGAAAAATTAGCTCCCTCTAGAGCGTCAGCATCCGTGAAAGGATCCTCTCTGAGAACGCCCAACACAAGGGCCGGAGGGTAGCAGTTGCCTAAACCTCAAAGAGATTACGGAGTACCGCGTGTCCGAAAGCACTGTCCCTACGGGACTCCCTCTCGAGGCAGTAGTGGGCCGCAAAAGTCTGGCTTGAAAACCAAGTAGCAGCCCGGCAGATGTCTGCCAACGGAACAGAGCGGAGATGAGCTACTGACGCGGCCTTCGCCCTGACACGGTGGGCCGTGACTCGACCCTGCAAGAAGAGGCCTGCTGCCCTGTACGCCCAGGTGATACAATCCACTGCCCAGAGGTACAACGTACGCTTGGAGACAGGTAACCCCAGTTTATTAGGGTCAAAAGTTAAGAAGAGCTGAGCAGCCCTTCGATGCCCCTGCGTATGGTCTATCTAAAAGGACAACGCCCTTCTACAGTCCAGGGTATGCAGGACTGTTACAGCCCGGCTGGCATGTGCAAGACCACATTCAAATCCCACTCAGTGTCTGGTGGACTGATGGGAGGCTTGAGCAAAAGCAGGCCTCTGAGGAAGCGGGACACCAAGGGGTGGCCGGACAGAGATTGGCCCTCCACCTGTGAGCGGTGTGCCGATAGAGCACTGAGGTGGACCCGAACAGAGTTGGATTTAAGGCCTAGGTCCGAGAGGTGAAGCAGGTACTGCAGCACCACTGGAACCAGGCATGAAAAAGGATCCTCATGGCGCTGAGCACACCAGGTGGAGAACCTACGCCACTTGAGGGCATAAGATTTCCGGGTGGATTGCCTCCTAGAGGCCAAAACCCTCTTCCACTTCCTTAGGAAGACGTAAGGGGGCTAGAACTACCCTTTCAGCAGCCAGGCCATCAGATTTAGGGATTTGAGGTTGGGGTGCAGGAGAGATCCCTGATCCTGAGACAGTAGATCGGGTTGTCGAGTGTCCACTGCCAACTGCAGAAGGAGTGGAAACCACGGTTGCCTCGGCCATCTGGGGGCAACCAGAATCACCAAGGCCTTGTCCTGAAGAACCTTGAACAAGGTGCGGGCCACTAGAGGCGTGGGAGGAAACGCATACAGTAGGCCCGTAGACCAAGAGATTAGAAACACATCTGCTGCTATTCGCAGAGGATGCGGTTGTCTGGAACAGAACCTGGGTAGCTGACGGTTCTGTGGACTCGCAAAGAGATCGATGGTTGGAAGACCCCATCTGAGAAAGATCCCTTGGACCACCAGAGGATTCAAATGCCATTCGTGAGGCTGTAGAATCCTGCTCAATCTGTCTGCCAGGCAATTTTCCTGGCCAGGCAGATAAACTGCCTTGAGAAACATGTTGTGTTTGATTGCCAAGGAGCACAGGGTCTGTGCCTCCTGACACAGAAATTTGGAGCCTGTGTCCCCTTGCTTGTTCACGTAGAACATTGCCACTTGATTGTCTGTCTGAACTAAGACAGACTGGTGAGAGAGGACAAGAGAGAAAGTCCGTAGAGCTAAGTGGATAGCTCGCAACTCCAACAGATTGACTTCAGGAAGAAATTAAAAATGCATCTGTTCAATTTTCACTACAACCAGATGTAAATCCAAGAGGGATAAAAGAAGAAGCGAATGGCTGTATGTAAAAATGTAAATAGATGAAGGACAATCTCTTTTGTAAATTTATGTAATTACGTTAAGGTCTGTATTTAGACCCTACTGTGCTGTGTATTACCTCTGTACTTTTTATCTATGCCCCAACCTTTCTGTCTTGATTTTTGACAAATCCCAAAGATGTAATCAAACCGCTTCTGATCGCTGGAAGTAGTGGTATATAAGTGTTTACTAAATAAATAAATAAATAATTGATCTGCTGTGTGGACTCCCAAGGAGACCAGAGGCCCTGAGTGCAAGCCCCCTGGCAATGTGCACCCCAGCCCTGAAGGGAAGCATCGGTTGTCAGCACCTGTGTGTGAGGAGGCGCCTGAAAAGGCACCCCCTGGACCAGGTTCGGGAGATGCAGCCACCACCGTAGGGAGGCTGCCAGAAGTTTGGACACCCTTATCTTGTCTCTCAAGTCGCCTGTGGCTTGCACCCAACTGTGCTCTGAGGCACCACTGAGCAGGCCGCATGTGCAGATGGGCATTCGGAGTTACAGGGACTGTGGATATCATGTGGCCCAAGAGCCTCAGGAAGTTTCTGGCGGAGACCAGAGAACCGCTCTGGAACTGTTTGGCCAAAACCATCAGTCTGTGGGCCCTGTTCTCGGGCAAATAAGCCTTAACCTGGAGGGTATCCAATCTTGCCCCTATGAACTCCATGTCCTGTGAGGGGAGCAAAGTGGACTTTGCGAAGTTTACTACGAAGCCTAGATACTGGAGAAGAGAAACAGTGCGAAGGATGGCCTGTCTGGCCTCCTGTGGAGACTGACCCCTAATGAGCCAGTCGTCCAGGTATGGAAAGACAAAGATGCCCTGGTTTTTGAGATAGGCCGCCACCACCGCCAGGCACTTGTTGAAAACTCTGGGGGCGGAGGTGAGGCCAAATGGAAGTACTCTGTATTGAAAATGACTTCCTCCCACTCCAAATCTGAGATACTGTCTGTGGTCTGGATGAATGAGGATGTGAATATAAGCATCCTTCAGGTCTAAGGAGCATAGCCAATCTCCCTGCTGGAGGTAGGGCAGCAGTATTCCAAGGGTAAGCATCTTGAACTTTTCCCTCTCCAGGAACTTGTTGAGATTTCGCAAGTCCTTTTTGGCACCAGAAAGTACCTGGAATAGAAGCCTCGCCCTATCAGGTGGTGAGGCACCAGTTCCACCGCCTGCTCCTGTAGAAGACTTGCCAACTCCTGAAGGAGGAGGTTCCTGTGCAGAGGTAGTCTTGGAGGCTCCCCTGGAAAATAGGAGGGGGGTAACTGGTTGAAGTGGAGCAAATAGCCCTTTTAGCCTATGCTCAGTACCCAGGTATACCCTGTTATGGCTGACCACCTGTGGGCGTATAATGTCAGCCGGCCTCCTGTGTTGGGAGAAGCCAGCTGAGGAGGAGAGGCTATGCAGTGGGAGTCAAAACCGCGCTCCCTGCTGTGCAGGAGCCGGAGCTGATGGCTTGGGGGTTAAGAACATATAAGAACATAAGATATGCCATACTGGGTCAGACCAAGGTCCATCAAGCCCAGTATTCTGTTTCCAACAGTGGCCAATCTAGGTCATACGTACCTAGCAGTTTCCCCAAGGGACACAGGTTCCACAATGCTTGTATTGGTTCAAGCATTGATATCCTGGGTCCCTTCTTAATAATGGTTTATGGACATTTCCTCCAGGAACTTGTCCAAACCTTTTTTAAACCCAGCTACACTAACAGCCTTTACTACATCCTCCGGTAACAAATTCCAGGGTTTTCTGTCTACGGGGCACATGTCCCCGCCCCTTGGCCTACTGACCTTGATGGGGAGCTGTAGAGGCCTGAAACTGAGGGTAGGATTTGTAGGTAGTAGCCTTCCTCGGGTAAAAGGGCTTTTTCCCCGAGCCCTTCTTCTTCTGAGAAGGGGCAGAAATTTTCCTGGACAGCCTTGTCCTGGTGAGAGTCTCAGACTTGAGTTCTGCAGCCTTTTTAGCCATGGATTTGTCAAAAAGGTTCTCACCTCGGCAAGGGACATCGACCAACTTGTCCTGTACCCATGGCGCGAGGTCCGATGACTGCAGCCAGGCCTGACGGTGTGCACCGATGCCAGCCACGGCTACACGGGCCGAAGCCTTGAAGCCATCATAGGCTGCTCGAGAGATAAACTTTGAGCACTCTCGAATCCCGGATGACAAAGCCTTAAACCTCTGCAAAGGTTCCTCGGAGAGGCCAGCTGAGAACCCAGCAATCTCTTTTGCCAGGTCTTGAAGGTACATGCCCATGTACAGCTGGTAAGTCTGGACACGGCAAGCCAGCATAGAGCCCTGGAAGCACTTTCTACTGAGGGCATCCAGGTTCTGGGCCTCCCGGCCGGGGGGCACTGAGGAGTGCATCTTCTGACTCTTCAGACGATGCATGGCCGATTCCACAACCATGAAGTGGTGCGGTAGCTGTGCCTTCTGGAACCGAGAGCTCTTACGGACTCGATAAATCGAATCAACCCGTTTGCTGAGAACCCGCGCCGAGGCTGGTGACTCCCACTTGCAGAAGAGCAGCCGTTCCAGCATCGGAAGAACCGGTACAGTAAAGGCCTCCTTAGGTGGAGAGTCATACTGGAGGGCCTTGAGCTCCTCGGCTTGAGGCTCCTCCTCGGGATCCGCGGGGAAGGCCAAGGCTTTGGCCATGTCCCTCACGAAGTCCGAGAACCGGGTATCCTCCGGTGGGGACAGTCTCCGAGGCTCGGACTCCGGTAAGTCCGATGGGACGCACCAGGTCCGGAAAGTGTCCGGGGTCTCTTCGTCCTCCGTCTCCCACTCTGACCCCTCCAAGGAGGAATCGAGCGGCTCCGACCGGGCGGGCATCGATGCCATCCGCCCCAACGCCGAGGGCACCGGCGTCAACGACCTCGGCCCCAAGTGGGAGGCCGAGGGGGACCTTGACCGAGGATTGACTCGAGACCGCATCAACTCGAGGATCGGCTCAGACTCCGGGGTCGACTTGGACGTTGATGTCCCGGTGGTCGGGACAGATGCACCGGTGAAACCGGCGATCAGTACCCGCTGCTGATCCATGAAGGCAGCCAAGCTGCTCTCCAAGGCCATCACCATGAGACTCAGCTCAGGAGACTCAGCAGCCCCCGACTCGGGCCCCAATGGCGTTGGGCCTGACTTCGGCTCCCCCGGAGGGGAGTCTACGAGGACAACAGCACTCACGTGACTTGGGGACTCTGGCTCCACTCGAGGCAACTTGGCAGGCCTCTCAGACTTCGAGGACCCGGGACGGCGGTTGGAGCTATGCAACCTGGTCCTCGAGGGGCCAAGAGCGTCCACAGACGCCGCCCTCGCGGATTTCTTCTTCCTTCGGTATTCCCGAGAAGGAGACCCCCTTTCAGAGGAGCCTCAATGGTGCTCAGGGTCGGACTCTTGAGATGTCGAGGCCTCTGACGAGGTCCGGGCCCGGCCGGACGCAGAGTCAGAAAAAAGTCTTACACGTTGATGCTGATGGCTCCTCAGCGGCTTAGAGGGCATTTTGCTGCACAGGACACAGGTCATGGTCGGGCCCGAGGCACTGGAGGCAGCAGTCATGTGTGTCAGTGAGAGACATCAGTTTCTTACACCGATCACACTTCCTGAACCTGCTGGAAGCCATCGGGGGAAAAAGGACCCCTGCAAGGTCAAAAGAAGGGGCTGCCAGTGAAAAAAAGAAAAAAAGCAGGAACGCTAGTCACAAAGGACAAAAAAATGAAAAACTAGCTCCTGGCTTGATACCGGTGTACCAAGCCAAGGCGGGAAGGGGAACCGGCGTCAAACCGGGCAAAAACCACGAATCCAACGCAGGAAAAAAAATCAACTTTTTACCGGGTGACGACACACGTCTGTCGGGCTCCGCAGAAAAAAAGACGACTGAGCAAGATGGCACTCTTGGGTGGGAAGGGGACCGCGCATGCGCGCTGCCGGCGCCGATGTCACCCATATGTGAGGACTGACTTCCTGCTTGGTCCTGGAGAAGTGTCTTACTATTGTAGGAGGGGGGCATGCTGAGGAAATGAAGCTTGTACCCCTCTCTTACAATAGACAGGGTCCAATTTTCTGCTGTTATCTGACACCATCTGGGGGCAAAATGACAGCCTTCCTGGGATGGTGGAGGGTTCTGGGCCGTTCAGGGCCAGGAAGGCAAAGTTCTCTAGGTAGGAGTCAAAGCCCCTGTGGAGGCTGAGTCTTCTGAGCCGGTTGAGGCTTAGCTGCTTTTGGCTTCCTTTGTTGCCTAAGTTGTTGCTGCTGTCCCTTTTGGGCAGACTGACCTGAACGATGTCCCTGCTGGGTATAGGAGGGATAAAACTTCTTCTTCTTACTGAAGAATGGTTTCTTAGAGAATCTTTTCCTTGCAGGATCAGCTGTAGATTTGGACAATCTATCCAAAGTGATATTGAAAGCATCTATCTCATTAGCTTTTTCCTGCCAATTCTTGCCAAAGAGATTCTCTCCTGTGCAAGGTATATTCCCCAGTTTGTCCTGTACCCAGATTTCTAAGTCAGATGCCTGGAGCCAAGCAATTCTACGTGCACCTATGGCAATAGCAGAGGTTCTGCTTATGCATTCAAAGCAGTCAAAAGCTGCATGATTCACAAACTTAGAAACATCCTGAGCATGTTTAACAAGAGTTATCATCAGGAAGGAGAGGGCTCATAAGCTCTAAGTCTCCTGTGACTTCCTTAAGGAACATTTCCATATACAAGATATAGGAACTGATCCTAGCAGAAAGCATGGAAGCCTGGAAGGATCGACGTCCAAAGGCATCAAGAGTCCTACACTCACGTCCTGGAGGATTAGATGCATGCCTTTTTGCACTCTTCATCCGCCTCATGGCTGATTCCACCACCATGGAATGGTGTGGTAATTAAGTCTTCTGAAACTCAGGACAAGGAGGAACTCGATACATGGTGTCGAGTTTTCGAGAGTGAGGAGATGTGGTCAGAGGTGTTTCCCACATCCTTAACATAAGATCATGCAAGATCCCATGAATAGGTAAGGTAGCTGCCTCCTTGGGAGCTTTAGGGTATTGTAGGATTTCTAATTCCTTTGCCCTAGGCTCTTTTTCAGGAGCCACTGTGATGGAAAGACCTCGGGCCACATCTCAGATAAAATCCTGAAAGGACATATCCTCTGGTGGAGACATCCTATGCTGAGGAGAAGAGGAATCCTCAGGAAGAAGTACTCTGGTATCGGCAGAGCCTTCATAGTCTTCAGACTCATCCAAGGATTCGAAGTATCTCCAATCTGGGTGATCATGCAATGCACGGTACCGGTACCGATCGAAGTCAGCATCGGAGTGGTCCGGTACCGACTTGTCGATGCCGGATAGAGACGCATGACTTGGTCCCGATAGAATACCTGCCGATGTCGATGCAGTCGGTGCCGGTTGAATTGTCTGACGCAGTTTCAGGGGCATCGAGGCCATGAGAAGAGCCGCCACACTGCGCTCAATAGCCAAGAATCGCTGGTCTATCGATGCTGCAGATGCTTGGGTATCGGTGCCGGTTAAAGCGGCCGGAACCCCAGAGTATGGCACCAGTAGGTCTGCCGAGGTTGCAGCCTCGAGAACATCCTGGAGCCCCGTTAATGCTTTGGAAGCCGAAGCCTCCTGGTGAAAGTTCCTCAAGGGCAACGCCAGAGGCATCTCGATGTTTAGAAGGAGATCTACCCTTTGAGGACCGGCTAGATTTATGTTTAGTTACCTGAGATCCATGGGAGGAGGATGAAGTCCTGGAGGACATCGATGCCACGGAGGCTGCATCGGAGGGAAAAAGGGTGCTGAGCTTAGCAGCTCGGTTTTGCCGGGCCCTTTTTGACATCATTCCACAGGCAACACACTCTGAAATAGAGTGGTCAGGACCTAAACATTTGAGGCACCACTCATGGGTGTCGGTGACTGAGATAGTACCGCCACACTTAGAACACTTTTTAAAACCCGAAGCGGGTTTTTCCATTTTGAGGGAAAAAGTTGGGCCTAGTGCCCAAAATGGCGTGTGGCACCCGAGAAGAAAATTATTGGAGAAAGACTCCGGAAACAAATGTTAGTTTGGGGTTTTTTTTAGAAAAAAAAAAAAAGAACCACCGGCGGTACTGGTATAGCATCGAGGGCAGGCAGACGCGACCACAAAAAAAGAAGTATAAGAAGGGAATTTTTCTGCGGTGACAGGATGTGCGACCTGTCGGCTCCGCGGAAAACAAAGAACTGGAGAGGGACAGTTGGGAAAGGCGGGAAGGCAGCACGCAGGTGCTGTGGGATGCTCCCAAAAGCTTTCCTATTGGACGCTGAGGAGCGTTCCCACACAGGCTCCGTCAGTACCAACTATAACCATATGTGAAGACTACATTCCTGCTTGTTCCTGGAGATATTGTATTTGCCTGGAAGACACACTGCATGTAGGTAAATGTATGGCAAAGGACCAGAGATGCAGAGCCTCGCTGCAGAGGGTCCAAGAACCTGTCCCACCTTACTTGTTCATGCAGAACATGGCTACTTGATTGTCCGTCTGGACTAGAACTCTGAAGCAATGAAGATTGTCCTGGAACCCTTTGATAGCATTAAGAATGGCTCTGAGTTCCAGTAGATTTATTTGAAGCTGTGACTCCTGATGAGACCAGAGTCCCTGAGTGTAGAGAGAGTGTCTAGATGAACTCCCCAGCCCAATCTGGACGCATCTGTCATAAGGGTACATTGATATGCTGGCATCTGAAAAGAAGACTCTACAAGGTGGTTTTCTGGGATTGCCACCACTGGAGAGATAAGATTAGGAGGGTAGAGACTGTTATCTTGTCTCCCAGGCAACCCGATACCCGAGACCACTGGGATGCCAGTGTCTATTGAGCTGTGCGCATATGTAAGCAAGCATATGGAACAACATGCACCGTTGATGCCATATAGCACAGTTACTTACCTGTAACAGGTGATCTCTGGGAACAGCAGGAATAAGTCTTCACATATGGGTATGTCAGTACCGATGGAGCCTGTGCGGGAACGCTCCCCAGCGTCCAAAAAAAAGCTTTTGGAAGCATCCCACATGCATGCGCGCTGACTTCCTGCCCATTCACTTCCCTCTCATCAGTTGGGTTTGTAGCTGAGTCTGAAGGAGGGAAGTAGACAAATGAGAGAGAGAGAGAGGGAGAACAACTCCTAGGGGAGGTGGGTGGGTTGTGAAGACTTATTACTGCTGTTCCCAGAGATCACCTGTTACAGGTAAGTAACTGTGCTATCTCCAGGAACAAGCAGGAATGAGTCTTCACATATGGGGACTCCCAAGTTAAAGATGCCTGGAGGAGGTCCCAGCATGTTGCAAATCTAATGGATGGGCTATGCTATTTTCCAGAACCTCAGGCATCCAAGGGATGAAGGGTAGGAGTTGAATAAAAAAGGGGGTGCTGTGGAACAGCGAGTAAACAAGGGGTCTAGAGGGGAATCCTTGTGTAGACCATATTTGTTAGGAAATACTGAATTGCAATTTTCTAATGTGGACCTTACTCAAGTATTGCGAAAGTATTTGTTGAGGGTAATATGATCTGGTGCCCAGAGCCAGTACATTATCCTCAAAGAAATTACCTCACTGTGAAGTAGAGGAATATAATTTTTGCAATATAGGCAGAGGTCAGAAGCCTTAATGGCTAGAACTAATCCCAGAAGAAAACTGGGGAAGTTTAATGAGGTTGGACTTTGGAGGAGAAGCAAAAGCTTCTGTAGGCCAAAGTTGGAAGCTCTTTGTCCTTGGAGCAGAATGAGGCTCTAGGAAAGAGAGGAGATAATCTGACTAGTTTGCAGAAAAAGGATGGGTCTTTAAGACCCCTCTATGCAAATGAAAGAAAGAAACATTTGTGGTAGGTGGTGTAGCCTCCAACTCACTGAAGATCAGTAATGTCTTCCCTAAGTGATGTCACTTAGGATAATGTCTTTACATGGAGAGCCTGAGATGCAACGTAACCGGACAGGTTATGGCAAAAAAAGGTTGTTTGTGATTACCATGAAACTTGGCTGTCCATTTAAAAGGGTATGGTATGCTGGAACAGCATTGATATGGACAGTAACAAATCTTTCAAAGTCATATATATATATATATATATATATATATATATATATATATATATATATATATATATATATATATATATATATATCTATAACGAGAGAGAGAGCGATCTCCACTTAACAACAAGAAGGGGTAAGACCTGCTTGAGAATATAGATAGAGAATCTCTATCTGGTTACACGTGGAAGAACCATGGAGGTGGTTATATGGAAACCAGTGGAATGTTCTTACTTTGAAGGGAAGGTCTAGATCTCTGTAAAAATTCTAGCCTTTGAATAACCAGAATGGACACCTACGTGAAGAGGTGCAAGAAGAGATCCTTAGTCTTAAGACAACAAGTCTGGATCCTTCTATAATTTCAATGTGGAGAAGAAGACGCAATATAAGGAGATACCATGTTTGCCCCTCTATGAGGGCAATATGAGTATCATGCGTTCTTTGTTCAGCATAAGCTTCAATGAAATTTCAGGAATTAGAAGGAAAAAGTAGACATGGACTGACTGCAGTGAAAAAGAAAGCATCCCTGTTGAAAGAGTTCCACTGGAGATGTGGAACAACCCAGGGAATCAAGCAATTCCTTATGTTTTCACGTGGTCTAAGCCCTGGTTCCTTTATCTTAAAAGGAAATTAAGGAAGATGGTAAGAGTAGGAAAAAAAACAGTCATGTAGGAGCATGACTGGGCAAAACCTTTTTAACCATCTAGAAGCTACCTACTAGGAATGGCTCTGACGCTCTCTAGCAAGGGCCCATAGTTGCAGGGCTTTTTGTATAATTGCAGAGAGCATGTTGTAGGTTGCTTAGGTGAGATCTGGCTGGTCAACTGCCAGTGTACAACCTAATCTAATCTGTTGGAGCCAAAAAGAATTAAAGATGGCTAAGAATAGTAGCACTTGGTTTGCAGCTTGTCGTGCTGTGAGGGCTTGCGTGCATCAGTGATGCGGAGAGCTAAACTATCGGTAGTTTAACTACTGGCAGGGTCTCCCAAGATGGACAGGTTTCAGCTGAGGAGCTAGACCAAGACAAACCACCCATCTAGGCAGCAGCAGAATGGGACAGTGTTGACGGCGGAGGATCACATTTTTGTGACAATGGCAACACCACCAAACTTAAACTGCGTGGAAGAAAGGCCTGGCAATCTACTTCTGTATCTTGCCATGAAAACCCAATGGATAGTTACAACAAAACAAATTGTGCTATGGTGCTGGAAGATGAGACCCCCAGGTCGGAAGGCACTCAACTAGCTACTGGGGAAGAGCTGAAGACTTTTCAGAGTAAAGCCAGCATTTATGATGTGGTTGGATCAAAGCCCTCGGGAGGTCTGACTGCTGATGTAGCTGCGCATGAAATGAGAGTCAGAAGCTGTAAAGATGTCTTACACATTGGAACATGGAACGTACGAAGCATGAACCAAGGGAAGTTGGAGGTGGTCAAGTATGAAAAGGAACGTGTACAACTTGATCTGTTGGGTGTCAGCGAACTGAAATGGACTGGCATGGGGCACTTTGCATCAGATGATCACATGGTCTACTATGCTGGAAATGAAAGACAAAGAAGAAATGGTGTTGCATTTATAATAAAGAAGAAACTTGCAAGAACTGTAATGAAATACAATGCAGTCAGCGAACGCTTAATCTCTATTTGTCTACGAGAATTGCCTATCAACACAACTATAATTCAAGTATATGCCCCAACAGCTGCAGAAGAGAATGAAATTGAAGAGTTCTATGAACAAGTACAAGCTGAAATGGACAGAACATGCAAACAGGATATCCTGATAGTCATGGGTGACTGGAACACAAAAGTTGGCAACAAAGAAGAAGGCAAAGTAGTTGGAAAATATGGACTTGGCAACAGAAATGAAGCTGGAGAAAGACTAATAGAATTCTGCAAGACCAATGATCTATACATTTCAAACACCTTCTTCCAGCAACACAAGCAACACATGGACTTCACCCAATGGATTGTATAAAAATCAAACTGACTACATCTGTGGAAGTCAACGATGGAAAAGCTCTGTAACATCAACAAAGACAAAACCTGGAGCTGACTGTGGTACAGATCATCAACTACTAGTATGCAAACTCAAGCTAAAGTTGAAAAAGAGCAAATCACTTATGAATGCAGCAAAATATGACCTTGAGAATATACCACAAATTTAAAAACTGCCAGCAAAATCTATTTACTGCTTTAGATACAAATGACAGAGCTCCGGAAGCGTTATGGAATGACATCAAGAAGGTTGTGTTGGAAGAAAGCAAGAAGTCTCTACAAAAGGTGAAAAAGCAAAAACGGCCAAAATGGATGACGGAAGAAACTCTGAAAATTGCCCAGAAACGCAGAGAAGCTAAAGCCAGAGGAGAAAGAAAGACAGTTGCAGAACTCAACAGAGATTTCCAATGTGCAGCAAGACAGGACAAGGAAAAGTACTACAATGACACTTGCAAGGAAATAGAAGCAGAAACTATTAGAGGAAGAACAAGATCGGCTTTCCTAAAGCTACGAGAGTTAAAGAAAAAAGTTCCAGCCTCGAATTGGAATGTTACAAGATGCTCAAGGTTCTATGTTGAATGATGCTGAGAAGATCAAGAAAAGGTGGAAGGAATATACAGAGTTTTTATATGATAAAGATCAAGTGGACCAACAGCCGTTTCAACCTGTACCTTATGATCGGGAACCATTGGTGATAAAAGAAGTTGAAGCAGCATTGAAAGCCTTATCAAAGAACAAAGCACCAGGCATTGATAGCATTCACATAGAAGTATTGCAGCAATCTGATGCAGCTGTTACCGTACTCACAAGGCTCTGCCAAGAAATATGGAAGACAACATCATGGCCAACTGACTGGAAAAGATCTGTGTTTATACCAATACTAAAGAAAGGTGATCCAACTGACTGTGGAAATTATCGCACAATTGTTCTGATCCCACATGCCAGCAAGATTCTACTGAAGATTATTCAAAAGAGACTACAACCATACCTGGAAGAAGAACTACCTGAAGTGCAAGCAGGGTTCAGGAAAGGGCGAGGAACGAGAGACATCATTGCAGATGTGAGATGGATCCTTGAAAAGACTAAAGAATACCAAAAGGATATCTATTTGTGCTTTATCGACTATAGCAAGGCTTTTGATTGTCTAAACCATGAGAAACTCTGGGCCACATTAAGAAGCATGGGTATACCAGAACACCTGATCGTTCTCTTGCGTAATCTGTACATTGATCAAGAATCAACAGTTCGAACTGAACAAGGAGAAACAGAAAGCACAGTTACTTACCTGTAACAGGTGATCTCTGGGAACAGCAGGAATAAGTCTTCACATATGGGTATCGTCAGTACCGACGGAGCCTGCGCAGGAATGCTCCCCAGCGTCCAGTAAGAAAGCTTTTGGGAGCATCCCACAGAGCCTGCGCGCTGCCTTCCCGCCTTTCCCAACCGCCTCTCTCCAGTTCGAGTTTTAAGCTGAGACAAAGAGAGAGAGAGGAAAGGAAAGATAGATAGAGAGATACAACTCCTAGGGGAGATGGGTGGGTTGTGAAGACTTATTCCTGCTGTTCCCAGAGATCACCTGTTACAGGTTAAGTAACTGTGCTATCTCCAGGAACAAGCAGGAATGGGTCTTCACATATGGGGACACCCTAGCTGCAGATGCTAGGAGAAGACCCCAGGTTGTGTGTCCTTGAAAAGGACTCTACCTCCCCCCATGGATCTCTGGCATCCAACCAGGGATGGCGGGTAGGAGTTGATTAGGTATGGAACAGGTGTTTGAGAACAGCCTGACCAAACAAGGCATCCCGGCGGGAGTCCTTGTCCAAGCAGTAATGGGCTGCGAAGGTATGAACCGAGGCCCAGGTGGCCGCTCGACAGATTTGGTCGATGGACACAGAGTTTAGATGAGCCATAGAAGCTGCCATGGCTCTCACATTGTGAGCTGTGACATGGTCCTCCAGAGAAAGGTTCTTACTCTGGTAGGTGAAAGAAATACACTGAGCAATCCAATTTGACAGTGTTCTCTTAGAGACTGGAAGTCCTAAATGAGAGAGATCAAAAGCAACAAAGAGTTGAGAGGACTTTCTATGTTGCTGTGTCCTTTGTAAGTAAAAAGCGAGCGCTCTCTTACAGTCCAGGGTATAGAGATTCCTCTCTGCACCTGATGCATGAGGTCCTGGAAAAAAGACAGGTAAATACACCTCCTGGTTCAGATGAAAAGGTGAGACCACTTTAAGCATAAAGTGTGGATTAGTCCTGAGGACTACCTTGTCATGATGGAACCTTGTATAAGGAGGATTAGCCACCAGGCTTGCAGCTCACTGATGCGGCGAGCTGAGGTGACTGCAATGAGAAAAATAACCTTCCAGGAAAGGAATTTCAAGGAGGTAGTGGCTAAGGGTTCAAAGGGAGGCTTCATAAGCTGACCAAGAACTAGATTCAAATCCCATGCCACTGGAGGTGGTCTAATGGGAGGTTTAGTTAAAAGAAGGCCTCTCATGAATCTTGCAATAAGAGGATGAGAGGAAATAGGCTGTCCATTGAGAGGCTTGAGGGATGCTGAAATAGCACTCAAATGGACTCTTACTGAATTCGTTTTAAGGCCTGCATGGGATAAATGCAGCAAATACTCTAGTAAAGGATTCAGAGGTATTGCAAGGGGGTTAAGACCCTTCTTTGCACACCAAATGGTAAACCTTTTCCATTTGAAAGCATAGGAACGTCTAGTGGAAGGCTTTCTGGAAGCATGAAGGATATCCTTCACCTGCTGAGAAAGATGCAAATCTTGAAGGTCTAGGCCTTCAGCAACCAGGTCCTGAGATGGAGAGACTGGGGATTTGGATGCCATAACGTTCCCTCCTCCTGGGACAGGAGGTCTGGAGCAGATCCCAAGTCCAGGGAAGGAGCTTCAGAGAGATGCAGAAGTAGAGGGTACCACACTTGGCGTGGCCAATGTGGTGCTATGAGGATCATAGACCCTCAATCTCTCTGAAGCTTGAAGAGAGTTTTGGGAATTAGGGGAATGGGTGGAAAGGCGTAAAGGAAGCCTTGACCCCAGTGAAGGAGGAAGGCATCCTTGGCCTGAACTCCCTGACACGGAATTCTGGAACAGAACCAGGGAAGTTTGGCATTCCATGGACTTGCAAAGAGGTCTATGTCCGGCGTTCCCCAAATCTGAAAGATTCTGGCTATCTGGTCCATATGGAGGGACCACTCGTGTGGAAGCAAACCTCAACTGAGTCTGTCTGCCCAAGAGTTTTGAACGCCTGGAAGATATATTGCCAGAAGATGAATTTGATGCTCTCTGGCGAAGGCCCACAATCTCAAAGCTTTGTTGCAAAGCGACAGAGCCAGTCCCGCCCTGCTTGTTCACGTAGAACATGGCTACTTGGTTGTCCGTGTGGATGAGGACTGTCTTCCAGCTGAGCAGGGTGTGGAAGACTCAGAGCTAGAAAAATTGCTCTGAGCTCCAAGAGGTTGATATGTAGAGAAGTCTCCTGTGGAGACCAGATGCCCTGGGTGGAGAGATCTTGTAGAAGAGCTCCCCAACCCCTTGGAGAGGCATCTGTTGTAAGGGTTGCTTGGGGTAACAACTGTTGAAAAGGGGACCCCAGCAACAGGTTTTGAGTGGACTTCCACCACTGGAGAGACCAAAAAAGGCGACTGGAGGTTGCTATTTTGTCTGATAGGCACCCTGATGCCTGGGTCCATTGGGTGGATAAAGTCCACTGAGCTGCCCTCATGTGAAGGCGAGCGTAAGGAACCACATGCACGGTGGATGCCATGTGGCCTAACAGTTGTAACATCTCTCGAGCAGTTAAATGGGACTTTAACTGAATCTGGGAGGCTAACTGCACCAAGAGTAGGCAACGGGCCTGGGGAAGATAGGCTCTTGCAGTTGTGGTATCCAGCAAGGCCCCTATGAACTCTAGTGACTGAGTAGGGGTGAGATGGGATTTTGGGATGTTTATTACAAGTCCCAGATACTGAAGAACACGCCTTGTGCAGGCTAGGGAAGTCTGGGCCTCTGACTGGGATGGAGCTTGGATGAGCCAGTCGTCCAGATATGGGAATACGAATATTCCTAGAGTGCGTAGAAATGCAGCTACTACTGCCATGCATTTTGTGAACACTCTTGGTGCAGAGGCCAGACCGAAAGGAAGCACTCTGTATTGGTAGTGCTTTCCTTGATAAAGGAACCGAAGGAACCTTCTGTGTGTTGGATGGATGAGGACATGGGTGTACGCGTCCTTGAGATCTAGAGAACGAAGCCAATCCTGACTCCTTGCATAGAAACTTGTTCAATTCTCTGAGATCTAAAATGGGTCTGTAGCCCCCTGTTTTCTTTGGGATAAGAAAATTGGGGGAGTAGAACCCTGAGCACTGTTGAAAAAGGGGCACTTCTTCTATTGCTTTTTGGGCAAGAAGGGTAGCAATCTCCTGACCCAGAAGGTCGAGGAGAGATGTTGGAGAATTGAACTGTCTCACCATGGTGTGAGGAGGAAGGTTTAAGAAATGAAGCTTGTACCCCTCCCTTATGATGGAGAGGGTTCTTTGCTCTGCTGTGATTTGTTCCCCCATCTGGGAGCAAAGTGAGCTAACCTTCCTGGAATAGTGAGAGGCTCCGGTTCTTCTAGAGCCAGAAAGATCTCTAGTTCTAAGTCAAAGGCCCTGAGGAGGCTGAGGCTGTTGGGCCGTAGCAGTCCTTGCAGCCTTAGGCTTGGCCTGTTTAGGTTGTTGCTGACGCTTTGCAGCAAAACGACCTGCAGAAGATGTCTGCTGACAATAAACAGGATAATATCTCCCTTTTTTGGGATAAAAAGCCTTTTTGAACAACCTTTTTTTAACAGGAGCAGAAGTAGACTTTGAAAGTCTATCTAAAGCAGAATTTTCAGCATCCATCTGAGTGGTCTTTGCTTGCCAATCCTTTCCAAAAAGGTTTTCACCTGTACAAGGAAGATTTCCTAATCCATCTTGGACCCAGGGTTCCAAATCAGAAGTTTGTAACCAAGCAACTCTGCGTGCAGCTATGGCAATAGCCGAGGCTCTGCTGGCACACTCAAAAGAGTCAAAGGCTGCACGTTTGGAAAATTTGGAAACATCCTGGGCATGTTTAAGCCAGGTGAGAAACTCCTCCCTTTTATCTTCTGAAATAAAAGGGACTAAAGTCTGCAGATGATCTGTAACTTCTTTTAGAAACATCCCCATATAGAGACTATAGGAGTTGATTCTGGCAGTAAGCATGTTGGCCTGGAAAATTTTCCGGCCAAAAGCATCTAAGGTTCTGCATTTTCTTCCTGGAGGATTAGATGAGTGCCTTTTTGCACTCTTTAACGTCTTCATGGCAGACTCCACCACAATAGTGTGGTGAGGAAGTTGAGTCTTATGAAAGCCAGGACAGGGAGGAACACGGTACATGGTGTCCAACCTACGAGAATGAGGGGCGGTGGTGAGAGGAGTCTCCCATATGCCCAACATGTGATCATAAAGGATCTCATGAATTGGTAAAGTAGCTGCCTCCTTAGGAGCATTAGGATATTGTAAGCTCTAGGCTCTCACTCAGGGGCCACAGAGATGGAGAGGCCCCTGGCCACTTCCCTAATGAAGTCTTGGAAAGACAAGTCTTCTGAAGGAGACATTCTCCTTTTTGGAGAAGGCGGCTCCTGAGGAAGGAGTACCGATGCTTCGACAGAAGCCTCTGATTCATCAGAGTCCTCGGAGGAATCGAAGTATTGCCTGTCTGGATGCTCCTGAAGAGCCCGATACGCGTACCGAGTGGTCTCGACATCAGGAATGATCAGTACGGGTTCAGTACCGATGGGCATCCTAGGACAGGGTACCACTGCAGTCGACACCTAAGCCGATGTCGATGCAAATCGATCCCAGTACTGGAACCAATATCAGTGCCAGTGCCGGAACCGGTACCGACAACGGAGTTTGTTGCGGTACCGGAAGCGTCGCAGCCTGTATGAATGCCGTAATGGCATGCTGCATGGTCAGAATATTCTGATCCATCGACGCCACCAATGTCTGGATGTCGATACCAGTGGAAACCACCGGTACCCCAGAACATGGCAACAGGTGATCGGTCGAGGCCACGCCATCGATGTCAACTTGTGACCCCATAGATGAAGCTTGTGATAAGGAAGCTTATCATAGCTCAGGTAGGAGCTATAGAAAAGATGATGTGACTCTGAACAAGCAACCTGTCAGTTCTGGTATTAGCAAGAAAACAGAGTTTTCACATAAAAGACTACCAGTCCCAGAATGCACCAGGTTTCCAGCAGCCATGAGAGGGGCTGAAGTGAGAAAATGTGTGTGCAATCAAGAGAGCTATGAGGTAATCCCTAAGCACTCATCTCAAAGGGCAGGGCCTGATTCAAGACAGCTGCGCTGTGTTAGGGAGGAGCACACATTAGGAAAGAATAAGAATAGAGATTATTCTTCAGATAACAGCTTCAGGGAGAGTTTCAAGAACAGCTTGAAGAACAGTTTCAAGAACAGCTTCAGAAAGAGCTACAGAAAGAGCTACAGAGACAGAGACAGCAACGGCTACAAGCTCAAGCACCAGTATCACCTGGAGGAAGAGAAGCCAAGCCAAGCGGATAGAGAAAGAAGGAAACTCTCTGGAAGGAAGAGAAGAAAGCCCATTGGATGGTCTGGGAGAGTCCAAGGCAGTACCCATACTGGGAGGTATTCCAAGTGCCAGCAGAGTCCATTGGACTGGATTCAGCCAGAGGAATGGAATGGCAGAGATAGGAATCACCAGTGGCTACCTGGAAGAGAGAAGACTGCACGTGGAAGGGACTTTCAGACCAAGGCCAGAAGGTATGTGAGAGGAGATTCAGTGTCCAGGGATCAAGATTGGAAGGCTGGACATCAGAACTGGATTACATACTGGCCAGGATATACAGAGAGGAATTATGATAGCAGGAGAGGGTCAGATATGAACACTGATCCAGACCCTATCTATAATAGTGAATGACAGCAAGGGAATAAGCATTCTCTTGATAGTTCCTTATTGAAAGACTCATCTGTGCCAATGTATGATAGTGACCCTATGCTGATTGAAGAAGGGGGAGATACAGCAGATGAAATTATTAATTACATGGACTGTTCTTTATCCCAATGCTATTGCTAGCTTTCTGTGAGTAAACACATCAGCCATCACAAAGAAACCTAACTTTGTTCTTTATTTCCACTGCAAACAGCTCTTAAAGCAGGATTTGGGTTCACACAGTAGCAGCCAGCCAGCTAAAGGCTTACAGCTGGTCAATTGATAGTAATTAAAGCTGCACCTGATTGTGTGTGTGAGCAAGGGAGAATCACTGCTGAGATCTGCGTGGAAAATAAGCAGAAGTTAACCTAACCAGCAAAGTTTATTCTTTTCTTTGTGCCTTTGTATTTGGTACTTATTTGCTAAGAAAACATTAGCTAATTACCTGACAAGCTGAAGGTTGTTTTCTGGTTTACTTTGTGACTTTTTGTTATCCATTTAAACACTGCAAGCAAGTAACCTCTTTTATATTGCTAACAAGCATACATGTGCTGGGTGAATTAAACCCCATCAATAAAAGTAGTATTTTATTGACCTTACCACTTGGTTCCACAACTCAATTATTGTCATCAGCTGTGTTTGGGAGTGAATGAACTACAATACCCACAATACCTTGCAAGAATCATATGAATATATGCATCGTCAAGATTGTGTAAGTTCTCACCCTAGGCAGCCGTCTGACAAGCTTTGGAAGCCGGGGCTTCCCGCCGGGGTAATTTTGCCGATGTAGAATCCTCGAGGGCAAGCCCGGAGGCATCTTGATGCTTAGAGTGAGATCTACCCTTTGAGGACCGGCTGGACTTATGTTTGGTTACCTGAGATCCATGAGAGGAAGAAGCAGCCCTGGAAGACGTAAATGCCACCGAAGCTGCATCAGAGGGAAACAGGGTACTGAGCTTAGCCGCTCGGTTCTGTCGACCTCTTTTAGACATCATGGAACAGGACGCACAATCCGTGATGGAATGGTCAGGACCCAAACATTTTAGACACCAGTCATGGGTGTCGGTGACAGAAATAGTACCACTGCACTTCGTGCACTTTTTAAACCCGGAGGCGGGCTTTTCCATGAGGAAAAATATTTCCTAGGCCTAAGGCCAAAGAAAAAAATTGCACAGAAGTGGGAAATGGTAGGTTTTTGTTTTTTTTTTTGTTAAGAAGAAAGAAAGAAAAGACCGGCGGTACCGGTCCGACGTCGAAGAAGGCAGATGCGAGACCAAAGAACTAGAAAAAAATAAGAAATTCTTCAGCGGTGAAAGGAACACGACCTGCTGGCTCCACGGAAAAGAAGAACTGGAGAGAGGCGGTTGGGAAAGGCGGGAAGGCAGCGCACAGGTGCTGTGGGATGCTCCCAAAAGCTTTCTTACTGGACGCTGGGGAGCGTTCCCGCGCAGGCTCCGTCGGTACCGATGATACCCATATGTGAAGACTCATTCCTGCTTGTTCCTGGAGATTGGTTTAAAATAAGCAAAGGTGTAAGACAAGGCTGCATACTTTCCCCCTACCTGTTTAATTTATATGCAGAACAAATCATCAGAGAAGCAGGATTGTATGAAGACAACAGAGGTGTGAAGATTGGTGGAAGACTCATCAACAACCTTCGCTATGCTGATGATACCACATTACTGGCTGAAAGTGAAGACGATCTGAAACATTTGCTTCTCACAATCAAAGAACATAGTCTCAAAATGGGCCTGCACCTTCATGTAAAGAAGACAAAGATCATGACAACTGGCATAATCAACAGGTTCATCATTGAAGGAGAAGAAATTGAAATTGTGAACAACCTTAGCCTACTTGGATCAACTATCAATAAAGAAGCAACAAGCAGTCAAGAAATCAGACGACGCATTGCTCTTGGCAGAAGGGTTATGAAAGACCTAGATAAGATTCTCAAGAGTAGAGATGTCTCTCTCCATACAAAGATTCAACTTGTTCAAGCCATGGTATTTTCAATAACATCATATGGATGTGAAAGCTGGACAGTGAAAAAGACAGATAGGAAGAAAATTGATGCCTTTGAATTATGGTGCTGGCGGCGAATACTGTGTATACCATGGACTGCCCGAAGAACAAACCAGTCGGTACTAGAGGAGATCAAACCTAAGCTTTCTTTAGAAGCTCAGATGACAAGACTTCGACTTTCATACTTTGGACACATCATGAGAAGAGAGAGATCATTAGAGAAAGACATTATGCTTGGCAAGATAGAAGGTCAACGCAAAAGAGGAAGGCCAGCAATGAGATGGATCGATACAATAACAGCAGCTACAGGTGCCAGTCTGTCAACAATGAGCCGCCTGACTGAAGACCGAACACAATTTAGGATAGCTATCCAGAGGGTCGCCATGAGTCGACTCAGACTCGACGGCACTTAACAACAAGAATAGTAGACAGGCTGGTTGCCTGCAATGATAAATTGTCCAAGTGGGTTGTGGAACCTCTCTTGGAATTATCTGTTAAGGCAGCAGAAAAAGTTAGGTCCTATAGATTGGAAAAAGGACCGACAGACATAATTAAGAATGGTAAAACTCAATTAGTGTCTGATAAGCTGTCTTAAAAAAAATATTTGAGAAGATTGTAAAGGAAAAGAAAACTCTGTATGGAAAATCAGTTACTGGAGTAGGTATTGAAGAAAACCTATGGGCTCATAAGGTAAGCCCTCCAGTTGAATATTATCACTCTTAGAGACTAGATGTCCCAACTAAGAGGGATAGAAGCAATACAGAGTTGAGAAGACTTACAAATTTGGTAAGTCCCTTGCAGTTCAAACTAAGAGATATCCTCGTACAGGAAAACTGTCAAGGTGAAGGCATAGCCTACCTTGTTAGTTGTTACTCCTCTTTTTCCTTCAAAAAGGAGAGGAGAACCCTGTTACCTGTAATGCATGATTGTCCTCAGCAGCTCTTGGAGCTAAAGGAATGGATTTCTCTTGTGGCAAGAGATTCATGCCTAGAGTCGTGGATTGAGTCAGTGTACCACTGATATCCCAGTAAATATGAGATGAACTGTAAATGCTTCTTTTCATAAAAAGTAAGTTGCTGGTTCTAAACCTCAAACAGGAAAGAAAGATTCAATGAATAAAATATCAGAAACCCTGTGACTGCTGGGTCTGCTGAGCCAGCTGAGCCTGTTGAGGTTTTGATTTTCTTAGCCTGGTTTGATGTTGCCTTTCTTTGGAAACATCTGCATGATGGGTAGAAGATAGATAAAACCTTTTCCCCCCCAGGGGGATAAAGTTTGTTAGGAGATTTTTTAGTAGCTGGAATAGAGGAAAATTTTGACAATCCTCTGAAAGCAAGAATATCAGTATTTAACTGATTAGCTTGGAATAAAGCATCCTTGTTAAAGAGATTCTCACTAGTACAAGGAGTATTTGCCAGCCTTTCTTGTACCCATCTGTCGGAAGCTTGGAGCCAGGCCATGCGTCGTGCCCCTATGGCTATAGCAGAGGTTCTGCTAATAGACTCAAAACAGCACGATTAAGGAACTTAGAGACATTTTGAGCATGACTGACTAATAAGGAGTAGTCTGCTCTTTTATGTTCTTGAAGAAAAGGGTTCAAGAGCTTTAAGTTCTTTGTGACCTCTTCAAGAGATAATCCCATATAGAAAATATATGAGATAATTCTTGCTGAAAGCATGGATGCCTGGAAGCATCAACGTCCAAAGGCATCTAAAGTCCTAGACTCACGACCTGGCAGATAAGAGGAGTGCATCTTTGCACTCTTAATACGCCTCATTGCTGATTCTACAACAATAGAATGATGAGGAAGTTTAGTCTTTTGAAAACCTGGAGAAGGTGGCACCTTGTACATAGTATCAAGTGTCTTAGAATGTGGGGATACCGTTGAAGGAGTTTCCCACATTCTTAAAAGTAGATCCTGTAAGATCTGATGCAAAGGAAGCATGATGATCTCCTTTGGAATCCAGGGGGATTGCAGAGTCTCTGAATCTCCTGGTACGGATTCTTCACCAGGTATAGAAATAGCAAGTAACTTTGCCATATCAAGCAGAAAAGCTTGAAAAGAAATCTCTCCTGAGAACCCCCTAAAATGAGGGGCAAAGGCTAGAATTGTTGAAAATTCAGCCTTGGTATCTACGGATTCATCCCAGTCATTGGGATCGGAAGACTTGAAAGGATGAAGCATCGGATTTTCTTTAAAGCAATGCCTTCGGTACCGCCCGAGGTCGGTACCGAGATGAATCGGTACCGAGTCCTCCATGCTAGAGAGCGATTCCAGGCTCGGCATCGAAGGAAGCGAGTCTGTCGAAGCAAGCATGGATGGTACCGACACCGATGTCTATACCGGTACTGGTACCAAAGCCAATACCGATACTTGAGGAACGGTCTGCAGCAACTCAATCGGTACCGAAGTAACTGAGAGTGCTAGACTACGTTCATCGGCGAGGAGTGTTTCAACCATCACCATAGCCGATGCCGGGGTGTCGGTACCGCTCGAAGCGGTCACAACCACCGAGCATGGCTCAGGTATATTCATCGAGGTAAGAACCCCGGGAATTGTTGTAGCTGATAAGCATGCAATAAATAATACCCGGAGTCAGGCAAAGATTCAAGCCGGTTTAATGTGCACAGACTCAGATTGCAGTAGCATTCAAAATGGTCTGAGCACAGAGCTCAGAAAAATGACAGTTTATATACTTTTCTTCTCCAGTCTAATACAGGCAAAACTCCTCATTGGCCACAGTGGCCCACTTACTCTCATCCAATAGACATCTCTGACCGGGCCCAGGACTCGCTCCCCCTGCTTGGGTCACACTAGCCACGGGTCAGCAATTAGACATAACACTAAACATAATACTTCTGCTAAAGTATACAGTATATTTCGCTATTCTTGCAAGGTCAGTTAGCCACAAAGATAGTGGAAGGCATATCAGAAGCATTCTTAACAAAAGCAAAACAAAGCGAGGCCAAACATAGCAAGGTTAAGACGTATCTCTAGCCTTGGCTCAAAACACTAAACAATCCTCATAATGCTAGACAAAATATTCTTACACTGTACAGTTTCTCTGCTATATTTTCATCCTAATTACGAGGTCAGTGCACAATCAGCAAAGATACAGTGGCGCGGCATTCTACTGAAAGAGACATCTGACTTCTAAACAATAAACAGTACCAAGGTTTAATTCTCTTATCTCCAAGAGAGCAGAACATGTTATCAAACCAGAATAGAACAGTATTTCTTTCTAACAGCTAACAGCATTCTGCAATTTTCCAAAATCAGCAATAACATTTTAAAATAGGAAAAAAGGGCTTCAGACCTAGCTCTGCTACATACTAGGCCATCGCCTATCACATTCCCTCCTTTTGATTATTCTCACCCGCAAGTGAGGAAGGGTGAGAATCTAATCACACAAATAGCAAAATACTTCAGACTATAGTAGAGGGATCACCGTGTGGCATAGGGTAGTAGCCCTACGTTGCTAGGATTCGTGTAGCTGCCTTACGTTAAGTTTAATATACGTAAGCATAAGGGGAGGAAACATGGGATACATAAACAGGCACAATCAATAATACATTTGATACAAGTGTCTTTGTCAAATCATATAGCATACCTAGTGTATAAGCGGAGGGGCAGGAGACATAGGAGGAACAAATGACATATATACTGTTCAACATAGCAATAGGCCCGTTCTCATGACCCACAAAAATAAGAACCATTCCTATTAATAGAAGCACCTGTATCAGAGGTCGGTAGCAGTACATGTCAAAAAGGTAGGTAGCACATGTTTGAAAATTAGCAACACATGTACTAAAGTCCAAAAAATCGCAGTTCCCATAACAGGAGAGGAAAGACACTGGCGGGGGTTGAGACAAGTCCGGGTATTCCCTGTTGTGCAAATACTAGGTTTGCAGGCTGCACAGGGAAGTAGGGCAAGAGTCAATTCAAAGCATCCCAAGGCTGCCGCCAGAACGAAGCAATAATAAGAATTTATAATGGGCATAGTCTCTGGAAAATTGGTGGAACCGTCGGCTTCCACAACAGGTAGCAGACGTAGAGTTGATTGTAGGTCCTCAAGCTTCTGCCGTACGTAGACCTACCAGCTTTGTGGCAGGAGTAGGGCTGTAGATTCCAAAGTATCACTGTCCTCTGGGATGTCTCAGGCTCTTAAAATATCATAGTACAGTCTCTCAGGCTATTATTGCCTCCTTAGAGCAGTTCACTTTTTAGGAGATCAAAACAGTTTTTTCTTTTTCTTTTTTTTTCAGAGCATTTGAACACAGTCTCGTAGAAGACTCAATTTCTTAACACAACACAGTCTATTTCTGATTATTTCAGCTTTCTCCAGATGCGAGGCTTACCTTCGGATAAACAAACAGTCTTGAAATAGTGCAGATTCCGAGGGACCAATAAGTCTTAGGTCCGTGGCTGTTGTCGTAGGGTGAGGCACAATGGAGTCTCAGGATCATTTATGGAAGTCCACGACCAAGTTCAGAAGCGGCTGCTTGAATGCAAAACTGGAGGACGTCTGTTCCCTTGACGTCCAGGAACAAGTTGGTAAAATTCTTACGATGACGGATCTTTTGTGGCTGGATTCACTCGACTGTGGTGGATCCAGGAGTCGATCTCGGCCACTTTAACTGCTGTTAGGGTTGATAACAAGACGACATATGGCCCTTTCCAATACGGCGCCAGCGGTGTCTTCTTCTACTCTGTCACCCACACCGAGGCTCCAGGCTGGAAAGGATGCAGGGGCATGGATGGGCTGGTCTCGTTCTCACGCATGAAGACCCTGCAAAACAGAACTTAAAACCAATAGTGCTTATCTAGTAATTTCAGATCCTATCTGTCACACATCTCCTTTTACTCTCTATACAATAGGCTACAGAATCTCAGAATCTCAAAAGGGGAGACTCCTAAAGACTTAGGGGCAGGGGATAAGTATATCCGATGAAGGGCTATAGGAAGAACCTGGGGCCACTGCAGGTAAACCTCTGGGCAGTTTGGACAACTTGAGTACACAATGTCCATTACCTTCCAAGTAATCATGGTCAGGAGGGCCTGGACCGACGGGCAATTAGGGTGGTTTGGTTTAGAGTTTGGCTGACACTTAATTGCAAGTTAGGATTCTCACATAGCATATTTTGATATTTCAGCATTCGGGCATTAGTGAGCCAATGATTTCCTTTGTGTTCCATCAGGGTTAGAACAGAATGTGGCACAGTAACTTGGAGTTCTTATCCTAAGGTGAGCTTGTCAGCTTCGCTCACTAAGAGGGCTGTGGCTGCTACAGCTCTCAGGCAAGGTGGCCAGCCTTTGGCAACAGGATCCAATTGTTTCGTCAGGTAGGCCACAGGTTGCTGCCAAGACCCAAGAGGCTGGGTCAAGATTCCCAATGTGTATCCACTTGATTCATGGACATACAGACGAAATGGTTTCTGCACATCTGGTAGTCCCAAAGCTGGGGATGACATCAATGCTGTTTCCAATGATTTGAATGCTTTATCTTGTTCTGGGCCCCATTCCAGGGGAGATCGTTCCATTCCTTGTGTGACTTGGTACAAGGATTTCGCCATGAGCGCAAAATTTGGTATCCATATGCGGCAGTAGCCTGCAGCTCCCAAGAAAGCTCGCACCTGTTTCCTAGTAGTGGGGGTTGGGATGCGGCATACTGCTTCTTTTCGCTCAAGTCCTAATTTCCGGGTTCCTTTGGACAGGTGGAACCCTAAATATTTCACTTCTGTCTGGCACAGCTGCGCCTTGGCTCTGGAAACCTTGTATCCGGCTTCATTCAAGAGGTGTAGGAGATCACTTGTAGCTTGTATACAATCAGATTTGCTATTGCTGGCTATGAGCAAATCATCTACATATTGGAGCAAAATTCTTTTTCCCGGAGTTACAGAGTAGCTTGACAGATCTTGACTGAGGGCTGCACTGAAGATAGTGGGTGAGTTCTTAAATCCTTGTGGTAATCGAGTCCAAGTGAGTTGCCCTCGCCGTCCTGTGGTAGGGTTTTCTCATTCAAATGCAAACAAAAACTGACTGGCCTCTGTCAGGTGTATACAGAAAAAAAGGCATCTTTTAAGTCCAAAACAGTAAAGTGAGTGGCTTCTGCTGGAATCAGTCCCAGGAGGGTGTAAGGATTTGGTACTACTATTTATTTATTTATATTTCTTATATACCGCGCTATTATAATCAGTGCGGTTTACATTTGAAACAGAACATACAAGAATGTAAGCAAGTTACATCAAGTTTTTACATTGAACAGGGAATGTAAAACATGGAGTAAAAACGAGGGAGGAACTATGTACATATTGTAAACAAATATAATGCTCTTACGGTAAATAAAAATATGACCTTTGTCTAGAGGGTTGGCTAGATGGTCGAGGAGGTCAGTGGGAGAGATAGTAGTTAACCATTATCTACAGGAAGATGATCTGAGGGACGGGTTAGGCAGGGAGGTGAGGTGGGGGCATTGTAAATGTCGGGAATGCTGTCAGGGTAATATTGTAGGAACAGGTGATGTTTGAGGGCTTTACGGAATAGTGCCAAATTTGGGATGGCCCGGATTTCTGCTGGGAGGGCGTTCCATGCCATAGGTGCAGCAATGGAGAAGGCTCTACTTGCTGTTGATTTCTTACATTTTACCAACACTTTTGGGACTTCAAGTTTATTCAACGAAGTAGATCTCCTAGTTCTATTATCTGGTGTGCTGTTGAGGAGATCGCTGATGGGTGTATGAGTAAGATTCTTACATGACTTGAACGTCATGACAAGAACCTTGAATTGGACTCTGGCCCGTAGCGGGAGCCAGTGTAGGTTCTTTAGAACTGGCGTTATGTGGTCAGACCTTGAAAGCCCGGACAGTGCCCTTGCAGCTGAGTTCATGGCAAGGCGTAACGGGTTAAGAGTCGATTGTGGAAGTCCCAGTAGGATAATGTTGGCGAAGTCAAGGTGTGGGATGACTAAGGCTTGGAAAATTGAGCGGTAGTCAGGGAAGTCAAGCAGTGGGCGGAGATGGCGTAGTGATCGGATCTTGTGATAGATTGCTTTAGCTGTGTTTGTAACATGTGCTGACATGTCAAGTCGCTGGTCGAGGGTGATGCCCAGGTAGCGAATTGTAGCTTTGGACTTTAGTTCAATGTTATTGACTAGAAGAGAGGGAGGTGGCGTGAACGTCTGGTTCCGTGAGATGAATAGTACATCTGTTTTGCTATGGTTAATGCGGAGATTTTGAGAGAGGAGCCAATCTGCTACAGCTTCAAAACATCTTATAATTGGATTGAAATCTGGTTGATCGATTTTAAATTGAAGGTACATTAAGATGTCATCTGCATATGCAAGGCATTGGACATTGAAGGAGCGGATTAAGGCGCAAATGGGCTGGATGTATGGTTTCAACTGCACTGTTTCAACTGCACTGTTTCAACTGCACTGTTCACTCGACGTAGACCTTGCACTGGGCGGTAGTCACCTGTCCCCAGGCTTCTTGATTGGGAGAAGGGAGGTGTTCCAGGGTGACTGGCATTCTCTAAGAAGTCCATACTGCAATACTTTCTTCAGGTGGCGATGAATGCCTTCAATTGCTGGTCTCGGGAGGGGATACTGACGCACATGCACTGATTCTGCTCCTGGCTTAAGGGTAATAAGTACAGGAGCTATATTCTTTGCTAGGCCAGATGGATTATTCTCTGCCCATACTCCAGGTGGGGCTGCAATGCTGGTAAGTATACAGGAACTTGCTGGCCTGATTGGAGATGCACTATAGAACCGCTACTCTTCTTCTCGGGGAACAGTCAGCACTATCAATCCAGCTCCTTCGATTAGGAAAACTTCCTCCACATCATTCAACTAAAGTATCAGCAAGAAGAACTGCTCTCTTCTCCATCTTACATTCACTTTCTCTGTCACATTATCTCCACAATTCACAGGCATTCTTAACAACTTAATCGTGCTGTCATTTATGCCTGCAAATCCATCCCGTTTCTGTAAGGTCTGTTTTATATCTCCCTGGGACTGACTTGACAAAAACTGCATTTACCAGGCGCAAATTCTCCTGGGCTGCTGGATTGCATGGGGCATATAGTGAGGGCTGCCTGCACTATTTGGATTCCACTTGGGGTTAGCAAAGCTGATGGGTCTGAATTAGGTCAATCAAATCCTAAGGCTTCTCAGTGTAGGAGGCATAATGCAGTAAATCGTAAATCAGTAAATCAGTGGCAGGGGGGGCGGTGGAACTGAGGGAGCTGGCCTCTAACAATGTCTGATTAAAGGATTTAACCAAGAACGGGGACAAGCAGCATCTCTCCCTGTGCTGTAAACATAACGGATGTGTGTGCTCATTCTAAATAAGAATAAATTGAGCTAAAGTCCTTATAAGATTAAACTAATATTTTGCAACATGTTATAACAATCCTAACAAAAAGAACTATAGTTCATAACATGACGACTACATAGCTGTTGCGTATAACTGGAATAAAACTACTTGGCAAAAAACTAACTGCCAGCTGTAATCAGCTTGACTTTGCAAAAGAAATTACATTCAATTCAATTCAATTCTACAGTTTTTTTAGGAAGTAGATATTCAAAAAGACATTCATTCTGGATGCTTTTTCCATAAAGCGGGTGGACATTTAAAATACACATACACATTTTCCTTCCTAGTTTATTTTATTAACAATGAGCATGTCTTCTATGAGGCGCTTGCCATATCAGGAACTAAAACTCATACACGATTAACCCCTCATTCACTCAGGATTCAAAGCACTTTCAAGTTGCGATCTAGTACCGCTGGCTCGAAGCTGCAGAGTCCTGTCAGTATACGTAATCAAGCATTCTTTCCTATTGAAACCTGAGCTCTACAAGATTTCTGCTCACTTGATCTGCACAGGAATTCGAGTAGGAATTTAACCCTTTCCAGGCTAAGTACAATACTATCGAGATCCACAATCCTGACTAAACATTCTTATTAAATGATATATAATACATGACCATAGCAGAAGGCACATCACTATTACAAAATATTGAATAAAAACAGGTATAATTCCTTAAAATAAGCACCCATCAGCCCAGCAGCAGAACGTTGAAAACATGCCTTCATAGGGTTAAAACATTCCTCTGCACAAACACGTCTCCTGTCAGTTTCACTCTGCGCTGCAGCTGAATGAGGGAGAGACAGCTTCGTGATTTTACAGTGACTCTAGGTGTTTCTTTCTTTTACTATTTCATATGAGGTAAAGTGTCACAAATCACTCAACGGAATATAATCCTACCCTTATACTAGAAGGGAAACTCGTGGTTTCAACAGATAACAAAGACAAACTCCCAACGCTTCCTCCTTTTCACAAGCATTCTTCACACAGACAAACATGCTAGCATTTTCCAAATTCCGAATTCCTGGGCTGACTGACAAACCAGAATTACTGAAACCGAAAGGGCTGATGGTTTCGCCCCGCGCACTACTTGCAGGGGTACTAGGATCGCCCTGGAAGTTGATCAGACTTCCTTTACCTGTTACTGTACCAGAAGTGTCTCGAGACTTTCCCAAAGCTATCTAAGAACCAGAAAAATCAATACTCACCGGATCCGGTAGCTAATGCGCTGCGCAACCAATCCCTCCTTGGGTTGAATCCTGGACTCCCCTCTGGTTCGAGGTGTTGGCCGGCCAGAAGCAGCAACCTGCGGAGGCAAGGAGGAGTCTCCTCTGATACAAAAGGACCAGGGGCGCCAGAGACCCTCCTGCGGTCAGTCAGACTCAGCTCTAGCCGGACCAAACCTGTGAGGCGAGATGTCGGGGCATATTCACTTGCATACCATCCCCCACTCGCACATTCCCGGCCAACGCACCAGAAATATGTTGTAGCTGATAAGCATGCAATAAATAATACCCGGAGTCAGGCAAAGATTCAAGCCGGTTTAATGTGCACAGACTCAGATTGCAGTAGCATTCAAAATGGTCTGAGCACAGAGCTCAGAAAAATGACAGTTTATATACTTTTCTTCTCCAGTCTAATACAGGCAAAACTCCTCATTGGCCACAGTGGCCCACTTACTCTCATCCAATAGACATCTCTGACCGGGCCCAGGACTCGCTCCCCTTGCTTGAGTCACACTAGCCACGGGTCAGCAATTAGACATAACACTAAACATAATACTTCTGCTAAAGTATACTGTATATTTCGCTATTCTTGCAAGGTCAGTTAGCCACAAAGATAGTGGAAGGCATATCAGAAGCATTCTTAACAAAAGCAAAACAAAGCGAGGCCAAACATAGCAAGGTTAAGACGTATCTCTAGCCTTGGCTCAAAACACTAAACAATCCTCATAATGCTAGACAAAATATTCTTACACTGTACAGTTTCTCTGCTATATTTTCATCCTAATTACGAGGTCAGTGCACAATCAGCAAAGATACAGTGGCGCGGCATTCTACTGAAAGAGACATCTGACTTCTAAACAATAAACAGTACCAAGGTTTAATTCTCTTATCTCCAAGAGAGCAGAACATGTTATCAAACCAGAATAGAACAGTATTTCTTTCTAACAGCTAACAGCATTCTGCAATTTTCCAAAATCAGCAATAACATTTTAAAATAGGAAAAAAGGGCTTCAGACCCATCGCCTATCACAGAACAACCTGAAGTCCCGTTAATGCTTTGGAGCCCGAAGACTCCCGCTGGGGCTTTATTGCCAAAATGTCCTCGAGGGCAAGGCCAGAGGCATCTCGATACTTAGAAGGAGATCTACCACTCGAGGACTGGCTAGTCTTAACAGACTTTTGTTTGCTTACCTGATCCTGTGAAAAAGAAGATATTCTGGCTGGTGACATCGAGTCCGATGTGAATTGGGTATCAAGTTGTGCTCAATCCTGAAGACTTCTTCTGTTTGAGCTACAGCAGGAAAGACACTCTAGTGGGCAATGGTCAGGACCTAAACATTTTAGACACCAAGAATAAGTGTCTAAAAATATATTTGTACCGCCACACTTTGGGCATTTCTTAAGGATAGTGGCTGGCTTTTCCATAATGGCCTAGAAACCGTCAGACACTAAACAGGAAAAGAAGAGAATTTTTTTAGTAAAAGAAAGAAAAGCACCGGCGGTACCGATGGCATTGAAGGAAGGCAGACGCGACCACAAAAAACTGAAGAATAAAAAGAAGAACTTTCTGCGGTGACAGGAATACATCCTGCCGGCTCCGCGGAAAACGGAAAACTGATGAGAGGGAAGTGAATGGGTGGGAAGGCAGCGCGCATGCACGTGGGATGCTCCCAAAAGCTTTCTTTTTGGACGCTGGGGAGCATTCCCACGCAGGCTCCGTCGGTACCGACGTACCCATATGTGAAGACTCATTCCTGCTTGTTCCTGGAGATGGCCCAGAAGCTGTAGCATTTCTTGAGCAGTGAGAAAGCATCTCAAGCATGCCTCAAAAACTAACTGATTGAATCAAGCGCAGCTGAGTTGGGGCAGAAATGCCCTTGATTGCTGAGTGTCTAGCAGAGCCCCTATAAACTCTAGAGTTTGAGAGGGGACAATTTGGGACTGGAAGATTTATTACAAATCCCAAGTGTTGTAGCACCTGCATGGTACGTGAGAGGGATAGGCTGGCCTCTAGAGAGGTGCTTGCTCGAATGAGCCAGTCGTCAAAGTAAGGGAAGACAAATATCCCTAGAGTCCTTAGGAATGTGGCTACTACTGCCATGCATTTTGTGAAGATTCTTGGGGCAGAGGCAAGGCCAAAAGGCAGGACTCTGTATTGATAATGTCTTCCTTGGAACATGAAGCGCAAGAACATTCTGTGCTGCAAATGAATAAGTATGTGAGTGTACACTTCCTTTAGATCAAGAGAACAGAGCCAATCCTGACTCTGGACATAGGGAGATCATTTTGAACTTCTCCCATAGCAGGTACTTGCTCAGTTCTCTGAGGTCCAGAATGGGCCTGTATCCTCCTGTTTTCTTTGGAATGAGGAAGTATGGAGAATAAAAGCCTTTTGGGATGGTGGAACCTCTTCTATTGCACACTGCAAGAGAAGGGAGGTGACTTCTTGTAGCAACTGAGCAGTGAGAGGGGGTTGAGAGCGGAACTCTCTTGGCGAAGTCTGGGGGGCAGACTTTGTAGATGAAACTTGTACCCCCCTCCTGTATTATGAACAATGTCCACTGCTCTGATGTGATGAGATGCCTCCTATGGGCAAAGCGACAAGAGCCTGTCAGAGATGTGGATGGGATCTGGACTCTCCAGAGGCAGGATAGTTATGCCGCCACTTAAAGGCATAGGCTCATTTCGTTGAGTCTTTTCTTGACGCAAGGAGGACATCCTCGACCTCCCCTGGGAGGTGCAGCGGGGCTAAGGAGACCCGTTCAGCCGCCAGGCTGTAAGGGACAACGAGTCCAGGTTTGGGTTGAGCACCTATTCCTCCTCCTGCATTAGCAGGCTCGGGGCGCAGCCTAGGGGGACTGGAGGCTCGGATGAGACCTGCAGCAGATGCGGGAATCAAGGCTGTCTAGGCCAAGAAGGAGCTACGAGAATCACTGAAGCTTGCTCCCGCTGGACCTTGTGGAGGGTCCTCGCAATGAGAGGAGTGTGGGGGGGGGGAGGCATAAAGAAGCTCAGAAGTCCAGTTCAAGAGGAATGTATCCGGAGCCACCCAGCTCGAGTGTGGAACTGGTCCGCAGAAGTGTCCCTTTCCCCCATCCTTGTTTATGTGGAACATAGCTACCCTGTTGTTGGTCTGCATGAGCACTGACTTTCCCTCAGAGCCCACCGGACCACATGAAGCTCAAGCAGATTGATCTGCTGTTGAGATTCTTCAGGTGACCACTGTCCCTGGGTGCGCAGGTCACCGCAGTGGGCCCCTCACCCAAGCAGGGAGGCATCCATTGGCAGGAAGAGCTTGTGCTGAGAGGCCTGGAAGGGCATGTCCTAAAGGAGGCTTCGGGGATCCTGCCACCAATCCAGGGAGCTGTAAAGGCCACAGGAGATCCAGACAGGGTCCCGGAGGGGGCCGGAGGTCTGGCTCCATTGTGCCCTGAGGCACCACTGAGCCATCTGCATGTGCATGCGGGTGTGAGGAACAATGTGGACGGTGGAGGCCATGTGCCCCAGAAGGCGCAACATGGCTCACGCCGGAATCAGAGCCCTGCCTTGGACCTTGGCCGCAGAGACAATCCGCCCGGTCCTGGGGCAGGAAGGCGGTTGCCCGCTCCGTGTCGAGGAGTGCGCCGATGAACTCCAGGGTCTGCCCTGGTTCAAGGTGGGACTTGGAGTAATTGACCAGGAAGGCCAGGTGTTTGAGGAGGATCGTGCGCGATGCCGCAAGGTGGGCTTCCTCGGCTGATGCCCCTGTGATGAGCCAGTCGTCTAGGTAAGGAAAAAAATATATATATATGGCCTGCCACCGGAGGTAAGCGGTGGCCGTGGCAAGGCACTTGGTGAAGACCCGCGGGGTAGATGCAAGCCCGAAGGGGAGCACCTGTATTGGTAGTGCTCTCCCAGTACTCTGAAGTGCAGGTATTGCCTGTACTGGGGGTGAACCAGAATGTGGGCGTAAGTGTCCTTGAGGTCAACGCTCTGCTGGATGAAGGGCAGCAGGACACCAAACAATAGCATTTTGAACTTCTCCCACACCAGAAACTTGTTTAGGTTCCTGAGATCGAGGATGGGATGTAGGCCCCCTGTCTTCTTCGGAACAAGGAGGTATCAGGAGTATAACCCTCGATGTCGGAGGTGCGGTGGTACCTTTTCGACCGCCCGCTGGCCGAGGAGGTTGGTCAGCTCTTGTTGTAAGCAAGCCTGGTACGAGGGAAGCCGAGAAGGCTCCGCTGGGGAAAAGGGAGGAGGGAGCCTGTCCAGATGAAGATGAAATCATCCCGGACCACCCAGAAGACCCAGGAATCTGATGTGATCGACGCCCATTGAGGGGTAAAAAGGGACAGGTGTCCTCCTACAGGCAGAAGCACCACCGGGGTGCAAGAGGCTATGCCTTAGGCATCAAAACCCCTGAGCGGGTTGGGTTGGAACCAGTGGTTGGGCCTTGGGCCCTTTAGGCTTGCGATGGCTGTGCGCTCCACCCTTTCCCTGTGTGCCGGTGGTCGGTGCAGAGGTGGGCCGGTAGGATGGATATCCCCAGTAGGGGAGTCTCTTTCTCTGGAAGAACAGCTTCTTTGTCTGCTGCTTCTTCCTTGGGAGAGAAGAGGTCTTACGCGAGAGGCTGGTTCGAATTATGAACTCTGTTTCAATCTCGGCCGCCTTATCCTCCATGGGCTTGATGAACAATTGTTCACCGAGGTAGGGGACATCAAGAGCTTCTCCTGGACCCACTGCTCCAGGTTCGCAGACTGAAGCCATGCCTGGGGCCGGGCCCCGATGCCAGCTGCCGCCACTCAGGTGGAGGACTCAAACCCATCACACACGGCACGGGAGAGGTACTTCAAGCAGTCCGTGATGACCTCAGGAGGGTCTGGAATCTGCGAAGGTATTCACCCCCAAGGCCTACGGAAAAACCGCCGAGCTCTTTTTGCGAGGTCATGCAGGAACATGCCCATGTACAGTTGGTAGGCCTGAATATGGCACGTCAACATGGACCCCTGATAGGCCTTGCGCCCCAGGGCATTGAGGGCTCTGGACTTCCTGCCAGGTGGGACCAAAGAAAGTAACCTTGGGCTCTTTTGCTTCCGCATCGCTAATTCTACAACCATGGAGATGTGCGGAAGCTGGGTCTTCCGGAACCGCGGGCCACACTGGACTCTATACATGGCATCGAGGCACATGCTCACAATGGGAACTGAGGCAGGCACCTCTCACATGCGGAGAAGCAGCCCTGGGACTGTAAAAGACTTCCGAGGCGGGGACTCATACAGTAAGATGCCGAGTTCCTCTGCTCTCAGTTCCTCCTCAGCCTGCGTGGCCAGATTCAGGGCCCGCGCCATGTCCCGCACGAACACCAGAAAAGATGTGTCCTTGGGAGGCAAACGTCTCTGGGAGGTGGGTGGGGACAGGTCCGAAGGAAAGTCCCTGTGGGTGAGGGTCTCCGGGTGGTATCCCTGTCCAACTCTGAGCCCATGAGGTCCAAAAAGGAGCCCGAGTCAGGCTGGTCGCCCTGTCCAGAAGCTGAGGCCCGCTTGGAGCCAGAGGCACTGGACTTGGAGGACCTTGCCTCCAAGAAACAGGACGGCAAGCGAGACAGGCGCCGAGGACCCTCACAAGGCCCACGGCTCTCGAGGGTTTCCAGGGCAGGTTTAGGTACCCCCCTTCGGGGGGACGTTGGTCTCAAGGCGCGGGCCAACCGTGCTGGGCAGAAGCATTTGCTGGGCAGCTAAGAAGGCAGAGATGCTGCACTCTAGTGCCAGCATTCAGGACTCCCACATGGGCATGGGTCCCTGTGATGCCGACGCCAGGGTTACCGGGTCAGGCATGGATGAAAAGAAGGGGTCCTCACCGGGATGACCCTCGGGAGACTGGGCGCCATCGCCGGAAGCTTCCATGTCTGTACAAGGTACCTTTCAAGGCTGCTCATTCTCCGACTCTTGGGAACGCTGGGGAGGGCTGAGCGACCAAGCGCGAGATCGTTCTCGCTTGTCTGGAGCCCCCCCGACAGCGACTTCGATGTCTTCTTCTTGCGCCTCTCCACCTTAGGGGAGCCCTGACTGGAGTGCCATCTGGAACACGGGATCACTGCAGGGGACCCTGTAAACGGAGGAATAGCAGAGGATGCCACCGGAGATTCCAGGCCTGCCTTACGGAAAATGTTATCGGACTTCTGCTTACGACTTAGCAGGGCCTTGGCAGACATTTTCTTACAGAGAGAGCAGAGCTCCGGGTTATGGTTGGCCCCCAGACACCGAAGACAGCAGTCATGGGAGTAGTATAATGGGTACACTACTCGTCAAACTGATTGACAGGTGAGATAAGGATGACAGGAGCCAATCAGCATTCACTTCCGGTGTATGTCCCGCCTTAGGCCACACCCCCTCCCAAAAAAGTGAATGGTGAGTTAGCCCCACCCACTCCCACCCCCAGGTGTGGCCACCGCCCCCACTTGACACGCCCCCACCCCCAAGGATGACATCATCCAACCAGCGCCCACTTCCGGGTTTGTGCCACACCCACGCCCCACCCCACAATATTGGCATTAGCCAATCAGCACCCACTTCCGCGTTTGTGCCACACCCACAGCCTCCCACCCGCAACCACGCCCCTGCCTACATCATCGGAAATGATGTCACTGGAAACAGGGTGTCATCAGAAATGGACTGTCGCTTTTTGCTGACATCACCGGAAACAGTGTGTCATCAGAAATGGACCGTGTCCTTTTCCAATGACCTCAGCGGAAGCAGAGTGACTGACTCCGGACATGTGTTTTGCTTCTGGTTAATGCTGACATCTGCAAAAAGCAGGAACCCTGGAAAACAAAAAATGCTTTCTCTCTCCCACTGCCCCAGTTCTTTTTTCTCACAAAAGATTCTTAGCACAGCACAGGCTTTGTTCACAGAGGCACAGACAGGGTAGAAGCTTTTCTTTACAAATGTTAAACCTCAATTAACACATCTTTTGTTAGAGAAACCAGTGCTGTCCATGTGATAGAATTTTGCTTTTAAGACCTCATGGTTAGAGACAAGTATTCTGGCAAACAGAAATACAGAGAGAGAGAGAGAGAGAGGGAAAGACATGAGTTCAAATCCCCCTAATACAGCTATTTTTTGGAGACAGAGAGCTGAATTCAAACACAGCCACAGCTATTTTTTAGTGGCTTTGAAAAAACCAATACAGAGAGACAAGTCTGAACATGCCTCTCTAGGGTAACATAGTAAATGACAGCAGATAAAGACCAGCATGGTCCTTCTAGTCTGCCCAGCAAGATGGCAAGAGTAGGTGCACCTGTCGTTCTGTGCAGGCCACCCCTCCCCATGTCTTTGTTTAGGGGTAAACCCACCACTCCATGTAGGACACCCCTATTTGTTGAGATGTTATATGGTTCAGAAGTTAGATGGTACCGTTTATCTTGTTTTTATCCTATTGCTGTAAAGGGATCCACTGTGAATGTCCCATGCCTTCTTGAATTCCGTCACCGTGTTTGCCCCCACCACTTCCATCGGGAGGGCATTCCAAGCATTCACCACCCTTTCAGTGAAAAAATATTTCCTGACATTGCCTTTCAATTTACCACCTTGCAGCTTCATGTTATGCCCTCTAGTTTTACAGCTTCCCCGTCTTTGGAAGAGGTTTGTTTGTTCATCATTTCTCTTTAAGTATTAAAAGTCTGAATCATATCTCCCCTGTCCCTCTTCTCCTCCAAAGTGTACATATTTAGGTCTTCAAGTCTCTTCTCATAAGGCTTCTGACGCAGGCTCCAAATCATTTTGGTCGCTTTCCTCTGAACCGTTTCCTGTCTTTTTACATCTTTTGCAAGATACGGTCTCCAAAACTGAACACAGTATTCCAAGTGAGGCCTCACCAGTGACTTATACAGTGGCATAAGTACCTCTTCCTTTCTGCTTGTAATCCCTCTTTGTATGCAACCCAACATCCTCCTGGCTTTTGCCACCGCCTTGTCACACTGTTTTGTCACCTTGAGATCATCAGAGATAATCACACCAAGGTCTTTCTCCTGAACCGTGAATACCAACCTCTCGCCCCCTATCGTGTACATTTCCCTTGGATTTCTGCTACCCAAGTGCATGAAACTGCACTTTTTTGCATTAAATCGTAGTTGCCAAGCATTAGACCAGTCTCCCATCTTTTGTAGATCTTTCCTCATGTTAACCACTCCCTCGGGGGAGTCCACTCTGTTGCAAATTTTTGTGTCATCTGCAAAAAGACAGACTTTTCCATTCAGTCCTTCAGCAATATCACTCACAAATACATTGAACAGTGCCGGGCCCAGGACCGAACCCTGGGGCACCCCGCTAATCACCTTCCTCTTATCCGAGTGAGCTCCATGTACAATCACCTTCTGTCGTCTGTCAGTCAACCAATTTCTAAACCAGTTTACCATCTTGGGGCCCAACCCCAAGCTACTGAGTTTGTTGACAAGCCTCCTATGAGGAACAGTATCAAAGGCTTTGCTGAAATCCAGGTAGATGACATCCATCGCATGCCCCTGATCTAGTTCCTTGTACACCCAGTCAAAGAACTCAATCAGATTTGTTTGGCAAGATCGTCCTTCGGTAAAACCATGTTGCCTCGGATCTTGCATCCTGTTGGTTTTGAGAAAGTTCACTATTCGCTCTTTCAGGAGCGCCTCCATTACTTTTCCCGCCACCGAGGTAAGGCTCACGGGCCTGTAGTTTGACACTTCTTCCCTGTCACCACTTTTGTGTAGAGATACAACATCAGCCATTCTCCAGTCCTGAGGAACCTCTCCTGTTTCCAAGGATCTGTTGAAGACATCCTTTAACGGTCCTGCAAGAACCTCTCTGAGCTCTTTCAGTATCCTGGGATGTATCCCATCCGGTCCCATGGCTTTGTCCACTTTCAGTTTAGCAAGTTGTTCTAACACCTCGTCTTCTGTGAATGGTGTGGTATCTACTTCATTCCCATTTTTATATTTGGGAGTCACAGCTGGTCCATCTCCAGGATCTTCTTTAGTAAAAACAGAGCAGAAGTATTTGTTTAGCAATTTCGCTTTTTCAGTGTCACTTTCCACGAGTCCTTTCCCAGCACTTTTGATTCCTGCAATTCCAACTCTGATCTTCTTCCTTTCCCGAATATACCTGAAGAAAGTTTTGTTGCTACCCTTAACATCTTTAGCCATCCTTTCCTCTGCCTTTGATTTTGCTATCCTTATTAGTCTTTTAGACTCCTTGAGTTGGATCCTGTGTTCATTGGATCCTGTATTCATACCTCAACCTTCCCTACTTCTACAACCACTCGACACATTCTCTCTACCTTCAGCACTCAACATTAAAAACATTATTGCTAGCATCAATACCACTACAGCACCAAATAACCTCTGCCCAGCGCACTGGATCAAAGCAATGCGATCAGAACTCAGCCCAATCATAGCAGAAATCGCACATCAATCCTTCATAACAGGAAAGTTCCCAACAACACTAAAGCAGACCTCTATTCGTCCACTGTTGAAAAACAACCAGCTTGACCCAGAGAAAGTAGATTCCTACCGACCGATTTCCAGTATCCCGCTGCTAGCCAAAATCCTAGAGAAAGCAGCCCTGATGCAAATCCAACAACATATAGACACCGCATCCCCTCCAGACCCCTGCCAACACGGGTTTAGAGAAGCACACGGTGTTGAAACACTCCTGACTTCACTAATCAACACTCTAGTCTGTGGCTTAGACAACATCAAATCTGGCTTTGCTCTGATTTTCCTGGACATTGCAGCAGCATTTGACTCAGTCGACCATGCACAACTACTAGCTCGGCTCCATGATAAGGGGATTCATGGCCTAGCCTGGGATTAGTGCAGATCTTATCTCGAAGACCGATGGCAGCAAGTCAGGATTGGATATAATACTTCAGAACCGTTTCAACAAAAGCAGGGAGTACCCCAGGGCTCCTCCCTTTCCGCACTTCTCTTCAACATTTACATGCAGCCAATCTGCGAAATCACTCGCTCCTTCGGAATATCATGCCTTATCTATGCAGATGACGTTCTGATGTATTCACCTTTCAATGTCGCACTCCCAGATTACACAAACCTAGTTATTTGCTTCAACGCAGTAACAGACTGGCTCCTCAACCAGAACCTAAGGATAAATTTAAAAAAAACTGAGGTTCTAACCATCACAAGAAACAAAAATTTCTCTCCTCCCACATCCCTAACTGTGAGAGACACAGAGCTACCAGTCAAATCAGCTATACGCTACTTGGGAGTAATATTCGATCAGCAGCTAAACTTTAAAGAACACCTAAGTCGCACAGTAAAAACTGTTTATTACAAGATCAAGACACTTCGCCACCTCAGACCCATGCTAGATCCCGACAGCTTCCGCACAATATTTCAAGCTCTAGTCATACCCCATTTCGACTATGCCAACATTGTACTCCAAGGCCTCCCCGAAAACACAATTAACCCTCTTCAATTAGCGATGAATGCCGCTGCCCGTGTATTAGTTGAGACATCAAGAAGCGACCACATATCCCCTGTCCTAAGGGATCTACACTGGCTACCGATAAGCTGTAGGATCTCTTTCAAGGTTCTACTAACCACATTTAAGGCTATAAACAACATAGTGCCCCCATCAATCTCCATGCTCATCTCCCAACCCACCAACAGATCCAAGAGGCTGCATCACACTAATACACTCATAACCCCAAAAGATTCCACAAAATGGGCACAATCCACCAACAAACGAGCATTTGTGTCCTACGCACCCAGTTCTTGGAACAACCTCCCACATAATATCAGAGCAATTAAGGACATCACTCAATTTAGAAAAGCCCTCAAGCACCACTTGTTCATCACACACTTTCACAATGCTCCAATTCCCCCAGCGCTGCATAGCATCACAAACACCACCCCACAACCTGATAAATAAAAGCTTACTCTAGTTAAGTGAGAGGAAGTAGTCCGTAATTGGAATGCACACTTATTCTCAATCCCTTCTCCCCTGTGTAACATTATCGTAACATCAGTATGTAATTTGTACATAGTTTTCCTTGTTCTCTCTCCAAGTTGTTCTCCCTGTTCGATGTAAACTCGAGAATGCCTTGTGGTCCTCGAATTGTTTTGTTAATTGTAAACCGCGCTGACGATAAAGAGCGCGGTATAAAAGAAATGTTAAATAAATAAATAAATTTCTGTGTTCTTCTGTTTGCAAGCTTTTGAATTTTGCGAAAATTGTGTTTTTTGCCTTTGAGCAGCCACCTCTTTGGAAAACCAAATAGGATTCCTTCTCCTCTTGTTTTTATTTACTTTTCTTACATATTTATCTGTTGCCCCTTTTATTGCCTTCTTTAGTTTAGCCTATTGCAATTCCACTTTCTTTATCTCCTTCCACCCCGTCATCTCCTCCTTTAAAGTACTCTGCCATTTTATTGAAGTCAGTGTATTTGAAGTTTAGGACTTTGAGCTTGCTATGATTGGCCTGTACCATGACTTTTATCTCAAACCACACTGTGTGATGGTCGCTGTTGCTCACAGGGACACTCACGCAGACATTCGACACACTATCACCGTTGGTGAGCACTACATCCAGCGCTGAGCTTTCCCTGGTTGGTTCCATCACCATTTGTCTAAATAATGCATCTTGGAGAGCATCCACAATGTTTTTGCTTCTTTCCAGATGTGCAGAAGGAGTAATCCAATCCACATCAGGTAGATTAAAGTCACCCAATATGATCGCTTCCCCCTTTGTTGCTATCTTGGCAATATCTTTAATCAATTCATTATCTCTCTCTTCAATTTGAGTCGAAGGTCTGTAGACTACAGCAATATGGATGACAGTGTCATCTCCTCTTTCCAACGCAATCCAGAGCGCTTCTTCTTTTCCCCATGTCCCCTGCATTTCAGTAGCTTTAATATTGCTTTTGACATACAAGGCTACTCCTCCTCCTTTTCCATTTCCTCTGTCTCTTCTGAATAGATTATAGCCAGCTATGGCTATATCCCAATCATGCGACTCATTAAACCATGTTTCTGTAATGGCCACAATGTCCAAATTTGTTTCCACAATTAGGGCTTCCAGGTCTGGAATTTTGTTGGCTAAGCTTCAAGCATTTGTGCTCATTACTTTCCAGCATTTTCCTGGCTTGTGTGTATTTTGCATTGATTTTGTTCTGCCTACTTCTTCCCACATGTTTTTGATGTGTGGTTTAAAAGTGTGGCTGTTTCTGATGGTGTTCTGCTTTTGCTGGGGGTGGCATGCAGATGTTGACCTTCCACATCTGTCACCCCTCTTTCTAGTTTAAATGCATATCCACATACTGCCTGAATTTTTCACTTAGGATTCTTTTCCCTGCGAGAGAGATGTAGTCCATCAGCACAGTATAGTCTCTTGTTGGTCCATCTGTTGTCCCAGTTACCAATAAATCTGAATCCTTCTTGTTTGCACCAGGTCTGGAGCCATTTATTAAAGCTGTTAATGCGATGCAGCCTTTTTGTCCTCTTCCCAAGAACAGGTAGAACTTCTGAGAATGCAACAGTGTTAACAACATGCTTGAGTTTCTCTCCCAGAGCTTGGAAGTCCTTTTGGGCTTTGGAGGCACTGTTCCTAGCCAGGCCGTTTGCGCCTAAGTGGATAATAACATCAAGTTTGGAGTGTTCACTTTTTGCGCTAAGTAATTCAACAACTTATTTATTATTTATTTACATTTCTTATATACCGCACTATTTGATATCAGCGCGGTTTACATCGAACAAAAGATTCAGCACCAAAAACAAGCGTCTGAGTTACAATAAACAGGAAACTTGGTTTCTATTCCTGCTGGCTGAAGAGCCTGGTAGACACATGACTATCTTCTCTTCTTTGAACTGTGTTCCCAAGTTGGTGCCTCTGATGATGGAATCTCCAAGTAGTAGTAGTTTTCTGTTTGGTGAGGTTTTCTTCATATTTGGTGCTTTAGCAGGGGATTGGGCATTGTCTGACTCATTTAAGGGCCCTTCAGTTTCTTTGGATTGGGCATCCTCATTAGCTAAGGCAGAGAAGGCATTGTGCAGGGATATCTCTTGATGTACATGATGTCTCTATGTTACTGGTCGCAATCTACCAGAACCCACTGTGATCCATTTGTTCCTGGGGTGTTTGATTCTTTGTGGGAGCGGTGGAGGACTATGTTCAGTTTGTATCCTAGAAGAGGTGCGCTTCATTGCAGCCAGTTCCTCCCCCAGTAGAAACACTTCTTTATGCATGGCAGCTAGGTCTTTTCTTAGTAGAGTCAGTTCTTCATGCATGGCGGCTGACTTTAGGCATATAGGACAAGCTCTTAGGCTCCAAATGATTCGTCTTGGAATGAAAGTACCACAGTTATTGCACTGAATACTCTACATGTTGTTTATGCAGTCCCAGAAGAGGAAGAAGAAGAAGAGGAGAAGATGAAGATGATGTGGCTTTTAACCCAGGTTAGGAACGATAGATGGCACATATGTGACCACTATATAGGTAATGTAGCCCCTGGGGTGGGTGGGGCGAGGGGTAGGGTGGGCGGGAAACTAAGTGTCTCTGGCCAGTAGGCTGTTCCTGAACTGTGGGCACGGGAACCCACCACTAAGGACAAATAGACACGTGCAGCACAGGAAATGGAGGTCCACAACACTAACTCAGCAGGGGGGAGGGGTAGTCCCTCAGGTAGGCTAAGAGGAAGTTTAAAACTCTACAGCAATGGAGTGAGTAAGGGAACCCACTACTAAGGACAGATAGATAGATAGATAAATATGTGGAGACAAACAGATTCAGTTATTTGAAGACAAAGACTCACAGTTATGCAGCAAACTCAGCAAAAATCACCTTTTGGGAGAGCTCTGGAAGCACTCCTTTTCTTAAGGAACAGAAAGGCAATCTGGGCAAGCCCACGTGTGGTGTGGAAACACGTGATTGGTTGAAATAAGAGGCCTGTTCTGAGCATGCTCCTGTTGTAAGGCTGTGTGTCCTGTGTAAGGGGACCAAATGGATGATGAAATGCTCAAAGAAATCAAGGAAGCTAACAAAGGTTACAGTGCAGTAATAATAATGGGTGATTTCAACTACCCCAGTATCGACTGGGTCAGTGTCACGTCAGGACATGCTAGGGAGATAAAGTTCCTAGATGAAATAAATGACTGCTTCTTGGAGCAGCTGGTTCATGAACCGACCAGAGGGGAAGCCATATTAGACCTAGTCCTTAGTGGAACACCAGATCTAGTGCAAGAGATAAGGTTGTTGGGGCCACTTGGCAATAGTGATCATAGCATGATCATCTTTGATTTAATTAGTGGAGGAGGAATAGTAAGGAACTCCACAGTACTACCTTTTAACTTTCGAAAGGGAGACTATGATAAAATGAGGAAAACAGTTAAGAAAAACCTAAAAGGAGCAGTTGCAAAGGTTAAAGACGTACATCAGGCTTGGCTGTTGTTGAAAAATACTATCTTGAAAGACCAGACCAGCTGTATTCCACGCTTTAAGAAAAGTGGAAGGAAGTCCAAAAAACTGCCAGCATCGTTTAAAGGTGAGGTCAGAGAGACTATTGTTGCCAAAAAAGCATCTTTCAGGAAATGGAAAAAAGAGCCAAACGACGAAACCTGGAAACAGCACAAGCACTGGCAAGTCAAATGCAAGGCATTGATAAGGCAGGCAAAGGGAGAATTTGAGAAGAAGCTTGCTGCGGAAGCAAAAACGTGAAGTAAAGACCTTTTCAAGTACATTCGTAGCAAAAAATCTGTGAGAGTCAGTTGGTCCATTAGATAAAGGGGTTAAAGGAGCACTAAGAGGCGACAAGGCGATAGCGGAGAGATTGAGTGAATTCTTTGCTTCAGTCTTTACTGAGGAAGATGTAGGGATGTTACCCATGACTGAAGTGGTATTTAAATGTGCGGAAGAATTGAAGGAAATATCGATACATCGGGAAGATGTATTACAACTATTAAATAAACTGAAGAGTAGCAAATCACCTGGGCCGGATGGTATACATCCAAGGGTGTTGAAAGAACTGAAATATGAGATTGCAGACCTGCTATTAGTAATCTGTGAACTATCATTAAAATAATCTCTAATACCTGAAGATTGGAGGATCGCCAATGTAACACCAATTTTTAAAAAGGGTTCCAGGGGTGATCCGGGAAACTACAGACCGGTGAGCCTGACATCAGTACCAGGAAAAATGGTAGAAACCATCATAAAGAATAAAATTACTCAGCATGTAGATAATGGGAGACAGCCAACTTGGCTTTAGACAAGGAAGATCTTGTCTTACTAATCTGTTATGTTTTTTTGAAGGAGTGAATAATCAGGTGGACAAAGGTGAGTCGGTTGATATTGTGTAACTGAACTTTCAGAAAGCCTTTGACAAGGTCCCTCATCAGAGACTTTTGGCAAAACTAAAGAGTCATGGGATAGGAGGCAGTGTACTATTGTGGATCAGGAACTGGTTAAAAGATAGAAAGCAGAGGGTAGGGCTAAATGGCCAATTTTCCCAATGGAGAAAGGTGAATAGTGGTGTACACCAGGGATCTGTGCTGGGTCCGCTGCTTTTTGACATATTCATAAATGACCTGGAAAGTGGAATAACGAGTGAGGTTATCAAATTTGCAGATGACACAAAACTATTTAAAGTTGTTAAAACCCAAGAGGATTGTAGAAAATTGCAAGAGGATCTTGATAAATTGGAAGACTGGGCATCAAAATGGCAGATGAAATTTAATGTGGACAAGTGCAAGGTTATGCACCTAGGGAAGAACAACCAAACTATGGTTACACGATGCAAGGTTCCACATTAGGAACCACCACCCAGGAAAAAGATTTAGGCGTCATTGTGGATAACATGTTAAAACCCTCAGCCCAGTGTGCAGCGGCGGCCAAGAGAGCAAATAGAATGCTAGGTATCATAAGGAAAGGAATGGAAAATAAAACAAAAGATATTATAATGCCTCTATATCGTTCCATGGTGAGACCTGTCAGACGGCTGCCTAGGGTGAGAACTTACACAATCTTGACGATGCATATATTCATATGATTCTTGCAAGGTATTGTGGGTATTGTAGTTCATTCACTCCCAAACACAGCTGATGACAATAATTTGAGTTGTGAAACCAAGTGGTAAGATCAATAAAATACTTCTTTTATTGATGGGGTTTAATTCACCCAGCACATGTATGCTTGATAGCACTATAAATGACGTTACTTGCTTGCAGTGTTTAAAATGGATAACAAAAAGTCACAAAGTAAACCAGAAAACAACCTTCAGCTTGTCAGGCAATTAGCTAATGTTTTCTTAGCAAATAATTACCAAATACAAAGGCACAAAGTAAAGAATAAACTTTGCTGGTTAGGTTAACTTCTGCTTATTTTTCCACGCCGATCTCAGCAGTGATTCTCCCTTGCTCACACACACAATCAGGTGCAGCCCTAATTACTATCAATGGACCAGCTGAAAGCCTTTAGCTGGCTGGCTGCTACTGTGTGAGCCCAAATCCTGCTTTAAGAGCTGTTTGCAGTGGAAATAAAGAACAAAGTTAGGTTTCTTTGTGATGGCTGATGTGTTTGCTCATAGAAAGCTAGCAATAGCATTTAGATAGAGAACAGTCCATATAAATAGTTTCATCTGCTGTATCTCCCTCTTCATCAACAATCATAGGGTCTATATCATACATTGGCACAGATGAGTCTTTCATTAAGGCACTATCATGAGAATGCTTATTCCCTTGCTGCCAATCTCTATTATAGATAGGGTCTGGATCAGTGTTCATACCTGAGCCTCTCCTGCTATCATTATTCCTCTCTGTATAGCCTGGCCAATATGTAATCCAATTCTGATGTCCAGCCTTCCAATCTTGATCCCTGGACACTGGATCTCCTCTCACATACCTTCTGGCCTTGGTCTGAAAGTCCCTTCCACATGCAGTCTTCTCTCTTCCAGGTAGCCACTGGTGATTCCTATCTCTGCCACTCCATTCCTCTGGCTGAATCCAGTCCAATGGACTCTGCTGGCTTTTGAATACCTCCCAGTATGAGTACTGCCTTGGAATCTCCCAGACCTTCCAATGGCCTTTCTTCTCTTCCTTCCAGAGAGTTTCCTTCTCTCTCTATCTGCTTGGCTTGGCTTCTGTTTCTCCAGGTGATACTGGTGCTTGAGCTTGTAGCCGTTGCTGTCTCTGTATCTCTTCCTCCCTCTGTAGCTGTTATCTGAAGAATAAGCTCTATTCTTATCCTGTTCTAATGTGTGTTGCTCCCTAACACAGCGCAGCTGTCTTGAATCAGGCCCTGTCCTTTGAGATGAGTGCTTAGGGATTACCTCATAGCTCTCTTGATTGCACACACATTTTCTCACTTCAGCCCCTCTCATGGCTGCTGGAAACCTGGTGCATTCTGGGACTGGTAGTCTTTTATGTGAAAACTCTGTTTTCTCACTTCTACCAGAACTGACAGGTTGCTTGTTCAGAGTCACATCATCTTTTCTATAGCTCCTACCTGAGCTATGATAAGCTTCCTTATCACAGACCGCACCTTGAATATTGTGTGCAATTCTGGTCGCCGTATCTTAAAAAGGATATAGCGATTTTAGAAAAGGTTCAGAGAAGAGCCACCAAAATGGTAAAGGGGATGGAAGGATACTCCTATGAAGAAAGGCTAAAAAGGTTAGGGCTCTTTAACCTGGAAAAGAGACGGCTGAGGGGTGATATGATAGAAGTCTATAAATTAATGAACGGAGTGAAACGGGTAAACGTAGATCGATTGTTTACCTTATCAGAATATAGAAAGACTAGGGGACATGCAATGAAGCTACAGGGTAAACTATTTAAGACTAATAAAAGAAAATATTTTTTCACTCAACGTGTAATCAAACTCTGGAATTTGTTACCGGAGCTGGGTTTAAAAAAGGTTTGGACAAGTTCCTGGAGGAAAGGTCCATAAACCATTATTAAGAAGGGACCCAGGATATCAATGCTTGAACCAATACAAGCATTGTGGAACCTGTGTCTCTTGGGGAAACTGCTAGGTACGTATGACCTAGATTGGCCACTGTTGGAAACAGAATACTGGGCTTGATGGACCTTGGTCTGACCCAGTATGGCATATCTTATGTTCTTATATTTTAACACAGAGATTCAAAAAGAAAAAATGGCTCTTTTTGGAACACCAAGCAGAATTTCCAACATTAATTACTTTCTTAAGGATCGTGATGCCGCTGCACAGGGGTATCCACCGATTGAAAATCCATTTGAACTACAGGAGAGTCCGGCAGAGCCTGAACAAGAAATAACAGAAAATGTAGATTTTCCAGACGGTCCATTTCTGATGACACTCTGTTTCCGGTGATGTCAGCAAAAAGACAGTCCATTTCTGATGACACCCTGTTTCCGGTGACGTCATTTCCGATGATGTAGGCAGGGGCGTGGTTGAGGGTGGGAGGCTGTGGGTGTGGCACAAACCCGGAAGTGGGTGCTGATTTGCTAATGCTAATATTGTGGAGCGGGGCGTGGGCGTAGCACAAACCCGGAAGTGGGCGCTGATTGGATGTCGTCATCCTTGGGGTGGGGATGGGGGCTTGTCAAGTGGGGGTGGTGGCCACGCCTGGGGGCGGGAGTGGGCGTGGCTATCTCACCATTCACTTCTATGGGAGGTGCATGGCCTAAGGCAGGACATACACCGGAAGTGAACGCTGATTGGTTCCTGTCATCCTTATCTCGCCTGTCAATCAGTTTGACGAGTAGTGTACCCATTATACTACTCATGGGTGTCTGTGAATGACATGTTCTTGGAGCACCTGTCACATTTTTTAAAACCGGTGGCCACTGGGGCAAAAAGGGCCCCTGCTAGGTCGAAGACCCTCAAGGCCAGTGGTTGAAAAGGGCAGAAAAGGGGCCTGAAGAGAACATTTTTACCAAAAGGAGGAATAAAATTGTCCCCTCGCGAAGGGGTACAAGAGCGAAGGGGAGGATGGGGGAGGACCGGTACTACTGGAAAAAAGAGGGCCAGATGTCGAAAACGAAACACTTTTTCCGAGGGACAAGGATGTACATCCGAAGGGCTCCGTGGAAAAAGGGACACTCAGCAATATGGCACCTATGGGCAGGAAGAGGACCACGCATGCGTGGTAGCAATCCCAAAGGCTTTCTTTGAAAGCTGGGGAATTGCTCCGCACGGGCTCAGTCGGTTCCGACATCACCCATAAGTGAGGACTGACTTCCTGCTTGTTCCTGGAGAAGAAGGATATATTTCTTATTATTGAAAAAAAGTTTTCTTTGCTGCTTTTTTCCTAGCTGGGTTGGCAGTAGATCTAGATAGCCTATTGAGAGTAGTGTTCTCAGATTCTAACTGAGAGGCTTTGTCATGCCAATCCTTACCAAAAAGGTTTTCACCAGTGCAAGGGATATTATCCAGCTTATCTTGAACCCATTGTTCAAGATTTGATGCTTGAAGCCAAGCAATCCTGCGTGAACTGATACAGATGGATGAAGTCCTGCTGATACACTCAAAACAGTCAAAAGTTAAACTTTGAAACATTCTGAGCATGCTTTACAAGGGTGAGATAATCTGCTCATCATCGGTGAGAAGAGGAGCCATTGACTCCAAATCCTTAGCCACTCCTCTAAGGAACATACCCATACAGAGTATATAGGAACTAATCTGGCCGATAGCATGGAGGCCTGAAAACGTCAACCAAAGGCATCAAGGGATCTCAATTCCCTACCCAGAGGGTTCGAGGAATGTCTCTTAGCACTCTTTATTCAATGCATTGCCGATTCCAGTACCAAAGAAAGGTGCGGCAATTATGTCTTTTGGAAACCAGGACATTCCAGTACATGGTATCGAGTTGCCAGGTATGGGGAGAAACGGTAAGAGGTGTATCCCACATACAAAGCATGAGGTCGTGAAGTATCCGATGGATAGGGAGCGTAGCAGCCTCCTTCGGAGCTGTAGGGTACTGAAGAACTAAGTTCTTCGGCCCTAGGCTCTTTATTCGCGATGTTGCTCGGGGTCTGTCCATTACAGTGACATCAAAGAAAGTCTTGAAAAGGTGGGGGACATGCAACGTTGTGGAGACGGAGATGGGTTTTCCGGGATAGTTCTCACATTTAAGTTTTCAGCTGATTCATCATCCAATGAATCGGAATACGAAGACTCAAAGTATCGACAGGCAGAGTGTTCCCGCTCCACACAAACTCTGTACCGATCAAAACCGGTAGTTGAAGCCTGTGCTGTCGGAACCTTGGTACCGGAAATGGATTTGAGGGCCGGCATGGGCGGTAGCGTGGAAAGCGGCAAAAAGCTCAATGCATGTTGTATCGGTACTGAAGCCGGTACAGACGCCTGTGGTACCGACTGTAAGGGTTTTACTGGTATTGAGGCCGCCAGTAAGGCTACTAAGCTCTGCTCAATGGCCAGGATACGATGATCCATGGAGCTTGCCGATGCCTGGGTATCGGTACCTGAATTGCGTGCCACGATCCCTGAGCATGGCACCAGGAGCTCTCCGGAGGTGGAGGCCTCGGGAGCATCCTGAGACCCCACTAAGGCTTTGGAGGGAAGGTCCTCCTGCCGGGATTGTTTGGCCACTGTGTCCCCCTCCAGGGCAATACCCAAGGCATCTCGATGCTTAGAAGGAGATCTACCCTTGGAAGGCCAGCCAGCCTTCGATGAAGACTTAGGATTCGATACCTGAGATCCTTGGGAGGAAGATGAAGCTATTAATGATGTCGATGTTAAAGATACTGCATCGGAGGCAAAGAGGGTGCCCAGCTTTGCAGCTCAATTCTGTAGGCCTCTCTGTCATCTTCTTACAGAGAGGACATTCTGATAGCTGATGATATGGTCCTAAGCATTTTAGACACCAGCCATGGGTGTGTGTGGCCAAAATGGTATTGTCACATTTGGAACACTTCTTAAAACCACTGGATGGCTTTTCCAATGTGTCTGTGACAAAATGGAAGGCCTAGGCCTAAGATAGCGTCGATGCGCCTGAAGAAAAGAACTAATTCTTTCCTTCATGGATTTCTTTTTAAAAAGAAAGCAAGCACTGACGAAGGTCGATACCAGCATCGACAGGAAGGCAGACGTGAACCACAAAAAATATGAACAAACACGAATTTTCTACGGTAACAGGAATTGCTTCTTGTCGGGAGAGCTGGAAAGGCGGAAAGGCACTGCCTTAAATTGGTGCAAATCCTACCTGTCCAACAAATGGCAACACATGAGGACTGATACCACAACCTCAGAACCATTCCTACAAAAACAAGGTGTGCCCCAGGGATCATCACCATCGTCATTAATGTTTAATATTTACATGCAGCCTGTGATCTGATCCGATCGTTCAATGTCCACTGTCTAGCATACGCAGACGATATCCTTCTATACATGCCATTTTCAACCGACCATCCAGACTTCTCCTCGCTAACAAGATGTTTCAATGCAGTTGCGGACTGGCTGCACACACAAAACCTTCAGATCAACCATAACAAGACAGATGTCCTCTTCATCACGAGGAACCAAGAATTCTCCCCCCCCCCCCCCATCCTCACTAAAAGTCAAGAACGCAGAACTGATAACCAAATCCACAATTCGATACCTTGGTATCACGCTGGACCAAAGGCTGGACATGAAAACACACTGTAAAAACAATATATTACAAAATACGGACACTCCGACAACTACAAGCTCTACTGGACTCCAGTGACTTCAGAACAATATACCAAGCCCTGGTATTCCCACACTTTGATTACACTGTTATACTATATGGGCTCCCACAGGCAACGCTACACCCACTCCAACTTGCAATGAACACAGCTGCAAGAGTCTTAGTTGGTGTATCAAGGACAGACCACATCACACCACACCAATTCTGAAGAACCTTCACTGGCTACCCATTCAGGACAGATTAACCTACAAGATCTTAGTCTTGACCTTCAAAGCCCTAAACAACCATCCCCCACATCTATTAACGAGATGATCCACATTACACCCCCAAACAGAACCAGAAGATCCGCGACGGTGAACACCTTGACGATCCCAAAAGAAATGACAACGTGCACAAAAGCAACATCCAACAGGGCCTTCACGATCTACACACCCAGAGCATGGAATGCCCTCCCCCACAGACATGCGAGGCATTAATAGCCTGACCCAATTCAGGAAGGCACTGAAGCATCATCTTTTCATAAGACGCTACCCAGAAACTAGCTATAGAAACCAACCAAAGAGCACTCACATCAAACACCTAAAGCCCCCCAATAGCATATCCTACAAGATAAGAGACAGCCAGCACAATCAGAGCAGTCCTGAATAGACTTTAGCCTGAAACATAGACATCATTGTAAATAAAATGTAAAAATGTTACCCCAGTTAAATCCAAGTTTTAATTCCGGTTCACTGTAAATACCATGCGGCCCTACTGCACGGTATATCGTTTGTTTAATGTACACCGCACTGATATGAATAGCGCGGTATATAAGAGAAGTTAAATAAATAAATAAAATAAAGGCAGCTACGCAGGTGCAGTGGGATGCTCCCAAAGGCTTTCCTATTGGACGCTAGGGAGCGTTCCTGCACGGGCTCAGTCAGTACTGACGTCACCCAAATGTGAAGACCACATTCCTGCTTGTTCCTGGAGATGCAAAGATTCAAAAAGAGGAGGAAAAAGACAATGCAATAAAATGGGGGGATAAGACATTTTTCAGATATCTTAATGAGAGGAGGAAGGGCAAAAGTGGTATTGTCAGACTCCATGGTGAAGGGGAGGAATATGTAGAAGCTGATGAGGATAAAGCGGACTTGCTTAACAAATAGTCCTGTTCTGTGTTCATAGATGAAGGACCAGGAGCAGGATCACAGAAAACACCCACAAACAGGCAGAAGCAAGGGACATCTTGAACGATTTTCAGAAGACTGGGTCATGAGGAAAGAGTAGTTACTCACCTGTAACAGGTGATCTCCAGGAGCAGCAGGAATCAGTCCTCACTTATGGGTGACGTCGGCGCCGACGGAGCCCTCGCGGAGCAATTTTCCCCAGCTTTCGCAGAAAGCCTTTGGGCATTGCAGCGCGCATGCGCGGTCCCCTTCCTGCCTAGGGATGCCATCTTGCTCACTGATGACATAGCGGCAAGACAGCAAAAGTTAGCAAAAATATGCAAAAAGAATGACTGCAACTCCGAGGGGAGGAGGGAGGGTTGTGAGGACTGATTCCTGCTGCTCCTGGAGAACACCTGTTACAGGTGAGTAACTACTCTTTCTCCAGGACCAAGCAGGAAGTCAGTCCTCACTTATGGGACTCCCAAGCTTAAGGCTACCGGAGACCACAAGCCTAAAAAGAGCTCCCTGAGGCTCAACAGTACAGAGGGAAGGAATCTTCTCTGAATACGCATCCGGCCGGTAGCCAACGCCAGGGCCGGAGGGTAGGAGTTGCCTAAACCTCAAAGAGATTGTGGAGGACTGCCTGACCGAAAGCACTGTCCCTGCAGGACTCCCCTTCCAGGCAGTAATGAGCCGCAAAGGTCTGACCTGAAGACCAAGTAGAGGCCCGGCAGATGTCTGCCAATGGAACAGAGCGGAGGTGAGCCACAGACGCGGCCTTCGCCCTGACCCGATGCGCCGTGACACGACTTCCCAAGGAGAGACCGGCTGCCCCGTAAGTCCAGGCGATACAGTCGGCTACCCAGATGGACAGAGTACGCTTAGAGACAGGTATCCCCAACCGATTGGGGTCAAACGAGACGAAAAGCTGGACCGCTTTTCTATGCTCTCGCGTATGGTCAAGGTAGAAGGATAAGGCTCTTCTACAGTCCAGGGTATGCAGCACTGTCTCAGCTTGGCTGGTGTGCGGCCTGGGAAAGAAGGTCGGAAGAACCACCTCCTGGTTGATGTGAAAGTGGGAGACCACCTTTGGAAGAAACTTGGGGTGCGTCCGCAGGACTACCCTATTCCTGTAGAACCTAGTGTACGGGGCTCCGACACTAGGGCTTGTAGCTCACTCACTCGCCTCGCGGAAGTGAGGGCTACCAAGAAGAGAGTTTTCCAGGAGAGGAAACGAAGAGAGCAGGTAGCCATGGGCTCAAAAGGTGGGCAGGTAAGCTTTTGCAGAACCACGTTGAGGTCCCAGTCAGGGGCTGGGGGGCGCAACGGAGGCTTAAGTAGAAGGAGGCCTCTGAGGAAACGTGCCACCAAGGGGTGCGAAGAGAGAGGCTGGCCTTCAACCGGTGAATGATGTGCAGAGAGCACTGAGGTGGACTCTGACAGAGTTGGATTTGAGACCTAGATCGGATAGGTGAAGCAAATATTGCAGTACCACCGATACTAAACAAGCGAAGGGGTCCTCAGATCGCTGAGAACACCAGACCGAGAAACGACACCATTTGAGGGCGTAAGATTTCCAGGTGGAAGGTCGCCGAGATGCTAGGACGACGGCTTCCACCTCCGGGGGTAGCAGAAGCGGAGCTAGGACTACCCTTTCAGCAGCCAGGCCATCAGGTGCAGAGCCCGGAGGTTGGGGTGCAGAAGAGTTCCCTGATCCTGGGTTAGGAGATCGGGCTGAAACCCCAGAGGGAGAGGGGTGTCCACCGCCAGCTGTAGAAGCAGAGGGAACCACGGTTGTCTCGGCCACCGGGGCGCTACCAGGATCACGGAGGCCCTGTCCTGGACAACTTTGAACAATGTCCGGGACACCAGTGGCGTGGGAGGGAAGGCATACAGCAGACCCGTGGACCACGAGATGAGGAAAGCATCCGGTGCTACTCGAAGAGGATGAGGGTGCCGGGAGCAGAACCTGGGGAGCTGCCTGTTCAGGGGACTGGCAAACAGGTCCACGGTGGGAGAGCCCCACCGGAGGAAGATCTGCTGAACCACCGCGGGGTTCAACTTCCATTCGTGTGGTAGCAGGATCCGGCTCAGCTTGTCCGCCAGGCAGTTGTCCTGCCCTGGCAGGTAAACCACCTTGAGGAGGATGTCGTGATCGACTGCCCAAGAGCACAGCCTCCGGGCTTCCTGACATAGAAGGAGGGAGCCCGTGCCCCCCTGTTTGTTCACGTAGAACATTGCCACCTGATTGTCCGTCTGCACCAGTACGGACTGACCGAACGTTAGGTGAGAGAAGGTCTGCAGAGCTAGGCGGATCGCCCGGAGCTCCAGGAAGTTTATCTGCTGGGCGGCTTCCCAAGGCGTCCAAAGGCCTTGCGTGCATGTCCCCCAACAGTGCGCCCCCCAACCCAGGAGGGAAGCATCTGTCGTGAGCACCCGGGACGGCGGTGGAGACTGAAAGGGCATGCCGAGCACTAGATTGGGCAGGTGAAGCCACCATTGCAGGGAGGAGACCAGACGGTCGGAAACCTGTAACAGGTCCGACAGCCTCTCTGTGGCCTGATGCCACTGAGAGCGAAGGCTCCACTGGGTATGTCTCATATGTAGACGGGCGTTCGGAGTGACATGGACCGTGGAGGCCATGTGACCGAGCAACTGCAGGAACTGTCTGGCAGGGGCCGGCGACTCGCCGCTGAACCCGCCAGCTAGGGCCATGAGCCTGTTGGCCCGTTCCAGAGGCAAGAAGGCACGAGCCCGCCGAGTGTCCAGCCGTGCCCCTATAAACTCGAGATCCTGAGAGGGGAGCAAAGCGGACTTTTCGAAGTTTATGACGAAGCCCAAGTGCTGAAGCAGAGCCACCGTACGTTGGGCGGCCTGGGCGACCTCTGGAGCCGCCGCCGCCGCCCGGATGAGCCAGTCGTCCAGGTATGGGAAGACGAAGAGGCCTCAGGAAGGCTGCCACCACTGCCAGGCACTTCGTGAACACCCTGGGAGCGGAGGACAGGCCAAAAGGCAGCACTCGGTACTGATAATGATTCCCTGCCACCACAAACCTTAGGTATTGTCGGTGGTCCGGATGAATAAGGATGTGGGTATAAGCATCCTTTAGATCCAAGGAGCATAGCCAATCTCCCCGCTGGAGGTAGGGCAGTAGGGTTCCAAGGGTAAGCATCTTGAACCTTTCCCGCTGCAGGAACTTGTTGAGGTTGCGCAAGTCTAGAATGGGCCTGAGGCCTCCTGTTCTCTTTGGAACCAGGAAGTACCTCGAGTAAAACCCGTGACCTCACAAGTGTTGGGGCACTGGCTCCACCGCCCGTTCTTGAAGCAGGCTTTGCAGCTCCTGAAGGAGTACGTCCTCGTGCAGCGGGGGTCTGGAAGGCTCCCCTGGGAAGTAGAGGGGGGGCACCTGGTGAAAACGCAGGAAGTAGCCCTTGTGGACCACCTGCAACACCCAGGCATCGGATGTAATGGCTGACCACCTGTGAGCAAAGTGGGTCAGCCGACCCCCCCGTGCTGGCATAGTCAAAAACCTCCACCCTCCTGGGCCAGGGCCTGCATGGTGGGTTTGGGGGCTTTTTGCCTCCGGGAACCGTTACTCTGTCCCCTAGGCCGCTGCCCCTGAAGGGGGGTAGTGGCCTGACATTGTGGTTGGTGATGCGTATAAGCAAACACTTTCCTCGGGTAAAAAGGCTTTTTGCCCGAGCCCTTCTTCTTCTGTGAAGGGGCCGAGGACTTCCTGGAGAGGCGAGTCCTGGTGAGAGTCTCGGACTCGAGCTCCGCCGCCTTTTCGGCCATGGGTTTGCCGAAGAGGTTTTCCCCTTGGCAAGGAACATCGACCAACTTGTCCTGCACCCATGGCTCGAGATCGGATGATTGAAGCCAAGCCTGGCAGTGAGCCCCGATGCCGACTCCGGCTACCCGAGCCGATGCCTCGAAGCCATCATAGGCCGCTCGAGAAATGAACTTCTAACATTCTCAAATCCCTGAGGATAAGGCCTGGAACTGCTGCAAGGGTTCCTCGGAGAGACCGGCAGAGAAACCCTCAATTTCTTTCGCCAGGTCTCGGAGGTACATACCCATATACAGCTGATATGTCTGGACCCGACAAGCAAGCATAGAGCCCTGGAAGCACTTCCTACCGAGGGCATCCAGGTTCCGGGCCTCCTTACCCGGGAGCACCGAGGAGTGCATCTTTTGACTCTTAAGTAGATGCATGGCCGACTCCACCACCATGGAGTGGTGCGGAAGCTGCGCCTTCTGGAACCCGGGGCTCTTGCGGACTCGATACATGGAATCGACCTGCTTGCTCAACACTGGCGTAGAGGCTGGGCTCTCCCACATGCGGAAGAGAAGCCGCTCCAGCATCGGGGGAACCGGTACAGTGAAGGCCTCCCTCAGGGGGGAGTTGTATTGAAGGGCCTCGAGCTCCTCTGCTCGGGGTTCCTCCTCTGGATCCGCGGGGAAGGCCAAAGCCTTGGCCATGCCCCTCACGAAATCGGAGAACTGGGTATCCTCCGGGGGGGACCGCCTCCAAGGCTCCGACTCGGGCGAATCGGAGGGGACGCACTGAGTCTGGAAAGAACCGGGTGGCTTGTCCTCCTCCGTGTCCCAGCCTGACTCCTCCGAGGAGGAATCGAGCGGTTCCGCGTGGGCGGGGCCCGGGCCCCGACGCCGAGGCTGGCGTCGAGGACCTCGGTCCCGAACGGGAAGCCGAGGGAGACCTAGGTCAAGGATAGACTCGAGCTCGCATGGACTCGAGGATCGACTCGGCCTCCGGGGTCGACTGGAGCGTCGACATCCCGGTGGTCGGGGCAGATGCACTGGCGAGGCCGGTGATCCATGCCCGCTGCTGGTCCATGAAGGCAGATATACTGCGCTTCAAGGACGTCAGTCTGAGATCAAGCTCAGAAGACCCAGCAGCCGCCGACTCGGGCCCCGACGGCGTCGGGCCCGACGTCGGTTCATCCGTGGGGGAGTCCAGGAGGACTATAGCACTCACGTGTCTAGGAGACTCCACTTCGAGACGAGGAAGCTTCGAAGGCCTTTCCCCCTCCGACGGCCCGGGGTGTCGGGCCGGGCTAGGTGACCTGTCCCTCGAAGGACCGGGGTCGCCTCCCGGCTCCACCCTCGCGGGCTTCTTCTCCCGCCGGTGTTCCCGGCCGGGGGAGCCCCGCTCAGAAGAACTCCGACAATGCTCCGAGCCGGAGCCACGAGGCGTCGAGGCCTCTGACGAGGTCCGCGCGGAGTCAAAGAAGATCCGATCTCTTTGCGACTGCCGGCTCCTGAGCGCCTTCGAGGACATCTTGCTGCACGGGCCGCAGCTCATAGGGTCATGCTCGGCCCCGAGGCAGCAGAGGCAGCAGTCATGCGTGTCGGTGAGAGACATAAGTCTGATACAACGATCACACTTTTTAAAACTGCTGGTGGCCATCAGGGGAAAAAGAACCCCGGCAAGGTCGAAAGACCGCGCTGCCAGGGATGAAGGAAAAAAGTGGCGGGAACGCCAGTTGGAATAAAATAAAAACATAGACGGCCCAATAGAGGATATCGAGGCCCGGCTGGAAGAGGGACACACAAACCGAGAAAAATTTAACGTAAAAACAAATCAAAGAAATCAACTTTTCTGCGGCGGTAACAGACTACGTCTGTAGGGCTCCGCGGAAAAAAGAAGACTGAGCAAGATGGCATCCCTAGGCGGGAAGGGGACCGCGCATGCGCGCTGTAATGCCCAAAGGCTTTCTGCGAAAGCTGGGGAAAATTGCTCCGCGAGGGCTCCGTCGGCGCCGATGTCACCCATAAGTGAGGACTGACTTCCTGCTTGGTCCTGGAGAACTAGCTAAACTAAAAGTAGGCAAAGTGATGGGACAAATCAGAGAATACTGAGGGTACTTGGGGACATTCTAGCAGCTCCACTGACTGACTTTTTCAATGCCTCTTGGAGTCGGGAGTGGTGCCAAAGGACTGGAGAGAGGCACATGTGGTCCCTTTACACAAAAGCGGAAGTAAGGATGTGGTTGGAAACTACAGGCCGGTTAGTTTAATCTCGGTGGTGAGTAAAATTATTGGAAGCGCTACTGAAAGTGAAAGAGAAAATAGCCACTTAACCCTCCATAGCCCATGTTCCCTGTAAAATAGTTATAATGCCCTGTTCAATGTAATTTCAGTTTGTTCAATGTAAACTGCACTGATGCAGAATAGCGCGGTATATAAATAAATAAACAAATAAATAGTGAGGTTTCTGAATCCAACGACTTACTGGATCAGAGGCAGCATAGATTCACCAGAGGCAGGTCTTGTCAGACAAATCAGATTCATTTCTTTGACTGGGTGACCAGGAAGTTGGACAGAGGGAGAGCCCTAGATGTGGTGTATTTAGATTTCATTAAAGCCTCTGACTCAATTCCGCATAGGCAACTGAAAAACAGACTGAGCCCCCTAGAGACGGACCCTAAAGTTACTGATTGGGTTAGAAATTGGTTGAGTGGGAGGTAAAGCGTAGTTACTCACCTGTAACAGGTGTTCTCCAGGAGCAGCAGGAATCAGTCCTCACTTATGGGTGACGTCGGCGCCGACGGAGCCCTCGCGGAGCAATTTTCCCCAGCTTTCAAAGAAAGCCTTTGGGAATTGCAGCGCGCATGCGCGGTCGTCTTCCCGCCCGAGGGTGCCATCTTAGCCAGTCAGATGACATAGCTAAAAAAGACAGCATAAAAATTTGCAAAAAGAACATAAGCAGACGATTGCAACTCCAAGGGGAGGAGGGAGGGTAGTGAGGACTGATTCCTGCTGCTCCTGGAGAACACCTGTTACAGGTGAGTAACTACGCTTTCTCCAGGACCAAGCAGGAAGTCAGTCCTCACTTATGGGACTCCCAAGCTCAAGGCTACCGGAGACCCTAAGCACAAAAATGAGCTCCCTCTAGCTCAGCAGCACAGAAGGATAGAATCTTCGCTGAATTATCACCCACCGGTAGCCCACATCCGGGATGGAGGGTAGGAGTTGCTCAGACCTCAAAGAGATTACGGAGGACTGCCTGTCCGAAAGCACTGTCCCTACGGGACTCCCTCTCGAGACAGTAATGGACCGCAAAAGTCTGGCTCGAAGACCAAGTAGCGGCCCGGCAGATGTCTGCCAGCGGAACAGAGCGGAGGTAAGCCACTGACGTGGCCTTTGCCCGAACGCAATGAGCCGTGACTCGACTTTCTAAGGAGAGTCCGGCTGCCCCATAAGCCCAAGAGATACAGTCCGCAACCCAGATGGACAGAGTACGCTTGGAGACCGGGAGCCCCAATTTATTGGGGTCAAAAGACACAAAAAGCTGAGCAGCTTTACGGTGCTCCCGCGTACGGTCAAGGTAGAAGTTCAATGCCCTTCTACAGTCCAGGGTATGGAGGACCGTTTCAGCTCGGCTGGAGTGTGGTCTGGGAAAGAAGGTTGGAAGTACCACCTCCTGATTGATGTGAAAAGGGGAGACCACTTTAGGCAGAAATTTTGGGTGAGTCCGTAGGACTACCCTATTCTTGTAGAACCTAGTGTAAGGGGGATCAGACACGAGGGCCTGCAATTCACTTACGCGCCTAGCGGAAGTGAGGGCTATCAAGAACAGTGTTTTCCAAGACAGAAAACGTAGAGAACAGGTAGCCATAGGTTCAAAAGGCGGACAGGTGATCCGCTGCAAAACCACATTCAGGTCCCAGTCAGGCGCTGGCGGGCGCAGAGGTGGTTTAAGTAGAAGGAGACCTCGGAGAAACCTCGCTACGAGAGGGTCATTGGAGAGAGGTCTGCCGTCCACTGGCACATGATGTGCTGAAAGAGCACTGAGGTGAACTTTGACGGAGTTGGACTTAAGTCCCAGATTAGAGAGGTGCAGCAAGTACTGCAAGATCACCGACACCGGGCAGGAGAAGGGATCCTGAGACTGTTGGGTACACCAGACTGCAAAGCGACGCCATTTAAGGGCGTAGCATTTGCGGGTAGAAGGCCGTCGCGAAGCTAAGACGACCTCCTCCACCTCCGCCGGCAGGAGAAGGGGAGCAAGGACTACCCTCTCAGCAGCCAGGCCATAAGGTTGAGAGACCTGAGGTTGGGGTGCAGAAGGGACCCCTGATCCTGAGTGAGGAGATCCGGTTGTATCCCCAGAGGGATTGGGCCCTCCACCGCCAGTTGCAGCAGGAGTGGAAACCACGGCTGCCTGGGCCAGCGAGGGGCCACCAGGATCATGAAGGCTTTGTCTCGGAGAACCTTGAAAAGAGTCCGAGAGACCAGCGGGATGGGAGGGAAAGCGTACAGAAGGCTCCCCGACCACGAGATCAGAAAGGCGTCCGCCGCAACCCGAAGGGGGTGTGGCTGACGAGAGCAGAAGCGAGGAAGTTGCCGGTTGTGAGGACTGGCAAAGAGATCCACCGTGGGGAGACCCCACTTGAGGAAGAGCTTCTGAACTACCAAGGGATCCAGACGCCACTCGTGCGGCTGGAGGACCCTGCTGAGTTTGTCTGCAAGGCAATTTTCTTGGCCCGGGAGATAAACTGCCTTGAGGAGAATGCCGTGACTGACGGCCCAAGAGCAGAGCTTCTGTGCCTCCCGGCAGAGGAGGAAGGAGCCCGTGCCCCCCTGCTTGTTCACGTAGAACATGGCAACCTGATTGTCCGTCTGGACAAGGACGGACTGTTGGGAAGTCAGGTGGGAGAAGGCCTTGAGAGCGAGGCGGATCGCCCTGAGCTCCAGGAAGTTGATCTGCTGAGCAGACTCCCACGTGGTCCAGAGGCCCTGAGTACGTGCCTCTTGGCAATGTGCTCCCCAGCCCAGGAGGGATGCATCGGTGGTTAGCACCCGGGTCGGCTGAGGTGACTGGAAAGGCATTCCGAATATCAGGTTCGGCTGCCGGAGCCACCACCGGAGAGACGAGAGCAGCGGCTCGGAGACGCGCACTAGGTCTGCCAGGCCGCCTGTGGCTTGTCGCCACTGCTGGCGGAGACACCATTGAGCAGACCGCATGTTCAGGCGGGCATTGGGGGTCACATGGACAGTGGAAGCCATATGGCCGAGCAGTCTCAGGAAGCGCCTGGCGGAGACCAGGGGCTGGCTGCGAAAGCGGTCGGCTAGGTCCATGAGCCGTTGAGCCCTGTCGAGCGGTAGGTACGCTCGTGCCCGAGGAGTGTGCAGCCTTGCGCCGATGAACTCGAGATCCTGTGAGGGGAGCAAAGTGGACTTTGCGAAGTTTATGACAAAGCCCAAGTGCTGCAGCAGAGCCACCGTGCGGCACGTGGCGTTGGTGACCTCCTGAGCGGACGCTGCTCTGATGAGCCAGTCGTCGAGGTACGGAAAGACATAGAGGCCGTGAAGCCGGAGATGGGCCGCCACGACCGCGAGACATTTTGTGAAGACTCGCGGTGCGGAGGATAGGCCAAAGGGCAGTACTCTGTACTGGTAATGATTTCCTGCCACCACAAACCTTAGGTATTGGCGGTGGCTTGGGTGGATGAGGATGTGCGTGTAGGCATCCTTTAGATCCAAGGAGCATAGCCAATCTCCCTGCTGGAGGTAGGGCAGAAGGATTCCAAGGGTAAGCATTTTGAACTTCTCCCGCACAAGGAACTTGTTGAGGTTGCGCAAGTCCAGGATGGGTCTGAGGCCCCCTGTTCTCTTTGGTATCAGAAAATACCTTGAATAAAAGCCTTGACCTCTCAGGTGGTGGGGCACCGGTTCCACCGCCTGTTCCTGCAGAAGACCTGCTAACTCCTGAAGGAGCAACTCCCTGTGCAGAGGGGGGCGCGAAGGTTCTCCCGGAAAATAGGAGGGAGGGACCTGATGGAAGTGGAGAAGGTAGCCCTCTCGCACGACCTGAAGCACCCAGGCATCTGCGGTGATGCTGGACCACCTGTGGGCGAAGTGAACCAGCCGGCCTCCGGTGCTGGGAGGGACCAGCGGGGGGGGAGAGGCTATGCTGAGCGAGTCAAAAACCCCCTCCCTGCTGAGCAGGGGCTGGTGGTGCAGGCTTGGGGGCTTGCTGCCTACGGGACCCGTTACCCCGTCCCTTGGCCTGCTGGCCCTGTTGGGGAGCTGCAGGGGCCTGATAATGGGGGTACTGTTTGTAGGCAGCCGCCTTCCTCGGGTAAAAGGACTTTTTTCCCGAGCCCTTCTTTTTCTGGGAAGGGGCGGAGGTCTTCCTAGAAAGCCTGGTCCTGGTGAGAGTCTCAGTCTCAATTTGTGCAGCCTTTTCCGCCATGGGCTTGCCAAAGAGGTTTTCGCCTCGGCAGGGGACATCGACCAACTTGTCCTGTACCCAGGGCTCAAGGTCCGACGACTGAAGCCAAGCTTGTCGGCGGGCACCGATGCCGGCTGCGGCCACTCTAGCCGAGGCCTCAAAGCCATCATAGGCTGCTCGGGACATGAACTTTGAGCATTCCCGAATGCCCGTGGACAAGGCTAGGAACCTCCGCAAGGGCTCCTCGGAGAGACCAGCGGAGAATCCGGCTAGCTCTTTAGCCAGATCCCGGAGATACATGCCCATGTAGAGCTGGTAAGTCTGGACACGACATGCGAGCATAGAGCCCTGGAAGCACTTCTTGCCAAGGCCATCCAGGTTACGGGCCTCCCTTCCAGGAGGCACCGAGGAGTGCATCTTCTGGCTCTTAAGACGATGCATGGCCGATTCCACCACCATGGAATGGTGTGGCAGCTGTGCCTTCTGAAAGCCAGGGCTCTTGCGGACCCGATAGATAGAATCGACCCGCTTGCTCAGGACCGGCGCGGAGGCCGGACTCTCCCACATGCGGAAGAGTAGTCGTTCCAGCATAGGAGGAACCGGCACAGTAAAGTGCTCCCTCGCGGGAGAGTCATACTGGAGGGCGTCGAGCTCTTCGGCTCGAGGCTCCTCCTCGGGATCCGCAGGGAAGGCCAAAGCCTTGGCCATATCCCTAACGAAGTCCGAGAACCGGGCATCCTCCGGGGGGGACTGCTTCCGAGGCTCGGACCCCGGTGAGTCCGATGGGACACACCGAGTCCGGAAAGAATCAGGTGACTCTTCCTCCTCAGACTCCCAGACCGACTCCGACGAGGACTCGGTGGGGTCGGCCCGGGCAGGGTGCGGCGCCAGCCGCCCCGACGTCGAGGGAGTCGGCGTCGGCGACCTCGGTCCCGAACGGGAGGCCGAGGGTGACCTCGACCGAGGATCGACTCGAGTTCTCATTGACTCGAGGATCGGCTCGGTCTCCGGGGTCGACTTGGACGTCGACGTCCCGGCGGTCGGGGCAGCGGCGCCAGCGAGGCCAGCGAGCAGTGCCCGCTGCTGGTCCATGAAGGCAGACAGTCTGCTCTCCAAGGCCGTCAACCTGAGTCCGAGCTCAGGTGACCCAGCAGCCCCCGACTCGGGCCCCGACGGCGTCGGGCCCGACGTCGGCTGTCGCGGAGGCGAGTCCAGAAGGACTACAGGACTTACCCGGGCAGGCATCTCCGACTCCAGGCGAGGTCGCTTCGGGAGATGTTCCTTCTCCAAGGACCCGGGGCGGCTGTCGGGGCTATGCGACCTGGCCCTCGCGGAGCCAGGAGCGTCCACCGACGCCGCCCTCGCGGGTTTTTCCTTCCGACGATGGTCCCCGGAGGGAGAACCCCGGTCGGAGGAGCTCCGGCGACGGTCCGAGCTGGAGCCCTTTGACACGGAGGCCTCCGACGAGGTCCGGGTACGGCTGGGGTCAGCGAAGATTCTCTCGCGCTGATGCCGCCGACTTCTCAACGCCTTCGAGGACAGTTTGCTGCAGGGCCCACAGATCAGTTCCTCATGATCCGGGCCCAAGCAGCGGAGGCAAAAGTCGTGTGTGTCGGTTAGTGACATATTTCGGTCACACCGACCACACCGCTTAAAGCCACTGGCAGCCATCGGGGAAAAAGGGCCCCTGCGAGGTCAAAGGACCGGGCTGCCAGGGAAAACGAAAATGAAAGCTGACTAAGTCAGAAAAACCGAAAAAACGCTAGAGGACTCGAGACCGGCGTCGCGAGTCCGGGCGGGAAAACGATCGGCGTCGAACCGAAAGAAAAAAGTATAAAATAAAGAGGAAAATCAACTTTTTCGCGGGGACAAGACGGGGACGTCTGCAGGGCTCCGCGGAAAAAAGAAGACTGGCTAAGATGGCACCCTCGGGCGGGAAGACGACCGCGCATGCGCGCTGCAATTCCCAAAGGCTTTCTTTGAAAGCTGGGGAAAATTGCTCCGCGAGGGCTCCGTCGGCGCCGACGTCACCCATAAGTGAGGACTGACTTCCTGCTTGGTCCTGGAGAACAAAGGGTACAGAGGTAATTGGCGCTAACTCAGAGGAGGAGGTGGTTACCAGTGGTGTGCTGCAGGAATCGGTCCTTGGTCCCATTTTGTTTTTTTACATCTTTGTTAGTGATTTTGCGGAAGAGCTGTAGAGTAAGGTTTGCCTCTCTGCAAATGATATCAAAATCTGCAAGAGTAGACACCCAGGAAGGTATAGATAACAGAGGAGAGATCTAGCTAAGATTGAAGAATGGTCTAGAATTTGGCAGCTGAGATTTAATGCTAAAAAATGCAGGATCATGCATTTGGGCCGCAGCAATCCAAGGGAGCAATATAGTATAGGGGGTATCGCTTCTTTGGATTGCTGTCCACAAAAGAAGAGCGGGATATAGGCATGATTGTGTCTGATGACCTTAAAGTAGCTAAACAGGTTTATGCGATAGCCTCTCCTCAGTTTTCAAAGAAAGCCTTTGGGAGATGCACGATGCATGCGTGGCCCCCTTCCTGCCCAATAGTGCCATTTTGCCTCAGTAGAATGACACAGCTCAATGGCAAAAAATGACACAAAAAACAACTCCACGGTGTGGGAGGGATGGCTGTAAGGACTGATTCCTGCTGTCCCTGAAGAACACCTGTTTCATGTGAGTAAAGCACAGTTACTTACCTGTAACAGGTGATCTCTGGGAACAGCAGGAATAAGTCTTCACATATGGGTATCGTCGGTACTGACGGAGCCTGCGCGGGAACGCTCCCCAGCGTCCAAAAGGAAAGCTTTTGGGAGCATCCCACAGCGCCTGCGCACTGCCTTCCCGCCTTTCCTAACCGCCTCTCTCCAGTTCGAGTTTTAAGCTGAGACAAAGAGAGAGAGAGAAAGGAAAGGAAAGATAGATAGAGAGATACAACTCCTAGGGGAGGTGGGTGGGTTGTGAAGACTTATTCCTGCTGTTCCCAGAGATCACCTGTTACAGGTAAGTAACTGTGCTATCTCCAGGAACAAGCAGGAATGAGTCTTTACATATGGGGACTCCCCAGCTAGAGATGCCAGGGAGATCCCAAAGGTTGTGAGTCTCTGATAAGGGCTCCACCTCACCCCCATGGATCTCGGGCATCCAACTAGGGATGGGGGGTAGGAGTTGATTAGGTATGGAACAGGTGTTTGAGAACAGCCTGACCAAACAAGGCATCCCGGCGGGAGTCCTTGTCCAAGCAGTAATGGGCTGTAAAGGTATGAACCGAGGCCCAGGTTGCCGCTCGACAGATTTGGTCGATGGACACAGAGTTTAGATGAGCCATAGAGGTTGCCATGGCCCTCACATTGTGAGCTGTGACATGGCCTTCCAGAGAAAGGTTCTTACTCTGGTAGGCGAAGGAAATACACTGAGCAATCCAATTGGACAGAGTTCTCTTAGAGACTGGAAGTCCTAAATGAGAGGGATCAAAAGCAACAAATAGTTGAGAGGACTTTCTATGTTGCTGTGTCTTTTGTAAGTAAAAAGCAAGTGCTCTCTTACAATCCAGGGTATGAAGATTCTTCTCTGCAGTTGATGCATGAGGACCTGGAAAAAAGACAGGTAAATACACCTCCTGGTTCAGATGAAAAGGTGAGACCACTTTAGGCATAAAGTGTGGATTAGTCCTGAGGACTACCTTGTCATGATGGAACCTTGTGTAAGGAGGATTAGCCAGCAAGGCTTGCAGCTCACTGATGCGGTGAGCTGAAGTGACTGCAATGAGAAAAATAACCTTCCATGAAAGAAATTTCAAGGAGGTAGTGGCTAAGGGTTCAAAGGGTGGCTTCATAAGCTGGCCAAGAACTAGATTCAAGTCCCATGCCTCTGGAGGTGGTCTAATGGGAGGTTTAGTCAAAAGAAGGCCTCTCATGAACCTTGCTATAAGAGGATGAGAGGAAATAGGTTGCCCATTGAGAGGCTTAAGGGATGCTGCAATAGCACTCAAATGGACTCTTACTGAATTCGTTTTAAGGCCTGCATGGGATAAATGCAGCAAATACTCCAGTAAAGAATTCAGAGGTATTGCCAGAGGGTTAAGACCCTTCTCTGCACACTAAATGGTAAACCTCTTCCATTTAAAAGCATAGGAAAGTCTGGTGGACGGCTTTCTGGAAGCATGAAGGATATCCTTCACTTGCTGAGAAAGATGCAAATCTTGAAGGTCTAGGCCTTCAGCAAACAGACTCTGAGGTGAAGGTACTGGGGATTTGGGTGCCACAACGTTCCCTCCTCCTGGGACAGGAGGTCTGGAGCAGATCCCAAGTCCAGGGAGGGAGCTTGAGAGAAATGCAGAAGTAGAGGGTACCACACTTGGCGTGGCCAATGTGGTGCTATGAGGATCATAGACCCCTTGTCTCTCTGAAGTTTGAAGAGGGTTTTGGGAATTAGGGGAATGGGTGAAAAGGCATAGAGGAAGTCTTGCCCCCAATGAAGGAGGAAGGCATCACTGGGCTGAACTCCCTGACACAGAATTCTGGAATAGAACCGGGGAAGTTTGGCATTCCACGGACTTGCAAAGAGGTCTATGTCCGGGGTTCCCCAAATTCGGAAGATCTTGGCTATCTGGTCCCCATGGAGGGACCATTCGTGTGGAAGCAGAACTCGACTGAGTCTGTCTGCCCAAGAGTTTTGAACCCTGGAAGATACACTGCCATGAGATGAATTTGATGCTCTCTGGCGAAGGCCCACAATCTCAGAGCTTCGTTGCAAAGCGACAGAGAGCCAGTCCCGCCCTGCTTGTTCACGTAGAGCATGGCTACTTGGTTGTCCGTGTGGATCAGGACTGTCTTCTAGCTGAGCAGGGTGTGGAAGACTCTGAGAGCTAGAAAAATTGCTCTGAGCTCTAAGAGGTTGATATGTAGAGATGTCTCCTGTAAAGACCAGATGCCCTGAGTGGAGAGATCTTGAAGATGAGCTCCCCAACCTCTTGGAGAGGCATCTGTTGTAAGGGTTGCTTGGGGTAACACCTGTTGAAAGGGGGACCCCAGCTACAGATTTTGAGTGGACTTCCAACACTGGAGGGACCAAAAGAGGTGACTGGAGGTTGCTATTTTGTCTGACAGGCAACCTGATGCCTGGGTCCATTGGGTGGACAGAGTCCACTGAGCTGCCCTCATGTGTGGGGAGCATAAGGAACCACATGCACAGTGGATGCCATGTGGCCTAACAGCTGTAACATCTCTCGAGCAGTTAAATGGGATTTTAACTGAATTTGTGAGGCTAACTGCACCAAGCGTGGGCAACGGGCCTGGGGAAGATAGGCCCTTGCAGTTGTGGTATCCTGCAAGGCCCCTATGAAGTCTAGAGACTGAGTAGGGGTGAGATGGGATTTTGGAATGTTTATTACAAGTCCCAGATACTGAAGGATACGCCTTGTGCAGGTTAGAGAAGTCTGGGCCTCTGCCTGGTATGAAGCTCGGATGAGCCAGTCGTCCAGATATGGGAATACGAATATCCCTAGAGTGCGTAGAAATGCAGCTACTATTGCCATGCATTTTGTGAACACCTGTGATAGGCGATGGTCTAGCATGTAGCAGAGCTAGGTCTGAAGCCCTTTTTTCCTGCTTTAAAATGTTATTGCTGATTTTGGAAAATCACAGAATGCTGTTAGCTGTTAGAAAGAAATACCGTTCTATTCTAGTTTGATAACATGTTCTGCTCTCTTGGAGATAAAGAGAATTAAATACTTTCTTACTGTTTATTGTTTAGATGTCTGATGTCTGTTTCAGTAGAATGCCGCGCCACTATATCTTTGCTGATTGTGCACTGACCTCATAATTAGGATGAAAATATAGCAGAGAAACTGAACAGTGTAAGAATGTTTTGTCTAGCATTATGAAGATTGTTTAGTGTTTTGAGCCAAGGCTAGAGATACGTCTTAACCTTGCTTTGTTTGGCCTCGCTTTGTTTTGCTTTTGTTAAGAATGCTTCTGATATGCCTTCCACTATCTTTGCAAGCTAACTGACCTTGCAGAAGTAGCAAAATATACTGTAGTAAAAGTATTATGTTTAGTGTTATGTCTAATTGCTGACCTGTGGCTAGTAAGACCCAAGCAGGGGGAGCAAGTCCTGGGCCCGGTCAGAGATGTCTATTGGATAAGAGTAAGTGGGCCACTGTGGCCAATGAGGAGTTTTGCCTGTATTAGACTGGAGAAGAAAAGTATATAAACTGTCATTTTTCTGAGCTCTGGGCTCAGACCATTTTGAATGCTACTGCACATTAAACTGGCTTGAATCTTTGCCTGACTCCGGGTATTATTTATTGCATTCTTATCAGCTACTACATATTCCTGGTACGTTGGCCGGGAATGTGCGAGTGGGAGATGGTATGCAAGTGAATATGCCCCATCTCGCCTCACAGGTTTGGTCCGGCTAGAGCCGAGCCTGACTGACCGCAGGAGGGTCTCTGGCGCCCCTGGTCCTTTTGTATCGGAGGAGACTCCTCCTTGCCTCCGCAGGTTGCTGTTTCAGGCCGGCCAACACCTCGAAACTGAGGGGAGTCCAGGATTCAACCCAAGGAGGGATTGGTTGCGCAGCGCATTAGCTACCGGATCCGGTGAGTATTGATTTTTCTGGTTCTTAGTCAGATAGCTCTGGGAAAGTCTCGAGACACTTCTGGTACAGTAACAGGTAAAGGAAGTCTGATCAACTTCCACGGGCGATCCTAGTACCCCTGCAAGTAGTGCGCAGGGCGAACCCATCAGCCCTTTCGGTTTCGGTAATTCTGGTTTGTCAGTCAGCCCGGGAATTCGGAATTTGGAAAATGCTAGCATGTTTGTCTGTGTGAAGAATGCTTGTGAAAAGGAGGAAGCGTTGGGAGTTTGTCTTTGTTATCTGTTGAAACCATGAGTTTCCCTTCTAGTATAAGGGTAGGATTATATTCCGTTGGGTAATTTGTGACACTTTACCGCATATGAAATAGTAAAAGTATAGTTAAGAAGAGTCACTGTAAAAGCAAGAAGCTGTCTCCCTCATTCAGCTGCAGCACAGAGTGAAACTGACAGGAGACGTGTTTGTGCAGAGGAATGTTTTAACCCTATGAAGGCATGTTTTCAACGTTCTGCTGCTGGGCTAATGGGTGCTTATTTTAGGGAATTATACCTGTTTTTATTCAATATTTTGTAATAGTGATGTGCCTTCTGCTATGGTCATGTATTATATATCATTTAATAAGAATGTTTAGTCAGGATTGTGGATCTCGATAGTATTGTACTTAGCCTGGAAAGGGTTACATTCCTACTCGAATTCCTGTGCAGATCAAGTGAGCAGAAATCATGTAGGGCTCAGGTTTCAATAGGAAAGGATGCTTGTATTTTCCCTTTGCCCTAAGAAGCTGAGGTTACGAACACTGACAGGACTCTGCAGATCGCAACTTGAAAGTGCTTTGAATCCTGAGTGAATGAGGGGTTAATCGTGTATGAGTTTTAGTTCCTGATACATAGTGGCAAGCGCCTCATAGAAGACATGCTTAATGTTAATAAAATAAACTAGGAAGGAAAATGTGTATGTGTAGTCTAGATGTCCACCCGCTTTATGGAAAATGTATCCAGACCAGAATGAATGTCTTTTTGAATCTCTGCTTCCTAAAAACTGTAATATTGAAAGTAATTTCTTTTGTAAAGCCAAGCTGATTACGGCTGGCAGTTAGTTTTTTGCCAAGTAATTTTATTCCATTTATACGTACCAGCTATGTAGTCGTCATGTTATGAACTATAGTTCTTTCTGTTAGGATTTCTTATTATAACATGTTGCAGAAGTGTAGTTTTCTATTGTAAGGACTATCTAGATTGTTCCTCTGTCTGTTGACAAGCACATGTGGGGGCTACAGTCCACCACTGACACTGCAGGCAGGGATTCATTTTACCAGTTCAGAATCACCCACAGTCAGCGCCCGAGAACATGAAGTGGAATCCAAATAGTGCAGGCAGCCCTCACTATATGCCCCATGAAATCCAGCAGCCCAGGAGAATTTGCGCCTGGTAAATGCAGTTTTTGTCAAGTCAGTCCCAGGGAGATATAAAACAGAACTTGCAGAAACGGGATGGATTTGCGGGCATGAATACAGCACGATTAAGTTGTTTAGAATGTCTGTGAATTGTGGAGATAATGTGACAGAGAAAGTGAATGTAAGATGGAGAAGAGAGAAGTTCTTCTTGCTGAAGTTTTCCTAATCGAAGGAGCTGGATTGATAGTGCTGACTGTTCCCCGAGAAGAAGAGTAGCGGTTCTATAGTGCATCTCCAATCAGGCCAGCAAGTTCCTGTATACTTACCAGCATTGCAGCCCCACCTGGAGTATGGTCAGAGAATAATCCACCTGGCCTAGCAAAGAATATAGCTCCTGTACTTGTTACCCTTAAGCCAGGAGCAGAACCAGTGCATGTGCGTCAGTATCCCCTCCCGAGACCAGCAATTGAAGGCATTCATCGCCATTTGAAGAAATTATTGCAGTATGGACTTCTCAGAGAATGCCAGTCACCCTGGAACACCTCCCTTCTCCCAATCAAGAAGCCTGGGACAGGTGACTACCGCCCAGTGCAGGATCTACGACGAGTGAACAGTGCAGTTGAAACCATACATCCAGTAGTACCAAATCCTTACACCCTCCTGGGACTGATTCCAGCAGAAGCCGCTCACTTTACTGTTTTGGACTTAAAGGATGCCTTTTTTTCTGTATACGCCTGGCAGAGGCCAGTCAGTTTTTGTTTGCATTTGAATGGGAAAACCCTACCACAGGACGGCGAGGGCAACTTACTTGGACTCGATTACCACAAGGATTTAAGAACTCACCCACTATCTTCAGTGCAGCCCTCAGTCAAGATTTGTCAAGCTACTCTGTACTCCGGGAAAAAATAATTTTGCTTCAATATGTAGATGATTTGCTCATAGCCACCAATAACAAATCTGATTGTATACAAGCTACAAGTGACCTCTTGCACCATTTGAATGAAGCTGGCTACAAGGTTTCCAGAGCCAAGGCGCAGCTGTGCCAGACAGAAGTGAAATATTTAGGGTTCCATTTGTCCAAAGGAACCCGGAAATTAGGACTTGAGCGAAAAGAAGCAGTATGCCGCATCCCAACCCCCACTACTAGGAAACAGGTGCGAACTTTCTTGGGAGCTGCAGGCTACTGCCGAATATGGATACCAAATTTTGCGCTCATGGCGAAACCCTTGTACCAAGTCACACAAGGAATGGAACGATCTCCCCTGGAATGGGGCTCAGAACAAGATAAAGCATTCAAATCACTGAAAACAGCATTGATGTCATCCCCAGCCTTGGGCCTACCAGATGTGCAGAAACCATTTCGTCTATATGTCCATGAATCAAACGACCTGAGGCCTACCTGTCGAAACAATTGGATCCTGTTGCCAAAGGCTGGCCACCTTGCCTGAGAGCTGTAGCAGCCACAGCCCTCTTAGTGAGCGAGCAGATAAGCTCACCTTAGGACAAAACCTTCAAGTTACTGTACCACACTCTGATTTAACCCTGATGGAACACAACGGAAGCCATTGGCTCACCAACGCCTGAATGCTGAAGTATCAAAATATGCTATGTGAGAATCCTCGATTACAATTAAGTGTCAGCCAAACTCTAAACCCAGCCACCCTATTGCCCATCGGTCCAGGCCCTCCTGACCATGATTGCTTGGAAGTAATGGACATTGTGTACTCAAGTTGCCTAGACTCAACTGATATCCCCTTGGACCGCCCAGACAAAACTTTCTTTGTGGATGAAAGCAGTCTTGTCATCATTAATGGACATAGTTGTGTTAAATATGCAGTGGTGACCCCTGATCTGGTAGTTAAGTCCTCAGCCCTGGCCCCAGGTTCTTCCTATAGCCCTTCATAGGATATACTTAGCCCCTGCCCCTAAGTCTTTAGGAGTTTCCCCTTTTGAGATTCTGAGATTCTGTAGCCTATTGTATAGAGAGTAAAAGGAGATGTGGGACAGATATGATCTGAAATTACTAGATAAGCACTATTGGTTTTAAGTTCTGTTTTGCAGGGTCTTTATGCGTGAGTACGAGATCAGCCCATCCAAACCCCTGCATCCTTTCAAGCCTGGAGCCTCGGTGTGGGTCACAGAGTAGAAGACGACACCGCTGGCGCCGTATTGGAAAGGGCCATATGTCGTCTTGTTATCAACCCCAACAGCAGTTAAAGTGGCCGAGATCGACTCCTGGATCCACCACAGTCGAGTGAAACCAGACACAGTTCTTGAGAGTTGCCCCTGGACCTGGCTCGCTAATCCTGCATCACCGTTGCGACTCAACCAACCTGCTCCTGGACGTCAAGGGAACAGACGTCCTCCAGTTTTGCATTCCAGCAGCCACTTCTGAACTTGGTCGTGGACTTCCATAAATGATCCTGAGACTCCATTGTGCCTCACCCTACGACAACAGCCACGGACCTAGGACTTATTGGTCCCTCGGAAACTGCACTATTTCAAGACTGTTTGTTTATCCAAAGGTAAGCCTCGCATCTGGAGAAAGCTGAAATCATCAGAAATAGACTGTGTTGTGTTAAGAAATTGAGTCTTCTACGAGACTGTGTTCAAATGCTCTGAAAAAAAAGAAAAAGAAAAAACTGTTTTGATCTCCTAAAAAGTGAACTGCTCTAAGGAGGCAATAATAGCCTGAGAGACTGTACTATGATATTTTAAGAACCTGAGACATCCCAGAGAACAGTGATACTTTGGAATCTACAGCCCTACTCCTGCCACAAAGCTGGTAGGTCTACGTACGGCAGAAGCTTGAGGACCTACTATCAACTCTACGTCTGCTACCTCTTGTGGATGCCGACAGTTCCACCATTTTTCCAGAGACTATGCTCTTTATGGATTCTTATTATTGCTTCGTTCAGGGGCAGCCTTGGGGTGCTTTGAATTGACTCTTGCCCTACTTCCCTGTGCAGCCTGCAAACCTAGTATTTGCACAACAGGGAATACCCGGACTTGTCTCAACCCCCGCCAGAGTCTTTCCTCTCCTGTTATGGGAACTGCGATGGAACAATGAGAATGGAGTCCTTTTGATTGCTACTCGCCAGAACCCAGATTTTTTGGACTTTAGTACATGTGTTGCTAATTTTCAAACATGTGCTACCTACCTTTTTGACATGTACTGATACCGACCTCCGATACAGGTGCTGCTATTAATAGGAATGGTTCTTATTTTTGTGGGTCATGAGAACGGACCTATTGCTATGATGAACAGTATATATGTCATTTGTTCCTCCTATGTCTCCTGCCCCTCCGCTTATACACTAGGCATGCTATATGATTTGACAAAGACACTTGTATCAAATGTATTTTTGATTGTGGCTATTTGCATATGTATCCCCTGTTTCCTGCCCTTATGCTTGCGCATGCTGAACTCTATTATCGATAGTACTATTGACCGCAAGGCAGCGGCACGAATATTAATCTCATGGAATTGTTATCCTTTACCACACAGTGATCACTCTACTATGGTCTGAAGTATTTTTGCTATTTGTGTGATTAGATTCTCACCCTTCCTCACTTGCGGGTGAGAATAATCAAAAGGAGGGAATGTGATAGGCGATGGCCTAGCATGTAGCAGCGCTAGGTCTGAAGCCCTTTTTTCCTGCTTTAAAATGTTATTGCTGATTTTGGAAAATCACAGAATGCTGTTAGCTGTTAGAAAGAAATACCGTTCTATTCTAGTTTGATAACATGTTCTGCTCTCTTGGAGATAAGAGAATTAAATACTTTCTTACTGTTTATTGTTTAGATGTCTGATGTCTGTTTCAGTAGAATGCCGCGCCACTGTATCTTTGCTGATTGTGCACTGACCTCGTACTTAGGATGAAAATATAGCAGAGAAACTGAACAGTGTAAGAATATTTTGTCTAGCATTATGAAGATTGTTTGGTGTTTTGAGCCAAGGCTAGAGATACGTCTTAACCTTGCTTTGTTTGGCCTCGCTTTGTTTTGCTTTTGTTAAGAATGCTTCTGATATGCCTTCCACTATCTTTGCAAGCTAACTGACCTTGCAGAAGTAGCAAAATATACTGTAGTAAAAGTATTATGTTTAGTGTTATGTCTAATTGCTGACCCGTGGCTAGTAAGACCCAAGCAGGGGGAGCGAGTCCTGGGCCCGGTCAGAGATGTCTATTGGATGAGAGTAAGTGGGCCACTGTGGCCAATGAGGAGTTTTGCCTGTATTAGACTGGAGAAGAAAAGTATATAAACTGTCATTTTTCTGAGCTCTGGGCTCAGACCATTTTGAATGCTACTGCAATCTGAGCCTGTGCACATTAAACCGGCTTAAATCTTTGCCTGACTCCAGGTATTATTTATTGCATTCTTATCAGCTACTACACACCCTTGGTGCAGAGGCCAGACCGAAAGGAAGCACTCTGTATTGGTAGTGCTTCCCTTGATAAAGGAACCGAAGGAACCTTCTGTGTGTTGGATGGATGAGGACATGGGTGTACGCATCCTTGAGGTCTAGAGAGCAAAGCTAATCCTGACTCTGAAGGTATGGAAGGAGAGTACCGAGAGAAATCATCTTGAATTTCTCCTTGCATAGAAACTTGTTCAATTCTCTGAGATCTAATATGGGTCTGTAGCCCCCTGTTTTCTTTGGGATAAGAAAGTAGGGGGAGTAGAACCCTGAGCCCTGTTGAAGAAGGGGTACTTCTTCTATTGCCCCTTGGGCAAGAAGGGTAGCAATCTCCTGACCCAGAAGGTCGAGGAGAGATGTCTGAGAATTGAACTGTCTCACCATGGTGTGAGGAGGAAGGCTTAGGAAATGAAGCTTGTACCCCTCCCTTATGATGGAGGGGGTCCATTGCTCTGCTGTGATTTGTTCCCACCTGCGAGCAAAGTAAGCCAACCTTCCTGGATTGGTGAGAGGCTCTGGATGTTCTAGAGCCAGAAAGGCTAAGCTCTCTAGTTGTAAGTCAAAGGCCCTGAGGAGGCTGAGGCTGTTGGGCCGTAGCAGTCCTAGCAGCCTTAGGCTTGGCCTGTTTCGATTGTTGCTGTCTCTTTGTAGCAAAACAACCTGCAGTAGATGACTGTTGACCATAAGCAGAATAGTATTTCCCTTTTTTGGGAAAAAATCCCTTTTTGAACAACCTTTTCTTAAAAGGAGTAGAAGTAGACTTTGAAAGTCTATCTAAAGCAGAATTTTCAGCATCCATTTGGGTGGCCTTTGCTTGCCAATCTTTGCCAAAAAGGTGTTCACCTGTAAAAGGAAGGTTTCCTAGTCCATCTTGAACCCAAGGTTCCAAATCAGAAGCTTGTAACCAAGCAACTCTGCGTGCACCTATGGCAATGGCCGAGGCTCTGCTGGCACCTTCAAAAGAGTCAAAGGCTTCACGGTTGGAAAACTTGGAAATATCCTGGGCATGTTTGAGCCAGGTGAGGAATTCTTCCCTTTTATCTTCTAAAATAAAAGGAGATAAAGTTTGCAGGTGATCTGTAACTTCTTTTAGAAACATCCCCATATAGAGACTATAGGATTTGATTCTGGCAACAAGCATACTAGCCTGGAAAATTCTCCTGCCAAGGCATCTAAGGTTCTGCATTCTCTTCCAGGAGGAGCAGAAGAGTGCCTTTTTGTACTCTTTATCTTCTTCATAGCAGACTCCACCACAATGGAGTGGTGAGGAAGCTGAGTCTTATGGAAGCCAGGACAAGGAGGAACACGATACATGGTGTCCAACCTGCGAGAATGAGGGGAAGTGGTGAGAGGAGTCTCCCATATGCCCAACATGTGATCATAAAGAATCTCATGTATTGGTAAAGTGGCTGCCTCTTTAAGAGCCTTAGGATATTGTAAAATATCTAATTTTTTGGCTCTAGGCTCTGTCTCAGGGGCCACTGAGATGGAAAGGCCCCTGGCCACTTCCCTAAAGAAAGTCTTGAAAAGACAAGTCTTCTGGAGGAGACATTCTCCTTTTTGGAGAAGAGGGCTCCTGAGGATGAATCACCGATGCTTCGACAGAGACCTCTGATTCATCAGAGTCTTCAGAGGAATCGAAGTATCGCATGTCTGGATGCTGCTGCAGAGCCCGATACGCGTACCGGGTGGTATTGACATCAGGAGTGATCGGTACCGGTTCGGTACCGATGGGCATCACAGAACAGTGTACCGCTGCAGTCGACACCGAAGCGGATGTCGATGCAATCGGTACTGGCACCAGAACCGATGTCGGTACCGGTGCCGGAGTCGGTACTGGCAATGGAGTTTGTTGCGGTACCGAAGACGTCGCAGCTTGTATGAATGCCGTGATGGTACGCTGCATGGTCAGGATATTCTGATCCATTGACGCAACCAATGTCTGGATGTTGGTACCCCAGAACATGGCAACAGGTGATCGGTCGAGGCCGAGCCATCGATGTCAACCTGTGACCCCATAGATAAAGCTTTGGAAGCCGGAGCCTCCTGCCGGGGTAATTTTGCCAGTGCGGATTCCTCGACGGCAAGCCCGGAGGCATCTCGATACTTAGAGGGAGATCTACCCTTCGAGGACCGGCTGGATTTAAGTTTGGTTACCTGAGATCCATGTGAGGAAGCAGCAGCCCTGGAAGACGTCGATGCAACCAAAGCTGCATCCGAGGGAAACAGGGTACTGAGCTTAGCTGCTCGATTCTGTAGACCTCTCTTAGACATCATGGAGCAGGACTCACAATCCGCAATGGAGTGGTCAGGACCTAAACATTTTAGACACCATTCATGGGTGTCAGTGACAGAAATAGTGCCGCTGCACTTCGTGCATTTTTTAAACCCTGAGGCGGGCTTTTCCATGAGGAAAAATTTCCTAGGCCTAAGGCCAAAGAAGAAAATGCACTGAAGTGAGAAAAAACAGTAGTTTTTTTTTTTTTTTTAGAATAAGAAAGAAAAGACCGGCGGTACCGGTCCAGCGTCGAGAAGGCAGACGCGCGACCAAAGAAATAAAATAAAGAAATTCTTCAGCGGTGACAGGAACACGACCTGCTGGCTCCGCGGAAAAGAAGAACTGGAGAGAGGCGGTTAGGAAAGGCAGGAAGGCAGTGCGCAGGCGCTGTGGGATGCTCCCAAAAGCTTTCCTTTTGGACGCTGGGGAGCGTTCCCGCGCAGGCTCAGTCGGTACCGACGATACCCATATGTGAAGACTCATTCCTGCTTGTTCCTGGAGATCTACACTTTCTCCAGAACAAGCAACAAGTCAGTCATCACATATGGGACTCCTTAGCTACAGGCTACCGAAAACCTGTAAAAGCCATGAGTGACCAGGAAAAAGGTGAGCTGCAAGCAGAAGCAATGAGTGTCTGAGAAGACAGACTCCCAAGCGGCCCAAGTGTCCAGCGAGAAAGCCAGCATTGCGGTAGCCTGAACACACAAGGGCCAGCGGGCAGGAGTTTCCCCATTGTGATCCATTTGTTCCTGGGCTGTTTGATTCTTTGTGGGAGCAGTAGTGGATTTTGTTCAGTTTGTACTCTAGAAGAGGTGTGTTTAATTGCAGCTAATTCTTCCCTGAGTAGGATAAGAAAAGCTGTGGTGCTTTGCAGTGCACAGAGTCCCTTGCAGGTAAAAGGATTGGGCTGTCTTACAATCCAGGTTGTGAAGAATGGTCTCCGCCCTACTGGTGTGAGGCTTCAGAAAGAACCACTTCCTGGTTGAGGTGGAATGGGGACACCACCTTCAGCAGAAACATGGGGTGTGTGCAGAGACCCACCCTGTTCTTATAGAACCTTGTGTAGGGGGACTCTGCCATCAGAGCCTGGAGCTCGCTGATTCTGCGAACTGATGTGAGTGCTACCAGGAAAGCAAACTTCCAGGATAGGTATCAGAGGTGTCAGGTAGGTAAAGCTCAAACGGAAGCTTAGTGAACTGCGAGAACACTACAATGAGATCCCACTCTGCCACTGGGGGGCGGACAAGATGTTTGGATAACATGAGGCCCAGCAGGAATCGGGACACAAGGGGCTGAGCTGAGAGGAGTTTTCCCTCAATGGAATGGTGATGTGCTGCAATGGCACTCAGGTGTATTCTGACCAAACTGGACTTCAGTCCCACCTGCAATAGGTGGAGCAGTTACTGGAGTACCACTTGTACTGAGCAGAAAAACTGCAACACACTGAAAATCGGCACCAGTTGAAAGCATGGGCCCTTCTGGTGGAGGCCTTACGAGAGGCCAGAAGAATCTCCTCTATGTCCCATGGGAGGTTGAAGGGAGCTAATGATATCCTTTCAGCAGCGAAGTCATGAGTGAGAGGGACCCCAGATTGGGGTGTAGGAGAGTGCCCTGCTCCTGTGAGAATAGCCCTTGAGCTCGGTCCAGGGGAATTGGCGATGCCGCCGATAGGGAGAGTTGCAGTGGGATCCAGGACTGCCTAGGCCACCGAGGGGCTATCAGCATTAGCAATGCTCTGTTGCGCTGGACTTTGAATAGTGTCTTGGCTACCAGTGGTGTGTGTACATGGGGCCTTCCCTCCACGGGACAAGGAACACAACTGCTGCCATCTGGGATGGGTGCGGCTGGAAAGAGCAGAATCAGGGAACTGTGTGTTCTCCGGGCTGGCAAAAAGATCCATCGAGGCAACGCCCCACAGATGAAACGACCATGAGGTTACCACTGTATCCAGACACCACGTGTGTAGCTGGAGGACCCTGCTCAGTTTATCCGCTAGGGCACTGTCCTGGCCCAGGAGGTAAGAACATAAGATATGCCATACTGGGTCAGACCAAGGTCCATCAAGCCCAGTATTCTGTTTCCAACAGTGGCCAATCTAGGTCATATGTACCTAGCAGTTTCCCCAAGAGACACAGGTTCCACAATGCTTGTATTGGTTCAAGCATTGATATCCTGGGTCACTTCTTAATAATGGTTTATGGACCTTTTCTCCAGGAACTTGTCCAAACCTTTTTTAAACCCAGCTACACTAACAGCCTTTACTACATCCTCCGGTAACAAATTCCAGAGTTTGATTACACGTTGAGTGAAAAAATATTTTCTTTTATTAGTCTTAAATAGTTTACCCTGTAGCTTCATTGCATGTCCCCTAGTCTTTCTATATTCTGATAAGGTAAACAATCGATCTACGTTTACCCGTTCCATTCCGTTCATTAATTTATAGACTAATATATCTCCCCTCAGCCGTCTCTTTTCCAGGTTAAATAGCCCTAACCTTTTTAGCCTTTCATCATAGGAGTATCATCCTTCCATCCCCTTTACCATTTTGGTGGCTCTTCTCTGAACCTTTTCTAAAATCGCTATATCCTTTTTAAGATACGGCGACCAGAATTGCACACAATATTCAAGGTGCGGTCTCACCATGGAACGATATAGAGGCATTATAATATCTTTTGTTTTATTTTCCATTCCTTTCCTTATGATACCTAGCATTCTATTTGCTCTCTTGGCCGCCGCTGCACACTGGGCCGAGGGTTTTAACATGGTATCCACAATGACGCCTAAATCTTTTTCCTGGGTGGTGGTTCCTAATGTGGAACCTTGCATCGTGTAACCATAGTTTGGGTTGTTCTTCCCTAGGCGCATAACCTTGCACTTGTCCACATAAAATTTCATCTGCCATTTTGATGTCCAGTCTTCCAGTTTATCAAGATCCTCTTGCAATTTTCCACAATCCTCTTGGGTTTTAACAACTTTAAATAGTTTTGTGTCATCTGAAAATTTGATAACCTCACTCGTTATTCCACTTTCCAGGTCATTTATGAATATGTCAAAAAGCAGGTACACCACCCTTAGGAGCTTCCCTCTGCATGCAGCAATAGAGCAGAGGGCTACTGCCTCCTGGCAGAGGGGGTATGATCCTGTATCCCCATTTGGTCACTTAGAACAATGAGACCTGATTGTCGGTCTGGATCAGCATAGAATGGTGTTGCAGCTGGTGGCAGAAGGCTGGGTATTCTTCCCAGAATTATAGCAGGTTTATTTGCATCTGGGATTCCTTCTGGGACCAGCAGACTTGCATCTGGAGGCTCCCGCAATGCGCTCCCCAGCCCATTAGAGAGGCGTCCGTGATGAGGACCTTCTGGGGGCTGGGGGCCTGGAAGAGCATCCCAGCCTGTAGGTGACATGGAATCTGCCACCATCTGAGGGAGTCCGCCAGTTGACGGGTCACTTTCACTCTGTCCCTGAGCAGGCCCGTGGCTTGCATCCACTGGGAATGGAGGCACCACTGGGCTGCCCTCATGTACAGGTGGGCATATAGGGTCACGTGGACCGTGAAGGCCATGTGTCCCAACAGGCAGAGTAGGAGCCAGGCAGGTAGCATCCTCCATCTGTGTACTTCTACGAGTAGCTCCCTGAGGCATTCTGACCTCTCCTGGGTGAGGAAAGCGTTTGCCTGGAGGGTATTTAGTTGCACCCCTATGAACTCTAGGCACTGGGCCGGAGTGAGGTGGGGTAGTTTATGATGAACCCCAGGTGCTGCAGGGTGTTGATGGTGCATTGTACCTCTGCAACAATGTCCCTCTTTATGAGCCAGTCATCCAGATAAGGGAAGATGAAGGCCCCTTAAAGCCTGAGGTGGGCTGCGATCACTGCAAGGCACTTTGTGGTGATGAAGCAAGACCAAAGAGCAGCAACCCTGTATTGGTAGTGCTGTCCTCCCACCATGAACTGGAGGTATTTTCTGTGGCTGGAATGAATTGGGATGCGAGTGTAGGCATCCTTTAGGACTAAGGAGCATAGCCGATCTCCCTGCTGGAGGAATGGCAGAGTAGTGTCCAAAGGGAAAGCATCTTGAACTTCTGCCCAACCAGAAACCCGTTGAGCTCTCACAGGTCCAGAATGGGCCTAAGGCTCCCAGTCCTCTCGAGGACGATGAAGTACCTAGAATAGAAGCCTGTGCCCCAAAGATGTTTCGGCACTGGCTTGACTGCTTTGTTGTTGATTAGGCCTGCTAGCTCACTGAGGAGCAGGGTCTGGTGGCCTGGTGGGCTCCCCTTGGGAAGTACGAGGGTGGTGCCCATTGTAGGTGGAGGTGGTAGCCCTCACTGACCACCTGTAGCACCCCAGTATTGGTAGTGATGGCTGTCCACCTGTAGGCAAACAGGGCTAGGTGCCCCCCTGTGGGCATCAGAGGACCTCCTTGGGGCAAGGCGGTCACGCCCAGGCAGTCAAAAGCTCCCCCCAGGCTGGGCCAGAGCCAGCATCTGGGACTTTGGGGCCTTTTGTTTTCTGGTCTTTTTGTTGCTAGCCCTGTTGAGGGGCCAAGAAGGCTGGAAGTGTGGAGTATAGCTAAAGCCTCCTTTCTTCTGGGGCTGCAAAAAGGTTTTATTGAGAGCCTGGTTTGTCTCCATCTCCGCTACCTTATCCACTACGTTTCCTGATTAGGTTTTCTCCTATGCAGGTGAAATCTATCAATTTGTCCTGCACCAACTGTTCCAGATTGGATGACTGCAGCCATGCCTGACACTGTGCCCCGATGACTCAGTCATCATAGGTTGCCCAGGACAAAAACATCAAACATTCTTTTACTGCCAAGGTCATGGTCTTGAACCTCTGTAAGGGTTCCCCATCAATAACTGCTGAGAATCCACTGAGCTCTTTCCACAGTTCCTTCAGGTACATGCCAATTGGGCATGCTGCTAGGACTGGATCCAGCACATTAGGATCAAGCCCTGAAAGGCCTTCTGGCAGAGGGTGTCAAGGGTTCGGGCCTCCCTGCTGGGTGGCATCGACGAAGGGGATTTTTGGCTCTTAAGCCAGCGCATTGCCGACACTACAACCATGGAGTTATGGGGAACCTGGGTCTTTTGAAACCTAGGGTTCAGCATACCCAGTATATGGCATTGAGGTACCTAACAACAATTGGGACAGACACCAGTGTTTCCCACATCCGTAGGAGGCGGCGGTCGAGAACTGGGGGCACCAATACCGTGAGGGTTTCCTTAGGAGTGCCTCATATTGGAGTATCTCCAATTCCTTGGTGCACGAGTCCTCCTCGGCCTTGATAGCAAGAGCCTTGCCTGCACAAAATCGTGGATCGCAATACCCTCGGACAAGGAGCGATGTGAGGTCATCAGGGGAGACGAGTCCAAGGGCACATCACAGTGTCGCCTCGTGTCCGGGGACTCTTCATCCTCAGTCTCCTATTTGGACTCGAACCAGTGTACAAGTCCGACACCATGCAGGCATTTTGGTCGACGGCAGTTCTCGGTGATTCGTGATCTCCAGAGGATCGTTGGTCTGAGCCGCAGGCGCTCACTGGGGAGGACTGGTGTCCTGAGGAAAGGGACCAAGACATCGACCGGGGCCAATGAGCTCTCTCGAGGACAATGGTGCTTGAGGACTGGCTCGACGTCCAGGGAAGCCCTAGATGTTGTGGGACCCATCGTCAGGGAGGATGAAATGGATGCGCCGGACATGAACGCTCGCTGCATGGCCACTAGGGCAGATATACTGCTCTCTAGGGCTGCCATTCTCGTCTCCATATCAGTTGGCTCAAGGCTTTCGGGTCCAGTGTCGGTTCTGTCAAGGGGAAGTTCTCCATGAGGATGGCCTTGGAGGTTCGAGGCTGGTCGGTGGATGCTGATGACTGGTTAATGGGGCAGCTTGGCAGGCCGCTCCTGTCCCGACTCCTCAGACTTACGCCTGGGACTTCTCCTTTTTCCCAGATCCATCCTCCGAGGCGGTCTTCAAGGGTTTCTTCTTGTGCTCCACTTCCAGGGATTTCTGCTCAGAGGAACCGTGGCCACAGTTCTCTAAGTAGTATCTGGCTTCGCGGGGCACCGAGGTATCGGAGAGGGCCCTGGAGCGTGGTGTCACCAGAGACTCCGGTGCAGACTTCTGAAAAAAGCTTTTCTGCTGCTGATGGTGGCTCTTCAAGGCCTTAGGGGCCATGGTTCTGCAGAGCTTGCTGTCAGTCTCGTCGTGCTCTGGGCCGAGACACTGGCAGCAGCAATCATGTAGGTCATTTTGCCACACCAGTCACACTTTTCAAAGCCACTGCAGGAAAAAGGGGGCCCCTGCCTCCTGGTACAGGTCTGAGGCCTTCGCCTGAAAAGGGGCGCGAATGCCATTCAAGGAACACTTTGATGAAAGAATGAGAAAAAGAATAGAGGATCCCAAGGAGCGACGCTAAGGCAAGCTGGCTCAAGGGCGGGAAGGAACCGGTACGCAAACCGGACAAAACTCAATAATAAAAATCAAAACTTTTTCCAGGGAAAACTGGACAACGTCTGACAGGCTCCATGGAAAATAGGAGACCAAGGCAAGATGGCACCCTTGGGCAGGAAGTGGACTACACATGCGTGGTACATCTCCCCAAGGCTTTCTTTGAAAGCTGGGGAGATGCTTCCGCGTGGGCTCCGTCGGTGCTGACGTCACCCATATGCGAGGACTGACTTCCTGCTTGTTCCCAGAGAAAGGTATTTTATAATCTGTGAATGTACATATAAACTCTACCCCCATTCTGCCCAGAGTGCAACCCTTACTACGTCTACTGCCAAAGTATATGCTTTCATGTCAAAGCGTGTATTTTTATGCCCGGTGGTATTTTATTAGGCCATTTACATACACATGTGGCCACATAAACATGGCAATGACACTATAAATTTACTTCTGAAATGTCTACAAATCTAAATAAGCTTCACTGAAATCTACAATCTTACTAGCTACTGAAAATACTATGTTCTAAACATTTACCATTTGTAATGCATCAAATACGGGGTGGAGTAGTCGCCTAATGGTTAGAGCACTGACTCGGACAAGTCACTTAACCCTCGATTGCCTTGAAGAAAGGCCTGTCAATCTACTTCTGGTCACACTGTCAAGAAAACCTAAGAGCACTAACTCGAAGGCACACATTGCAATGCATTGCAGATTCTGCATATGGAGATGAAATAAGGAGCGCATTTTTTGTTTCTAATTTTTTTATACCCCTTCCAAGTCTAACCAATCCCTGATAGTCAAGAGCAGGAAGGGAAGAATCCTCCAGGCTGAGCCCTAACCTACCTTCTTCCTAGCAGCAGCTGCCTCCTATGGACTCTATAAAGGTGTTCGCCAGTCCAAGAGTCATGTAAGTATCAAGTTCAAATGCACCAATCCCATGGAGAGAATATGAGCCCATGGTGCAAAGGAAAAAAAACTATGTTGTAAATAGAATACCACATCACAGAAGTTTAGTCGAACTATATTAACTAAACCCTGCAAGCTGGGAATGTGATGTCCTGAAATGCTATAGTGTGATTATTACACAATTCCCATCTCATATTTCATTACTAGTTCCATTAAGAAATAGATGTTTCCACAGGTTTCCAAAAACAATGCACCTTCCTCTACACAGAACTACTCCCCTATCTCTTGCTGCTTACCTCTAACTCCCTTTGCCTCTATAAGGTCTTCTGCTGCCTTTGCTACAGCCTCATTTAATGTTTCACTGCCAACTTGGTTCATTTTCCGAGAGTTCAATGCTCGCTTCTGCTTGTTGGTACCAAAAGCCTCGATCAGAAAATCCACCTGTGTGAGAAACAGATCCATTTTATGGTCTTCACAAAGGAAAGCAAACACTAGGAATCAAAACTGAAAAGCTTCACTATGTACAAGTCTGAGCCCTACACAAAAGGGGACTGCTACTTCAGGAGAGAGACCTGCAATTGTAAGTATATACTTCTGGGAATCTTTCTAAATCTTGAGGAAAAAGGAATTCTTTAGATTAAAGCTGATTAATCTATGAACCCAGTGTATTTCTTAAATCAGTCAGGGACTAGTAACAGCAAAGAGCTTTCAGTTTAAATTTAAAACACAGAAGAGAGCTTTATGGTTAAATTTAGACTCCAAGACTCCCTCTATCCAAGCAAGGGCTGTGGAAATCCCCCTGGAAATTGGTCACAGATTACCTTAGAAGCACAGGACAGGGTACTGTATAGCAGCCAGCGTTTAATAAGTCTTCGTTCCTTCCCTCCCTCCCTCCCAACACCCATCCATCCCTGGGATAATCGTAGCTTTATAGGTGCTTACACCTCTTAAAGGAAAGGAGATGCCATATTCACTCTCAGGTGCAGCTGTACATCCTCATCAGTCATACATTAAGGAACTGAGATTAATTAAGCTTCAGACGAACAAGGTACATTAAATGTATAGTTTTATTAGATAAGTATCCCCAGCAACCCTTAGTAAGTAAAGAACTTAAATATCTAAACACAACTTTAAAACTAAGATGCAGACAGCAGTCCATCACCGAGATAGGGGCTTTCCAGTCTTTTGCATTGAGTGTCACATGTATGATTTCTTCCCAGTTCATGAGGTGTCTTACGTGTCCACTAGGTGCAAGGAGCTCTTTGCTCTCAGGGAACGAATCTGATCTCTGGAGGCTAGCGTAGCAAACTCGGAGAACATAAGGAAGACAGAGAAGTACATAGATGAGACTTACAGGGATTTAGTCTGGAAATCCCACCTCCAGTCTGGCAGCATCCCTGTTGCCATGGAGGAGAGAGAACACGTGACAGGAGAGCATCATCCTGGTGTGGCAGGTCGAGATCCTGTAGCTAGGAACTGTCCTCCAGGTGATGTAAAACCCTCTGGCACAGAGGAAGTTTCTCCAGGGCCATGTGACTATGAGGAAAGGGTTAGGACAGCTATTATAGTTGGTGATTCATTCATTAGGCATGTAGATAGTTGGGTGGCTGGTGGACGTGAGGATCACCTGATAACATGCCTGCCTGCTGTGAAGGTAGCAGACCTCATGCACCACCTAAACAAGGTCTTAAATAGTGCTGGGGAGGAGTCTGCTGTCTTGGTACATGTCGGTACCAATGACATAAGAAAACGTGGAAGGATCTGGAGACTAAATTTAGGTTTTTAGGTAAAAAGTTGAAATCCAGAACTTCCAGGGTAGTGTTCTCCAAAATACTTCCCATTCCACCCGCAGGACCCAAAAAACAGGCAGAGCTCCGGAGTCTCAATGCATGGATGAGACAATGGTGCAAGGATGAGGGTTTTGGAAATATTAAGAACTGGGGAACATTCTGGGGAAAGGAGGGACTCTTCCGAAGGGATGGGCTTAACCTTAACCGAGATGGAACCAGGCTGCTGGCATTAACCTTTAAAAAGGAGACAGAGTAGTTTTTAAACTAGATAATAGGGGAGAGCTGACAGTCACCCAAGAGCGCATGGTTCGGAACAATGTATCATTGAAGGATACAACGAAAAGAATGAAATTAGGACATATCAGCATAGAGGTGCGAATAAAGACAAAAGTAGCCCAAATGTCCTTGAGTACGGAACAAATTCCACAAAATAACAATCACTCAACACATACAATCCCTAAACAAAAGAAGAGTGAAAAACATCCAAAAAGAATATATGAGCGAGCGCAGGAAAATGTTTTGTGTTGGAAGTGTTTTTGTCGGAAGATCAGCCATGAGGTTAAAAGCCTCTCGAAGCCGTTACTTCCATTTTACTCAGTTTTATTAAAGTTCAATTAAATAAGCTCACAACGGAGCCAAAAAGTAAAGGTGAAAAAAACACCAGAACTTGGTGCCACCTACAAAGCATAAATATACTTGTATAAATATGGATTTCAATTTAAAAACTCCACTTATCTGAGCCACTGCTAGCCCTCAGTTGAATTTCACATGGAACGGAACACAGCAGCAGATATCACAACGTCCTTCCTGAATTTCAAAAGGACGAACAGAAGTGGCAACTTCCAAATAAGAGCAATTTCCAAAGAAAGCAGTTATCCAAACGTATACAGCACTGCGTTTCGGGCAAATATACGCTCCATGCCCTGCTTCAACGCTTAAGTAAACTGCCAGAAATGAAAGCACCCATGTGACCTCTCCACCACTCCGAGACGCCAGCGCATGCTCATTGGTGATCCAAAAATTGCAGTAAGGTTCAGCCATTAAATAGCAGACTTAGCCAATGATCGCTAAGCAAATATCCACAGCCAACATGTATGCCCAACACAATTTGGCCACAAAAAATCCCCGAAAAAAATATATTTTCAAATCTTTCAGAGGATACTGATCCAATCCAGCTCTTTGTTAAGTCCCAATGGTTCGACAGTGGACCAAGTAAAAATCCATCTCTGTTCTAAGGTTTGAAGTGATTGTTCACGATCTCCACCCCTCGGGTTTTCAGGCACTCTGTCAAGCACTCGCCAAGTCAGAACTTCAAAAGAATGATGCAAATCTAAACAATGCTGTACAATCGGGCCTGATAATGTGCCAGTCCTAAGTCTAGAAGCATGCTCACTCAGACGAATCCGTACAGGACGGACCGTCCTGCCGATGTATAAAAGGTTACAGGGGTAAACCAAAACATACACCACATAAGACGTCAAACAAGTGGTGTACCATCGTGCTTTATGAACCAGGTTGGAATTAGGCACCTTCCATTCATTACCCGTTATAGACTGTGAACAATAATTGCAAGAGGAGCACATAAAATGACCCACTTCTGAAGATCTTTCTGGTATACATCTATCCAAAGGGGAAGGAGTAGCACCCACTAGATCATGAAGATTAGACCCCCTAGAATGTGCTATCTGTAGTCGACCCTGAAAACACGGGTGTAATTGTAAAACATGCCAGCGTTTGAGAAGAATTTTTCTGATGTGTTCAGTGTGGGACATATATGGAAGTACTCCCACAACCACATCTGAATGAACAACTGAGTTCTGGTCGCTTGAACAATCTGAAACAGATGAGGGAAATAACCATTCCCGATGGGTATATTTGGCTCTCAAAAAGGCTTGTTTGATGATTTTCTTAGGATAGCCTCACTGAGCAAGCCGAAGCGACAGATCATGGGAATGTTTTAAAAAATCTCCAAAATCCACTGTCGAACCATTGGGACTTAACAAAGAGCTGGATTGGACCAGTATCCTCTGAAAATTTTGAAAATATATTTTTTTGGGGGACCTTTTGTGGCCAAATTGTGTTGGGCATACATGTTGGCTGTGGATATTTGCTTAGCGAACATTGGCTAAGTCTGCTATTTAATGGCTGAACCTTACTGCAATTTTCGGATCACCAATGAGCATGCGCTGGCGTCTCGGAGTGGTGGAGAGGCCGCATGGGTGCTTTCATTTCTGGCAGTTTACTTAAGCGTTGAAGCAGGGCATGGAGCGTATATTTGCCCGAAACGCAGTGCTGTGTACTTTTGGATAACTGCTTTCTTTGGAAATTGCTCTTATTTGGAAGTTGCCACTTCTGTTCGTCTTTTTGAAATTCAGGAAGGACGTTGTGATATCTGCTGCTGTGTTCCGTTCCATGTGAAATTCAACTGAGGGCTAGCAGCGGTTCAGATAAGTGGGGTTTTTAAATTGAAATCCATATTTATACAAGTATATTTATGCTTTGTAGGTGGCACCAAGTTGTGGTGTTTTTTTTCACCTTTACTTTTTGGCTCCGTTGTGAGCTTATTTAATTGGACTTTAATAAAACTGAATAAAATGGAAGTAACGGCTTTGAGAGGCTTTTAACCTCATGGCTGATCTTCGGACAAAAACACTTCCAACACAAAACATTTTCCTGCGCTCGCTCATATATTCTTTTTGGATGTTTTTCACTCTTCTTTTGTTTAGGGCTTGAGTACGGAACAGGCAGAACTTAAAGATTCCAAATTACCCCTGCCTATGGATAGCCAGATTAATATGAATAAAATGCAGTCTCTAAAATGCTTGTATGTAAATGCTAGAAGTCTAAAAAATAAGATAGGAGAGTTAGAATATATAGCACTGGAGGTAATCAAGATGGCGGCAGGACGCTCTGACCGGTTGTGCTACGTTGGCTGAAGCTCTGTCTGTGTGTGTCTTTGGCTGTTCCCGTTGAACTTCGATGGGGCGGAAGAAGCGAAAGCAAGCATCCCTTCCTCCTGGGGCTGTCTTGCCGGCGCCATTGACCCAGCGAACTCTGCCTAATTGTGGCTTTGCGGTCGGAGGACAGGCGGCATCTTCGGCAGCGGCGAGAGAGGAAGGACCGTCGCTGGGTGCATCGGGTATTTTGTTCTCTTCGGAGGAACGTACCCCTCCACCGCGTCCCGGAAGTATTTTCTCACCGGAGGCTGCCTTTCCCGCTGGTTTGCCAGGGAGTACACCGGTGGATGGGGCGGCAGGAGAAGCTCTGGTGGTTGGAAATGGCCCGGTTGTGGCTGGGAGGCTGGCAGGAACAGCAGCGCCGCCGAGTTCCAGGCATGGAGTTTTACCTGGGACGCCCAGTACAGCAGTGGCTCTTTCGGGGATTCCTGTGTTGGAGAGACCCGCGGTGATATCTTTGGAGGCACTCTGGGATGGTATTGCAGCGCTTAATGTTTCCCTAAAGGATATTTTTCGCTCTGTGAGTACTGAGATGTTGGAGATTCGAGATTTAAGTGGAACTCTTTCTGGAGTACAAGGTCAGCAAGCAGAGAGACTCTCTACAGTGGAGCATGAACTTGGTCAGCTGCGTGAGTTAGTAACTGCCCAAGTTAAAGACAGAGCTGTAACCGCTAGGAAATTAGAGTATATGGAGAATCAGGTTCGGCGTTGTAATTTGCGCCTCTTGAATTTCCCACGTTCTCCTATAATGTCATCGATGGAGATGGTTAAAAAATACTTTTTAGAGATCTTGAAGGTCCCTATGGATCAGATACCACCTATGGTGCGTGTGCAGTATTTGTCCAAGGGTCAGGGGGCCGTTAGGCCCAATGACTCTGAGGGTGCCCCTGTTAGAGCTGACCTTACGGGGTTTTTAGAATCCTCCCTGGAGGTCATCTCGGAGAGGTCCACTCTACTTGTAACGTTTGCTCTAGAATCTGACAAATTTTTTATCCTTAGATTGTATTTTAGGAACCTCAATGAGGAGTTTCTGGGATCCAAGATACGTATATTTCCTGACATAGCTCGGATTACGCAGTTGAGGAGGCAGGAGTTTCTAGCGCTGCGCCCTAGGGTGGTGGCGCTGGGAGCCTCCCTCCAACTTAAATTTCCCTCAAAGTGTTTTGTGATGTATAAACAAAAATGTTTTTTGTTCTTTGATCCTGGACAGTTGTTGGAGTTCCTGGAAGCTAGGGAAATTATTAATGTGGCTTTGACGGTACCCCCGGTACTGGCTGATGCTTATGTCCTTACCTGCCGTGTATGGTAAAAATGTTTCTTTGTATTAGGTAGTTTAGGTTATGGGTTTAAACCTTTGCCTTTTCGGTTTCCTAGGACCTCCCCTTATTTCCTTTTCTTTTTTGTGGTCTACAATATGAGCGTTAGTTATATTTATGATGTTGTGTATACCCTTTGGGGAGATGATTATTGCCTTGGATATCTTATGATGACTATGCTCATGTTCATATCATTCAAAGATTTTTTTTTTGGATGTAATATTTGTAAAATTTGAATAAATATTAAAAAAAAAAAAAAAAAAAAAAGAATATATAGCACTAAAAGAAAGGTTAGATATGATTGGTATCTCAGAGACATGGTGGAAAGAGGACAACCAATGGGACACTGATACCGGAGTACAAACTATATCGCAATGATAGAGCTGATCAAATTGGTGGAGGGGTTGCGCTCTATGTTAGAGAGGGCATTGAGTCACAAAAGATTAAAGTTTTGCAGGAAACAAATTTGCTGTAGAAGCTCTATCGATTAGAATTCCATGTAAAAAGGGGAAAGCAAGGGCAGTGGGGGTGTACTATCAACTACCTGACCAGAATGAACAAATGGATGATGAAATGCTCAAAGAAATCAGGGAAGCTAACTAAAGTTACAGTACAGTAACAATAATGGTTGATTTCAATTACCCCGGTACTGACTGGGTCAGTGTCATGGCAGGACATGCTAAGGAAATACAGTTTCTAGATGAAATAAATGACTGCTTCTTGGAGCAGCTGGTTCATGAACAGACCAGAGGGGAAGCCATTTTGGACCTAGTCCTTAGTGGAACACCAGATCTGGTGCAAGAGATAAGGGTGTTGGGGCCACTTGGCAATAGTGATCATAGCATGATTGTGTTTGATTTAATTAATGGAGGAGGGATGATAAGGAAATCCACAGTTCTACCTTTTATCTTTTGAAAGGGAGACTATGATAAAATGAGGAAAATAGTTAAGAAAAAACTAACAGGAGCCGTTGCAAATGGTAAAGACTTGCATCAAGCTTGGGTGTTGTTTAAAAATACTATCTTGGAAGTCCAAACTAGCTGTATTCCATGCTTTAAGAAAAGTGGAAGAAACTCCAAAAAATTGCCAGCATGGTTTAAAGGTGAGGTCTGAGAGGCTGCTGTTGCCAAAAAAAGGATCTTTTAGGAAATGGGAAAAAAAGAACCAAATGACAAACAGCACAAGATTGGCAAGTTAAATGCAAGGCATTGATAAGACAGGCAAAGAGAGAATTTGAAAAGAAGCTTGCTATGGAAGCAAAAACGCATAATAAAGACTTTTTCAAGTACATTTTTAGCAAAAATCCTGAGAGTCCAGTTGGACCATTAGATGATAGAGAGGTAAAAGGGGTACTAAGAGGGGACAAGGCCATAGCAGAAAGACTGAATGAATTCTTTGCTTCGGTCTTTACTGAGGAAGATGTAGGGATGTTACCCATGACTGAAGTGGTATTTAAAGGAGATACTGCAGAAGAACTGAAAGAAATATTGATACACCGGAAAAATGTATCATAACTACTTCATAAACTGAAGAGTAGCAAATCACCTGGACCGGATGGTATACATCCAAGGGTGTTGAAAGAGTTGAAATATGAGATGGCAGACCTGCTATTAGTAATCTATGAACTATCACTAAAATCATCTATAATCCCTGAAGATTGGAGGATGGCCAATTTTTAAAAAGGGTTCCAGGGGTGATCTCGGAAAGCATAGCGACTCACCTGTAACAGGTGATCTCCGGGAACAGCAGGAATTTAGTCTTCCCTTATGGGTATCGTCTGTACGGAAGGAGCCTGCGCGCGAACGTTTCCCAGCATCCAAAAGGAAAGCTTTTGGGAGCATCCCACAGCAACTGCGTGCTGCCTTGCCGCCTTTCCCAACTGTCCCTCTCCAGTTGAGTTTAAAGCTCAGACAAAAGAGAGAACGAAAGAGAGAGAGATACAACTCCTAGGGGAGATGGGTGGGTTGTGAAGACTAAATTCCTGCTGTTCCCGGAAATCACCTGTTACTGGTGAGTAACTATGCTATCTCCAGGAACAAGCAGGAATGTAGTCTTCACATATGGGGGACTCCCTAGCTGCAGAAGCCAGGGAGAAGGCCCCAGAAGTTGTGTGCCCCGTGAAAGGGCTCCACCTCCCCCCCATGGATCTCTGGCATCCTACCAGGGATGGTGGGTAGGAGTTGATTAGGTATGGAACAGGTGTTGAAGAACAGCCTGACCAAACAAGGCATCCCGACGGGAGCCCTTGTCTAAGCAATAATGGGCTGTGAAGGTATGAAACAAAGCCCAAGTAGCTGCTCGACAGATGTCGTCAATAGACACAGTGAAGATGAGCCATAGAGGCTGCCATGGCTCTCACACTGTGCGCTGTGACATGGCCTTCAAGAGCAAGGTTTTTACTCTCATAGGCAAGAGATATACACTGTGCAATCTGGCTGGACAGTGTTCTTTTGGAGAATGGAAGTACCAAATGACTAGGATCAAAAGCAACAAAGAGTTGGGAGAACTTTCTATGTTGCTGTGCCCTTTGTAAGTAAAAGGCCAAAGCCCTTTTACAGTCCAAAGTATGAAGATTCCTTTCCGCATTTGAGGCGTGAGGCCTTGGAAGGAATACAGGAAGGTAAACCGCTTGGTTTAAATGAAAAGGTGACACCACCTTTGGCATAAAGTGTGGATGAGTCCTAAGGACTACCTTATCATGATGGAACCTTGTATAAGCAGGATCAGCCACCAACGCTTGCAATTCACTGATGCGGCATGCTGATGGGATTTCAATAAGAAAAATGACCTTCCAGGAAAGGAATTTCAAAGAGGTAATGGCTAATGGTCCAAAGGGTGGTTTCATGAGCTGCCCAAGAACCAGATTTAAGCCCCATGCCACCGGTGGTGGCTTAATGGGAGGCTTAATTAAAAGAAGGCCTCTCATAAATCTCGCTATGAGAGGATGAGAGGAAATAGGTTGTCCATTTAGAGGCTTGAAAGAAGCTGCAATAGCACTCAGATTAACTTTCAATGAATTGGTCTTAAGCCCTGCATTTGATAAATGCAGGAGATACTCCAGTAATGATTCCAGAGATATCGCATGAGGGTTAAGACCCTTCTGCGAGCACCATTTACCACCACTTACCACCTTTATCACTTAAATGCATAAGAGCGTCTTGTGGAAGGCTTCCGGGAAGCATAAAGGATATCCTTTACCTGCTGGGAAAGGTTAAAACCGTGAAGTTCTAGGCTTTCAGCAACCAGGTCCTGAGATGCAGAGACTGGGGATTAGGATGCCACAGCATCCCGTCGTCTTGAGAAAGGAGATTTGCAGCAGATCCTAACTCCAAAGGCGGAGCTTGAGAGAGATGTAGGAGTAGAGGGTACCTCATTTGCTGTGGCCAATGTGGAGCTATGAGAATCATATGATCTCTGTCTCTCTGAAGCTTGAACAGGGTTTTGGGAATTAGGGGAATGCGTGGAAAGGCATACAAGAGGTCCTGACCCCAATGGAGGAGGAAAGCATCCCTGGCCTGACAACCCTGAGCTGGAATTCTGGAACAGAACCGGGGAGGTTTGGCGTTCAGCGGACTTCCAAAGAGGTCTATGTCTGGGGTTCCCCAAATTTGAAAAATATTGGCCACCTGGGTCTGCAAGGAGAGACCATTCGTGTGGAAGCAGAACTCGACTGAGTCTGTCTGCCCAAGAGTTTTGAATGCCTGGAAGATACACCGCAAGGAGATGAATCTAATGCTCTCTGGTGAGGGCCCATAGTCGCAAAGCTTCGTTGCACAGCGGCAAAGAGCCTATTCCACCCTGCTTAATCACATAGAACATGGCTACTTGATTGTCCGTTTGAACTAGGACTGTATTGTAGCTGAGCTGGGTGTGGAATACTCCAAGAGCAAGGAAGATTGCCCTGAGTTCCAGGAGATTGATGTGTAGATAGGCCTCCTGTGGAGTCCAGGTACCATGGGTAGAGGGGCCTTGCAGGTGGGCTCCCCAACCCACCTATGAAGCATCTGTTGTTAGAGTGGCTTGGGGTGGGGGTTGCTGAAAAGGAGACCCCACCAAAAGGATTTGGGGTGACTGCCACCATTGGAGGGACAAAATAAGGAGATCTGAGTTTGCTATTTTGTCTGACAGGCAACCTGCCTGAGTCCACTGAGTGGATAAAGTCCACTGAGCTGCCCTCATATGGAGGCGAGCAAAAGGAAACACATGCACGGTGAATGCCATGTGGCCTAGCAAATGTAACATTTCCCGAGCAGTGAGGTGAGGTTTTAGCACTGCTTGGGAAGCTAACTGCACAATGAGAAGGCAGCGGAGATGTGGAAGGTAGGCCCTTGTCTGTCTGGTATCCAGCAGAGCTCCAATAAACTCTAGGGACTGAGTAGGAGCAAGGTTGGATTTTGGGAAGTTTATGACAAGTCCCAAATACTGAAGGATGCACATTGTGCGAGAGAGAGCAACCCTGGCCTCTGGCTCTGAAGGGGCAAAGTAAGGGAAGACGAATATTCCCAGGGTGCGGAGAAATGCTGCCACCACAGCCATGCATTTTGTGAACACCCTTTGTGCAGAGGCCAGGCCAACAGGAAGAACCCTGTATTGGTAGTGCTTCCCTTGAAACAGAAAGCGAAGGAACTTTCGGTGAGTTGGATGGATGAGAACATGAGTGTACGCATCCTTGAGATCTAGAGAACAAAGCCAATCCTGACTCTGAAGGTATGGCAGCAGAGTTCCCAGAGAAATCATTTTGAACTTCTCTTTGAACAGGAATTTGTTCAATTCTCTGAGGTCTAAAATGGGTCTGTGTCCTCCTGTTTTCTTTGGAGTAAGGAAATAGGGGTAGTAAAACCCTGTACCCCGTTGGGGAATGGGTACCTCTTCTATTGCCCCTTGGGTAAGAAGCACAGTGACTTCTTGACTTAACTGGTCGTTGAGAGAGGGCTGAGAAATTAACTGTCTTACCATTGTAGGAGGGGGCATGCTGAGGAAATGAAGCTTGTACCCCTCTCTTACAATAGGCAAGAGTCCAATTTTCTGCTGTTATCTGACCCTATCTGGGGGCAAAATGACATAACCTTCCTGGGATGGTGGAGGGTTCTGGGCCGTTCAGGGCCAGGAAGGCAAAGTTCTCTAGATAGGAGTCAAAGCCCCTGTGTAGGCTGAATCTGCTGAGCCGGTTGAGACTTAGCTGCTTTTGTCTTTCTTTGCCTAGGTTGTTGCTGCTGTCCCTTTTGGGCAGACTGACCTAAACGATGCCCCTGTTGGGTACAGGAGGAAAAAAACGTCTTCTTCTTACTGAAGAATGGTTTCTTAGAGAATTTGTTCCTTGCAGGATCAGCTGTAGATTTAGACAATCTATTCAAAGTGATATTGTCAGCATCTATCTCATTAGCTTTTTCCTGCCAATTCTTACCAAAGAGATTCTCTCCTGTGCAAGGAATATTCCCTAGTTTATCCTGTACCCAAATTTCCAAGTCAGGTGCCTGGAGCCAGGCACCTGCACCTATGGCAATGGCAGAAGTTCTGCTTATGCACTCAAAGCAGTCAAAGGCTGCACGATTCACAAACATGGAAACATCCTGAGCATGTTTGACAAGGGTGAGGTAATCTTGCCTCTTATCATGAGGAAGGAGAGGGCTCATAAGCTCTAAATCTCCTGTGACCTCCTTAAGGAAACACAGAAACATGATGACAGAAAAAGACCACATGGCCTATCTAGTCTGTCCTTCCATAACAACTACAACAGTCCACTTTTTACCTTTAGAGATCCTCTGTGTTGGTCCCATGCTTTTTTGAATTCAGTTACTGACCTCATCTCTACCACCTCCACTGGGAGACTATTCCATGGATCCACTACTCTTTCCGTAAAGAAATATTTCCGCATATCACTCCTGAATCTATCTCCCTTCACCCTCATCCCATGTCCCCTCGTAGCAGAACTTGCTTTCAATTGAAAGAGGCTCTCTCCCTGAACATTTATGCCACGGAGGTATTTAAACATCTCAATCATATCACCTCTATCCCGCCTTTCCTCTAAGGTTTACATATTAAGATCCTTAAGTCTGTCCTCATATGCTTTATAATGAAGCCCATTAATCATTTTAGTAGCAACCCTCTGCACCGACTCCATCCTGTTCACATCCTTTTGAAGGTGCGGTCTCCAGAATTGCACACCATACTCCAAATGAGGTCGCACCAAAGACTTATACAGAGGCATTATCACCTCCTTTTTTCTGCTAGCCATTCCTCTCCGTATGCACCCAAGCATCCTTCTAGCTTTTGCCGTTGCCTTTTCTACCTGTTTAGCTACTTTAAGATCATCAGACACAACCATGCCTAGGTCCCGCTCTTCTTTAGTGGACAAAAGTACTTCACCTCCTATACTGTATTGCTCCCTTGGATTGCTGCAGCCCAAATGCATGACCTTACATTTTTTAATATTAAATCCCAGCTGCCAAATTCTAGACCATTCTTCAAGCTTAGCTAGATCCCTCCTCATGTTATCTATACCTTCCTGGGTGTCTACTCTATTGCAGATTTTGGTATCATCCGCAAAGAGGCAAACCTTACCCGACAGCCCTTCCGCTATATCACTAACAAAGATGTTAAAAAGAATCGGACCAAGGACAGATCCCTGGGGCACACCACTGGTAACATCCTTCTCCTCAGAGTGAGCTCCATTTACTTGTACTCTTTGTTGCCTCCCACCCAACCAATTTCTAACCCAAGCAGTAACTTTAGGGTCCATCCCTAGGGTGCTCAGCTTGTTTATAAGTCGCCTGTGAGGAACAGTGTCAAAGGCTTTACTGAAATCTAAATACACCACATCTAGAGCTCTCCCTCGGTCCAACTCCCTGGTCACCCAGTCAAAGAAATCAATCAGATTTGTCTGACAAGACCTGCCTCTGGTGAATCCATGCTGCCTCGGATCCTGTAATCCGCTGGACTCCAGAAACCTCACTATTTTCTCTTTCAGCAGCGTTTCCAATAATTTACTCACCACCGAAGTTAAACTAACCGGCCTGTAGTTTTCAACCACATCCTTACTTCCGCTTTTGTGTAAAGGCGCCACATGAGCCTCTCTCCAGTCCTTTGGCACCACTCCCGACTCCAACGAGGCATTGAAAAGGTCAGTCATTGGAGATGCTAGAACATCCCCAAGTTCCCTCAGTATTCTAGGGTGTATCCCATCCTGTCCCATTGCTTTGTGTACTTTAAGTTGAGCTAGTTTCTCACGAACACAGTCTTCTGAGAATTGTTCAAAATGTCCCTCGCTTCTGTTCTTATTTGTGGGTGTTTTCTGGGGTCCTGCTCCTGGTTCTTCATCTGTGAACACAGAACAAAAATATTTGTTAAGCAATTCCGCTTTATCCTTATCAGCTTCTAAATATTCCCCCCCCTGCACCCTTGAGTCTGACAATACCACTTTTGCCCTTCCTCTTCTCATTAATATATCTGAAAAATGTCTTATCCCCCCATTTTACTGCATTGGTTATTTCCTCCTCCTTTTGAATCTTTGCCTTCTTGACTGCTTTGCTAGCTTCTCTAAGTTTTTCCAAATACAGATGCCTGTCTTCCTCTCTCTGTGATCTCTTGTATTTCATGAAGGCCTCCCTCTTTTTCTTCACTTTTTCAGCTACTTCCTTCGAAAACCATAGCGGTCTCCTGTTCCTTTTGCCTTTATTTACCATTTTAACAAAAAGGTTGGTTGCCCTTAAAATACCCCCTTTCAGTTTTGCCCACTGTTTTTCTACATCCCCCAGCTGTTCCCATCCCACTAACGACTCCCTGAGGTATTGGCCCATCTTCGCAAAGTTAGTCTTCCTAAAGTCTAAGATCCTCACCTTGGAATGGATTCTAACAGCCCTAGTCCTAATACTGAACCACACCATCTGGTGATCACTGGATGCAAAATGATCTCCCACTACAACATCAGAAACACTTTCACCATTGGTAAGCACCAAGTCCAGTATGGCCCCTTCACATGTGGGGTCTGTTACCAATTGCCTGAATAGTTCTCCCTGTAGAGAATCCAGGATCTCCTTACTTCTAGATGATACTGCAGCAGGAATGTGCCAATCAACATCTGGCATATTGAAATCTCCTATCAGTAGCACTTCCCCTTTCCTAGCAATGCTGCGTATGTCTTCAATTAACTCTCTGTCCATCTCTTCCTCTTGTGAGGGAGGTCTGTATATCACACCAATGCAAACAGATTTCTCTTTCCCTCTTTCTAGTTTAACCCACAATACCTCCTCTCTCCCTTTTAAGCTCTGTAATTCCAAAGCTTTAATAGTTTTTACATATAGTGCCACTCCTTCTCCCCTTCTTCCTACCCTGTCCTTTCTGAATAAAGTATAGCCAGATATAGTTACATCCCAGTCATGGTTTTCTGTGAACCATGTTTCTGTAACTGCCACTAAATCCAAGTCAGCCACTCCCACCAAAGCTTCAACTTCAGGGATCTTATTTCCCATGCTAAGGGCATTAATACACACTGCTTTCCATATGTTACCCCTGTTACCCATTTCCATAAAAGTATTTAATGTATCACCTACCTGGGGGGCTTTCACTTACCTGGGGGCTTTCTTCACCCATCCCCAACGAATCTAGTTTAAAGCCCTCTTCAGTAGATTAGCCAGTCTACTACCGAAGATGCGTTGACCTTTGTTGGACAGATGGATGCCATCTCTGCTCTGCAACCCTTGGAACAGCATCCCATGGTCTAGGAAACCAAAACTCTCTCGATGAGACCATCCACGCAGCCATGCATTCATCTCCAGGATGCGAGCCTCTCTGCCTTGGCCTTTACCCTCAACAGGGAGGATTGAAGAGAACACCACCTGTACACCTAACTGCTTCATCCTCTGTCCCAGAGCCATGAAGTCACTTTTGATACGTTCTGAGGTATACCTGGCAGTATCATTTGTTCCAACATGGATTAGCAACATTGGGTAATAGTCAGTGGGCTTGATGAGTCTCGCAAACTCTCCGTAACATCTTGGATTTTGGCACCAGGCAGACAGCATACCTCTCTGAACATCAAGTCTGGTCGGCAGATGGACGCCTCAGTACCCCTCAGAAGAGAGTCTCCAACCACCACTACCCTTCGTTTCCTTCTGGTCACTGATTCTGCAACTTTGGGGTACTTGAACTCTGGTTCTTCCCTTTCCAGGGATGCTTTCACCTCCTCCACTTCCAGGGCTGCATAATGGTTCTTCAATTCAAGGGCTGGAGAAGTTGGATTGGTGATTTTGCAGGCCCTGGTGACTTGTGTCCAACCATCGATATTCTATTGGCACCCATCTTTCTCCTGTGCTGGAGAGCTTGGTTGCTGCAAGAAGCATCTCATCAATGTACTTCTCACTGTCTTGAATGCTCCTCAGCCTCGCCACCTCCTCTCTGAGTTCCTCCACTTGTTTCCTCAGAGCTTCAGCATGCAGGCACCCTGCACATGGAACCGGTCCTTCAACTGGCATTAGGACCTCTGTCTGGACCGAGGCAGAAGCTGTAACGGGGGCAATAGCTTTAGCAATACGATTTTTCCCAGCCATTGTTCTGTTCGGTTTCGCAGCTGTCCTTTCAGAGAAAAAGCAGTTAAATCTCTTTAATTATATTCAAAATGTGCTGGTCCAATTCTCTGTGATTTGTTAAAGGGGGAGGTGCCCTATAAAGCAAGACTGCTCACTAGGAGTGGGTGGGAGTCGGGGTGGGTAGGGAGGGAACTAACACCTGATTAGGTGTTAGCAGTTTCTAAACCTGAGGAGGTTACTGGAGTTCAGCAACCTACTGTGCTCAAGGAAAGTTTCCCTAAAGCAGCAAAAAGAAAGTAACCTTGCTTTAAAAAATATACAAAAAACCCTTTTAAGAGCTCCCAGTCAGAGAGCTAGCAATGTAATATAATAAAACAAACAAACAAACCCTCAAATCCTTACTGTTTGTTTGATCTGTGGAGCCCTGGTTAGGAAAGCCATATATAAGATATAGGAACTGATTCTAGCAGAAAGCATGGAAGCCTGGAAGGTTCGACGTCCAAAGGCATCAAGAGTCCTACACTCATGTCCTGGAGGATTAGATGCATGCCTTTTTGCATTCTTTATCCTTCTCATAGCTGATTCCACCACCATGGAATGGTGTGGTAATTGAGTCTTCTGAAACCCAGGACAAGGAGGAACTCGATACATAGTGTTGAGTCTTCGAGAGTGAGGAGATGTGGTTAGAGGTGTTTCCCACATCCTTAACATGAGATTATGCAAGATCTCATGAATAGGTAAGATAGCTGCCTCCTTGGGAGCTTTAGGGTATTACAGGATTTCTAATTCCTTTGCCCTAGGCTCCTTTTCAGGAGCCAATGTGACAGAAAGACCCCGGGCCACGTCTCGGATAAAATCCTGACATCCTACGCTGAGGAGAAGAGGAATCCTCAGGAAAAAGTACTCTGGTATCGGCAGAGCTTTCAGAGTCTTCAGACTCCTGAGGACTCAAAGTATCTCCGATCCGGGTGATCGTGCAAGGCACGGTACCGGTATCGATCGAAGTCGGCATTGGAGTGGTCCGGTACCGACTTGTCAATGCCGGATAGATACGCATGACTTTGTCCTGGTAGAATACCTGCCTCTGTCGATGCAGTCGGTGCCGGTACTGGTTGACTTGTCTGAAGCGGTTTCAGGGGCATTGAGGCCGTGAGAAGAGCTGCCGGACTGTGCTCAATAGCCAAGAATCTCTGGTCTATCGACGCTGCCGATGCTTGGGTATCGGTACCAGATGAAGCGGCCAGTACCCCAGAGCATGGCACCAGTAGTTCTGCCGAGGTTGAAGCCTTGAGAACATCCTGGAGCCCCATTGGAGTGGAGGAGTGGCCTAGTGGTTGGGGCAAGGTACTTCAGGCCGGGGGTTCGAATCCCACTAGAGGACAGCAACCTTGGGCCGGAAGGACTGGGGTTTCTAGTCCCACAGGTGCTCCTTGTGGTCTTGGGCAAGCCACTTAAACCTCCATAGTCCATGTTCCCTGTAAAATAGTTATCTCCAAGTTATAATGCCCTGTTCAATGTAACTTCAGTTTGTTCAATGTAAACTGCACTGATGCAGAATAGCACGGTATATAAGAGAAAGTAAATAAATAAAAATAAAAATAAATAAAAATTAGTGCTTTGGAAGCCGAAGCCTCCCATCGGGGCAATTTTGCCGGTGAAAGTCCCTCAAGGGCAACGCCAGAGACATCTCACTGTCTAGAAGGAGATCTACCCTTTGAGGACCGGCTAGATTTATGTTTAGTTACCTGAGATCTATGGGAGGAAGACGAAGCCCTGGAAGACGTTGATGCCACGGAGGCTGCATCGGAGGAAAAAAGGGTACTAAGTTTAGCAGCTCGGTTCTGCCGGCCCCTTTTCGACATTATCCCACAGGCAACACACTATGAAATAGAGTGGTCAGAACCTAAACCTTTGAGGCACCACTCATGGGTGTCGGTGACGGAGATAGTACCGCCACACCTGAAACACTTTTTAAAACCCGAAGCAGGTTTTTCCATTCTGAAGGAAAAGTTGAGCCTAGTGCCCAAAATGGCGCGTGGCACCTGAAGAGAAAATTACTGTAAAGACTTCAGAAGAAAGGGGGTTTTTTTAAGAAGAAAAGAAAGAAGAACCAGTGGTACCGGTGTAGCGTCGAGGGAAGGCAGACGCGACCATAAAAAAAGAATACAAGGGATTTTTTTCTGTGGTGACAGGATGTGCGACCTGTCGGCTCCATGGAAAATGAAGAACTGGAGAGGGACAGTTGGGAAAGGCGGGAAGGCAGCACGCAGGCGCTGTGGGATGCTCCCAAAAGCTTTCCTATTGGATGCTGGGGAGCGTTCCCGCGCAGGCTCCGTCGGTACCGATGATACCCATATGTAAAGACTACATTCCTGCTTGTTCCTGGAGATAATACAGACTGGTGAGCTTGACGTGAAAAGTGATAGAAACCATCATAAACAACAAAATTACTGAACATGTAGATAGTCATGGCTTAATGGGAAAAATCACAAAAAGTAGCTGGTCTATATCAGAGTAAACAAAGTAATGACAAAACAAAAAATGTATAATCACTCCACCAAATTATCAAAACTCTCATCAGGTAGTAACAGACATTAACAAACATCAGTAAAGCACTATCAAAATTTTAAAAGTAGGAAGGGAGAAACAAAGCCTCAGAACACAAGGTAACATAACCCAGCATCAGAGTAGAATGATACTATTGGGGGTGTGCTTCCCCAGTATATATCTGGTCTTTCAGAAAGCCTTTGACAAGGTCCCTCATCAGAGACTTGGCAAAACTAAAAAGCCATTGGATAGGAGGCAGTGTACTATTGTGGATCAGGAACTGGTTAAAAGACAGAAAGCAGAGGGTAGGGCTAAATGGAGGGAAGGGCAGTGGAGAAAGGTGAACAGTGGAGTACCCCCAGGGATCTGTGCTGGGTCTGCTGCTTTTTGACATATTCATAAATGATCTCAAAAGAGTAGTTACTCACTTTTAACAGGTGTTCTCCAGGAGCAGCAGCAGCAATCAGTCCTCACATATGGGTGACGTTGGTGCCAACGGAGCCCCCGTGTGGAGCATTTCCCCTGCTTTCAAGGAAAGCCTTTGGGAATGTAGCGTACATGCGCGGTCCCCTTCCCGCCCAATGGTGCCATCTTGCTCAGTCTGATGACATAGCTAAAAGACAGCAAAAACCAAAATGAAGTATATGACTGCAACTCCAAGGGAGGAGGGAGGGTCATGAGGACTGATTCCTGCTGCTCCTGGAGAACACCTGTTACAGGTGAGTAACTACTCTTTCTCCAGGACCAAGCAGGAAGTCAGTCCTCACATATGGGACTCCCCAGCTCTAGGCTACAGGGAACCAAAGCTGAAAAAATGGCTCCCTCTCAAGAGCCTCAGCATCCTGATAAGAATATCTTCTGAGAACGCCCCCATACGGTAGCCCAACACAAGGGCCGGAGGGTAGGAGTTGCCTAAACCTCAAAGAGATTATGGAGTACCATCTGTCCGAAAGCACTGTCCCTTCGGGACTCTCTCTCGAGGCAGTAATGGGCTGCAAAAGTCTGGCTTGAAGACCAAGTAGCTACCCGGCAGATGTCTGCCAATGGAAAAGAGCGGATATGAGCTACTGCCGCGGCTTTCGCCCTGACACGGTGGGCCGTGACTCGACCCTGCAAGGGGAGGTCGGCTGCCTTGTACTCCCAGGCAATACAATCTGCTACCCAAGTACGCTTGGAGACATGCAACCCCATCTTATTAGGGTCAAAGGAGACGAAGAGCTGAGTAGCCCTTCGGTGCTTCCGAGTACGTTCTATGTAAAAGGATATTGCCCTCTTACAGTCCAGGGCATGGAAATCTGTCTCAGCCCGGCTGGAATGCGGCCTGGGAAAGACGGTCGGAAGAACCACCTCTTGATTGAGGTGGAAAGAGACAACCACTTTTGGGAGGAACTTGAGATGGGTCCGTAGGACCACCCTGTTCCTATAGAACCTTGTGTACGGTCTATCAGAAACCAGAGCTTATAGTTCACTCTCACGTCTGGCCGAGGTAAGAGCTACCAACAAGAGCGCTTTCCAAGAAAGGAAGTGCAAATGGCAAGTAGCCATCGGTTCAAACGGTGGGCGAGTCAGTTGCTGCAAGACCACGTTCAAATCCCACTCAGTCGCCGGTGGACGAACCGGAGGCTTGAGAAGAAGCAGACCTCTGAGGAAGCGGGACACCAAGGGGTGACCTGACAGACTGTCCCTCCACCGGTGAGTGGTGCGCTGATAGAACACTGAGGTGGACCCGAACAGAGTTAGACATAAGCCCTAGGTCTGACAGGTGAAGTAGATATTGCAGTACTACTGGCACAAGGCAGGAGAAAGGATCTTCATTGCGCTAAGCATACCATATTGTGAACCTACACCACTTGAGGGCATAGGGACTTTCTGGTGGACTGCCTCCTAGAGGCCAAAACCACCTCTTCAACCTCCTTAGGTAGAAGCAAGGGAGTTAGCACTACCCTTTCAGCAGCCAGGCCATCAGACTGAGGGACCTGAGATTGGGGTGCAGAAGAGAACCCTGATCTTGAGACAGAAGATCGTGTTGCAACTCCAGAAGGAAAGGAGTTTCCACCGCTAACTGTAGCAAAAGTGGAAAGCACGGTTGCCTCAGCCATCTGGGGGCTACCAGAATCACCGAGGCTTTGTCCCGAAGAATCTTGAACAGAGTTCGGACCACCAGGAGCGTGGGAAGAAACGCATACAGGAGGCCCGTAGACCAAGAGATAAAAAGCATCTGCTGCCATCCTCAGGGGATGCGGCTGTCTGGGGCAAAACCTGGGCAGCTGACGGATTAGTGGACTTGCAAAGAGATCGATGGATGGAAGTCCCCATCTTAAAAAGATCTGCTGGACCACCAATGGATTCAACTGCCATTCGTGGGGCTAGAGAATCCTGCTTAGGTTGTCTGCTAAGAAGTTCTCCTGACCAGGCAGATAAACTGCTTTGAGAAACATGCCTTGTTTGCCTGCAAAGGAGCAAAGGGCCTGTGCCTCCTGACATAGGAGCCTGGACCCTGTGCCCCCCTTGCTTGTTCACATAGAACATTGCTACCTGATTGTCTGTCTGAACAAAGAGACTGGTGAGAGAGGGCATGAGAAAAAGTCTGTAGAGCTAAGTGGATTGCTCGCAGCTCCAAAAGATTGATCTGCTGTGTGGCCTCCTGAGCAGACCAGAGGCCTTCAGTGCATGTGCCCTGGCAATGTGCACCCCAGCCCTTTAAGGAAGCATCGGTCATCAGCACCCTTGTTTTTGCAGGGGCCTGAAAAGGTACCCCCCTGAGAAGGTTTGGGAGATGTAGCCACCACTGCAAGGAGTCCAAAAGTGGTTTGGACACCTTTACTGTCTCTCGGAGGTCACCTGTGGCCTGCGTCCACTGAGTTCTGAGGCACCACTGAGCAACCTGCAGGTGCAGACAGGCATTAGGAGTCACATGTACCGTGGATGCCATGTGGCCCAGGAGCTGCAGGAAGTGCCTGGCAGAGACCTGAGAATTGCTGTAGAACTGGTTGGCCAAGTCCATCAGTCTGTGGGCCCTGTCCTCGGGCAAGTAAGCTCTTGCTGGGTGTCTAATCTTGCCCCTATAAACTCTAGGTTCTGTGAGGGGAGCAAAGTGGACTTTGCATAGTTTATGACAAAGCCCAGATGCTGAAGAAGAGAGACAGTGTGAAGAGTGGTTTGTCTGGCCTCCTGGAGAGACTGGCCCCTGATGAGCCAGTCGTCCAGGTATGGGAAGACAAAAATTCCCCGATTCCTGAGATAGGCCGCTGCCACTACCGCCATGAATTTGGTGAAAACCCTGGGGGCGGAAGTTAGGCCAAAGGGAGTACTCTGTACTGAAAATGGTTTCCTCCCACCACAAATCTGAGATATTTTCGGTTGTCTTGATGAATGAGGATGTGAGTATAAGCATCCTTTAGGTCTAAGGAGCATAGTCAGTCTCCCTGCTGAAGGTAAGGCAGCAGTATTCCAAGGGTAAGCATCTTGAACTTTTCCCTCTCCAGAAAATGGTTTAGGTTTCGCAAGTCTAGGATAGGCCGGAGGCCTCCTGTGCTTTTTGGTACCAGGAAGTACCTGGAGTAGAAGCCTTGCCCTTCCAGGTGGTGAGGCACCGGTTCCACCGCCTGTTCCTTTAGAAGGCTTGCCAACTCCTGAAGGAGGTGGTTTCTGTGCAGAGGGAGTCTTGGAGGCTCGCCTGGAAAATAGGAGGGGGGGTAGCTGGTAGAAGTGGAGCAGGAAGCCCTTTTGGACTATGCTGAGGACCCAGGTATCCCCTGTGATGGCTGGCCACCTGCAGGCATACAGGGTCAGCCAACCTCTTGTGCTGAGTGGAGCCAGCTGTGGAGAAGAGGCTATGCTGTGGGAGTCAAAAACCCCCTCTGCTGCGCAAGAGCCGGAGCTGGCGGCTTGGGGGTCTTCTGCCTATGGGGCTCATGCCCCTGCCCCTTGGCCTGCTGGACCTGTTGTGGAGCTGGAGAGGCCTGATATTGAGGGTAGGATTTGTAGGCAGCACCCTTCCTCGGGAAAAAGGGCTTCTTTCCCAAGCCCTTCTTTTTCTGAGAAGGGGCAGTAGTCTTCCTGGACAGCCTTGTCCTGGTGAGAGTCTCAGTCTCGATTTCTGCAGCATTTTCAGTCATGGGCTTACCGAAAAGGTTTTCACCTCGGCAGGGGACATCGACCAACTTGTCCTGCACCCATGACTCCAGGTCTGACGACTGCAGCCAGGCCTGACTGCGTGCACCGATGCCGGCCGCGGCTACCCGGGCCGAAGCCTCGAAGCCATCATAGGCTGCTCGAGAGATAAACTTCGAGCACTCTCGGATACCTGTTGACAAAGCCTTGAACCTCTGCAAAGGTTCCTCGGAGAGGCCAGCTGAGAACCCGGCAATCTCCTTTGCCAGGACTCGTAGGTACATACCCATGTACAGCTGGTAGGTCTGGACATAGCAAGATAGCATAGAGCCCTGGAAGCACTTTCTACTGAGGGCATCCAGGTTCCGGGCCTCCCGACCGGGGGGGCACCGAGGAGTGCATCTTCTGACTCTTCAGCCGATGCATGGCCGATTCCACAACCATGGAGTTGTACGGTAAATGCGCCTTTTGGAACCCAGGACTCTTAAGTACTCGATAAATAGAATAGACCCATTTGCTACGAACCAGCGTCGAGGCCGGTGCCTCCCACATACGGAAGAGCAGCTGTTCCAGCATCGGAGGAACCGGTACAGTAAAGGCTTCCTTCGGAGGAAAGTCATACTGAAGGGCATCGAGCTCCTCGGCTCAAGGCTCCTCCTCGGCGTCCGCAGGGAAGGTCAAGGCTTTGGCCATGTCCCTCACGAAGTCCGAGAACCAGGTATCCTCCAGGGGGGGGGGGGGACCATCTCCGAGGCTCGGACTCCGGTGAATCCGAAGGGATGCACTGGGTCCGGAAGATGTCCGGGGACTCCTCGTCCTCAGTCTCCCACGCCGACTCCTCAGAGGAGTGGAGCGGCTCCGGCCATGTGGGCTTCGCTGCCACCTGCCCTGGCGTCGACGACCTCGGCCCTGCACGGGAGGTCGAGGGGGACCTTGACCAAGGATCGACTCGAGACTTCGTTGACTCGAGGATCGGCTCGGTCTCCGGGGTCGACTTAGATGTCGAGGTCCCGGTGGTCGGGGCAGATGCACCGGTTAGACCGACGATCAGCACCCGCTGCTGTTCCATGAAGGCAGCCAAGCTGCTCTCCAAGGCCGTCAACCTGAGTCGAAGCTCAGAAGACTCAGAAGTCGTCGGCTCCTCCGGAGGAGAGTCCACGAGGACAACTGCACTTACGTGACTCCGGGACTCCGGCTCCACACGAGGTAACTTGGACGGCCTCTCCGACTCAGAGAGCCCGGGGCGGCAGTCAGGGCTACATGATCTGGCCCTCGAGGAACCAGGAGCCTCCACGGACACCACGCTCGCGAGCTTCTTCTTTCTTCTGTGCTCCCGGGTGGGAGACTCCCTCTCAGATGAACCCCGACGGCGCTCGGGGTCAGACTCCTGAGATGTCGAGGCCTCTGACGAAGTCCAGGCCTCTGACGAAGTCCAGGCCAGGCCGGACGCGGAGTCAGAGAAAATTCTCACGTTGGTGCTGACGGCTCCGAAGCGCCTTCGATGACATCTTGCCGCATGGACCACAGGCCAGCAGGTCATAGTCGGGCCCGAGGCAATGGAGGCAGTAGTCATGTGTGTCGATGAGAGCATACGTTTCTTGCACCGATCACACTTTTTGAACCCGCTGGCAGCCATCGGGGGAAAAAGGGCCCCTGCAAGGTCAAAAGACCAGGCTGCCAGTGAACACAAAAAGAGCGCGAACGCTAGTCACGAAGGACAAAAACCGAAAATCAAAACTCCGGACTCGATACCGGTGTACAGAGCCCAGGCGGGAATGGGTACCGGTGCCAAACCGGATAAGACAAAGCGAAAATCGCAGAAAAAAATCAACTTTTCCCAGGTGACACAAACTCACGTCCGTTGGGATCTGTGGAAAAAGAAAGACTGAGCAAGATGTCACCCTTGGGCGGGAAAGGGACCGTGCATGCGAGCTGCATTCCCAAAGGCTTTCCTTAAAAGCTGGGGAAATGCTCCACACGGGAGCTCCGTTGGCGCCGACGTCACACATATGTGAGGACTGACTTCCTGCTTGGTCCTGGAGAAAAGGGAATAATGAGTGAGGTTATCAAATTTGCAGATGACACGAAACTATTTAAAATTGTTAAAACCCATGAGGATTGTGGAAAATTGCAAGAGGATCTTGATAAATTCGAAGACTGGGCAGCCAAATGGCAGATGAAATTTAATGTGGACAAGTGCAAAGTTAAGCACCTAGGAAAGAACAACCCAAACTATGGTTACACGATGCAAGGTTCCACCTTACTAACCACCACCCAGGAAAAAGATTTAGGCGTCATTGTGGATAACATGTTAAAATCCTCCGCCCAGTGTGCAGCGGCGGCCAAGAGAGCAAATAGAATGCTAGGTATCATAAGGAAAGGAATGGAAAATAAAATAAAAGATATTCTGATGCCTCTGTATCGTTTCATGGTGCAACCGCACCTTGAATATTGTGTGCAATTCTGGTTGCCGTATCTTAAAAAGGATATTGCATTATTAGAAAAGGTTAATTAGACTTACCTGCTAATTGTTGTTCCTTGAGGAACTCCAGTCTAGTCCCGAACCTCTGGGGTTGTGCTCCTTCTCCAGCAGCTTGGAGACTGAGAAACTTCATCCTTTTGTGATGACACTGATATATCCTCACAGGATCCGCCTCCTCAATCCAGTAACCTATTGACAAAGCAAACTCACCGGAGCAACAATTAAGTAGTAAACAGACTACGAACTAACTGAACTAATACCTTTTAAATGAGAAATTATCTTGCTTACTGATCTCCCCCTATTTCATACTAACCTATGTTAGAACCACTTAGGCCTGCCCTCCCCCTTTATGGAGGATAGTGACACAAACCTACTCCCCATGCCTAGAAGCTTCTTCCTCTTACCTGTTATATCACCTTTGCTTCAGGCACTAGCTCACAGAAAAATCAGGGAGGGATACAGGACTAGACTAGAGTTCCTCAAGGAACAACAATTAGCAGGTAAGTCTAATTTAACCTTCCTTATCGTCCCTCCAGTCTAGTCCCGAACCTCTGGGGATGCAACAGAGCAGTAAAAGCAATCAACGGGAGGGACCTGCTAGACCAGCCTGAAGCACTGCTGATCCAAAACACGCATCCCTTTCCGCCTGAACATCAAGATGGTAATGTTTCACAAAGGAATTCAATGATGACCAGGTAGCTTTCTTACAAATTTCTACAGCTGATACTAACCGGAACTCCGCCCAAGACGCCCCTTGCGCTCTTGTCAAATGAGCTCTTAGGCCTTCAAGTATCGCTTTACCTTCAAAACATACGCGAATGCTATGGCTTCTTTAATCCACCTGGCAATGGAAGCTTTTGATGCTGCCTCTCCTTTTCTCAGCCCTCCAAACAGGACGAACAGCCTCTCTGACCTGCGGAAACATGCCGCCCTGATATACTTCTTTAATGCCCGAACATCCAAAAGAGGTAACTTTCCAGCAGAGGAACCCTCCGCAGCTTCACTGAACACCGGTAATGAAACCACCTGATTCACGTGAAATGCCGAGACCACTTTAGGCAAAAATGACGGCACTGGCCTCAAAACCACCTTCGTATCATAAAAAGACAATAGGTTTCTTACAGGACAAGGCCTGTAACTCTGAGATTCTCCTGGCCGAGCAGACAGCCACCAGGAACACTACCTTCAGTGCGAGATCCTTTAAGGACGCTCTCGACAAAGGCTCAAATGGCTCGCGCCCCAACGCTTCCAATACGAAAGGGAGATTCCATTTTGGTACTACCTCTCTACATGGTGGTCTCAAAAGAGACACCGCTCTTAAAAACCGCTTGACATCTGGATGACCACCTAGCGCTTCTCCCCCTATCTTTCCTCTATAACAGGACAACGCAGCTACTTGCACCCGCAAGGACGCGGCCGCTAAGACCTTCTCCACACCATCCTGTAAAAATGCCAGCACCTGCGGAATTGATGCTCTTAATGCCTCAAACTGTCTGTCAACACGCCATGCTTCAAAAACCCGCCAGATGCAAACATACGCTAATGAGATAGATCTCTTCCTTGCCTTCAACAAAGTGCTAATCACCGATGCGGAGTAGCCTTTCGTCCTCAGCCCAGCCCTCTCAATAGCCAAGCCATAAGCGAGAACCGATCCATGTGAGGTATGTACAGTGGACCTGGAGACAACAGATCCGTCTGAAGAGGGAGGCGCCATGGCTTCTCTACCAAGAGCCTCATCAAATCCGTGTACCAAGGCCTCCTTGGCCAATCTGGAGCTATCAACATCACGTGTCCTCTGTGTCACTCGATGCACTATACCACCTTTCCGATTAACACCCAAGGTGGAAACATGTACAGGAGTTGCTCTTCCGGCCAGGCCTGTATGAAAGCATCCAGGCCTTCCGACATCCTTTCTCTTCTTCTGCTGAAAAAGCGATCAACCTTTGCCAACTGGAACGTTGCCATGAGATCCATTACTGGCGTTCCCCAACGAAGCACCAGCATCTCTAACACGTCCTGATGGATGACCCACTCCCCCGGGTCCACCTTTACTCGACTCAATAAGTCGGCCTCCACATTGTCCACTCCCGCTACATGCGCTGCCGACAAAGCCCGGAGATTTACTTCAGCCCACTCGAACAACTGTTCGGCCTCGGCTTCCATCGGGACACTGCTTGTGCCGCCTTGCCGATTGATATAGGCCACAGCAGTTGCGTTGTCGGAAAACACCCACATGGCACTGTCGTGAAGATAAAGCTGAAAAGCTTGCAGAGCCAGCATCACCGCTCTCAATTCCAACCTGTTGATTGACCAGCTCTTCTCCCGATTGGTCCACTGACCCTGAGTGAACCTTCCTTGAAAATGAGCTCCCCAGCCTAAAAGGCTGGCGTCTATCATTAGAGGTAACCAACAAGGCGCCTCCAAAGGCATCCCCTTTTCCAGGCACCCTGGAAGTAACCACCATTAACGAGCTTGTCGTGTCTCTGTCGGACAAGGCAATCTTCGCGACAGAGAACCGTTTTGATGTGAGCAATGTCCTCTGCAACGGTCTCATGTGGGCTCTCGCCCACGGGACCAGCTCTAGTGTCGCCACCATGGTCCCGAGCAACTGTAGATAATGCCACGCCGTGGGAGCTGTTCTGCCCAGAAATCACCGGACTAGCCTCCGCAATCCGTTCGCTCGTTGCTGCAGTAGAAAGATTTTTCCAAAGTTTGTATCGAACCGAGCTCCCAAGTATTCTAGACGTTGTGATGGAATCAACTTGCTCTTTGCCATATTGACCACCCAACCGAGACTCTGTAGGAATGTTACCACTCTGTAGCCGATTCGCTCTCAGCCCTGGACTTCACTTGGATTAACCAACCATCTAGATAAGGATGCATGAGAGCGCCCTCCTTTCGCAATGCTGCCGCTACTACGACCATCACCTTGGTGAACGTTCGTGGCGCTGTAGCTAGCCCAAACAGCAAGGCCCGGAATTGAAAATGTCCCAGAGAAACCACAAATCTGAGAAATTTCTGATGTTCCTGCCATATAGGAATGTGTAGGTACACTTCCGACAGGTCCAGGGAAGTAAGGAACTCCCCTTTTCTTACTGCCACAATCACTGACCTTAGGGTTTCCATACAAAAATGAGATACGCAAAGGCATCGATTTACTCTTTTGAGATTTAAAATTGGCCGAAAAGTCCCTTCCTTTTTCGGGACTATGAAGTATATGGCGTACAGACCGAAGATGCATTGGTCTGGAGGCACCTGAACCACTGCTTTGAGGTCAAGCAGCCTCTGTACCATCTCCCTCACCGCGGCGCACTTTGCTGGTGCCTTGCACGGAGACTGCACGAACGAATCCTTCACCGGCCGCTGAAACTCCAAAGCATAACCTTCTCGAATCACCTCCAGTACCCACCGGTCTGACATAATTTGGACCCAGGCAGGGTAAAAATCCCATAGCCGACCTCCTACAGGCACTAGATCAACCTGGGTCCCCCTGACTTCATTGCGACTTTCGAAGATTTGCTGAGGAGGAAGAGACACCAAAACCTCTTCCCGCTCCCCGAAAGCCACGAAACCCCTGGTTTCTATTGGGAAACCGTCCTCTTTGAGCCTGATTGAACCTAGGGAAACGGAACCGACAAAACTCCCTCTGCTGACCCTTGGATGTGGGAGTCGGCTGTCCCTGCTTTTGTTTGACTTCTGGAAGTCTTCCACCCTTGGACTCCCCCAGATCCTTTATCAGCTTGTCTAAATCTTCCCCAAACAGGACGTTTCCCCTGAAAGGAAGTTTACTTAGCCTGGACTTGGAAGATCCATCCGCTGTCCAATTGCGCAGCAAAAGGTAACACTGAGTTGCTATCACAGATGCCATGCTTTTCGATAATTTATTTAGCTGTATTTATATCCTGCTTTTCACTGGGTCAAAACGGTCAATTGAGAGATACATTTAACACGAGGGGATATGACACACATACGCTAATACTTACAGGGAACATGGGCAATGGAGGGTTAAGTGGCTTGCCCAAGACCACAAGGAGTGCAGGAGTGCCTATAGGACTAGAAATTCCAGTCCCTCCGGCCTGAGATTGCTGTCCCCAGGTGGGACTTGAACCCCCGGCCCGCCGGCCTGAAGTACCTTGTCCTAACCATTAGGCCACTCCTCCCACCTTGATAATCCTTGAATGAGGTCATAATGGATATCGGCTAGATAAGCCGTTCCTGACTCCAGTCTGGATGCTTACCCAGCTGTATCCTCTCCCTGTTCGCCTTGAACTCATTGTGACCAGCGAAGGCAGGCTCTCGCTATCCACGCTCCACAAATAGCCACCTGAATGGACAGAGCATTAACGCTAAAGACATGCTTTAACAAGGTATCCAGTTTCCTGTACTGGGTATCCTTGAGCGCCACACTTCCTTCTACTGGAATAGTAGTCTTCTTCTTAACCGCCGAGATGGCTGCATCTACTTTGGGAGACTTGAACAATTCACGATACTGATCCACCAGCGGGTAAAGATGGCCCATAACTCTGGACCCCTTTAGACCTGCCTCTGGCATGTCCTACTTCCTAAATCATCTCTCGAACCACTCTGTGCACCGGAAAAGCTCTCTGAATCTTCTGAAAAACCTGCAGTAACGGCTCTTCTAAAGTAGCATTCTCCGCTGGTCCAGGTGCCGGCATATTAAGCGCCTTTAGTGTCTCTGTAATGAGTGCCGGTAACTCGTCTCTCTTGAACACGCGGACCACCCTAACCTGGTCCTCTCTATCCGTGATCTCTCCTTCCTCCAATTCGTCATCTAATTCCAAGTCGGGATCCCCCTCGTCAGAGTGAAGCCCCTCCGAGGCCACCGACTGTTCCTTCTGCTTTTTCTCCATCCTGGCTCTCTTTGCCAGGCTTCCTGTTGCCCCTGCTCTCAGAGGAGATCCAGGTCTCTCTTCCCCCAGTTCCGCATCTGTGGAACTTGTTGCTAGCCTCTTCTGCTGGCTCCCGAACACTTGCTGAATAAGCGCAACAAACTCCTGGGAAAAAATTGCCGCCAGTCCTCCTGGCAAGGACGCCTGCGAAGAGGGGAGATCTAGAGCGGAAGAAGTCCCCGCTACAGGCTCCCTAAGCGGTAGATCTAGGGAAACTGGGTCCTGCAGACCTATTGGGGTTCCTTGAACCTCAGCTCCCCCTTCCAAGGTGTGTTCCATAGCGGCTGCTTCTTGCACACACCCCTTACAGACTCCTGTTTCTGACACCGCTCCTCTTCTAGTTCAGCAGACTAAGCACTACAGGCTAGAAGGCATCCCGTTTGAACAAATACACTGTCTTTTAGCGCTGAGGAAGTACTGGACTCTAGAAGCCTATAAATGAAAAACGAACTCACTCAATTTTTTTTTTTTTTTAAACAAAACTAGTGTAGCCTCTACCTAAGTGCCCCGAGTCTGAAAACGACATTTAAATTAAAAAACTAAGCTTCCCGCAGAAAATACGAGCTTCTGCAGGCCCCGAGGTAGTGCCGGCGTTTCCCATGTTGCCGACACGTGGTTAAGCCCGCTGAGCTCAACGTGCCAAAATCTCCCCCCCCCCCCCCAACTTCTCCGTTGCGATCCGGCCCCCTTTACCTTGTCTGCCACCAATGCTGCAAACACCTCTTCTACCTTTGGGCTGTTCCTCTCCCAGCGCTCAACCAACTGCTTAGTTTTCAGCGTCGGGAGCAAGGCAGAGTAAGAGAGAGAGAGACGCTCCTCCTAGACGGCTTCAGAGCGCTGACAGGCAAAGCTTCTGTGCGCACTTACTGACCACAGCTCCGGTTCCTCATCCTTTCAAGTGGGTTCAGGAGCCGGAGCCCTGCTCGATTAGACGACTGCTTCTCCGATGGACCCTGCCTAAAATTATCGCGGGGAGGGGGGGCCTCAGCCTAGCCTTAAAGATATACCAACCCCCCCCCCCCCCAAAAACCCAAATCTTTCCTTTTTCTTTTCTTAATCTATTCCAAACACAACCTAAAGTCCTATCTCTCCTTAATGGTTTCTCTAGTGAACTCTGACCTCCCAGTTCACTTATCCTCCAGCTGCTTGGAGACTGAGGTAACTGGAGTGAGGAGGTGGATCCTGTGAGGATATACCGATCCACGGGAGAATCACCTTCAAATCCCTTTTACTAGCATTCAAGGCAATCAAAGGTACTTCATCCCTCTCACTCACGCATCTAATCCACATGGTCCCCCCCAACAGATCAAGAAGAACATCAGCTGTAAACCTGCTAGCTATACCAAAGGCTGCGACAAAGTCCAACACGAATACCACAAACAGAGCATTCAGTTTTTATGTCCCCAAATGCTGGAACACTCTACCTCCCGACATTAGGGCCATTACCAATCTATATCAGTTCAGGAAGGCTCTTAAAACCTTCCTTTTCTGCCAATACTTCCCAGACAGCAACTGAAGTAGATATCCCTTCCAAGAAATGACCCAGTACAGAAATGCCCTCTCAACTTATATCTACAGTGTAGATAGCTTATGTATATAGTTAACCCAGTTATCCTTGTTTGTACTCCTGTTCAATGTAAAACCTGACAGTTTTTCGTTATGGTCGTTTTGTTATGATGTAAACCGCGCTGATTCTAAATAGCGCGGTATATAAGAAACTGTAATAAATAAATAAATACCAGTCTCAATCCAAAAGGATGAAATTTCTCAGTCTCCAAGCTGCTAGAGGAGCACAATCCAAGAGGTTCGGGACTAGACTGGAGGGACAATAAGGAAGGAGTAGAGGAGTGGCCTAGTGGTTGGGGCAAGGTACTTCAGGCCAGAAGGTCGGGGGTTCAAATCCCACTAGAGGACAGCAAACCTGGGCCGGAAGGACTGGGGTTTCTAGTCCCACAGGTGCTCCTTGTGGTCTTGGGCAAGCCACTTAACCCTCCATAGCCCATGTTCCCTGTAAAATAGCTAAATAGTTATCTCCAAGTTATAATGCCCTGTTCAATGTAATTTCAGTTTGTTCAATGTAAACTGCACTGATGCAGAATAGCGCGGTATATAAGAGAATGCAAATAAATAAATAATACAGAGAAGAGCCACCAAAATGGTAAAGGGGATGGAAGGATACTCCTATGAGAGGCTAAAAAGGTTAGGGCACTTCAACCTGGAAGAGAGACAGCTGAGGGGATCTATGATAGAGGTCTACAAATTAATGAACTGAGTGGAACGGGTAAACATAGATTAATTGTTTACGTTATCAGAAAAAACAAAGACTAGGGGACATGCAATGAAGCTACACGGTAACCTATTTAAGACTAATAAGAGAATATATTTTTTCACTCAACGTGTAATCAAACTCTGGAATTTATTATTGGAGAATGTAGTAAAAGCTGTTAGTGTAGCTGGGTTTAAAAAAGATTTGGACAAGTTCCTGGAGGAAAGGTCCATAAACTATTATTAAAAGGGACCCGGGATATCACTGCTTGACCCAATACAAGCATTGTGGAACCTGTGTCTTTTTGGGAAACTTCTAGGTACTTATGACCTAGCTTGGCCACTGTTGGAAACAGGATACTGGGCTTGATGGACCTTGGTCTGACCCAGTATGGCATATCGTATGTTCTTATATGTTAGAACATCTGTAGAAGTGGCAGTACAGTGCCAAGCTTCAGAACCAGGCTTGGTTTTCAGAGTATCCAAGACGCACAACCAGGTTCTTAGATCAGATATATGCAAATCTCTACTGAATATTCATTTTGGATAAGATGAGAGAACCCCAAGCCCATTCAATGCTGTTACCTTTTCTCTATATGATCTAGATTTCTTCTCTGATGTTCCTTCACTGCTGTCCATGTCACCTAAACATATATAAATATAAAAAAATGTGTCAGCTTTGCTAAAATGTTAAATATGCTGTCTCTCTGTTGCACTGCAGACACCATTGACTTCTAACAGATTAACTCACTGATTATGAAAGAACACTGGGAAAAACATAAGGACAATAAACTAGTAAGTCTCAGGGCATTTCATAAAGTCATGGAAATTTACTCATGATAGAAACTTCTACTAGTCTTTTGAAATGTGACACTGAAGATAAAAATATATACCTATTAAGCACTTATGAATATATCTCAGAAATTCAGCAAGTAAATTCAGGTAGCATTTTCTATCAGCTCCTGTACCAAATTCCTAGCTGATTGGCAAACATGAACATTTTATTTGGTTTAGAGTTTATTTTCAATTTTATATACTGCCTTATCAAGGTAGTTTACAATATAAAACCAAAAATTAAAATACAAGAAATCAGAGAAAAGATAGGGGAAGATAATATATTTTGGAAGGGACCAAGAAGGTTGGGGGGAGAGGGAACTGGGGTACTGTCATCCATGCTCATAACCCATATCAAGTCATTTGGACAGAACATAGGCTAGTTGACTTTGGGCCTTTCCTGAATCTCTTAAATTAGATTTCGTCCCTAAAATAAAGGAAAGGAGTTCCAACTTTGTGGGGCTAAATGACAGAAAGCTACTGATCAGGTAGATTCTAGGCAACCAGTCCATTTGGTGCATTTAGCGGGCAGAGGGTTTGACTAGGAGAATAAGTAATCAAATATGTAGTTATGTTGGAATCCCTGAACAAACACTTTAAGGGTCATCATAAGGACTAAAGTTTGCCCTATAAGCAATATGGAGCCAGTGATCTTTTTTAAATCAATAATGGAGTAACATAATTACTACTATTACTTCTGATCAAGGCGTATGCAGACACATGTAAGATTTATTTATTTATTTATCAAGCTAGGTTTATATACCACTTCTCTACCAGTCAAAGGTACTGTATATATATTTTTTTCCCTGGTCCCCAAAGGGCTCACAATCTATGTTTTTGTACCTGAGGCAAAGGAGGGTTAAGTGGCTTGTCCAAGGCCACAAGGAGCACCTGTGGGACTAGAAACCCCAGTCCTTCCGGTCCAAGATTGCTGTCCCTCTAGCGGGGTATGAACCCCTGGCCCTCCGGCCCGAAGTAACTTGCCCCAACCACTAGGCCATTCCTCCCTCCTGTAAGCTCTGATGAGCAGGGACCGTAAGAGATCTAAGTGGATCAGGATCCAAAAGCAGCGTTGAAGAAGGGAGTTTTCAGCCTGGATTTGCAAAGGGCCAAAGATAAAACCTGATGGACAGACTCAGGAAGCTTATTCCAGGCATAAGGAGCAGCAAGGTGAAAGGATCGAAGTTTGGAGTTAGCAGTAGAAGAGAAATGCACAGATAGAAATGCTCTTCCAGAGGAGCAGAGTTCACAAGAATGGGTGTAGGGAGAGATAAGAGAGGAAAGGTAGTGAGGAGCAGCAGAATGAGTGCACTTAGAGGTCAGTAGAAGAAGTTTGAACTGGATATGGAAACAGATAAGGGAGCCAGTGAAGCGACTTGAGAAAGCATAGTTAACTCACCTGTAACAGGTATTCTCCAGGGACAGCAGGAATCAGTCCTCACATATGGGCAACGTCAGCACCGACAGAGCCCACGCGGAGCATTTCCCCAGCTTTCAGAGAAAGCCTTTGGGAATGCCAGCACGCATGCGTGGTCCCCTTCCCACCCGAGGGTTCCATCTTGATCAGTCAGATGACATAGCTCAGGCAAGGGATAAAAAAAAAAAAAGTGGGCAACTCCTAGGGGAGGGTAGGTGGGTTGTGAGGACTGATTCCTGCTGTCCCTGGAGAACACCTGTTACAGGTGAGTAACTATGCTTTCTCTAGGAACAAGCAGGAAGTCAGTCCTCACATATGGGAATCCCCAGCTACAGCCTACCAAGGACCCATAGAAAAAAATGCCATGGCGAGCCGTGGTTAGAAAATGGTAACCGAAGGCAGCCCGAGGACTCCGTGTCCCTGGAAGACCATACTCTCGGTAGCCGCAGAAGGAGGGTTGGAGGGCCGGAGTTGCCTAAACCCCTGAACAGATTACGGAGTACGTCCTGGCCAAAGGCACTGTCCCAACGGGTCTCCCTCTTCAGGCAATAATGTGCCACGAAAGTGTTAGCCAAGGACCAGGTTGCGACTCGACAGATGTCTGCCAGGGGCACAGAGCGCAGATGTGCCACCAACACTTTCCTCGCATGGACACTGTGCGCCATGACTCGCTGGTCCAACAGTAGTCCAGCCTGGGCCTGGGCAAATGCGATCTGCCACTCAGAGAAAGGGTCCTCTTGGTGACCGCAAGCCTCCAACAGGCTGAGTTGTAGAAAATGAACAGCCGCTAGAACCTGCAGTGAGCCTGCGTGTGCTACAGGTAGAAGGACAGAGGCCTCCTACAGTCGAGGGTGTGGAGGATTGCTGACGCCCGGTCAGCGTGAGGCTTCAGAAAGAAGGTCAGTAGCACTATCTCCAGATTGAGGTGAAAATCCGAGACAACCTTCGGGAGAAACTTGGGGTGTGTTTGGAAGACCACCCGGTTCCCGTAGAATCTTGCGTAGGGAGCATCGGCCATCAGGGCCTGGAGCTCACTGACCCTCCGGGCCGAGGTGAGGGCTACCAGAAAACACACCTTCCAAGAAAAGTGCCGAAGCAAGCAGGACAACATAGGCTCGAAGGGCAGTTGGGCTAGTCGCGTGAGGACGACATTATTTTTATTTATTTAACATTTCTTATATACCGCCTTTCATGATATCAAGGTGATTTACATTGAACAAACTGAAAATTACATTGAACAGGGCATTATAACTTGGTGATAACTATTTTACAGGGAACATGGGAAATGGAGGGTTAAGTGGCTTGCCCAAGACCATAAGGAGCACCTATGGGACTAGAAACCCCAGTCCTTCCGGCCCAAGGTTGCTGTCCTCTAGTGGGATTTGAACCCCCGACCTTCCGGCCTGAGGTACCTTGCCCCCAACCACTAAGCCACTCCTCCCCCCTCGGAGGTGGGAGGGGAGGGAGGCCTGGAATGAAGCAGTCTGCACATGAAGTGGGAAACCAGCGGCTGGCCTGAGAGGGGTCTGCCCTTGACTGGGTGGTGGTCGGCTGAGATCACACTCAGGTGGACCCTGAGTGAGTTGGACTTCAGGCCCGCCTGCGAGAGATGGAGTAGGTACTGCAGGACCGAGTGGGTGGAGCAAGAGGACAGGTCAATCCGTATCTCCGAGCACCACACCGAGAACCGACGCCACTTAAAGGCGTAAGTCCTTTAGTCAAGTCCTTGTGCAATACCAGCAATATGTCGTCGATCTCCACTGGGAGACTAAGAGGGGCTAGCGCGACCTGCTCAGCCGCCGTGAGGGATAGAGACCACAGGTTCGGGTGAAGCAGGAGACCCACCTCCTGTGTCAACAAGCTTGGCACGCTGCCGAGGGAACCGGAGGCTCCGACAAGAGATGGAGCAGCAGCAGGAACCAGGATTGCAGAGGCCACCATGGGGCTAGAAGATCAACGAGGCCCCGTCCCGCTGAATCTTGAGGAGAGCCCGTGCTATGAGCGGGGTGGGAGAAAACGCATACAGAAGGCTGTGTGTCAACGGTAGCAGGAAGGCATTGGAGGCTTCCCTGTCCAGGTGGGGAACCAGGCTGCAGACCTGCGGGAGCTGTGAATTCATAGGGCTGGTGAAACGGTCCAGGACCAGAGTCCCCCAGTGCCGGAACAGCCACTATGCTGTCTGCGGGCAGAAACACCACTCATGTGGCTGGAGGATCTGACTCAGTCTGTCCGCCAGGACGGCCTGACTTGGGAGATAGGTAGCTCATAAGAACATAAGATATGCCATACTGGGTCAGACCAAGGTCCATCAAGCCCAGTATTCTGTTTCCAACAGTGGCCAATCTAGGTCATATGTACCTAGCAGTTTCCCCAAGAGACACAAGTTCCACAATGTTTGTACTGGGTCAAGCATTGATATCTTCGGTCACTTCTTAATAATGGTTTATGGACCTTTCCTCCAGGAACTTGTCCAAACCTTTTTTAAACCCAGCTACACTAACAGCCTTTACTACATCCTCCGGTAACAAATTCCAGAGTTTGATTACACGTTGAGTGAAAAAATATTTTCTTTTATTAGTCTTAAATAGTTTACCCTGTAGCTTCATTGCATGTCCCCTAGACTTTCTATATTCTGATAAGGTAAACAATCGATCTACGTTTACCCGTTCCACTCCGTTCATTAATTTATAGACTTCTTTCATATCTCCCCTCAGCCGTCTCTTTTCCAGGTTAAAGAGCCCTAACCTTTTTAGCCTTTCTTCATAGGAGTATCCTTCCATCCCCTTTACCATTTTGGTGGCTCTTCTCTGTACCTTTTCTAAAATCGCTATATCCTTTTTAAGATACGGCGACCAGAATTGCACACAATATTCAAGGTGCAGTCTCACCATGGAACGATATAGAGGCATTATAATATCTTTTGTTTTATTTTCCATTCCTTTCCTTATCATACCTAGCATTCTATTTGCTCTCTTAGCCGCTGCTGCACACTGGGCCGAGGGTTTTAACATGGTATCCACAATGACGCCTAAATCTTTTTCCTGGGTGGTGGTTCCTAATGTGGAACCTTGCATCGTGTAACCATAGTTTGGGTTGTTCTTCCCTAGGTGCATAACCCTGCACTTGTCCACATTAAATTTCACCTGCCATTTTGATGCCCAGTCTTCCAATTTATCAAGATCCTCTTGCAATTTTTCACAATCCTCTGGGGTTTTAACAACTTTAAATAGTTTTGTGTCATCTGCAAATTTGATAACCTCACTCATTCCACTTTCCAGGTCATTTATGAATATGTCAAAAAGCAGCGGACCCAGCACAGATCCCTGGGGTACACCACTATTCACCTTTCTCCAATGGGAAAATTGGCCATTCAGCCCTACCCTCTGCTTTCTATCTTTTAACCAGTTCCTGATCCACAATAATACACTGCCTCCTATCCCATGACTCTTTAGTTTTGCCAAAGTCTCTGATGAGGGACCTTGTCAAAGGCTTTCTGAAAGTCCAGATACACAATATCAACCGACTCACCTTTGTCCACCTGTTTATTCACTCCTTCAAAAAAACATAACAGATTAGTAAGACAAGATCTTCCTTGTCTAAAGCCATGTTGGCTGTCTCCCATTAGATTGTGACTATCTACATGCTGAGTAATTTTATTCTTTATGATGGTTTCCACCATTTTTCCCGGTACTAACGTCAGGCTCACCGGTCTGTAGTTTCCCGGATCACCCCTGGAACCCTTTTTAAAAATTGGTGTTACATTGGCGATCCTCCAATCTTCAGGTATTAGAGATGATTTTAATGATAGTTCACAGATTACTGATAGCAGGTCTGCAATCTCATATTTCAGTTCTTTCAACACCCTTGGATGTATACCATCCGGCCCAGGTGATTTGCTACTCTTCAGTTTATCTAATAGTTGTAAGACATCTTCCCGATGTATCGATATTTCCTTCAATTCTTCCGCACCTTTAAATACCACTTCAGTCATGGGTAACATCCCTACATCTTCCTCAGTAAAGACCGAAGCAAAGAATTCATTCAGTCTCTCCGCTATTGCCTTGTTGCCTCTTAGTGCTCCTTTAACCCCTTTATCATCTAATGGACCAACTGACTCTCTCACAGGTTTTTTGCTATGAATGTACTTGAAAAGGTCTTTATTTCGCGTTTTTGCTTCCGCAGCAAGCTTCTTCTCAAATTCTCTCTTTGCCTGCCTTATCAATGCCTTGCATTTGACTTGCCAGTGCTTGTGCTGTTTCCAGGTTTCGTCGTTTGGCTCTTTTTTCCATTTCCTGAAAGATGCTTTTTTGGCAACAACAGCCTCTCTGACCTCACCTTTAAACCATGCTGGCAGTTTTTTGGACTTCCTTCCACTTTTCTTAAAGCGTGGAATACAGCTGGTCTGGGCTTCCAAGATAGTATTTTTCAACAACAGCCAAGCTTGATGTACGTCTTTAACCTTCGCAACTGCTCCTTTTACTTTTTTCTTAACTGTTTTCCTCATTTTATCATAGTCTCCCTTTCGAAAGTTAAAAGGTAGTACTGTGGATTTCCTTACTATCCCTCCTCCACTAATTAAATCAAAGGTGATCATGCTATGATCACTATTGCCAAGTGGCCCCAACACCCTTATCTCTTGCACTAGATCTGGTGTTCCACTAAGGACTAGGTCTAATATGGCTTCCCCTCTGGTCGGTTCATGAACCAGCTGCTCCAAGAAGCAGTCATTTATTTCATCGAGGAACTTTATCTCCCTAGCATGTCCTGACGTGACACTGACCCAGTCGATACCGGGGTAATTGAAATCACCCATTATTATTACTGCGCTGTAACTTTTGTTAGCTTCCTTGATTTCTTTGAGCATTTCATTATCCATTTGGTCATTCTGGCCAGGTGCTCGATAGTACACCCCCACTGCCATCGCCTTCCCCATTTTATATGGAATTTCAATCCATATAGATTCTACAGCAGATTTTGTTTCCTGCAAAACTTTAATCCTTTCTGAATCAATGCCCTCTCTAACACAGAGCGCAACCCCTCCACCAATTTGATCAGCTCTATCATTACGATATAGTTTGTACCCAGGTATCACAGTGTCCCACTGGTTGTCCTCCTTCCACCATGTCTCTGATATTCCAATCATATCTAACCTTTCATTTAGTGCTATATATTCTAACTCTCCCATCTTATTCTTTAGACTTCTAGCATTTGCATACAAGCATTTTAGAGAATGTATTTTATTCATGTTAATTTGGCTATTGTTAGACATGGGTAAATAGGGATCTTTAAGCTCTGTCTGCTCCATACTTGAGGGCATTTGGGCTACTTTACTCTTTTGTGGAACCTCTCTGCTTTTGGTAGTATCCTTCAAGGATACATTCTTCCGAACCATCCGCTCTTGGGCGACTGTCGGCTTTCCCCTAATATCTAGTTTAAAAGCTGCTCTATCTCCTTTTTAAAGGTTAATGCCAGCAGACTGGTTCCATCCCGGTTAAGGTGAAGCCCATCCCTTCGGAAGAGCCCCTCCTTTCCCCAGAATGTTCCCCAGTTCCTAACAAATCCAAAACCCTCATCTCTGCACCATTGTCTCATCCACGCATTGAGACTCTGGAGCTCTGCCTGCCTTTAGGGTCCTGCGCGTGGAACAGGAAGCATTTCGGAGAATGCTACCCTGGAAGTTCTGGATTTCAACTTCCTACCTAAAAGCCTAAATTTAGCCTCCAGAACCTCCCTACCACATTTTCCTATGTCATTGGTACCGACATGTACCAAGACAGCAGACTCCTCCCCAGCACTATCTAAGACCTTATCTAGGTGGCGCGTGAGGTCCACTACCTTCGCACCAGGCAGGCATGTTACCAGGCGATCCTCACGTCCACCAGCCACCCAGCTATCTACATGCCTAATGATCGAATCACCAACTATAACGGCTGTCCTAACCCTTCCCTCATGGGCACATGGCCCTGGAGAAACTTCCTCGGTGCGAGAGGGTTTTACATCACCTGGAGGACAGGTCCTAGTTACAGGATCACTTCCTGCCACACCAGGGTGATGCTCTCCTGTCACGTGACCTCTCTCCTCCATGGCAACAGGGGTGCTGCCAGACTGGAGGTGGGACTTCAGGACTATATCCCTGTAGGTCTCGTCTATGTACCTCTCTGTCTGTCTTATGTTTTCCAAGTCTGCTACTTTAGCCTCTAGAGAATGGACTTGTTCCCTGAGAGAAAAGAGCTCCTTGCACCTAGTGCACACGTAAGACCTCTCACGAACTGGGAGAAAATCATACATGTGACATTCAATGCAAAAGACTGGAAAGCCCCCATCCCGCTGCTGGACTGCTGTCTGCATCTTAGTTTAAGTTTGTGTCTAGATCTTTAAGTTCTTACTTACTAGGGGTTGCTATGGGTATTTATACCAATAAAACTGTACCTAATACGTTTAATATACCTTGTTCACCTGAAGCTTATTTAATCTCAGGTCCTTAGTGTATGACTGATTTGGATAATGAGCTTCACCTGAAAGCACCTCCTGTCTTTTAAGATGTGTAAGTACCTATAAAGCTATGATTATCCCAGGGGTGGGTGGGAAATAACACTTATTAAAAGAGGGCTGCTACACAGTACCCTGTCTTGTGCTGCTGAGGTAAGCTAAATTCTGATTTGATTTAAATTATAGCTCTTAGCTGCTGCTAGGCTCTAACTTCTTATGAAATTTAAACTACAAGCTCTCTGCTGGGTACTAAATTTAACCAGAAAGCTCTCTTCTGTGTGTTAAATTTAAACTAAAAGTACTTTGCTGTTACTTGGCCCTGAGTGACTATTAAATTTAAACTACAAGCTCATAGGGCGATGCCTTGGCGGATCACAAAGAACCATAAGGCTACTGCCTCCACACAGAGGCTGAGAGAGCCAGTGCCCCCCTGTTTGTTCATATAGAACATCGCCACCCAGTTGTCTGTCTGGACAAGCACTGTCCGATGGTGAACATAGTGCTTGAATGCCTGGAAGGCGAGGACCACCACCTGGAGTTCAAGGAGGGTGATGGGCAGTTGGAACTCCTCGAGGGACCATGTCCCCTTGTATGCGGATCTCTCTGCAGTGTGCTCCCCAGCCCATTAGAGAGGCGTCCGTGGTCGAGACCACGTCGTGCTGTGGAGCTCGGAATGGCATACCTCGAAGCAGATTCCGGATGTCCTGCTACCAGTCGAGGGACTCGGACAGTTGGAGGGTGACCGAGATGGCGTCTCAGAGACGGCCCATCACCTGAGCCCACTGAGTGCGAAGGCATCATTGTGCCACTCGCATGAGTAGACAGGCTTTGGGGAAGACGTGGACTGTCAAGGCCATATGGCCAAGAAGATGAAGCATCGCCCTTGCCGAGACTACGTCACAGCACTGGACCGTGGAGGCCAAAGCGATGAGGTGGTCTGCCCTGTCCTGTGGAAGGAAGGCCATCGCCTGATGGGTGTCGAGGCATCCGCCGATGAACTCCAGAGATTGGACCGAAGTAAAGTGAGACTTCGGGCAATTCACCATGAAGCCGAGATACTCGAGGAGATGGATGGTGCGGGCCGTAGCCAGTCATGCTTCGTCTGCCATCTCCCCCGTGACGAGCCAATCTTCTAGATGAGGGTAGACTAAGGTGCCCTGTAACCAAAGGTGGGCTGCGGCTACCGCGAGGCACTTGGTGAACTCTCATGGGGAGGACGCAAGACCAAAGGGAAGCACCCTGTATTGGTAGTGGTTCCCTTGTACTCTGAAGTAAGTATTTTCTGTGCTTTGGGTGGACCAGGATAAGAGCGTACGCATCCGGAAGGTCCAAGGAGCATAGCCAGTCACCCTTTTGGAGAAAAGCACCAAGGGAGAGCATTTTGAACCTCTCCCACACCAGGAGATTTCTTAGATCGAGGATAGGTCAGAAACCGCCTGTCCACTTTGGCAAAAGGAAGTAACAGGAGTGCAGCAAGACCACTTCCACTGCTTGCTCTTCAAGGAGGTTGGCAAGCTCCTGCGCCAAGACGACTTGGTGTGCGGGGAGCCGAGAGTGCTCCACGGGCAGAAGGGTGGAGAAAGTCGGTCCAGATGGAGGTAACCCTCTCGGACGACCTGGAGGGCCCAGGTGTCTGACAGACTCCCATCGGGGAGCAAAGTGGACTAAGCGCCCTCCCACCGGTAGGTTGGTCGCCAGAGGACGAGCAGCTATGCATCTGGTGTTAAAATCCCGGGGCTGACTGGGCTGGTGCCAGGGTCTGGCTCTTGGGGCCCTTTGGCTTACGCGGTGGCTGCTCTTGCTCTGTCCACCCTGAGGCGGAGCCAGAGCCGGAGGATAAGGTGGGTAGCCCCAATAGGGGAGACCCTTACTCTGAAAGAAAGGCTTCTTGCCTTGTTGTTTCTTCCAAGGGAGGGAAGAAGTCTTCCAGGAGAGGCGGGTGCGGGTTATGTACTCCATCTTAATCTCTGCTGCTTTCTCCTCCTTCGGTTTGCCAAACAACTGTTCGCCCAGGCACGTTACATCAACAAGTTTTTCTTGGACCCATTGTTTGAGGTCCGAAGACTGGAGCTAGGCCTGTCTGGCTCCAATACCTGCAACTGCTACCCGAACAGAGGACTCGAAGCTGTCGTATGCAGTGTAAGAGAGGTACTTCGAACAGTCCCTATTGATTTCAGGAGGGACTGGAAGGGGCCAAGGTAATCGCTGTCAAGGCCCACTTGGAAGCCCCAGATTTCCTTCATGAGGTCACAAAGAAACATACCGATATATAGCTGGTAAGCCAGGATGTGGCAAGCCAGCATGGAACCTTGATAGGCCTTTCACCTGAGGACATCGAGGGTGCGAGACTCCCTACCCAGCGGAACCAAAGAGTGGGTTTTTGGACCCTTCTGCTTCTGCATGACAGACTCCACTACCATTGAGGTATAGGGGCCCCCGCTGGACTCTGTACATGGTGTCCAGGCGCTTGCTGACAATGGGGATAGACCTATGCGGAGGAGCAGCCGAGTCAGAATGGGCAGGACTGGAACCATGAGGGATTCCCTCAGCAGGGCCTCGTATTGCAAAATTTCGAGTTCCTCCGCACAGGGCTCCTCCTCAGATTGTGTAGAGAGTGCCAGGGCTCAAGCCATATCCTGCACAAACTTCAAAAAAGAGACATTCTCGGGAGGTGACCGCTGCTTCTGAGCAGGCGGGGAAGGATCTGAGGGAGGTCCTGATGAGTCCGGGATTCAGGGTAAGTATCCCCTTCAGACTCCCAGTCCAAAATCTGAGGGGGACTCAGAACTAGGCTGCTCAAGCAGGGCTTGTGAAGCACGCTGGGTTCTCAAGGCCGAAGCTCTCCAGAGCCGAAAGCACTGGCCCGGGAAGATCTCACATCCGAGGACCGGGACAGAGATGGAGACCTCTGCCAGGATCCCCCACGAGGCCCTTGGCTCTCAGCAGTTGCCGCGGCAGTCTGGGGAGCCAAGACAGGCGTCACTCTCGAGGTCTCAGAGCACATGTCAATCGGACCTGGCACCAGTGCCTGTTGAGCAGCAAGGAAGGCAGAGACTCTGCGCTCCAGGGCTAGCATTCAGGCCTCCCCCCTCAGGAGAGGGGCCCTGCAATGTCGACACTGGGGTAACTGGGTCTGGCGTTGAGGAGGAGAGGGAGTCCTCGCCGAGACGACCCTCAGGAAATCGGGTGCCATCGCCAGAGGTTTCTGCATCTGTATAGAGATTGCCAAGGAGGGCTAAGGGACCGAGCGCAAGAACGCTCATGCTTGTCCGGAGTCCTTGAAAGGGTCCTCAAGGCCTTCTTCTTCTTCCGCTCCCTTTTGGAGGCCCCTTGCTCAGAGTGATGCCGGGGCCATGGGTCAGCCGCGGGGGACCCCAAAGGCAGATGGTCGGTGGAGTGGGAAGCTACCGGGGACACCGAAGCCATCTTGTGGAAAATATCGTCCAGTTTCTGCTTACGGCTCTGGATGGCTTTGGAGGACATCTTCTTACAAAGGGAACAGAGCTCCGGGTTATGGTCCGCTCCAAGACACCGAAGACAACAGTCACGGGTGTCCGTGAGGGAGATGTTTTTGGAGCATCTATCACACTTTTTGAAACCAGAGGCCATGGGAGCAAAAAGGATCCCTCCAAGGTTGAAGACCTTCGGTTCAGCCAGCGATTGAAAAGGGCACGAAAACGCGCTGAAGAGGAAGAAAAGAAGAAAAATGAAAAATAAAGTCCCAGGGCCCACTGCCGAAGAAGGGGCACTGGGATAGCAGGAAGAGGACCGGGAAACCAGAATAGAAGACAATATGAAAAAAACTTTTTCCGAGGTACAGGGACGTAAATCCAAAGGGCTCCACGGGAGACAATCTAGATGGCACCCTTGGGCAGCTTTCTTTGAAAGCTGGGGAAATGCTCCGCGTGGGCTCCATCGGTGCCAACATCACCCTTATGTGAGGACTGACTTCCTGCTTGTTCCTGGAGAAGGATTATATCAGTATATCGAGGCTGACGGAAGAATAGCCGAGCAACTGAGTTTTTAACACATTGAAGAGGAGAGATGAATTGGTTGAACTTTCAGGCATTATGAAGGAGTTTGGTAGCAGCATTTTGAATGTGTTGAAGTTTTACTAGCTTAGCATTAGTGATAACTAAGAATACTATTGCAGCAATCAATCCAGGATGCTACAAATGTTAATATAAGGGTATGAAGCACAGCAAATGAGGCTGTGGCAAAGGCAGCAGTTAACGTCTAATGGACCGAAGTTTCATGAGGATAAGGAAAGAACTCGATTATAGCAGAAATGTGTGATGTGAATATTAACTTAGAATATAACAAAGAATTCTGAGATTTACGATTGCAGGTTTGTTTAAATCTCATGTTTTAAAATTTCACATTTTCCACAATAGTTTCAAACCTTTCTGAAAATAAAATGTACATCTCACTTGAGCTTAAATATGAAGAAAAAAAAGCCAAAGTGGATCAGACCAAAAATCCCTCTAACCCTGAATCATGTCACAGCAGCCAAGCAGCAGTGCTTAGAGGAGTGTAAAAAGGTACTTTATTTAGCTGGATTTTTATACCACCTTTCACTGGGTCAAAGCGGTTTACATAAAAAGAGTAGTTACTCACCTGTAACAGGTGTTCTCCAGGAGCAGCAGGAATCAGTCCTCACATATGGGTGACGTCGGCGCCGACGAAGCCCTCATGCGGAGCAATTTCCCCAGCTTTCAAAGAAAGCCTTTGGGAATTGCAGCGCGCATGCGCGGTCCCCTTCCTGCCCAAGGGTGCCATCTTGCTCAGTCAGATGACATAGCTAAAAGACAGCAAAACAATTAGCAAAAACGAAATGATAGGACTGCAACTCCAAGGGGAGGAGGGAGGGTTGTGAGGACTGATTCCTGCTGCTCCTAGAGAACACCTGTTACAGGTGAGTAACTACTCTTTCTCCAGGACCAAGCAGGAAGTCAGTCCTCACATATGGGACTCCCAAGCTTAAGGCTACCGAAGACCTCAAGCACAAAATGAGCTCCCTCTAAGCAGAACAGAAGGAAGGAATCTTCTCTGAAAACGCCCCCGACCGGTAGCCCAACACCAGGGCCGGAGAGTAGGAGTTGCCTAAACCTCAAAGAGATTATGGAGGACTGCCTGACCGAAAGCACTGTCCCTGCGGGACTCCCTCTCCAGGCAGTAATGTGCCGCAAAAGTCTGGCTTGAAGACCAAGTAGCGGCCCGGCAGATGTCTGCCAACGGAACAGAGCGGAGGTGTGCCACTGACGCAGCCTTCGCCCTAACACGATGAGCCGTGACTCGACCCTCCAACGAGAGGCTGGCTGCCTCATAAGCCCAGGCGATACAGTCAGCTACCCAGATGAACAAGGTACGCTTGGAGACAGGGAGCCCCAAGTTATTGGGGTCAAAAGAAACGAAGAGCTGAACAGCCCTCGTATGCTCCCGCGTACGGTCAAGGTAGAAGGATAAGGCCCTTCTACAGTCCAGGGTATGCAGGACCATTTCAGACTGGCTGGAGTGCGGCCTGGGAAAGAAGGTCGGAAGAACCACCTCCTGGTTGAGATGAAAAGGAGAAACCACTTTTGGAAGAAACTTAGGGCGAGTCCGTAAGACCACCCTATTCCAGTAGAACCTAGTGTAAGGAGGATCAGACACTAGGGCCTGCAGTTCACTAACACGCCTAGCAGAGGTAAGGGCTACCAAGAACAAGGTTTTCCAAGAAAGAAAACGAAGAGGGCAGGTAGCCATAGGTTCAAAGGGCGGACAAGTAATCCGCTGCAAGACCACATTCAGATCCCATTCAGGGGCTGGTGGACGCAAAGGAGGCTTAAGCAGAAGGAGGCCTCGAAGAAAACAAGCCACCAAAGGGTGGTTGGACAGAGGCCTGCCATCTACCGGTGCGTGATGTGAAGAGAGAGCACTGAGGTGGACTCTGACAGAGTTGGACTTAAGGCCCAGATTGGAGAGGTAAAGCAAATATTGCAAGACCACCGCCACCAAGCAAGAGAAGGGATTCTCAGACTGCTGAGCACACCACACGGAGAAGCGACGCCACTTAAGAGCATAGGACTTCCGGGTGGAGGGCCGCCTGGAGGCCAAGACGACCTCTTCCACCTCCCGAGGCAGTAGGAGGGGAGCAAGGACTACCCTTTCAGCAGCCAGGCCATCAGATGAAGGGACCGGAGGTTGGGGTATAGGAGAGACCTGTGGTCTTGTGTCAGAAGATCGGGTTGAAACCCCAGAGGAAGAGGAGTGTCCACCGCCAGCTGCATTAGAAGCGGGAACCAAGGTTGTCTCGGCCACCGGGGAGCTACTAGGATCATCGAGGCTTTGTCTCTGAGAACCTTAAAGAGCGTTCGAGACACCAGCGGCATGGGAGGAAAGGCATACAAGAGGCCTGTGGACCATGGAATCAGAAAAGCATCCGGCGCTACTCTGAAAGGATGCGGTTGTCGAGAGCAGAATCTGGGTAGTTGCCGGTTCAGAGGACTGGCAAACAGATCCAAGGTGGGGAGTCCCCACTTGAGAAAGATCTGCTGAACCACTAATGGATCCAATCTCCACTCGTGTGGTTGGAGGATCCTGCTTAGTTGGTCTGCCAGGTAATTTTCTTGACCTGGGAGATAGACCGCTTTGAGGAATATGCCGTGGCCGACTGCCCAAGAGCACAGCCGGCGTGCCTCCTGACAGAGAAGGAAGGAGCCTGTGCCTCCCTGTTTGTTCATGTAGAACATTGCTACTTGATTGTCCGTGTGGACCAGTACAGACTGGTGAGAAGTGAGGTGGAAGAAGGCTCTCAGAGCTAGGCGGATGGCTCTGAGCTCCAGGAAGTTTATCTGCTGCGCAGACTCCCAAGGAGTCCAGAGGCCTTGAGTACATGTCCCTTGGCAATGTGCTCCCCATCCCAAGAGAGAAGCATCGGTTGTTAGTACCTGAGAAGGAGGAGGAGATTGAAAATCCACTCCCAGTACTAGGTTTGGCAGATGAAGCCACCACCGCAGAGAAGAGACCAGCAGGTCCGAGACTTGTACTGAGTCCGTCAGGCTCCCCGTGGCCTGATGCCATTGAGTGCGAAGGCACCACTGGGCAGGTCGCATGTTCAGGCGGGCATTGGGGGTCACATGGACCGTGGAAGCCTTATGGCCGTGCAGTCTCAGAAATTGCCTGGCAGAGACCAGGGAATTGCTTCGAAAGTGGCTGGCGAGATTCATGAGCCTGTGGGCCCTGTCCAGAGGCAGGAAGGCCCGCGCCTGAAGTGTGCTTAACCTTGCGCCGATGAATTCGAGATCTTGCGAGGGGAGCAAAGTGGACTTTGTGAAGTTTATGACAAAGCCCAAGTGCTGGAGCAGAGACACAGTGCGATGAGTGGCTTGAGTGGCCTCTTGGGAAGACTGGGCCCGGATGAGCCAGTCGTCCAGGTATGGAAACACAAAAAGGCCTTGAAGTCTGAGATAGGCCGCCACCACTGCCAGGCATTTGGTGAAAACCCGTGGGGTGGAGGATAGGCCAAAGGGCAGGACTCTGTACTGGTAATGATTTCCTCCCACAACAAATCTGAGATATTGTCTGTGGTCTGGATGAATAAGGATGTGAGTATAGGCATCCTTTAGATCTAAGGAGCATAGCCAGTCTCCCCGCTGGAGGTAGGGCAGCAGGATTCCAAGAGAAAGCATCTTGAACTTTTCCCTTGCCAGGAACTTGTTGAGGTTTCGCAAGTCCAGGATGGGTCTGAGGCCTCCTTTTCTTTTTGGTATCAGAAAGTACCTGGAATAAAAGCCATGACCTCTCAGGTGGTGGGGCACTGGTTCCACAGCCTGTTCCTGAAGACTTGCCAACTCCTGAAGGAGTAAGTCCCTGTGCAGAGGGAGTCTTGGAGGCTCCCCTGGAAAGTAGGAGGGAGGTACCTGGTGAAAGTGTAGAAGATAGCCCTTCTGAACTATATGAAGTACCCAGGTATCTGATGTGATGGCTGACCACCTGTGGGCAAAGTGGACCAGCCGGCCTCCTGTGTTTAGGGAAACCAGCTGAGGGGAAGAGGCTATGCTGATAAAGTCAAAAACCCCCACCCTGCTGAGCAGGGGCCGGTGTAGTGGGCTTGGGGGCTTGCTGCCTACGGGACCCATTACCCCGTCCCTTGGCCTGCTGACCCTTTTGGGGAGCTGCTGAGGCCTGATACTGAGGGTAGTATTTATAGGCAGCCGCCTTCCTCGGGTAAAAGGGCTTTTTCCCCGAGCCCTTCTTCTTCTGAGAAGGGGCAGAGGTTTTTCTGGACAACCTAGTTCTGGTCAGAGTCTCGGTCTCGATTTGTGCAGCCTTTTCAGCCATGGGTTTGCCAAAGAGGTTTTCACCTCTGCAGGGGACATCGACCAACTTGTCCTGGACCCATGGCTCGAGGTCGGATGACTGAAGCCAAGCCTGTCGGCAGGCACCGATGCCATCTCCGGCTACTCAAGCCGATGCTTCAAAGCCATCATAGGCTGCCCGAGAGATAAACTTCGAGCACTCTCGAATCCCAGTGGACAAGGCTTGGAACCTCTGCAAAGGTTCCTCGGAGAGACCAGCCGAGAACCCGGCAATTTCCTTTGCCAGATCTCGGAGATACATGCCCATATAGAGCTGGTAGGTCTGGACTCGACAAGCAAGCATAGAGCCCTGGAAACACTTTCTACCGAGGGCATCCAGGCTCCGGACCTCCCTGCCGGGAGGCACCGAGGAGTGCATTTTTTGACTCTTGAGTCTATGCATGGCCGATTCCACCACCATGGAATGGTGCGGTAGTTGTGCCTTTTGGAAGCCGGGGCTCTTGCGGACTCGATAAATGGAATCGACCCGCTTGCTTAACACCGGCGCCGACGCCGGGTTCTCCCACATGTGGAAGAGAAGTCGTTCCAGCATCGGAGGAACCGGTACAGTAAAGGCCTCCTTCGGGGGAGAATCATACTGGAGGGCATCGAGCTCCTCGGCTCGAGGCTCCTCCTCGGGATCCGTGGGGAATGCCAAGGCCTTGGCCATATCCCGCACGAAATCCGAGAACCGGGTGTCCTCCGGGGGGGACCGTCTCCGAGGTTCGGACTCGGGCGAGTCCGAGGGGACACACCGAGTCTGAAAACTACCAGGGGACTCTTCGTCCTCCGATTCCCAGTCGGACTCCGCGGAGGAGGATTCGAGTGGCTCCGGTCAGGCGGGCACCGATGCCCTCTGCTCCAACGCCGAAGGAGTCGGCGTCGACGACCTCGGTCCCGAACGGGAGGCCGAGGGAGACCGCGACCGAGGATCGACTCGAGCTCGGATGGACTCGAGGATCAGCTCGGTCTCCGGGGTCGACTTGGACGTCGACATCCCGGTGGCCGGGGCAGACGCATTGGCAAGGCCAGCGATCAATGCCCGCTGCTGGTCCATGAAGGCAGCTAAACTGCTCTCCAAGGCCGTCAACCTGAGTCCAAGCTCAGGAGACCCAGCAGCCCCTGACGGCGTCGGGCCCGACGTCAGCTCCTTCGGAGGCGAGTCCACGAGGACCACAGTACAGCGTAGTTACTCACCTGTAACAGGTGTTCTCCAGGAGCAGCAGGAATCAGTCCTCACTTATGGGTGACGTCGGCGCCGACGGAGCCCTCGCGGAGCAATTTTCCCCAGCTTTCAAAGAAAGCCTTTGGGAATTGCAGCGCGCATGCGCGGTCGTCTTCCCGCCCGAAGGTGCCATCTTAGCCAGTCAGATGACATAGCTAAAAAAGACAGCATAAAAATTTGCAAAAAGAACATAAGCAGACGATTGCAACTCCAAGGGGAGGAGGGAGGGTAGTGAGGACTGATTCCTGCTGCTCCTGGAGAACACCTGTTACAGGTGAGTAACTACGCTTTCTCCAGGACCAAGCAGGAAGTCAGTCCTCACTTATGGGACTCCCAAGCTCAAGGCTACCGGAGACCCTAAGCACAAAAATGAGCTCCCTCTAGCTCAGCAGCACAGAAGGATAGAATCTTCGCTGAATTATCACCCACCGGTAGCCCACATCCGGGATGGAGGGTAGGAGTTGCTCAGACCTCAAAGAGATTACGGAGGACTGCCTGTCCGAAAGCACTGTCCCTACGGGACTCCCTCTCGAGACAGTAATGGACCGCAAAAGTCTGGCTCGAAGACCAAGTAGCGGCCCGGCAGATGTCTGCCAGCGGAACAGAGCGGAGGTAAGCCACTGACGTAGCCTTTGCCCGAACGCAATGAGCCGTGACTCGACTTTCTAAGGAGAGTCCGGCTGCCCCATAAGCCCAAGAGATACAGTCCGCAACCCAGATGGACAGAGTACGCTTGGAGACCGGGAGCCCCAATTTATTGGGGTCAAAAGACACAAAAAGCTGAGAAGCTTTACGGTGCTCCCGCGTACGGTCAAGGTAGAAGTTCAGAGCCCTCCTACAGTCCAGGGTATGGAGGACCGTTTCAGCTCGGCTGGAGTGTGGTCTGGGAAAGAAGAACATAAGAACATAAGATATGCCATACTGGGTCAGACCAAGGTCCATCAAGCCCAGTATTCTGTTTCCAACAGTGGCCAATCTAGGTCATACGTACCTAGCAGTTTCCCCAAGGGACACAGGTTCCACAATGCTTGTATTGGTTCAAGCATTGATATCCTGGGTCCCTTCTTAATAATGGTTTATGGACCTTTCCTCCAGGAACTTGTCCAAACCTTTTTTAAACCCAGCTACACTAACAGCCTTTACTACATCCTCCGGTAACAAATTCCAGAGTTTGATTACACGTTGAGTGAAAAAATATTTTCTTTTATTAGTCTTAAATAGTTTACCCTGTAGCTTCATTGCATGTCCCCTAGTCTTTCTATATTCTGATAAGGTAAACAATCGATCTACGTTTACCCGTTCCACTCCGTTCATTAATTTATAGACTTCTATCATATCTCCCCTCAGCCGTCTCTTTTCCAGGTTAAAGAGCACCACCTCCTGATTGATGTGAAAAGGGGAGACCACTTTTGGAAGAAATTTAGGGTGAGTCCGTAGGACTACCCTATTTTTGTAGAACCGAGTGTAAGGGGGATCAGACACGAGGGCCTGCAATTCACTTACGCGTCTAGCGGAAGTGAGGGCTATCAAGAACAGTGTTTTCCAAGACAGAAAACGGAGAGAACAGGTAGCCATAGGTTCAAAAGGCGGACAGGTGATCCGCTGCAACACCACATTCAGGTCCCAGTCAGGCGCTGGCGGGCGCAGAGGTGGTTTAAGGAGAAGGAGACCTCGGAGAAACCTCGCTACGAGAGGGTCATTGGAGAGAGGTCTGCCGTCCACCGGCACATGATGTGCTGAAAGAGCACTGAGGTGAACTTTGACGGAGTTGGACTTAAGTCCCAAATTAGAGAGGTGCAGCAAGTACTGCAAGATCACCGACACCGGGCAGGAGAAGGGATCCTGAGACTGTTGGGTACACCAGACTGCAAAGCGACGCCATTTAAGGGCGTAGCATTTGCGGGTAGAAGGCCGTCGCGAAGCCAAGACGACCTCCTCCACCTCCGCCGGCAGGAGAAGGGGAGCAAGGACTACCCTCTCAGCAGCCAGGCCATGAGGTTGAGAGACCTGAGGTTGGGGTGCAGGAGGGACCCCTGATCCTGAGTGAGGAGATCCGGTTGTACCCCCAGAGGGATTGGATCCTCCACCGCCAGTTGCAGCAGGAGCGGAAACCACGGCTGCCTGGGCCAGCGAGGGGCCACCAGGATCATGAAGGCTTTGTCTCGGAGAACCTTGAAAAGAGTCCGAGAGACTAGCGGGATGGGAGGGAACGCATACAGAAGGCTCCCCGACCATGAGATCAGAAAGGCGTCCGCCGCAACCCGAAGGGGGTGTGGCAGACGAGAGCAGAAGCGAGGGAGCTGCCGGTTGCGAGGACTGGCAAAGAGATCCATCGTGGGGAGGCCCCACTTGAGGAAGAGCTTCTGAACTACCAAGGGATCCAGACGCCACTCGTGCGGCTGGAGGACCCTGCTGAGTTTGTCCGCAAGGCAATTGTCTCGGCCCGGGAGATAAACTGCCTTGAGGAGAATGCCGTGACTGACGGCCCAAGAGCAGAGCTTCTGAGCCTCCCGGCAGAGGAGAAAGGAGCCCGTGCCCCCCTGTTTGTTCACGTAGAACATGGCAACTTGGTTGTCCGTCTGGACAAGGACGGACTGTTGGGAAGTCAGGTGGGAGAAGGCCTTGAGAGCTAGGCGGATCGCCCGGAGCTCCAGGAAGTTGATCTGCTGAGCAGACTCCCACGTGGTCCAGAGGCCCTGAGTACGCGCCTCTTGGCAATGCGCTCCCCAGCCCAGGAGGGATGCATCGGTGGTCAGCACCCGGGTCGGCTGAGGTGACTGGAAGGGCATACCGAATGTCAGGTTCGGCTGCCGGAGCCACCACCGGAGAGACGAGATCAGCGGCTCGGAAACGCGCACTAGGTCTGCGAGGCCGCCCGTGGCCTGTCGCCACTGCCGGCGGAGACACCATTGAGCAGACCGCATATTCAGGCGGGCATTGGGGGTCACATGGACAGTGGAAGCCATATGGCCGAGCAGTCTCAGGAAGCGCCTGGCGGAGACCAGGGGCTGGCTGCGAAAGCGGTCGGCTAGGTCCATGAGTCGCTGAGCCCTGTCGAGCGGTAGATACGCTCGCGCCTGAGGAGTGTGCAGCCTTGCGCCGATGAACTCGAGATCCTGTGAGGGGAGCAAAGTGGACTTTGCGAAGTTTATGACAAAGCCCAAGTGCTGCAGCAGAGCCACCGTGCGGCACGTGGCGTTGGTGACCTCCTGAGCGGACGCTGCTCTGATGAGCCAGTCGTCGAGGTACGGAAAGACATAGAGGCCGTGAAGCCGGAGATGGGCCGCCACGACCGCGAGACATTTTGTGAAGACTCGCGGTGCGGAGGACAGGCCAAAGGGCAGTACTCGGTACTGGTAATGATTTCCCGCCACCACAAACCTTAGGTATTGGCGGTGGCTTGGGTGGATGAGGATGTGCGTGTAGGCATCCTTTAGATCCAAGGAGCATAGCCAATCTCCCTGCTGGAGGTAGGGCAGAAGGATTCCAAGGGTAAGCATTTTGAACTTCTCCCGCACAAGGAACTTGTTGAGGTTGCGCAAGTCCAGGATGGGTCTGAGGCCCCCTGTTCTCTTTGGTATCAGAAAATACCTGGAATAGAAGCCTTGACCTCTCAGGTGGTGTGGCACCGGTTCCACCGCCTGATCCTGCAGAAGACCTGCTAACTCCCGAAGGAGCAACTCCCTGTGCAGAGGGGGGCGCGGAGGCTCTCCCGGAAAATAGGAGGGAGGGACTTGATGGAAGTGGAGAAGGTAGCCTTCTCGCACGACCTGAAGCACCCAGGCATCTGCGGTGATGCTGGACCACCTGTGGGCGAAGTGAACCAGCCGGCCTCCGGTGCTGGGGGGGACCAGCGGGGGGGGAGAGGCTATGCTGAGCGAGTCAAAAACCCCCACCCTGCGGAGCAGGGGCTGGTGGTGCAGGCTTGGGGGCTTGCTGCCTACGGGACCCGTTACCCCGTCCCTTGGCCTGCTGGCCCTGTTGGGGAGCTGCAGGGGCCTGATAATGGGGGTATTGTTTGTAGGCAGCCGCCTTCCTCGGGTAAAAGGACTTTTTCCCCGAGCCCTTCTTTTTCTGGGAAGGGGCGGAGGTCTTCCTAGAAAGCCTGGTCCTGGTGAGAGTCTCAGTCTCAATTTGTGCAGCCTTTTCCGCCATGGGCTTGCCAAAGAGGTTTTCGCCTCGGCAGGGGACATCGACCAACTTGTCCTGTACCCAGGGCTCAAGGTCTGACGACTGAAGCCAAGGCTGTCGGCGGGCACCGATGCCGGCTGCGGCCACTCGAGCCGAGGCTTCAAAGCCATCATAGGCTGCTCGGGACATGAACTTAGAGCATTCCCGAATGCCCGTGGACAAGGCTAGGAACCTCCGCAAAGGCTCCTCGGAGAGACCAGCGGAGAATCCGGCTAGCTCTTTAGCCAGATCCCGGAGATACATGCCCATGTATAGCTGGTAAGTCTGGACACGACATGCGAGCATAGAGCCCTGGAAGCACTTCTTGCCAAGGCCATCCAGGTTACGGGCCTCCCTTCCAGGAGGCACCGAGGAGTGCATCTTCTGGCTCTTAAGACGATGCATGGCCGATTCCACTACCATGGAATGGTGTGGCAGCTGCGCCTTTTGAAAGCCAGGGCTCTTGCGGACCCGATAGATAGAATCGACCCGCTTGCTCAGGACCGGCGAGGAGGCCGGACTCTCCCACATGCGGAAGAGTAGTCGTTCCAGCATAGGAGGAACCGGCACAGTAAAGTGTTCCCTCGCGGGAGAGTCATACTGGAGGGCGTCGAGCTCTTCGGCTCGAGGCTCCTCCTCGGGATCCGCAGGGAAGGCCAAAGCCTTGGCCATATCCCTAACGAAGTCCGAGAACCGGGCATCCTCCGGGGGGGACTGCTTCCGAGGCTCGGACTCCGGTGAGTCCGAGGGGACACACCGAGTCCGGAAAGAATCAGGTGACTCTTCCTCCTCAGACTCCCAGACCGACTCCGACGAGGACTCGGTGGGGTCGGCCCGGGCAGGGTGCGGCGCCAGCCGCCCCGACGCCGAGGGAGTCGGCGTCGGCGACCTCGGTCCCGAACGGGAGGCCGAGGGCGACCTCGACCGAGGATCGACTCGAGTTCTCATCGACTCGAGGATCGGCTCGGTCTCCGGGGTCGACTTGGACGTCGACGTCCCGGCGGTCGGGACGTCGACGTCCCGGCGGTCGGGGCAGCGACGCCAGCGAAGCCAGCGAGCAGTGCCCTCTGCTGGTCCATGAAGGCAGACAGTCTGCTCTCCAAGGCCGTCAACCTGAGTCCGAGCTCAGGTGACCCAGCAGCCCCCGACTCGGGCCCCGACGGCGTCGGGCCCGACGTCGGCTGTCGCGGAGGCGAGTCCAGAAGGACCACAGGACTTACCCGGGCAGGCATCTCCGACTCCAGGCGAGGTCGCTTCGGGATGTGTTCCTTCTCCAAGGACCCGGGGCGGCTGTCGGGGCTATGCGACCTGGCCCTCGCGGAGCCAGGAGCGTCCACCGACGCCGCCCTCGCGGGTTTTTCCTTCCGACGATGGTCCCCGGAGGGAGAACCCCGGTCGGAGGAGCTCCGGCGACGGTCCGAGCTGGAGCCTTTCGACACGGAGGCCTCCGACGAGGTCCGGGTACGGCTGGGGTCAGCGAAGATTCTCTCACGCTGATGCCGCCGACTTCTCAACGCCTTTGAGGACAGTTTGCTGCAGGGCCCACAGATCAGTTCCTCATGATCCGGGCCCAGGCAGCGGAGGCAAAAGTCGTGTGTGTCGGTCAGTGACATATTTCGGTCACACCGACCACACCGCTTAAACCCACTGGCAGCCATCGGGGGAAAAAGGGCCCCTGCGAGGTCAAAGGACCGGGCTGCCAGGGAAAACGAAAACGAAAGCTGACTAAGTCAGAAAAACCGAAAAAAAGTAAGAGGACTCGAGACCGGCGTCGCGAGTCCGGACGGGAAAACGATCGGCGTCGAACCGAAAGAAAAAAGGATAAAATAAAGAAGAAAATCAACTTTTTCGCGGGGACAAGACGGGGACGTCTGTAGGGCTCCGCGGAAAAAAGAAGACTGGCTAAGATGGCACCTTCGGGCGGGAAGACGACCGCGCATGCGCGCTGCAATTCCCAAAGGCTTTCTTTGAAAGCTGGGGAAAATTGCTCCGCGAGGGCTCCGTCGGCGCCGACGTCACCCATAAGTGAGGACTGACTTCCTGCTTGGTCCTGGAGAATCACGTGTCCAGGCGACTCCATCTCGAGACGAGGATGTTTCGAAGGCCTCTCCGACTCCGAGGACCCGGGACGGCTGTCGGGGCTATGCGACCTGGCCCTCGAGGAACCAGGAGCGTCCGCCGACGCCGCCCTCGCGGGTTTTTTCTTCCTATGATGTTCCCGGGTAGGAGACCCCCGCTCAGAGGAACTCCGACGATGCTCAGGACCGGAGTCCCGGGACGTCGAAGTCTCTGACGAGGTCCGGGCCCGGCCGGACGCGGAGTCAGAGAAGATTCGTTCTCGCTGATGCTGCCGACTCCTCAACGCTTTTGAGGACATTTTGCCACACGGACCACAGATCATCGGGTCATGATCGGGTCCGAGGCAGCGGAGGCAGCAGTCGTGTGTGTCGGTAAGAGACATGAGTTTCTTACAGCGATCACACTTTTTAAACCCGCTGGCAGCCATCGAGAGAAAAAGGGCCCCTGAGAGGTCAAAAGACAGGGCTGCCAGTGAAAAGGAAAAAAATGGCGCGAACACTTGTCACGAAGGACAAAAAACCGAAAAATAAAGAAACAGACCCGATACCGGCGTAGCGGGTCCGGGCGGGAAAAAGAATCCGGCGTCGAACCAAAAAAGGATAAATAATAAGAAAGAAAATCAACTTTTTCAGCGGTGAATACAAACAGCGTCTGTAGGGCTCTGCGGAAAAAAGAAGACTGAGCAAGATGGCACCCTTGGGCGGGAAGGGGACCGCGCATGCGCGCTGCAATTCCCAAAGGCTTTCTTTGAAAGCTAGGGAAATTGCTCTGCGAGGACTCCGTCGGCGCCGACGTCACCCGTATGTGAGGACCGACTTCCTGCTTGGTCCTGGAGAACAAAGATACATTGAACAGCAGAACTATAGCAACACCGCACCCTCTCCCCCTCCACCATCCCTTTCCACTTTGTTATGGATTAGGGATACACTGAATCCAGGGAAACATCCCAGTTATGCTTAACAGTCTAACACTGGCTGACTAACAAAAAAAATAATAATAATTCCTTTTTGGACCCATTATATTTATTTAGGAGTTTTTCTACACCGCCCCTTCCAGATGTCAAGGATGATTTTCAATAAACAAAACTAGATACATTAAACTTTGAACATCAATATTATGTAAGAACCATTCTTGAAATATTTACAGCAAACATATTACAATGAACATATCTACAAGGATATTTGTGCTCATAATAGCTCGGTAAATGAGGTGTGAAATCTCCTATTGGATTAGCAGAGTTGGGGCAAGGGGGGGAGGATTTCAAGCGAGGGCTTCACAGATTCGATAGATTTTGTTTTGGTCTGTTGGGTCTCCAAAATGTTCAAAAACAGATGCGTTTTGATTTCCTTACAGAATATTTGTAGATCTTTGATGGATCTTAATTTTCAGGGATGGAGTTCCAGAGTATAGGAGCAAAGTAAGAGAAAGCCCTATTACTCGTAGAGCGGTTGGTTTTGCGAAAGACGGTAGGGACTATTATGGTGTTTTGGGTGCATCCTCTACTTAATCTCTCATTAGATGGAATGTTTATCAGAGAAGTAAGGTATGATGGGGTTATGTTCCTCAAAAGCTTAAATGTGATCATTAGTGATTTGTATTTAACCCAGTTTAGAACTGGTAACCAATGTAGATTATATAGTAAGGGAGTGGATATAAAGCATAGTTACTCACCTGTAACAGGTGATCCCTGGGAACAGCAGGAATTTAGTCTTCACATATGGGTATCGTCGGTACCGACGGAGCCTGCACGGGAACGCCCCCCAGCGTACAATTAGAAAGCTTTTGGGAGCATCCCACAGCGCCTGCATGCTGCCTTCCTGCCTTTCCCAACTGCCTCTCTCCAGTTGAGTTTTAAAGCTGAGACAAAGAGAGAGAGAGAGGGAAAGGGAAAGGGAAAGAGATAGAGAGATACAACTCCTAGGGGAGGTGGGTGGGTTGTGAAGACTAAATTCCTGCTGTTCCCGGAGATCACCTGTTACAGGTGAGTAACTATGCTATCTCCAGGAACAAGCAGGAATGTAGTCTTCACATATGGGGACTCCCTAGTTTAGATGCCAGGGAGAGACCCCAGAAGTTGTGTGTCCCTGTGAAGGGCTCCACTTCCCCCAATGGATCTCTGGCATCCAACCAGGGATGGCGGGTAGGAGTTGATTAGGCATGGAACAGGTGTTGTAGAACAGCCTTACCAAACAAGGCATCCCGGTGGGAGTCCTTGTCCAAGCAGTAATGGCCTGTGAAGGTATGAACGGAGGCCAAAGTGGCTGCTCGACAGATCTCGTCGATAGGCACAGAGTGTAGGTGAGCCATTGGAGGTGCCATGGCTCTCACATTGTGAGCTGTGACATGGCCCTCCAGAGGAAGGTTCTTACTCCGATAGGCAAAAGCAATACACTGTGCAATCCAGTTGGACAGTGTTCTCTTGGAGACTGGAAGTCCCAAATGAGAAGGATCAAAAGCAACAAAGAGTTAAGAGGACTTTCTATGTTGCTGAGTTCTATGCAAATAGAAAGCTAGAGCTCTTTTACAGTCCAAAGTATGAAGATTCCTTTCTGCATTTGATGCATGAGGTCTTGGGAAGAACACAGGCAGGTAGACTGCTTGATTAAGATGAAAAGGCGAGACCACCTTTGGCATAAAGTGTGGATGAGTCCGAAGGACTAACTTGTCATGATGAAACCTTGTATAAGGTGGATCAGCTACTAATGCTTGCAACTCACTGATGGGGCATGCTGATGTGATTGCAATGAGAAAGATAACTTTCCAAGAAAGGAATTTCAATGAGGTAGCAGCTAAGGGTTCAAAAGGTGGCTTCATGAGCTGAACAAGAACCAGGTTTAAGTCCCATGCCACCAGTGGTGGCCTAATGGAAGGCTTAGTCAGAAGAAGGCCTCTCATAAATCTTGGCATAAGAGGATGGGAGGAGATAGGTTGTCCATTTAGAGGCTTGAGAGAAGCTGCAATAGCACTTAAATGGACTCTTACTGAGTTAGTTTTAAGTCCTGCATTGGATAAATCAAGGAGATACTCCAGTAATGATTCCAGGGGTATCGCAAGCGGGTTAAGTCCCTTTTCCGAAGACCATATGGTAAACCTTTTCCACTTGAAAGCATAAGAGCATCTTGTGGAAGGCTTCCTGGAAGCATGAAGGACATCCTTTACTTGCTGAGAGAGGTTAAGATCTTGAAGATCTAGGCCTTCAGCAACCAAGCTCTGAGGTGCAGAGATTGAGGATTAGGATGCCATAACATTCCATCCTCCTGAGACAGGAGATCTGGAGCAGATCCTAACTACAGGAAGGGAGCTTGAGAGAGATGTAGAAGCAGAGGCAGAGGGTACCACACTTGCCGTGGCCAATGTGGAGCTATGAGGATCATACGCCCTCTGCCTCTCTGAAGCTTGAAAAGGGATTTGAGAATTAGGGGAATGAGTGGAAAGGCATAAAGGAAGTCTTGACCCCAGTAAAGGAGGAAAGCATCCCTGGCCTGAGAGCCCTGAGCCGGAATTCTGGAACAGAACCGGCGAAGTTTGGCATTCAACGGGACTTGCAAAGAGGTCTATGTCCGGGGTTCCCCAAATTTGAAAGATCTTGGCCACTTGGTCTGCATGTAGAGACCATTCGTGTGGAAGCAGAACTCGACTGAGTCTGTCTGCCAAAGAGTTTTGAATGCTTGGGAGGTACACTGTCAGGAGATGAATCTGATACTCTCTGGCGAGGGCCCATAGTTGCAAAGCTTCGTTGCAAAGCGACAGAGAGCCTGTTCCTCCCTGCTTGTTCACACAGAACATCGCTACCTGATTGTCCGTGTGAATGAGGACTGTCTTGTAGCTGAGCAGGGTATGGAACACTCAAAGAGCAAGAAAGATTGCTCTGAGCTCTAAGAGATTGATATGCAGATGAGTCTCCTGTGGAGTCCAGGTGCCTTGGGTGGAGAGGTCTTGTAAATGAGCACCCCAATCCATTGGTGAAGCATCTATTGTGACAGTTGCCTGGGGTAAAGGTTGTTGAAAAGGGGACCACCGCAACAGGTTTTGAGTGGACTGCCACCACTGGAGGAACAAAATAAGGCGACTTGTGTTTGCTATTTTGTCTGACAGGCACCCTGATGCCTGGGTCCATTGGGTGGATAAAGTCTACTGGGCTGCCCTCATATGGCAACTTGACTCTAAAGACCCAAACTCATACAGCCAGCATTCCATTTATAGCTAAAATAATAGAGAAAACAATTCAACTACAGTTACAAGAACACATTGATGAACACAAACCACTTGACTCACACCAATTTGGATTCCGCCCATTCCATGGAGTAGAAACCCTCTTAATCACCCTAATAGACTTCCTCATCCGGGGTACAGATGACAACAAACAAGGCTTCCTACTCCTCTTCATAGATATTTCTGCCGCCTTCGACAACATCAACCACCTTACACTGATCAACAGACTAGAGAACTTAGGAATAGGTGGGACTGTCCTTAAATGGTTCAAGTCCTACATCACACATAGACTAATACGCGTCCAAATTGACCAACAAGCATCAGAAACATTCCCCCAAGGACAGGGAATACCTCAAGGATCAGCCCTTTCAGCCCTCCTATTTAACCTGTACCTGCAACCTATAACAAACATATTTAAAAAACACAGGATTAATCATTTTATATACGCCGACGACATCATGCTTGCTATCCCCATAACCACTAAAAACCCCATTTATGACACACTATCTGAATGCATGGCTGAGACTTCCTCCTGGATGGAATCTAACTACCTCAGCATCAACCTCAAGAAAACGAAAGCAATGTTCGTAACAAGGTCATCTATAACTGAGAGCACTTACCCGGAAACAATCACAATAAACAAAACTACCATACCTGTTAGAAAACAGGTAAAATACTTAGGTGTAATAATAGACCACATACTTACCATGCTACCACACATAAAACAAACAGTAAAAACCATTTTCTATAAACTTAAAACTATTCAGCACCTAAGGCCACTCCTTGAAACACAAGACTTTAGATCTGTAGTAAGCACAATGATCACCCCTCACTTCGACTATTGCAATAGTCTCCTAATAAGCCTTCCTCAAAAAAGCACATACCTTCTACAAAGAGCCCAGAACATCTGTGCAAAAGTAATTGCTAAAGCTCGCCTAACAGACAACGTATCCCCAATACTGCTGGAACTACACTGGCTCCCTATAAACAGCCGAATTAGATACAAAATTATCCTAACAACCTTTAAACTCATAAATGACATAGCCCCCTCACACCTATCTACACTACTGCACTCTCCAACCACAACTAGATCTCATAGACAAAATGCAGCCCACTCCCTTATCACACCAAAAGCTATCCGGAAGACTAAGAAAATCACTAGCTCCAGAGCATTCACATTTGTTGCTCCTACGCTCTGGAACGACCTCCCAATAGACCTTCGAATCATAAAAGACCTCTCCCAATTCAGGAAAGAATTAAAAACCTACCTATTCACTGAACACTTTGAAATCCCCTACTCCCCCCAAACCAGCTCCACAATAAACATGGACACACATGCACAAACCCTCTAATCCCAGTTAACTAACTCCCTGCCTGACTCCCTCCCCTCACACCCCTCATTCACGACATTAAAGGAAATAAATTCCAACACCTACACTTGCCCTACACACCACGCACAACCACTGTAAATATCCATGTGTAAATAGTTTGACGATTGTTTTTCTTTAAATTAAATTTTATTGTTCAATGTAAATAGTTGAATCCTACTGTTCAATGTAAATGTATACAGATGTGTACAATACTGTTAAGCTGTTACATGTAAACCGCCCTTGATCTCTGGAAGGGGCGGTATAAAAAAAAATAGGTAATAAATAAAAATAAATAAAGTTAAATAAATATGGAGGCGAGCATAGGGAACCACATGAACTGTAGATGCCATGTGGCCTAGTAGTTGTAGCATTTCTCGGGCAGTGAGGTTTTAGCACTGCTTGAGAAGCTAACTGCACCATGCAAAGGCAACGGGCCTAGGGGAGATAGGCCCTTGCCTTTTTGGTATCCAGCAAAGCTCCTATGAATTCTAGAGACTGAGTTGGAGTTACACTGGATTTTGGGATGTTTATAACTAGACCCAAATACTGAAGGATACGCATTGTGCAAGATAGAGAAGCTCTGGCCTCTGGCTCTGATGGGGCTCGAATGAGCCAGTCGTCTAAGTAGGGGAAGATGACTATGCCTAGAGTGCAGAGGAATGCTGCTACCACAGCCATGCATTTCGTGAACACTCTTGGAGCTGAGGCCAGGCCAAACGGAAGCACCCTGTATTGGTAGTGCTTCCCTTGAAAAAGGAACCAAAGTAATTTTCGATGAGTTGGATGGATGGATGGTGTACGCATCCTTGAGATCTAGAGAACAAAGCCAATCCTGACTCTGAAGGTATGGCAGCAGAGTTCCTAGAGAAATCATCTTGAACTTCTATTTGAACAGGAATTTGTTCAATTCTCTGAGGTCCAAAATGGGTCTGTATCCCCCTGTTTTCTTTGGGATAAGGAAACAGGGGGAGTAAAACCCTGTACCCTGTTGATGAATGGGGGTACGTCTTCTACTGCCCCTTGGGCAAGAAGCATGGTGACCTCTTGATCTAACAGGTTGATGAGAGAGGTCTGAGAATTGAACTGTCTTACTATTGTAGAGGGGGCATGCTGAGGAAATGAAGCTTGTACCCCTCTTGTATGATGGAGAGTGTCCAATGCTCTGTTGTTATCTGCCCCCATCTTGGGGCAAAGTGACCTAACCTTCCTGGAATGGTGGAAGGCTCTGGTCCATTTAGAGCCAGGAAGGCTACGTTCTCTAGACGCAAGTCAAAGGCCTTGTGGAGGCTGAGACTGCTGAGGCGGTTGAGGCTTAGCAGTCTTTGCTTTCCTTTGCTTGGATGGTCGCTGACCCTTCCGGACAGGTTAACCTGCAGAGCGTCCCTGCTGAGAATAAGCAGGATAAAACCTTTTCTTTTTGGAAAAGAATGGTTTCTTGAAAGATTTCTTTCTTGCAGGATCAGCTGTGCCCTTGGATAGTCTGTCCAAGGGGGAGTTGTCAGCATATAACTCATTGGCTTTTTCATGCCAATCCTTGCCAAACAGGTTCTCACCAGTACAAGAAATATTGCCCAATTTGTCTTGTACCCAGAGCTCCAAATCAGATGCCTGGAGCCAGGCAATTCTACGTGCACCAATGGCAATGGCAGAGGTTCTGCTTATGCACTCAAAACAGTCAAAAGCTTTACGATTGACAAATTTGGAAACATCCTGGGCATGTTTGACCAAAGTGAGAAAATCCTGTCTCTTATCCTCAGGAAGAAGAGGACCCAAAACCTCTAAATCTCCTGTGACTTCCTTCAGGAACATTCCCATATATAAAATATAGGAACTGATCCTGGCAGAAAGCATGGAAGCCTGGAAGGTACAACGTCCAAAAGCATCCAAAGTTCTGCACTCACGTCCCGGAGGATTAGAGGCATGCCTCTTTGTACTCCTGATCCTTCTCATAGCAGACTCCACTACAATGGAGTGGAGAGGGAGCTGAGTTTTCTGGAAACCAGGACAAGGAGGGACTCGATACATAGTGTCAAGTCTACGAGAATAAGGAGAGGTGGTAAGAGGGGTCTCCCACATTCTGAGCATGAGATCATGCAAGATCTCATGGATGGGCAAAGTAGCTGCCTCTTTAGGAGCTTTGGGATATTGTAAAATTTCCAGCTCCTTTGCTCTGGGCTCTGTTTCAGCAGCCACAGTAATGGAGAGACCCCGAGGCACCTCCCTGATGAAATCTTGGAAGGAGATCCTCTGGAGGAGACATCCTGCGTTTAGGGGAGGAAGGCTCCTCTGGAAGAAGTGCTCTGGTATCAACAGAACTATCGGAATCCTCAGATTCCTCTGAGGACTCGAAGTACCTTCTGTCCAGATGCTCTTGTAGAGCCCAATACCCGTACCGACCAAAGTCGGTACCGGGGGGAATCGGTACTGGTGTATCGATACCGGAGGGCATCGGGTGACTGGGTGCCGGTAATGCGGACACAGATGTCGATGCTATTGGTACCGGTACCGATACTGGTGCCGGTACCAGCTGAATTTTCTGACGCGGTTCTGAGGGTGTTGATGCCGCAAGGAAAGCCGCCAAACTGCCTTCAATAGCCAGAAACCTCTGGTCTATCGACGCTGCCGATGCCTGGATGTCGGTACCGGAGAAGACAGCCGGTACCCCAGAGCATGGCACCAGTAGTTCTGCCGAGGTCGAGGCCTCAAGAACCTCCTGGAGCCCCGATAATGCTTTGGAAGCCGAAGCCTCCTGCCGGGGCAATTTCGCCGGTGCAGAATCCTCAAGGGCAACGCCAGAGGCATCTCGATGCTTAGAAGGAGATCTACCCTTTGAGGACCGGCTGGACTTATGTTTAGTTACCTGAGATCCATGGGAGGAAGAGGAAACCCTGGAAGACGTCAATGCCACCGAAGCTGTATCAGAGGGAAACAGGGTACTGAGCTTAGCAGCTCGGTTCTGCCGACCTCTTTTAAACATCATGGCACAGGACATACAATCCGTGATGGAGTGGTCAGGACCTAAACATTTCAGACACCATTCATGGGTGTCGGTGATGGAGAAGGTACAGCCACACTTGGTGCACTTTTTGAAACCTGAAACAGGTTTCTCCATTGTAGGAAACATTTTTGGGCCTAAGGCCCAAAATGGCACATGCACCCGGGAAAAATACTATATAAAATACTTTATAAAAAAAAAAAGAAATTATATATATTTTTTTTTTCTTTTTATTTTTTTTTATTGAAAGGCTTCCAAAGAATACATCGAAACAAGAACCACAAAGATCTTCAAAAAGAATGCAACAGCAACAGCATAACTTCAGATCACAATAGTATTCTACAATATGCCTTCATTTTTGCAGTTTTAGGATAAGGAAACGGGGAGCAACAACCCCCCCCCAACCTCCCTTTTTCACCCCCCCCCCAAAACCTCCCTAGCCCAGGACCCCCACCCCCACCTCCCAGTCCCCCCAACTATGGCTTGCTAATCCTTAAGCACGGGAAGACAGTGAGCAAGAAGCACACACAAGGAGCAAGCTCCCTTTGAAGTTTGTGTATTCCCCCCCTTTTGTCCAGAGCAGTCACGCACCATAACGAGAGACAAAGGGTGCCCACACCAACTCAAAGCGCGCCAAACGCATCCTGCTGACAGCTACCCCCCGCTCCATGGTATACATATCCCAGATTCGTTCCAACCAAACCTGGAAGGAGGGGGCCAAAGCACACTTCCAGGCTGCCGCAAGGGATAGTCGGGCTGCATTCAGGCCGTGGCGGAGTAAAGCGAGCTGCAGAGCCCGTGCACCCGGCACCGAGGCCCCAAAAAGGAAAATCCCCGGGTCCCAAGGGATACTCACTCCCAGAAGCTGCTGCAGCCGGAATTGTACACCCCTCCAAAAGGCGCGAATGCGGGGGCAAGCCCACCAAATATGCCCCAGGGTACCCCGTTGCCCACAGTTACGCCAACATAGGTCCACAGCCCCAGGATACATACGAGCGATCCGTGCCGGAGTCATATACCAACGGTACAGTATTTTATAATTAGTTTCAGGGCATTAATCGCTACCGAGCTCTTCCACAAGTGCGTTTCCACCCTCTCCCACTGTTGCTCGGCATAGGAGAGATTCAAGTCAGAGTTCCAAAGCTCCCTGTGCCTTGTAGAGCACGATTGGGACCCCTGCAAGTGGGCATATAGGGTCGCCACAAGTCCCTTAGTGGTAGTGCACCCCTCACAGTAACGTTCCAGATCCATCAGGTCCCGAGCAACCTGGGGCCGAACAAGCCTAGATCGAACCCAATGTGTCACTTGCGTATATTGATAGAGATGCCTAGCCGGAATGTCAAATTCATCTTGTAATGCACGAAAGGATTGTAACCGACCTTCATCAAAGAGTTGTCCGACCCGGCTAAGGCCATGATGTCCCCACTGCCGAAAGACTGTCGCTTAACCCCGGTGGGAAAGAAGCATTATCTACTATAGGGGCCAAAGGGGATAAATCAATACCTCGGGACCGAAAGTGCTGATCCCAGCAACGGAGGGTATGAAGAACATAGGGATTACTGATGCATTTACCGCGCCGGAGCTTTGTACCGAGCCACAGCCAATCTCCTAACCCCGCTCCCCCCGCCAAACTCATTTCCAGTTGTACCCATCGCTTGGTGCTATCAGCAATCATCCACTCCACCCCCGCCCGACATTGCGCCGCCGCATAGTACCAGTGCAAATTGGGCATGCCCATACCTCCAGAGCGCGTACGGGCATAGAGAACATGCCGCGCTAAGCACGGGCGACGATAATGCCATATAAACTTCATAAGCAGCTGTTGCCAAGTCGCCAAAGTAGCCCGCGCAATGGGAAGCAGTAGAACCTGAAAAAAATAAAGAAAGCAGGGGACGACCACCATCTTGACTACGGCTATACGCCCAAACCAGGAAAGGAGCAGGCCATTCCAAATCTCTAAGTCCCGCCAAACCTGACGAAGCAGGGGATCATAGTTAGCTTTAAAGAGGTCCGCCCGCTCCACGGTCAGGTGCACCCCTAAGTAACGTAAGGCTCCTGACACCCATCGAAGAGGATAAGCCGCTTGGAGCTCCGCACAAACCGCCCCGGGGACCCCGACATTCAAGATCTCCGATTTAGTGTAATTAATTTTGAAACCGGATATCCGAGAAAAGTTTTCAAACAGCTGCATCGCGGCTGGAAGGGAAGCGGACGGATCCACCAGGGACAATATGATATCATCCGCAAAGAGCGCAATCCGATATTCCGCGGGGCCGATGTGGACCCCCTGCAAGCCTGGGTGTTCTCGAAAGCTCTGAGCCAAAGGTTCCATCGCGAGTGCGAAGAGCAGAGGCGAAAGAGGGCAACCCTGTCGCGTGCCCCTCTCCAGAAAGAAGTGTCTCGAGTGTCCCCCATTAATCCGATCGCACGCCTGAGGCTGCTGATAGAGACTACGAACCCAACGGATATAATTAGGGCCAAAGCCCATTGTCTCCAAAACACACCATAGGTATCCCCAATCAACCCGATCAAAAGCTTTTTCTGCGTCAATCCCCACCAGCAAAGCTGGTTGCGGTTCCCGTTGGGCCACGTGAATGACCTGCAACATACGCCTAATGTTATCTGCGGCCTGGCGACCCGGCACAAATCCAACCTGATCTGGATGAACCAAGCCCGGAAGGACCCGATTCAAGCGTGCAGCCAGCACAGAAGCAAATATTTTAACATCAACATTTAACAGGGAAATGGGGCGATACGACGCCGCTTCATGCAGTGGTTTACCGGGCTTGGGTATCATCACTATCAATGCCTCACGTTGGGACGAAGGGAGAGAAACCCCCCCCCCCCCAAGACCTCATTGAACAAGATGGTCAAGGTTGGCGCTAATTGTGCCCGAAACCTCTTATAGTATTCCGCTGGGAAGCCATCACTACCCGGCGCACTGCCAGTTTTCAGTCGCCGGATTGTATTTTCCACTTCGTCAACCATAAATTCAGAATCTAACTGAGCTCGGTCAGGGTCAGAAAGACGCGGCAGAGCAATCCTCTGTAAATAGTCCTGCACACGATCCCGATCAAAGGGCTCTGCCTTATAGAACAGCTCCAAATAGTCAGCAAAAAGATCACGTATCTCCCGGGAAATAACCCTTTTCCGTCCCCCAGAGTCGCGCAGTTCACGAACCACTCTTGTGGACTGCTGTTGCCGAAGACGCAAAGCCAGGAAGCGACCAGTTTTATTCCCATGCTCATAAAAGGTTTGCTGTAATTTCCGGCGCTTATTATCTAGTTCTCTCTGCAAACACGCATCCAAATTGGCTCGAACAGTCCGCCATTGATGCAAAACCTGCCGCGAACCGGTTCGGGCGTGCTCCAAACCTAGGCGAGTAGACTCCTTCACCAACTGGTCGTGGTCACGCGTCCACATTTTGCGCGTGCGGGCCGCCTCAGCCATAGAAACATAGAAACATAGAAATATGACGACAGAAAAAGACCACATGGCCTATCTAGTCTGTCCTTCCATAACAACTACAACAGTCCACTTTTTGCCTTTAGAGATCCTCTGTGTTGGTCCCATGCTTTCTTGAATTCAGTTATTGTCCTCATCTCTACCACCTCCACTGGGAGACTATTCCACGGATCCACTACTCTTTCCGTAAAGAAATATTTCCGCATATCACTCCTGAATCTATCTCCCTTCACCCTCATCCCATGTCCCCTCGTAGCAGAACTTGCTTTCAATTGAAAGAGGCTCTCTCCCTGAACATTTATGCCACGGAGGTATTTAAACATCTCAATCATATCACCTCTATCCCGCCTTTCCTCTAAGGTGTACATATTAAGATCCTTAAGTCTGTCCTCATATGCTTTATAATGAAGCCCATTAATCATTTTGGTAGCAACCCTCTGCACCGACTCCATCCTGTTCACATCCTTTTGAAGGTGCGGTCTCCAGAATTGCACACCATACTCCAAATGAGGTCGCACCAAAGACTTATACAGAGGCATTATCACCTCCTTTTTTCTGCTAGCCATTCCTCTCCGTATGCACCCAAGCATCCTTCTAGCTTTTGCTGTCGCCTTTTCCACCTGTTTAGCTACTTTAAGATCATCAGACACAACCACGCCTAGGTCCCGCTCTTCTTTAGTGGACAAAAGTACTTCACCTCCTATACTGTATTGCTCCCTTGGATTGCTGCAGCCCAAATGCATGACCTTACATTTTTTAACATTAAATCCCAGCTGCCAAATTCTAGACCATTCTTCAAGCTTAGCTAGATCCCTCCTCATGTTATCTACCCCTTCCTGGGTGTCTACTCTATTGCAGATTTTGGTATCATCCGCAAAGAGGCAAACCTTACCCGACAGCCCTTCCGCTATATCACTAACAAAGATGTTAAAAAGAATTGGACCAAGGACAGATCCCTGGGGCACACCACTGGTAACATCCTTCTCCTCAGAGTGAGCTCCATTTACTTGTACTCTTTGTCGCCTCCCACCCAACCAATTTCTAACCCAAGCAGTAACTTTAGGGTCCATCCCTAGGGTGCTCAGTTTGTTTATAAGTCGCCTGTGAGGAACAGTGTCAAAGGCTTTACGGAAATCTAAATACACCACATCTAGAGCTCTCCCTCGGTCCAACTCCCTGGTCACCCAGTCAAAAAAATCAATCAGATTTGTCTGACAAGACCTGCCTCTGGTGAATCCATGCTGCCGCGGATCCTGTAATCCGCTGGACTCCAGAAACCTCACTATTTTCTCTTTCAGCAGCGTTTACAATAATTTACTCACCACCGAAGTTAAACTAACCGGCCTGTAGTTTTCAATCACATCCTTACTTCCGCTTTTCTGTAAAGGCACCACATGAGCCTCTCTCCAGTCCTTTGGCACCACTCCTGACTCCAATGAGGCATTGAAAAGGTCAGTCAGTGGAGCTGCTAGAACGTCCCCAAGTTCCCTCAGTATTCTAGGGTGTATCCCATCCGGTCCCATCGCTTTGTCTACTTTAAGTTGAGCTAGTTTCTCACGAACACAGTCTTCTGAAAATAGTTCAAGATGTCCCTCGCTTCTGTTCTTATTTGTGGGTGTTTTCTGAGGTCCTGCTCCTGGTTCTTCATCTGTGAACACAGAACAAAAATATTTGTTAAGCAATTCCGCTTTATCCTTATCAGCTTCTACATATTCCCCCCCTGCACCCTTGAGTCTGACAATACCACTTTTGCTCTTCCTCTTCTCACTAATATATCTGAAAAATGTCTTATCCCCCCATTTTATTGCATTGGCTATTTCCTCCTCCTTTTGAATCTTTGCCTTCTTGACTACTTTGCTAGCTTCTCTAAGTTTTTCCAAATACAGATGCCTGTCTTCTGCTCTCTGTGATCTCTTGTATTTCATGAAGGCCTCCCTCTTTTTCTTCACTTTTTCAGCTACTTCCTTCGAAAACCATAGCGGTCTCCTGTTCCTTTTGCCTTTATTTACCATTTTAACAAAAAGGTTGGTTGCCCTTAAAATACCCCCTTTCAGTTTTGCCCACTGTTTTTCTACATCCCCCAACTGTTCCCATCCTACTAACGACTCCCTGAGGTATTGGCCCATCTTCGCAAAGTTAGTCTTTCTAAAGTCTAAGATCCTCACCTTGGAATGGATTCTAACAGCCCTAGTCCTAATACTGAACCACACCATCTGGTGATCACTGGATGCAAAATGATCTCCCACTACAACATCAGAAACACTTTCACCATTGGTAAGCACCAAGTCCAGTATGGCCCCTTCACGTGTAGGGTCTGTTACCAATTGCCTGAATAGTTCTCCCTGTAGAGAATCCAGGATCTCCTTACTTCTAGATGATACTGCAGCAGGAATGTGCCAATCAACATCTGGCATATTGAAATCTCCTAGCAGTAGCACTTCCCCTTTCCTAGCAATGCTGCGTATGTCTTCAATTAACTCTCTGTCCACCTCTTCCTCTTGTGAGGGAGGTCTGTATATCACTCCAATGCAAATAGATTTCTCTTTCCCTCTTTCTAGTTTAACCCACAATGCCTCCTCTCTCCCTTTTAAGCTCTGTAATTCCAAAGCTTTAATAGTAGTTTTTACATATAGTGCCACTCCTCCTCCTCTTCTTCCTACCCTGTCCTTCCTGAATAAAGTATAGCCAGGTATAGTTACATCCCAGTCATTGTTTTCTGTGTGAACCATGTTTCTGTAACTGCCACTAAATCCAGGTCAGCCACTCCCACCAAAGCTTCAACCTCAGGGATCTTATTTCCCATGCTACGGGCATTAATACACACTGCTTTCCATATGTTACCCCTGTTACCCATTTCCATAAAGGTATTTAATGTATCACCTACCTGGGGGCTTTCACTTACCTGGGGGCTTTCTTCACCCATCCCCAAGGAATCTAGTTTAAAGCCCTCTTCAGTAGATTAGCCAGTCTACTACCAAAGATGCGTTGACCTCTCTTGGACAGATTGGCCATGAGTTGACCTCGAGCCGTAGCCTTATAAGCATCCCACACCGTGGGAAGGGGAACGTCCCCAGAGTTATTAAGCTCAAAGAATTCGGTGATGAAGCGGACATAGTCCTGCACTGCACCCTGCTGCCGTAGGAACCTCACATCTAAGTGCCAAAGACATTGGTACTCGCTGTACAATCCGGCCGGGAGGGCAAGCCAGCACGGGGCATGATCTGACCAAGTCAGCGCTCTATGTCCAGCCTTCACTCTCCCATCCATCAGGCGCTGATCCAATAGAAAATAGTCAATGCGAGTGTGAACCTGATGGACTGGAGAGTAGTAAGTATAACCCCTCTCCCCCTCATGGGTGTCCCTCCAGACATCCCGCAAACCTAAATCTAGCATAAAGCGTTGAAGGGCTCTTGCCGGCCCCCCCACTCCCCCCCCCCCCCAGCGTGACCTGTGGAATCCAAATGGGGCACCAGATGCGTGTTACAATCCCCACCCAAAACAATGGGGCCCTTTGCAAAGTCCGCCAGTAAAGCTTTCAATCGCGTAAAAAAGGGCCCCTGACCTGCATTGGGCGCGTAAACATTAGCTAAAGTTAACAAGTGCCCTTCTAAGCGAACATTCAAAAAAAGCCACCTCCCCAGGGTATCTCGTTTTATCTCCTCGATCTGCAAAGAGAGGCTTTGATGAAATAGTAAGGCCACTCCCCGCTTCTTCCGGCCCTGCGCATCTGAGGCCACCCGCACCTCAGTGTACGGGGACCGCTTTAGCCAGCCCTGCTTACAATTCTGAAGATGGGTCTCCTGTAGGTAAACAATGTCCCCCTGCAAAGTGCGCAATTCTGAAAACAGCAGCGACCGTTTCCTTGGGGAGTTAAGACCCTTAACATTCAAAGAAATAAAGCGCACCATTGATATTCACAATCTAGACCCTCTTATCCTCCAGCTACCCGGAGGGTCCCGGTGACAGCTTCCCCCAGCAAACCCAGGGGATTAGTTAGCCGGGCCCACCTATTCCACCCTCCAGAAACAAGAGCCATAGTCCCTCCCCCCAAACCCAAACACACCCACCAGCTCCAAATTGAAAAACCCTCCCTCCAACCCAAACCCCCCCCCCCTTCCCGTCAATACCACCTGCCTGTCAAAGTTAATACAGGACACGGTAAGTTGACCACAAACCCCGTTCCCCCCAAAACCCCACGAAGCGACAGTTCAACCTAAACATATAATAACATTCCCCCCACTGCTTCCCCACCCACCCTGGGTCATCAATCCCATCATGCCTCCCCATTAGAACAATATCATCATCAAAACATTTGCAGATCATCCGCCGCCCCCTATGTATAGTGGAGTGGAGGCCCAAACTGATCCTTGCCAATGGCCAATAACTCAGGGAGAAATATTACAAAAACAAAGGGGGGGAAAAAAATCAAAAAACAGCCAAGCACCAATGGCCGGTCATTCCACCACATATCCGAAGTTCGGGAGACCCACAGAATGAGGCTCCCTAAACAGTAAGAGAAGCTCTTCAATTCCACAAAAAATCAAGCGGACTTGCCCACTCGAGTCCACTTGGAGTGCTGGGGCTTAGGGGGCGGCGGGTGAGGCTGAGCATTATCATCAACTAGTCCCGCCTGGCGAAGAGCTCGCCAAGCTTCAGTATAGTCTTTTGCTGAAATCGTTTTGTTGCCCAAAAGAAAGTTCATCCTAAATGGAAAGGACCAAGAGTAGCGAATCCCCTTGCTGTTCAGGACCGTTGTAACTGGTTTCATCTCTCTCCTGCGCGCCAAGGTGAACGTCGAAAGGTCTTGGTAGATGGACACTGTCACGTCCTGGAAGCGGACCGTCTTTTTCTCCCGGCCTCGACATACGAGAAGCTCAGCATCAGAATATCGCAAAAATCTTGCAATAAATCACGAGGTTGGTTGTTGGGAGGTTTTCCCAAGGCGCGATGAACTTGTTCAATTTCCATCCCAGAAGCATGCGCAGCCAGATCCTCCGCCGGGAGCAACTCCGCTATCAACAGTTTCACGGTTGGCAAATCTTCTCCGCCCCCCACCGCTTCTGGAATTCCGCGAAAACGCACGTTACTGCGGCGGGAGCGGTTTTCAATGTCATCAATTTTATAAGTCAGCTCCATTGCTTGCGCATGTTGCCGGTCAAGCGCACATTGTAAATCCATCAAAGTCCCATCATGATCAACCACTTTGGTCTCCACGTCCTCTACTCGGGCTCCTAGCTCTTTAACGTCGGTCCGTAGTTCTGCGACATCTTTCATCAGCTCCTCACGTAGCGAGCGAAACTTGTTGGCTAACTCCGCAAAGCCTTTACGGTGTTCTTGCTTGAGTTGAGCAGAGGAGAGTTGCTTGTGGGGGTCCAGTTCCTCTTCACTTACAGTCTCATCATCAGTACCTGATGGAGGAGATTGTTCACATGGACTGCTTGGGGCCCCAGACTTACTCTGCAGTCGCTGGGAGGAGCGCATCCCCTCCCGAGTTTCAGAACATTTAGCTTTAGCAGCCATCCCACGGGGGTCACCAGTGCCACACAGTGTTAGGAGAGAGATACAGCCAATGTCAGCAAGGGCAGAGACACCAGGAAGACAGCGGCGCACAGAGCCTCACAAGCCCGCAAAGCAGTCACTGCCACACAGTGTGAGGAGATAGATACAGTCAATGTCCGCAAGGCCCGAGGCACTGGAGAGACAGCGGGGCAATGAGAAGAAAGCTGCTTTTGGCCCTCCCGAAGAGGCGAGCCGCCGGAGACAGTGCTCAAATTGCTCTGCAGAGCTATGTGGAGGTAGAGTACAAAGTGCCCACAATTGCAAGGTGTTAGACACCGATGAGAGATCTAAAGTCAGCGAAAACGCAATAGCATTCCAACAGGGCACACGGGATCCACGCTGAGAAGCAGGGGCCTCGGCGGGGCACTAGGCTGCTAAGAGATTGCCACTGTCGCCGGCGCCGTTTGTAATCCAAAGGGTATGAGAGGAAAGGATTAGCCCTTGTACTTACCCCCCTCGGGGGGATTCGCGCTGGCAGGAGAAGGTGGTGGGCATCAGCGATTGCCGCGAGGACTCCAGGCCTTCTCCTCGGCCCCGCAAGCAAGACTCCAGCTCCGCGATCAGGCGCCCCAACCTTGGGGATAGTGCTCCACCCGACAATAGGGTGCCGCACGCTCTCCGACCCGGCACAAGGGGTCCAGCAGCACAGCCCAGAGGGAGTCCGCTCAGATGCCGTCCGATCCGCGCAAGTCACAGGGGTCAGCCGTGGCGGGATTAGTCAGGCCCGAAGCAAGCGTCGAGGAGAGGCACACAGCAGGCCGCACTCTAGAGATGGACTCCGCGGCTTCCTAGCTGCCAGAGATCTTACCGGGCGGTTTAACCAGGCTCCGAAGGGCACCGCTTGCCTGACCCAGGGCAGGTAAAGGCGGGGTAAATTGCAGCAGTTAGCGCATTTTAGCTAAAGTTTTGGGGTAGTGGGGACGGAGCTCAGTTAAAATGCGGCCATCATGCGGCGGGCTCACGAGCGCCCCCCTCTTTTTTTTTTTTTTTTTAAAGAAAGAAAAAACCGGTGGTACCAGTAGAGCGTCGAGGAAGGCAGATGCGACCACAAAAAGAGAACGTAATAAGGAAGAATTTTCTGCGGTGACAGGAACGACGACCTGCTGGCTCCGCGGAAAACAAAGAACTGGAGAGAGGCAGTTGGGAAAGGCGGGAAGGCAGCACGCAGGCGCTGTGGGATGCTCCCAAAAGCTTTCTAATTTGGACGCTGGGAAGCGTTCCCACGCAGGCTCCGTCTGTACCGACGATACCCATATGTGAAGACTACATTCCTGCTTGTTCCTGGAGATTCTGTGCTATGGGTTTTGCAAATAATACGGGCAGTAACATTTTGGGCCATCAGAAGCTGACTAAGTGCCTACTTAGGGAGTTCTTGTAGGATGCTGTTGCAAAAATCAAAGTGTGGAGTAACCATAGCCTGGAGCACAGATCTGAAATCATAGCTAGAAAGCAATGGTCTCAGTTGTTGAAGCATTTGTGCTTTATAGAAGACCAATCTGGTGGTTAGCTTTATGTGTGCAACTATGCTGAGCATCTGATCTAGAGTAAAACCAAGGTATTTTGCTTCATTTTTTACTTCTAGCTCGGCTTCTTGAAGGAGGAGCTTTGGGGGGGGGGGGGGTAAAGTTTAGGTTCCTTGTAATGTTGAAACAAGGCATCATGCCTTCAGCACTAAAGCACAGTTACTTACCTGTAACAGGTGATCTCTGGGAACAGCAGGAATAAGTCTTCACATATGGGTACGTCGGTACCGACGGAGTCTGCGCGGCAACGCTTCCCAGCGTCCAATCAGAAAGCCTTTGGAAGCATCCCAACACGCTTGCGTGCTGCCTTCCCGCCTTCCCAACTGCCTCTCCTCAGTTAAGTTTGAAAGCTGAGACAAAGAGAGAGAGAGAGCAAGGAAGGGAAGATAGAGATAGAGAAAAAGCAACTCCTAGGGGAGGTGGGTGGGCTGTGAAGACTTATTCCTGCTGTTCCCAGAGATCACCAGTTACAGGTAAGTAACTGTGCTATCTCCAGGAACAAGCAGGAATGAGTCTTCACATATGGGGACTACCAAGCTCAGATGCCCCGAGGGAGTCCTAGCATGTTGCAAGTCTAGAACGAGCCATGCTATTCCTCAGGACCTCAGGCATCCTGGGGATGGAGGATAGGAGTTGAATACAGAAGGAGCTGTGGAACAGCTGGCTAGAACAGGGCTTCAAAAGGTGAAGACCCTGTATAGAGGGCATTTAGTAGTATAATACTGTAATCTGGGCCTCCCTTGTTGGCATTGCACAAGTCCCCTGAGCTACATAGGGATCTGTTAGAAGAGCCAGTGAATGTGCTCAAGGGGTACCTCACTGAGAAGTAGAGGTAATAAAGTAGAACAAAAACAAGTGGAGGTCAGAACCCTTCAGGGTGAGAAATAGCCCCAGGGGAAAAACTGGGGTAGTATAAGAGGTAGAGCTTCAGCGGAGACGCAGAAGGTACTATTAAAGAAAGCTTAAGCTGTTTTGGTCCAAAAATAGTACAAACCTTGGACCAAGAGAAAAAATGAGTCTGACCCAACTGAACTGGGGTTGGAAACAGTCCATGTAGGGGAGAAAGGGTATGGAGACCCTTGTATCTAATAAGAAAGTAAGGACAGACTCAGGAGCGCTAAGCTTTAGAGTAACTGAAGCTCCGCAATGTCTTTCCTAAATGGGGTCAAGTAGGAAAGAAAAAAGGTACATGAAGAGCTTCAGGAGTACCTAAACCTTAAAAGGTTATGGTAAGGGAAAAGTTTGTTAATTACTACAGGAAGTGGTTATAAGTGTAGCCCCTGAAGTATGCTGGCACAGCATTGATAGGGGTAGTGCCCATCTGTCAGGATCATATAGGAATGTAAGGATATCTGAACCTAACAGACAGATAGATAAGTAGATGGATACAGATCTATCTAAAAATATATCTCATATCTATAAATATATATATATATATTTATTTATTAATATATACAGATATAGGGTATATATGCATATATCTATAAAGAGATATGTATGGGCAGAAGACATACAGATAGATATAGATAAGTATATATATGTATCTATCTATCTATCTATATATATATATATATATATGAATATGCAGGCATATAGACACACGTCTCCAGGTATATGGATGGAGAGATGTCCATAGAACCTTATCCCCCCCTAGGGATATAGGGAGAGAGGAAGATTTATCTGACAGCAAGAAGGTTGATACCTGCTTGAACAGATACATAGAGAATCCTCTGTTCCTGGTTATGACTGGCAGAGTCAGAGGAGAGGTCTCCCTGACAAGAGGTCGTCTGAATTCTTTGCAGAATTTGAGCTCTTGAATAACCAGGATGGCCTAAGTGAAAATTGCAGAGGATAACTTCAGTCTGCAGACAGGAAGTCCAGATCTCTCCAGAATTGTAATATGGAGAATGGATAGAGGACGCCCCTGGAGGAAGATGCCCTAGTGACCAACCTATGAGGGCAAGATGGATATTAGGCGTCCTCTAGCTGCCACTGAAGAAATTTATCTCTGACGAGGAGAGTCAAGGAGATATGGGCCAAGCCAGGGAATTGGCCCTCCTTTAGGTTTTCACGTAATGAAAGGCCTGAGGCTTATGCCTCAAAAGAGATTTAAGATGAGATGGTAAGGGTAGGGAATACCTGCCAGACATGGGACATGACTGGGGGAACCCCTCCTAACCATCTGGGGTTATCTGCTAGACAAGATACTAATGCTCTCTAGCAAGGGCCCATAGTGCAAAGCTACTCTGTAGAGATGCAGAGAGCATGCTGCAGTTTGGTTAGAAGAAAAAACTGGCTGTGAAAAACCAGCAGGTAACCAACTATTCTGCCAAGGACAAGGGGGCGAAGAATAGAAGTTAACTAACCAGATCGTGATAATAGGGTTTCCCAAACGAGGTTGATAACCTGTTTGGGACTTAGCAGTAAGGCTAGGAGGATTGCTAGTGGAGGGGAATCCCTGGTTGTGTGGTGAACAAAACTAGTGGCTTAACCACTAGGAATTGCTGTATCTGCAGCAACTGCCAGGGCAGCGTGGAAAATTTCTTTTCCCTCTTCCTTTTTTAGATTGGGAAAAACGAAACAGACATGGTAGGACTTCCTATTGTCTGATGAGCTGCCCTAAGGTAACAAGGGGGGAAACAACTCCAGAAGGGAGAATCCCCCGGTAGAATAGGTAGAGGACCATAGGGGCTTACCCGTTTAAAAGAACCACTTTTACAAACCAAATGTTGTAGTAAGAGGAAGGTAAGACAGAGTTGCAAGAGACTGACTATGGAGGAAGTCTCTGACAGATGAGATGATACATGCCAGTAGAGGGAAACAACTGTCTATTGATGTTACCTCTCTTTCCTCCAAGAGGAAGAGGAAAATCTGTTAAGTATGGGCATGAGCATCATAAAGACTCTTAGAGTTAGAGAAAAGATGTCTCATGAAGAGATATCTAGGTAGGTTAAGATAAATTCAGTGCAGATACTGCAAGTGAAAAGAAGCAGACTGCCACCCTAACCACCAACCAAGAGGGACAATGATCTATTTGAAACCCTGCGACTGCTGGGTTTGTTGACCCTGTTGAGGTTGTGGATTCTTCAGACCAGGGCGATGTTTCCCCTGTTTGGGAACATCTGCATGATGGGCAGATGATGGATAAAACCTTCTCCCCCTAGGGGAAGAAAGTTTGGTAGGAGATTTCCTAGCTACTGGGAAAGAAGGCGGCATAGAACAGCCTCTGGAAACAGGAAAGTCAGTGGTTAACTGAGCAACCTGGAGTAAAGACTCCTTGTTGAAGAGATTTTCTCCAGTGCAAGGAGTATTTCCCAGTCTTTCTTGTGCCCATTTGTCCAAGTCTGAAGCTTGGAGCCAGGCTTTACGTCGTGCCCCTATAGCTATAGCAGAAGTCCTGCTAATAGACTCAAAGGAGTCTAGGGAAGCACGAGCAAGAAACCTAGAGATATTTTGAGCATGACTAACTAGTGAGGAATAGTCTGCACTCTTGGGCTCTTGAAGAAAAGGAGTCAAAAGATGTAATTTCTTTGTGACCTCCTCAAGAGATAACCCCATATAAAAAATATATGAAAGAATTCTTGCTGAAAGCATAGATGCCTGGAAGGTTTGGCGCCCAAAGGCATCTAAAGTCTTAGACTCACGACCTGGCGGATAAGAAGAGTGCTTTTTAGTACTCTTCACCCGCCTCATTGCTGATTCTACAACAATGGAATGATGAGGAAGTTGAGTCTTTTGAAATCCTGGAGGGGGGGGGGGCACCTGATATAGAAGATCAGTTGCTCTGGAAGGTGGGGGTACCTTTAAAGGAGCGTCCCACATTCGTATTAGGAGATCCTGCAAGGAATGATGCAAAGGAAGCATGATGTTCTCCTTTGCTTTGCCAGGAATATAGAGGGATTCTGTATTCCCTTGTGTAGGATCCTATCCAGGAATAGAAATGGCAAGTGATTTTGCCATATCCAGGGGAAAGCCTGAAAAGAAGGATCCCCAGAGGGAACTTCCTTTGGATAGGCTAGATCTGATGAAGAACTAGCGTTGGTACCGAGGGATCTAGCCAAGTTTATAGGAATAGAAGATCCTGAATGGTGCAGTATGGGATCCTTAGAGGATGGTCGCCGGTACTGCAGAAGGTCCGGACCAGCGACAGTCGGTAGCACATCGTCCATGCTAGGGATCGATTCCAAACTCAGTATCGAGGGAAGCGAGCCTGATGAGAAAAGCTTGGAAGGCACCGACAGGAATGGTACTGTGGATAGTGGTACCGACTTCGGTACCGTATCCGATACCAGTGGATGAAGGCTAGCCAGTGGCAACTCTAACGGCATCGAAGACACCGAGAGTGCCGATCGGAACCGAGCCTTCGGTACCTTCTGGTGTTGGTACCAAGGCGAGTCGGTACCCAGTCCTCCAGACTGGAGATCGATTCCAGACTCGGCATCGAAGGAAGCAAGTCTATCGATGCACATCTGGAGGGTACCGACGTCGGTACTAGTATCGGTACCAGGGACGATACCGATACTGGAAAGTCGGTCTGCAGCATATCCAACGGCCCCTTAGGTACCGAGGACGCCAGACGACGATCCTTGGTGAGGAATGTTTCATCCAACACCATTGCCGATGCCAGGGTATCGGTACCGCTCGAAGCGGATGCCACCACCAGGCATGGCTCAGGTATGTTCTGTGAGGGGTGAACCTCAGGAACAACCTGAAACCCCACACGGGCTTTGGAGGCCGAAGACTCCCACCGGGGTTTTGAAACCAGTGGATATTCGAGGGCAAGGCCGGAGGCATTTATTTATTTCTTTTATTTACATTCTCTTATATACCGCGCTATTCTGCATCAGTGCGGTTTACATTGAACAAACTAAAATTACATTGAACAGGGCATTATAACTTGGAGATAACTATTTTACAGGGAACATGGGCTATGGAGGGTTAAAGTGGCTTGCCCAAGACCACGAGGAGCACCTGCGGGACTAGAAACCCCAGTCCTTCCGGCCCAAGGTTGCTGTCCTCTAGTGGGATTTGAACCCCCGGCCTTCCGGCCTGAAGTACCTTGCCCCAACCACTAGGCCCTCCTCCACTCCACTGTGCATGAGATTTGCCACTTGAGGACTGGCTAGTCTTAACAGACTGTTTTTGGGTTACCTGATCCTGTGCAGAAGAAGATATGGTCGGTGCCCTGAAGTTGGATGGGGACCGCGTGTCGAGGGGAACTCGATGTTGAAAACTTCTTCCCACAATACTATTGCAGGAGGGACACTCCGGAGGAAAATGGTCAGGACCCAAACAGGTTAGACACCAATTGTGAGTGTCCAAAATGAAGTTTGTACTGCCACAGTTTGTACATTTCTTGGGGATAGTGGCTGGCGGTTCCATGAAGGAAAGTAGAGAGGCCTAGCAGGCCTGAAAAACCGTGAGACACTAGGAAGGAAAAATATATTCCTTAAAAAGGAAAAATTTTACAAGAAAAGAAAAAAGAAACACCGGCGGTACCGGTGGCATCGGGGAAGGCAGCCGCGACCACAAGAAAACTAAAAAATAAAAGATGAATTTTCTGCGGTTACAGGAGTACGTCCTGCCGGCTCCGCGGAAAAACAAACTGAGGAGAGGCAGTTGGGAAGGTGGGAAGGCAGCATGCAGGTGTGTTGGGATGCTTCCAAAGGCTTTCTGATTGGACGCTGGGAAGCGTTCCCACGCAGACTCCGTCGGTACCTACGCACCCATATGTGAAGACTCATTCCTGCTTGTTCCTGGAGATAGCACGCTATTATCTGGCCATGTTACAGTTTATTTTTGTAATGTTATAGTTTATTTTTAGGTTATGTGAGTTTAGCCACTTTGCTGTTTCACTGAAGCATGATGTAATCTGAAGCAGATGGGGTTTGTAATGTCAGTGAGAAGATATAACATTATATCATCCACATAGCTGTGACATCCTACCTTAAAGTTTTTGAAAATATTACAAATTGGCTGTAGATATATATTAAACAGAAGAACAGAGGGCAGATCCTTGCAGTACACCTTGCTTGTTTGCATGATCTGGACATCTGCTGACCAATCTTAATTTATTGAGTACGATTAGAGAGGTAGGAATGGAACCACTGGAGTACAATACCATGTATCCCTATTTGGTCTAGCCTTGTAAGGAGTAAATTATGGCTGATGCTATCAAATGCTGAAGCAATGTCCAAAAATATAAGGACAAAAGCTTGTTTAGAGTTATCTAGTCCTCAAATAAGTTTATCAAAGAGGGCTAGCAGAAGAGTCTCCACACCATGGTATAGTCTGAATCCATTGTGTTGCTCGTCTAAAAGAGATTTCAGATCAGTATGACTGGAAGTAGTTGTATTAATTTTGGATATTATAGCCTTAAGGTATTTTAGGTCGACCTTGTAGAAAGTTTGCCATTTTACCGAGAATACCAGTTCTGCATGTGGATGAAAGCTAGTCTCTATAGCTGGTCAAGCCAAGGCTTGCAGCTTGATGGTGTGGTTATTTACTTCTTCGTTAGGTGTCTGGGTGAGTGATTTCACGATTTCAAATAGTTCTTTAGGACGATTGAGGGATTTGGTGAGAATCTTAGTATGGTATTCTCTGTTATTAATATTTGCTTCTACAGTTCCACTGTCTGTAGAGTGCGACATTACACCTTATTCTGTTTTAAACCTGTCACTTGGCATATCATAGAGTCTGGTATCATAAGAACCAGTGAACATCAACCCTCTGTTTACTACTTCTATTCGTTTTAGGATTTTATATTCTATCTATATGGTCCCCCCCACCTCCTTTTCTAAACTGAATCGTCCTAGTTTTCAGAGTCTTTCCTGGCATGGAAGCTGTGCCATACCACTAACCATCTTTGTTGCTTCTTTCTGTATGTTTTTTTTTTAAGATCAGGAATACATAAAACCTCCTATTTTAATAATATCAGGAAATCTAACACATGCCTAAATATCTCCAGAATCTTTAGAGGTTCCGATGCCATTTATTAGATTTTAAAAAAAGCACCCACACACACATTCGTGACAGAATAAAAAGGCATCAGAAACTACAAGTTTCATTTTTCTCCAGGACCAATATAGCAACTAGAAATCTACACTGCAAGTATCTCCAGAAGTATAACCCAGGCACCTCCAGAAAAACAGAACTGCACATATTGAAGATGTGGAGGTACCATGCGAGGGAGGTGTCAGGCACTGCTACTCGCTGGACTCAAGGCTAATGATTCTGAAAGGAAAAGAGGTGCACACAACCCAGCAAAGGGTTATTACTGTGTTGGCAGAATTTAAATAAACAGAAGGGTATATACAACACTACAAAAAGATAAAGCAAACCAATACTTTATTTATTTAGCAGGATTTTTATACCACCTTTCGCCGGGTCAAAGCAGTTTATATAAAACATCAAAGATACATTGAACAGTGAACAGCAGAACTATATACAACTTGGATTACTTTGCATGTTTAAACTATGTATATATTTACAGGATGTTGTGTGTAACTTTGCAATTGGGGAGCTGTCGGAGCTATGTCTTTGGGCAGAAGTGTTGTGATAGGCGATGGCCTAGTTCATCCTATAGCAGAGGCCTGTCAGCTAGGCCTGAGTCCCCCTCCCTTACTTTAGAATATTATAACTGGCTTTGGAATATTATAGCACAACCAGACAGACAGAAAATACCAGTAGCTGTTAGAGATACTGCTTTGCTCTGCTTTTGATAAGAATGCTTCTGATAAAAAAAGTAAAACTTTTCCACTGTTATGATAATCACAGCTGTGCTTTCCACTGTATCCCTGCTGGCTAACTCACCTTGCAAAAGTAGCGAAATGTACTGTAGCAGAAGTATTATGTCTAGAGATTTGAGCCACAGCTAGAAAGGCCTGCACAGGGAGAAAACAGGTACAAGCCAGATCAGAGATGACTATTGGGAGAGGGAGGGGGGCCACGAAGACCAATGAGGAGTTTTGCCTGTATTAGACTGGAGAAGAACAGTATATAAACTGTCGTTTTTCTGAGCTCAGGGCTTAGACATTTTGTATGTGACATTGGCCTGAGACTGTGCACATTAAACTGGTTTGAATTCTAGTCAATAGACTCCTGGTTTTATTCGTTGCGGGCCCTTCGCTATTACATATTCTTGGTGCGTTGGCCGGGAATGGCGTAATACACGAATAGTGCGCAAGTGAATACTACCACGTATTACCGCCTCCAGGTTTGGTCCGGCTGGGCCCACAGCCGACCGACGTGGACAGGATCCCAGGCGCCGACCGGTCCCTTGCATCGGAGGGTTCCGCCCTGCCTTGGCGGCCTGCTGGGTCCGGCTGGCCAACACCTCGAACCCAGGGGAGTCCAGGATTCAACCCAAGGTGGAAATGGTTGCGCAGCGCATTAGCTACCGGATCCAGTGAGTATTGATTTTTCTGGTTCTTAGTCAGTTAGCTCTGGGAGAGTCTCGAGACTGATATGGTATGGTAACAAGGTAACGAGAGTCTGATCAACTCTCAGGGCGATCCTAGTACCCCTGCATGAATATGCGCGGGGCGAAGCCATCGACCCTTTTAGTTTGGTAAATTTAGGTTCAGTCAGTTAGCCTGGGAATTTGGAATTGGGACATGCTAACATGTTTGGTTGTGTGATGTGTGATTGCGAGGTCTTGCAATACAGGCCAAGCGAGAGCGGACTCCTAAGTAGCGCAGTTCCTGACCGGGCGACCGCGTTCAGGTCGCGAACAGGAGGAAGCGTTTGGTGTTTGTCCCCCTCATTGTTTTTTGGGCTGCGCGGACCCCTTACCCGTAGCCATCCTACCTACCCTTTCTGTTTGCTGTCTTGTACGTTATACGCTATAATGGGAGGGGCGGAGTCCGTACAAACTCCGCTGAACTGTATGATCACGAATTTTAAGAAAGGATTTAGTGGTGATTATGGGGTGAAGATGACACCGACCCGCTTAGAAATATTGTGTAGTAGGGTGTGGCCGGCGCTGGACGCCGGGTGGCCACCAGAAGGTACTTTTGATATCCAAATTGTGTCCCGTGTGCACAAGGTAGTGCGCGCAGCTATAGTCCCAAACAGTTTTCCTATATAGACTCATGGTTAGGTATATGTGAGAAACAGCCCATTTGGATGAAGCGTTGCTGTGCGGGACAGAGTAAAATTATGTTAGCAACTGCCACGAGAGTCCCTGCCAAGAAAGAAAAACCCCCTATTTATGTAGCCCAAGAGTCTCCAGAGATCCAAAGGTATCCACCCGCCTTTCTGTATACTCCTGTCCCATCAGTTCCGCCAGTACTCCGAGAATCCCCGCCAATACTCTGGGTAGAGCCAGAGGAAGCGAGAGTACCTCCAGCCCAGGTGCCTCCACCCGATCACCCGCCTCCAAAACGAAGAGCGGACCAGTCCCCGAAGAAGTCGGAGCCCTAGTCCTGAGCAGCGCTCTGAGGTGGAACAATCATCCCCCGAAGAATCCGCTAGTGGAGATTTAGATGCCAGTCCAGGGTCATCCACTAGTCCAGATACCAGTAGCGGCGTCACCCCAAAGCCCACTGAAATGCGCTATGATTTCCGAAGCAGAACGAGAGAAGCTCACCAACTGCCACTGCGGCAGGTCCCAGGATTACCCATTCAAGACAACGATGGTCAGGTTGTGGTCGGACCGACCAGTCTAGTGTATGTGCCCTTCTCCACAACAGATTTATTAAACTGGAAAACGCATTATGCCTCCTATACTGAAAAGCCCCAAGATTTAACAGAGTTAATGATTAGTATTATGCAAACCCATCAGCCCACCTGGTCTGACTGTCGCCAGCTTTTGGCTACCCTCTTTACTACCGAAGAGCGGGTACAGATAGTGCGAGCGACCACTCGATGGTTGGAAGAGAACCCTGAAGTGGGAAGAAACCTAGATCCCCGACAGGCGGCAGCCGCAGATTTCCCGAATGAAGATCCTGGATGGGACCCAAATAGTGATGTAGGAGAAAAGGCCCTTACCCGGTTCCGCCAGGCGATACTGCAGGGCCTAAAGAAAGGAGGCCAGAGAGCTATGAATATTGGGAAAGTAGCGGACGTTCTTCAGCGCCCAGATGAGAGTCCAGCTGCTTTCTATGAACGATTAACTGAAGCTTATAGACTTTACACCCCCTATGACCCAGCAGCTCAGGAGAATTTACGCATGGTGAATGCCGCTTTTGTGAGTCAGTCCCAGGGAGACATAAAACGAAAACTGCAAAAATTAGAAGGATTTGCGGGCATGAACGCAACACAGATAATGGAAGTCGCACAAAAGGTATATGTGAATCGTGATCAAGAAAGCAAACGGGAAAGTGAAAGAAGGATGAGGAGGAAAGTGGATCTGCTCGCTGCAGCACTAGTTGAAGGACGCGGAGGAGGATATCCTAAGAGAAGAGCCAGACGATGGGGAAGGGGCCGAGGGAGCGCTCGGCCCCCCTTAGGTGCAAATCAGTGCGCTTATTGTAAAGAGGAAGGACATTGGAAGGATGCGTGCCCAAACATGAGCTCCACCCCCTGGAGGGGATGCGGGAGCACCAGGAGAGCGGGGGGGGGGGGGCGATTCCAGCAGCGAGGGGGGATGCAGCGCGCACAGTTTCAGCAGTTCCAGCAAAATGAGACTGCCATGCAGGGAGTGGCAGTCACCGAAGCAGATTTCATGGATGATGTGGACTAGGCCAGACCAGGCTCCAAGTTCTTCTTAGGTCTCCAGGAGCCTATGGTCAATGTAAAAATTGGAGACCAGCATATGGACTTTATGGTAGACACAGGGGCCGAGCATTCAGTAGTAGCCAAGCCGGTGACCCCTGTGTCCTCTCGATCTGTTACAATCGTGGGAGCTACAGGAACAAGAACCACGAGACCCTTTCTGCAGAACCTCGCCTGTGAACTAGGGGGACAGAAGATAACACACCAGTTCTTGTACATGCCTGATTGCCCAGTTCCCCTGTTGGGCCGAGACATGCTTTCAAAACTTCAAGCACAGATATCCTTTGTTGAAGGGGGAAAAATGGAAATGACTATAAACTCAAAACCTGCCGGCCTGATGGTGTTAGCTGTCCCCCGAGAAGAAGAATGGCGGTTCTATTCATCTGCATCCAAAGCAGTAAGCCTCTGTACACCTCTCAGCATTGCAGCCCCGCCTGGAGTATGGGCAGAGAATAATCCACCTGGCCTAGCGAAGAATATAGCTCCTGTACTTGTTACCCTTAAGCCAGGAGCAGAACCAGTGCATGTGCGTCAGTATACCCTCCCACGACCAGCAATTGAAGGTATTCATCGCCACTTGAAGAAATTACTGCAGTATGGACTTCTTAGAGAATGCCAATCACCCTGGAACACCCCCTTTCTCCCAATCAAGAAGCCTGGGACAGGTGACTACCCAGTGCAGGATCTACGTCAAGTAAACAGTGCAGTTGAAACCATACATCCAGTAGTACCAAATCCTTACACCCTCCTGGGACGGATTCCAGCAGAAGCCACACATATCACTGTTTTGGACTTGAAAGATGCCTTTTTCTGTATACGCCTGGCAGATGCCAGTCAGCTTTTGTTTGCATTTGAATGGGAAAACCCTACCACAGGAAGACAAGGACAACTCACTTGGACTCGCTTGACACAAGGATTCAAGAATTCACCCACTATCTTCAGTGCAGCCCTCAGTCAAGATCTGTCAAGTTACCCTGTAACTCCGGGAAAGAGAATCTTACTCCAATATGTGGATGACTTGCTTATAGCCACCAACAATGAAACTGATTGTGTGCACGTTACCCCAAGAACCTCAAGCTGCTAGCCTTTAACAAGGCATTATTCATAGGAAAATGACTTTTTGCTGCTAGCCCTCTCTGGGGCATTACTAATAGGAATATGACTTTGCACCTCTACCTCATTTGTCTACTTCATTACACCCCACTTCTCTACCTCATTACTAGGGGCCCCTGGCAGTTTCAATAGCTCACCAATGTTTACCCTAAAATCTCGGTTATCCAAGCTCTGTCAAGAAGCCCACCTAAAGTGGCCCCAAGCTCTTCCCATAGCCCTTCTCTGAATACGTTCAGCCCCCACCACGCCATTAGGGGTATCCCCATTTGAGATTTTGTATGGGAGGCCCCCGCCCATAGTACAGGGGATAAGAGGAGATATGAATCAAATTGGATCCGTAATTACTAGGCAAGAATTGTTGGCTCTGAGTTCTGTTTTGCAGAGCCTTCATACCTGGGTGCAGGACCGGTTGCCTATCAATCTAACAGAGCCATTGCATCCTTTCAAGCCTGGAGCCTCGGTGTGGGTAAAGGAGTGGAAGAAGACACCGTTGGCGCCTCATTGGAAGGGACCGTATATCGTTTTGCTTTCAACCCCAACTGCAGTTAAAGTGGCTGAGATCGACTCCTGGATCCATCACAGTCGAGTGAAGCCAGCAGCAGTTCCTGAGAGTCGCCCCTGGACTTCGATCGCTAATCCTGCATCACCGTTGCGACTCACGCTGCGAAGGAGAGATCCTTCATTGTAAAGACTTTGCCAACTTACTCCTGGACATCTACATTTCAGACTCTATCCTCTATTTATCTACCTCAATCAACCATTAACTACCTCATTAATCTAATCATGATGATTACTAATTGCTGCTATTTCCTTCTTGCGGTAGCCCTGGGACACTTGAGAACCACTCTTGCTTTGCCCCCTTGTGCAGCCTGTATAACCACCACCCGAACTGGTATGCAAGTTACTCAGACTTTGCTTTATCACTCTTACTACATTTGTACCGGTGTAGTCAGCCAGTGTATCTATAATGGTACAGAACTGAACGTCTGCACAACGGGAAAGACTCGTACTTGCTTCAGACCCTGCCAGAATCCATCTTACTATGTCCTGGAACTGAGATGGAATGATGAAGATGGAGCCCTTATCAACGCTACAAGTCAACTCTCTGATCCTAACCAACCTGCTTACTTGTATTTTGATGCTTGTGACTTGATTAATAGAAATAATTACTACAGGTGTGGATCATGGGAACAAGCTTACTATTATGAGAAGTATATGTGTCCTGAAGGTGCGTACAACTGGGAAATATGCACTGGGATACATTCCCCAACAACATATAGCAAATCAGCAGAAGCAGACTATTTCTGTCTGAAATGGGATTGTGTGTACTATGCTACCTGGTCTGATAGCCCTACAGGACAGACTGAAGATAATCACAAGGCGCTGCTGGAAAGATTACCCTTACTGAAACCTGAACAGTGCAAGAAAAGCGCCTGCAATCCCCTACGGCTTCAGATCTTCGACCCCAGCCAGTGGAAGCAAGGATTTCGATTCGGCCTGCGCATAGCAGGAGATAGAACTGATCCTGGAACCATTGTATTCATCCAGCTGAATGTAAAGACTCATGTTTCTTCACCTTATCGTATACATCATACCTTCCATGAAGCCATGAAGGCAGAATTTGTTGTTCCCCATGCTTCACAGAATTTGTTCATCGAACTAGCTGGAGCTGTGGCATCCAGCCTCTATGTCTCGGACTGTCTCTTTTGTGGAGGAACTCAGATGGGAGACCAATGGCCTTGGGAAGCACAAGAATTGAACTATTCCGTACCATATAACCAAACTGATGTGCATAACACTACCAATGAATGGGTCCTCGCCCACTCCATAGTGGGTAAACTATGTTTTGCATGAGCATGACCGCAATTGAATGCACCTGTGGGACAATTAGTCTGTTTGAACCAGAAATATTACAATGCCACTACTGGGAAGACTTCTTGGTGGTCAGGTGCCAATACTCCGGAACCATCTAACCCTCTGATCATCTTTCCTTATTTGGCCAGGATATGGACAAATCTGGCTACACACCTGGACTATATTGGATTTTTGGCACCAGAGCATATGCTAAACTCCCTGCCAAATGGGGAGGAGCGTGTTTTCTTGGAACAATACAACCTTCTTTCTTTCTTTTGCCCCTTTCCCACGGAGAACAATTGGGGTTTCCTGTATATAAAAGTCGACAGAAACGAGAAGCTCTGAAAATCGGCCAGTGGGACAAATGGGATGCAACCTCCGAAGAATGGCCGCCAGAGAGAATTGTTTCTTACTATGGACCTGCTACCTGGGCACAAGATGGTTCTTGGGGCTACCGCACCCCTGTATATATGCTAGTCCGTATTATACGTTTGCAAGCTGTTGTTGAAATTATAACCAATGAAACTAGTAGAGCGCTAACCTTGTTAGCTAAACAAGCCACACAGATGCGTACAGCCATTTACCAGAACCGCTTAGCTTTAGATTATCTGCTTGCAGCTGAAGGAGGAGTATGTGGCAAGCTGAATTTAACTAACTGCTGCTTGCAAATTGATAATGAAGGACAGGTTGTAGAAGATATAGCCAATCACATGAGAAAGCAAACTTATGTCCCAGTCCAAACGTGGCATGGCTTGCAACTAGATGGCTGGTTTGGTTCTTGGTTTTCAGGCCTAGGCGGCCTGAAGACACTTATAGTGCTTGTATTATTGATTGTAACTGTTTGCTTATGTATCCCATGTTTCCTTCCCCTATGCTTGCGTATGCTACACTCCATTATTGATAATGTTATTGACCGCAAGGCAGCAGCACAAATATTAGCAATGTGGGACTACTACCCTATACCACAGAGTGATCCCTCTACCATAGTTTAAAGTACTTTCCTATATGTGTGATTTGATTCTCACCCTTTCTCACTTGCGGGTGTGAATAATCAAAAGGGGGGAATGTGATAGGTGATGGCCTAGTTCATCCTGTAGCAGAGGCCTGTCAGCTAGGCCTGAGTCCCCCTCCCTTACTTTAGAATATTATAACTGGCTTTGGAATATTATAGCACAACCAGACAGACAGAAAATACCAGTAGCTGTTAGAGATACTGCTTTGCTCTGCTTTTGATAAGAATGCTTCTGATAAAAAAAAGTAAAACTTTTCCACTGTTATGATAATCACAGCTGTGCTTTCCACTGTATCTCTGCTGGCTAACTGACCTTGCAAAAGTAGCGAAATGTACTGTAGCAGAAGTATTATGTCTAGAGATTTGAGCCACAGCTAGAAAGGCCTGCACAGGGAGAAAACAGGTACAAGCCAGATCAGAGATGGCTATTGGGAGAGGGAGGGGGGCCACCGAGACCAATGAGGAGTTTTGCCTGTATTAGACTGGAGAAGAACAGTATATAAACTGTTGTTTTTCTGAGCTCAGGGCTCAGACATTTTGTATGCGACATTGGCCTGACACTGTGCACATTAAACTGGTTTGAATTCTAGTCAATAGACTCCTGGTTTTATTCGTTGCGGGGCCTTTGCTATTACAGTGTTCTGTGAATAGGTGAGTTTTCAGATGTCTTGTGAAGGTCTTTATGTCGGTGATGCTTCTCAGGGTGTTCGGTAGGGCATTCCATATGGATGGAGCGCTAAGTTCAAAACGCATCTGCAGGCTAGCTGGTTATACTTGGTTCTTGCATACGGGATGGTAAGAGAGGTCTGGGAGGTCTGTTGCTCTGTGGGATTTTCAGTAAGGTGCGGAAGTAGGTCAGAATGTAAGGATTTATGAGTGAGGAGGATTATTTTATATTTTATGTGGCTGGGTAGTGATAAGAACATTAGATATGCCATACTGGGTCAGACCAAGGTCCATCAAGCCCAGTATCCTGTTTCCAGCAGTGGCCAATCTAGGTCATACGCACCTAGCAGTTTCTCCAAAAGACACAGGTTCCAGTGGGGCTGTTTTAGGCTGTGGACTTTGGATACTTACCAGGTACTTGTGACCTGGATTGGCCACTGTTGGAAACAGGATACTGGGCTTGATGGACCTTGGTCTGACGCAGTATGGCATTTCTTATGTTCTTATGCTGCTGAAAACATTTCGACCCTTCTTGGACAGATGGACATTATCTCTGCTCTGCAGCCCTTGGAACATCATCCCAAGGCCCAGGAAAACAAAATACTATAAATGACACCATCCACATAGCCATGCATTCATCTGCAGGACGCGAGTTTCTCTGCTTCAGCTTTTACCCTCAATAGGGAGAATTGAAGAGACCACCCCTGCACACCTGTCTGTTTCACCCTCTGTCCCAGAGCCAAGAAGTCACGTTTGATATGCTCGGAGGGATACCTAGCAGTATCATTTGTGCTGACATGGATGAGCAACATCTGATAAGAGTTAATAGGCTTGATTAATCTCTGCAAACTCTCCGTAACATCTCGGATTTTGACACCTAGTAGACAGTTCACCTCTCGGACATCAAATCTGGTTGGAAGATTGATGCCTCAGTACCCCTCAGAAGCAAATCACCAACCAATACTGGTTCTTCAATTCAAGGGCTGGAGGAGTTGGAATATTGATATTGCAGGCTCTGACGACTAATTTTCTTCCTTCTGTAGCCTCCCACCTTCACCTCTGTCGGAGAGCTTGGGTGTTTCAAGTATAGTTCTCAATGTCTCGAATACTATTCAGTCTCGCCACCTCTTCCCTGAGCTCCTCCACTTCTTTCCTGAGAGTTTCAGCATGCAGGCATCCTGCACACGGAACCGGTCCTTCAATTGGCATTGGGATCTCTGTCTGAACAGAGGCAGAAGCTGTAACAGGGGCAACAGCTTCAGCAATATGATTTTTCCCAGTCATTGTTTAGTTGATGGAGCTATGGTACACCTGTTAAAGTAAAAGAGAGAGACCTACCAAAGTCCCTACCTGTTCCCTACCTGTTCCTCAGCTATCTTTTAAGAGAAAAAGCAGTTAACCTCTTAACTGTTTTAACAGTGCTTGTCTAGGTCCCTGTGTGTAGTTACTTTGGGAGTTGCCCTATAAATCAAGAATGTTCACATTGGGATGATGAGGGCTTGAAAGACATTTCTGAAGTCAGCTGGGTCCAGAAAGGATCAAAGCGTTAGAATTGTCTCAGCATTTACTACTACTGAGCATTTGTATAGCACTATAAGATGTATGCAGCGCTGCTTTGGTAAAGTATAGTTACTCACCTTTAACGGGTGTTCTCCAAGAACAGCATGTATCAGTCCTCACATATGAGTAACGCTGACAGAGCCCTGCGCAGAAGCTTCTCCCCAGCTTTCAAAGAAAGCCTTTGGGAGATGCATCATGCATGTGTGGTCTCCTTCCAGCCCAAGGATGTCATCCCTTGCCTCAGTCTAATGACACAGCTAAAGACAGCAAAAATGATAAGAACACAACTCCAAGGAGAGGAGGGAGGGTTGTGAAGATTGATTCCTGCTATCCCCGGAGAACACCTGTTACAGGGGAGTAACTACGCTTTCTCTGGGAATAAGCAGGAAGTTAGTCCTCACATATTTGACACAGACCAACAAGAAAGCAGGAAAACCACGTCAAGCTAGGCACACAGTCAGACAACGTGATGAGATACCAAGGACAGGAACATATATCAATGAAACTTTATTAAAAAAAAAGGCACAAAGGTGCCAACCCAGGTACAAATTTGCCAACCCGACACAGGCTGTGTTTCGTGAGTACTTCTTCAGGGGTGAAGGCAAATACACTTCAAATGAGTGGAGGAGTGGCCTAGTGGTTGGGGCAAGGTACTTCAGGCCGGAAGGTCGGGGGTTCAAATCCCACTAGAGGACAGCAACCTTGGGCCGAAAGGACTGGGGTTTCTAGTCCCACAGGTGCTCCTTGTGGTCTTGGGCAAGCCACTTAACCCTCCATAGCCCATGTTCCCTGTAAAATAGTTATCTCCAAGTTATAATACCCTGTTCAATGTAATTTCAATTTGTTCAATGTAAACCGCACTGATGCAGAATAGCGCGGTATATAAGAGAACATAAATAAATAAATGCTCTTCACTATTGTATCTTGCCAGGAGTGAAGTCAACCTTGTTATAGACAATGGTGAAGTCTAAAGTGAAGAACCTTTGTATTACGTTGTCTGACTGTGTGCTCACATATTTGACTCCCTTGCTACAGGCTACCGAAAGACCTATAGAAATGCCACAGGTGAGCCGTGAGCAGCAGCAATTAAGGTAACAGACTCTCAAGAGATCCAAGTGTCCAATGAGAATGAGCACTCCGGTAGCCTGAACACAGAAGGGTCGGAGGGCAGGAGTTGCCCACATCAACAGATGACAAAGTACAGCCTAGCCAAAGGCGCTGTCCTGTCGGGACTCCCTCTCCAGGCAGTAATGAGCTGTGAAAGTGTAAACTGAAGGCCAGGTGGCAGCCCGGCAGATGTCTGACAGAGACACAGAATGCAGGTTTGCCACAGATGCTGCCATGGTTCGGACGCTGTGCAGTGTGATCCAGCTATCTAGCGAGAGCCCAGCCTGCTCATAAGAGAGGGCAATGCAGTCTGCCACCCAAGAGGACAGAGTTCGCTTGGTCCCTGCTTTCCCCAGCCGACTAGGGTCATAGGAGACAAAAAGCTGGGAGGCTTTGAAGTGGCCCTGGGTATGTTGATGATAGAAGGACAGGGCCCTCTTTCAGTCCAGGGTATGTAGTATGGTCTCAGCCAGACTGGCATGAGGCCACAGAAAGAAGGTGGGGGGGGGGGCACACCTCCTGATTGAGGTGGAAAAGGGACACCACCTTAGGGAGAAACGTGGGGTGCATGCAAAACACCATCCTGTAGAACCTTGTGTATGGCGGATCTACCACTAGCACCTGAAGCTTTCTGACTCTGCGAGTGGACATGAGTGCCACTAGGAAGAAATCCTTCCATGATAGGTACCACAGGTGGCAAGTAGCCAGGGGCTCGATCAGTGGCCCGGTAAGCTTAGATAGCACCACACTGAGGTCCCACTCCGCCGCAACAGAGCGAATAGGGGGCTTGGATAACAAGAGACCCCGCAAGAAGCAGGTCATGAGAGGCTAGACAAAGAGGGGCTTGCCCTCGATAAGGTGGTGGTATGCCGCTAGAACACTCAGGTGCACCCTGACAGAGTTGGACTGCAGTCCTGCCTGCGACAGATGGAGCAAATACTGCACTAAAGCTGCAAGGAGCACGAGAAGGGGTTGACTTGCTATTCCGCGCACCACACTGAGAATTTGTGCCATTTGAAGGCGTAGGCCCGTCTCGTGGAAACACTACAGGAGGCCAAGAGGCCCTCCTCTACCTCCCCCGAGAGGTTGAATGGAGCCAGGGCTACCCTTTCAGCAGCCAAGCCATTAGCAACAGGGACTCCAGATTGGGGTACAGGAGAGAGCCCTCTTCCTGCGACAGTAGCCCCGGGGCACTCCCCTGGGGGACCGGGGTCGCCGTGGACAAGCGGAGGAGCAGCAGGAACCACGATTGTCTGGGCCACCAGGGGGCAATCAGTATCAGCAACCTTCTGTCATGCTAAGCCCTGAACAGGGTCTTGGCTATCAGTGGCATGGGCAGGAAAGCATAGAGCAGGCCCTCCATCAATGGGATGAAGAATGCATCTGCTGCCACATGTGAGAGGTATGGTTGGCAGGAGTAGAATTGAGGCAGCTGAGAGATGGTCAGGCTTGCAAAGAGGTCCATCAAGGGAACTCCCCAGAACTGGAAGAACCGAGAGGACACCCTGGGGTCCAAGCCACCACTCGTGCGGCTGGAGGACTCTGCTCAGTCTGTCTGCTAGGGCGTTGAGCTCGCCTAGCAGATACACCACCTGCAGGAGCATCCCACTGCGGAGCGCAAAGGAGCAGAGAGCCACTGCCTCCAGGCAGAAGGGATAGGACGTGTGCCTCCCTGCTTGTTCACATAGAACATTGCCACGTGATTGTCTATTTGGACTAGGACTGGTGTTGCAGAAGGTGGTGGAAGGCTTTAAGAGCCAGAAATATGGCCTGGAGCTCCAGCAGGTTGATCTGGAGTTAGCTCTCTGGCTGCAACCATCTGCCCTGTGTGCAGGGATCTGTGCAATGAGCCCCCCAAGTGAGCAGGGAGGCATCTATAGTGAGAACACTCTGGGGAATGGGGGCCTGGAAAGGCATCCTTGCCTGAAGGTGCTGCAGTACCTACTAAAAGCTGAGGGAGTCTACAAGTTGATGGGTCATAGTCACCCTGTTCCGCAGCCGTCTGGTGGCCTGGGTCCATTGGGAGACACCACTGGGCCACCTTCATGTGAAGGTGAGCATCCAGGTGATATGGACAGTGGAGGCCATGTGGCCCAACAGGCTTGGCAGGAGGCGAGCGGACATGGTGCGTCTGCATTGCACGTCTGTGGACAGCAACCTGAGGCAGTCGGCCCTTTCCTGTGGTAGGAACGCTCTGCCTGAAGGGTGTCTAGCTGGGCTCCTATGAACTCCAGACACTATGTTGGGAGGAGATGGGACTTGGGATGGTTTATGACATACCCCAGATGTTGTAGGATGCGGATAGTGTGAGCCATGGTCTGCTGCACCTCGGCGGCCGAGCATCCTCTGATGAACCAGTTGTCCAGATAGGGAAAGACAAAGCTCCTTGGAAGCAGAGGTGTGCCACAGCCACTGCTAGGCACTTGGTGAAGATCCTTGGGGTGGAGGCCAGCACCCTGTATTGGTAGTGGCCACCTCCCACCACAAACCAGAGATATTTCCTGTGGTTGGGATGGATGAGAATGTGTGTGTACGCATCCTTTAAGTCCAAGAAGATAGCCAGTCTCCCTGATGGAGGTATGGTAGCAATGTCCCAAGGGAGATCATCTCACCAGAAACCTGTTCAGGTCCCACAGGTCTAGGATGGGCCTTAAACCCTCTGTTCTTTTTGGTATGAGGAAGTACCGGGAGTAGAATCCCTTGCCCCAGAGGTGTGGGGGTACAGTTTCCATTGCCCTGTCCTTGAGAAGGCCTGCAAGCTCCTGCAGTAGCAAGGTCTGGTGGAGGGGAGTACTGCAGGGCCCTCCTGGTAAGAATGGATGGGGGAGTCTGCTCCAGAAGGAGGTAACCTTCCCTGACCACCTGTAGTGCCCAAGTATCGGAGGTGATGGCTGGCCACCGATGGACAAACAAGATCAGACGTCCCACTGTGGGCTGCTGGACTCCTGGGGGTGGAGAGGCTATGCCCAAGGAGTCAAAAGCTCCCACCAGGCTGTGCCAGATCCGATGCTTGGGTCTTGGAGACTTCTGCTTACCCTTGTCCCTTGGCCATGCCCTTGGTCCCTTGGCCTACTGATCCTGCTGGGGAGGCCTGATACTGAGGGTAGTTTCCTTAAGCGCTTTCCTTCCTCGAGTAAGGGGGCTTTTCATTTGAGGCCTTCTATTGGGGAAGGGTAGCAGTCTTCTTTGAGAGCCTAGTCCTTATCAGAAACCCAGACTCCAACTCTGCCATGGGTTTGCCAAAGAGATTCTCTCCTTGGAATGGGACGTCGGCCAATTGGTCCTGAACTCATTGCTCCAGGTAGGACAACTGTAGCCAAGCCTGGCGTTGAACATCAATGCCTACCGCAGCTACTCTAATCGCCGAAGCAGTCATAGGCTGCTTGAGTCATGAACTTGGAGAACACTCTTGACAGCAGGACAGGCTCCGAAATCGCTGGAGGAGTTCCTCAGAGAGACCAGCCAAGAACATGGTGAGTTCCTTCACCATGTCCCTCAAGTGCATGCCCATGTACAGCTGGTATGCCTGAATCCAGCCGATGAGCATCAAGCCCTGGTAGCATTTTCGGCCCAGGGTGTCCAAGGTGTAGGCTTCCCTACCAAGTGGGCACCGAGGAGTACGTCTTCTGGCTCTTGAGCTGACGCATGGCCAACTCCACCACCATGGAGTTGTGTGGCAGTTGTGCTTTCTGGAAGCCCAGGCAAGCGGACCCGATACATCGAGTCCAGCCATCTGCTCAAAATGGGCACCGATGCCGGTGTTTCCCACATACGAAGGAGCAGGCATTCCAGGATCAGAGAACAGGCACCGTTTAATGCCTCCTCTGGAAGGGCCTCGTACTGAAGGATCTCGAGGTCCTCCATGCAAGGGTCCTCCTCCAACTCTGAGTCAAACGATAGCGCCTTTGACATGTCCTGAACGAAGCTGAGAAAGCCCATATCCTCCAGCAGGGACTGGTGCCAGGTATCGGAGAGAGCCTGGTCCAAGGGCACATCCTCGGTCTTCCTCCTCATAGTCAGTGGAGGAGTCGAGGCTGGGCTGGGGTGCAAGGTCAGGCCCCCGAGGCCAACCATCCATGCCCCTCTGAGGCTCTACAGGCGGAGCCACGGCAATTCATCAAGGAATATCACAGTCCTGAGGATCGGGACCGGGATCGAGACCAATGTCAAGGATCGACTACAGGCTAATGGTGTAAGAGGATCGGCTCGATGTCCATGGATGTCCTCAAGGTCGAAGCCCCAGTGATCAGGGCAGATGACCCAGCAGAACCGGGCATCAATTCCCACTGCTTAGCTATGAAGGCAGACAAGCTGCGCTTCAAGGCCACCATTCTGGTTTCCAATCCAGATGGCTCCGCATCCTTCGGCATAGGCACAGAGGATCTCAGGCCTGACACCAGCTCCAATGAGGGGGAGCCATTGATGGCCTCGGGGGTCCAAGACCAATCCCCATAGGTTGATGGTTCTTTGCAGGTGACCTTAGTAGGCCGCCCCCGCTCCAACTTGACCCCTCGGACTCACGGCATGGACTGCGGTACCGGGCATGGGACTTACCTGCCTTTCCCAACTTCTCCACGGACGCTGCCCTCGAGGATTATTTCTTCTTTTTGAGTTCCACCTCTGGGGTGCTCTGCTTGGAGAGCCCATGGCCTCAGTCAGAGACGGCGGGGTGACTTCAGGTCTCCGGGGTGCCGGAAAGCGGCTTGGAGCATGGTGTCACTGGAGACACTGGGCAGAATCTGACCTTTGGAAGATATTGTCGTGCTGCTGCTGACGACTCTTAATAGCTTTGGAGGACATCTTTTTACAGAGTCCACAAGCCAAAGGGTCATGGTCTGCCCTGAGGCAGCAGTCATGTGTGCCCATGAGAAATATGGTCCAGGAACACCGATCACACTTTTTGAAGCCTCTGGCAGAGGCCATGAGGGAAAAAGGGCCCCAGCAAGGTCGAAGACCCGAGGCTCTACCAGTGAAAAGGGTGCAAACCGCACCGGTAGAAAAAAATAAGGAGAAAATGAACCAGAGACACGATGCCGAGGCAAGCAAACTCAGGGGTAGGAAAAGGAACCAGTGCAACCAGGTATGGAAAACTTCCAAGAGGAAAAAACTGACTCTCTTTCCGGGGAATTCAGACGCACATCCGGTGGGCTTCACAGAAAAAAGGAAATTAAGGCATGACATCACCTTTGGGAGGGAAGGGGATCATGCATGTGTGGTGAATCTCCCAAAGGTTTTCTTTGAAAGCTTGGGAGAAGCTTCATGCAGGGCTTCGTCGGCATTGGTGTCAGCCATATGTGAGGACTGACTTCCTGCTTGTTCCCAGAGAACATGTTAGATGTGGGCTTGGAAGTTTAAGTTCTGGTCCAGGACTATGCAGAGGTATTTTATATGCTCTTTCACTTGCAGAGTTAGATTCGCTAAGTTGATTGTGGGTGGTTGGGTGAAGGAGGGTTCCTGGTTATGTAGAGGACTTCTGACTTGTTAGGAATGATATGCATCATCAAACGGTGGCTGTGAGGCATTGTTCAATTGCATAGTAGTCAGGGTTGAGGATGGTGAATGGTGTGTAGATTAAGATATGGTCGACGTACAGGTGGTCTGATATTTGACCACGGGATTGCAAGGGAGACCACAAAGAAGCCCTAAAGATATTAAAAAGAAAGGAAGAAAATATTGCCCCCACTGGAACCCCCAAGAGAAAGACAATTCCCTATCTACTACAACTTGTTGACATCTATCTATTAAATAGCATGAGTCAGTGGACAGAGTGGTGTGAAGACAGCACTACATTTTAAACTATGGCCTGTATGCAACCAAGATGGGTATACAGAGCAGGTATGATGGATTATAAGTACATGCGTCAAGTGCAATGAAGTCCAAGGTACTTAATATTTATACTGTGTGGGGGTGTAGGATTTATTGTGGAAGGCAGCATTTGCGAACCTATCCAGAATTTTGGATGTGGAGCTGTGACTTATGGCTGAGGTTTGCTTTCTGGACCAGGATGATGATTTGCCCTGGGGCTGTATGCAGAGATTTTGTTGATACGAAAGTCTAGTGGATAAAAAAAGATGTATTTTGTTCAGTTGGTTTGTCTCTTGCCCACACAAGTTGGCTGGCTAGAGAATACAGACAGATCTCTTTTTAATATAGTAGCTGATAAGGCAGAGAGGAGGACATTTTTGAAGGTATGACAACCTTTTATAACGATACTAAACCCCAGGAGGTATAGTGAAATACTTAATGAAGTTATAGTATGAATTCCAACTGCGAGGGGGATGGAAATGCAACTGTGTTGCTACAGTGTTGCTATTTGAATATACTGTTTAAACTCATTAAAATAAAACTGGGATATGGTTTCTTTCATAAATATTTAATACCTGACACTAAAATGTTAAATTGAGAACATTTATTTTCGCTAGATTTTGTGTGTGGCATTGTGAGTGTCTGCTAAGCCCTCTGCACTGTCCTGTGCATGCAATTTGAACACAGAATGTCTCTGACCCATCTCATATAATACAAATTTACTATTACTACTATTATCATTTGTATAGCGCTACAAGGCATACACAGCGCCGTACGTGCAGATGTACTGTAAGAGACAGTTCCTTTTCACCAGAACTTACAATCTAATTGGGAGCTATTCAATTCAAATGCTTGTTCACATCCACATATATGCACAATATGCCAACCTGTGCATTAGGGTGGTCAAAAAACAAACAGATAGATTTCAGTTCTCCAAAAGGCTGGTTTTGTTCTTTATCATATTTATAAACAAACACACAAAATTTTAATGAAAAACAACATTTAGAGGTCACCCTATTTGGCAGTTTTTGTGTCATCAGAACTAAACAGCAGACAACTGGAATGTCTGGTAAGGGTGGCCACTGAAGGTTTTGCACCATCTTTTTCTTTGTTTCTGCTGAGACTGTCATCAAAAAGGGCTAAGCCTGCCAAATGTTCAGAAAATGCAACAGCCTGGTTTGGGTAAGGCTTAAGAACTGATAACAATCTGATGTCATTGAGAGGAGTTCGGATTACAAATGATGCTTCATTCTGTTGTAAACAAGACTGACGAACAGCCAAATCTGTGATATTTTTCAACTCACGTGGAGTCATCCTGAACAGCATCTTAAAAAGGAATATTCTCAATACATAAATGTCTTTTCCCATCCATAAAATGTTCAGAATAGGACGACCTCTAAATGTTTCACAATCAGGCTAAAATTTCACAAGCAAGCAAGCTATCTCTAATTGGCAAAAATAAGCCTTGTGGAGAAATGATTCTACAAACATTAACTTTTTGCATGAGTTTGTGGACGAGTTTGTGGACCATCCTACTGCGCATTCAGTATGAGAGAATCTGTGGTGGTGGTGGTGGTGTGTACTGTCGAATCAATGCCGATTCCTGGCAACCGAGGAGCCCCTGCGCTTTCTTAGCGAAGTATGACAAAGTAGAAATCTGTACCCAAATCTAACACACTGGAAAGGGTAGTTACTCACCTGTAACAGGTGATCTCCAGGAACAGCAGGAATTTAGTCTTCACATATGGGTATCGTCAGTACTGACAGAGCCTGCGCGGGAACGCTCCCCAGCGTCCAATAGGAAAGCATTTGGGAGCATCCCACAGCGCCTGCGCGCTGCCTTCCCGCCTTTCTACCTCTCTTACTTCAGTTGAGTTTATAGCTGAGACCAAAGAAGAGGAGTAGAGAAAGAGAGATAGATAGAGACAACTCCTAGGGGAGGTGGGTGGGTTGTGAAGACTAAATTCCTGCTGTTCCCGGAGATCACCTGTTACAGGTAGTAACTATGCTATCTCCAGGAACAAGCAGGAATGTAGTCTTCACATATGGGGATTCCCCAGCTTATAGATGCCAAGGGAAAGACCCCAGCAAGCTGTGAACCCAGGTGAGATGGGTCATGCTTCCTCCCATGGACCTCTGGCATCAAACTTGGGACCAGCAGGTAGGAGTTGTATTAAGTATGAAAGAGATGCTGAAGAACAGCTTCGCCAAACGAGGCATCCTGACGGGGTCTTTGTCTAAGCAGTAGTGGGCTGTGAAGGTATGCACCAAACCCCAAGTAGCTGCTCTACAGATGTCGTCAATAGACACAGAACAAAGATTAGTCATCGAGGCTGCCATGGCTCTCACATTGCGAGCTGCGACATGGCTCTCAAGAGAAAGTCCTTTACTCTCATATGTAAAGGATATGCAATCCATTTAGATAAAGTTCTTTAGGAAACTGGAAGTCCCAAATGACTAGAGTCAAAAGCAACAAAAAGCTGAGAAGATTTTCTATGTTGCTTAGTTCTTTGAAGATAAAAGGCTAAGGCCCTTTTACAATCCAAAGTGTGACGATTCCTTTCTGCACTGGAGGAATGAGACCTAGCGAAGAAAATAGGAAGATAAATTGACTGGTTTAGATGAAAAGGTGAAACCACCTTTGGCATAAAGTGAGGGTGAGTACTGAGGACTACTTTATCATGGTGAAACCTTGTATAAGGAGGGTCAGCCACTAAAGCCTGCAGTTCACTAATGCGTCTTGCCGAAGTGATAGCAATTAGGAAGATCTTTATCTTTATTTTAACATTTGATAGACCGCTTTTCGTCGAAACAAAGCGGTGTACAATAAAAGGTTAGCAATGCAAAAACATGGAAAAGAACGCCATAGTAAGATAGGAAAGCAAAAGTACAATAAAGCATAGACAAGTAAAATAGACAAATGGGCCAAGACTTCCATGAGACATAATAACAAAACAAGGTAACAGGCCCAGACAGGGGAGGACAGGACAATGTATAAGTAAGCAGACACACACGGCTAACGGTAACATTAGGGGGGAACATCAGGAGAGAGATTAAAGGCTTGTTGAAACAGATGAGTTTTGAGTAATATCTTAAATTGAGGATAGGATTATTCTAATCGGAGTGGTGGTGGTAGTGCTTTCCACAGTACTGGACCCAGAAAGAAAAAAACTGCATGGCAGGTTTGTTCGAGATGAGCTTGTGACGGAGAGGGTAATGACAGGCGGTTAGTGTGGATAGAACGAAGCTGGCAGTAAGGGGTATGAAGAGAGATACGATCTGCAAGATATAAAGGGGTATTAGTGAAGATGACTTTCCATGAAAGAAACTTTAGGGTTGTAGTGGCTAAGGGTTCAAAGGGCGGTTTCATGAGCTGCCCGAGAACAAGATTTAGATCCCATGCCACCGGTGGGGTGGTTTAATGGGAGGTTTTGTTAAGAGTAAGCCTCTCATGAACCTTGACACAAGTGGATGAGAGGAAATAGGTTGTTCATCAAAAGGTTTGTGAAGAGCAGCAATAGCACTAAGATGGACTCTCACTGAATTGGATAGTTGGAGGAGATACTCCAGTAGCGACTCCACAGGTACCAAAAGGGGTTAAGCCCCTTTTGTGAACACCAGACAGAGAATCTTTTCCACTCAAAAGCGTAGGAACGCCTCGTGGAAGGTTTTCTGGAAGCCAGAAAGATATCTTTTACCTGCTGAGAGAGGCTGATATCCAAAAAATCTCAGCCTTCAGTAACCAGGCCCTGAGATGCAGGGACTAGGGATTCGGGTGCAGCAAGGATCCGTTCTCCTGGGAAAGGAGATCTGGCGCATTCCCCAACTCCAAAGGAGTGTTTGAGAAAGACGTAGAAGCAGAGGATACCACATTTGCCTTGGCCAACATGGAGCGATAAGTATCATACGACCTCTGTCTCTCTGAAGATTGAATAAACTTTCAGGAATGAGGGCAATGGGTGGGAAGGCATACAGGAAGTCCTGACCCCAGTGGAATAGGAAGGCATCCCTTTCCTGACAGTTGTAAGCCGGGATTCTGAAACAGAATCGGGGAAGTTTGGCATTCTGTGGACTTGCAGAGGTCTATATCTGGTGTTCCCCAGATTTGAAACACTCGAGCAAGGTGGTCTGAGTGGAGAGACCACTTGTGTGGCAGCAGTATTCGACTGAGTTTGTCTGTCCATGAATTTTGAATGCCTGAAAGGTATACCGCAAGACGGTGGATTTGAAGCTCTCTTGCGAGGGCCCACAGTCACAAAGCTTCGTTGCATAGCGACAGAGAGCCCGATCCGCCTTGCTTGTTCAGATAGAACATGGCTACCTGATTGTCAGTTTGGACCAGAACTGTCTTGTGGCTGAGATGGACCTGAAATATTCGAATAGCATTGAAAATTGCTCTCAGCTCTAGGAGGTTTATGTGAAGAGAAGTCTCCTGTGGGGTCCAAAGACCCTGAGTTGAGAGATCGTGCAAGTGGGCCCCCAAACCACTTGGACGCATCTGTTAGGGTGGCTTGGCACAGAAGCTGCTGGAAAGGAGAGTCTACGAGGAGGTTTTCCAGTGATTGTCACCATTGCAGGGATGAAATTAGACGTGTGGGGTTTATCATTTCGTCCGTTAGCCCACCCGAGGCTGCTCGCATCTGAAGGCGAGCATAGGGAACCACATGGACAGTGGATGCCATATGCCACAGAAGCTGAAGCATCTCCCGAGCAGTCAGGAAGACCTTCATAGCTGCTTGGGATGCCAGCTGTATTATACATAGACAGCGTGGCTGTGGCAGGAAAGCTTTTGACTGCCATGGTTCTAGACAAGCCCCTATGAACTCGAGAGATTGAGAGGGGGTGAAATGGGATTGGTCATAAACCTCCCAAACTCTCAAGTATTGAAGGATTCTCATTGTTCGAGAAAGAGTGAAGATGGCCTCTGGGACTGTTGATGCTCGAATGAGCCAATCGTCTAATTAAGGGAAAACAAATATTCCTAGAGTTCTCAGAAATGCTGCTACCACTGTCATGCATTTTGTGAAGACTCTCGGGGCACAGGCCAGACCAAAAGGAAGAACTCTGTACTGGAAGTATCTTCCATGGACCAGGAATCGAAGGAACTTCCTATGATTTGCGTGGATGAGAATATGCGTGTACGCATCTTTTAGATCTAGAGAACATAGCCAGTCCTGACTCTGAAGGTATGGTAGGAGTGTTCCGAGGGAGATCATTTTGAACTTTTCTCGGAACAGATATTTGTTTAATTCTCTGAGGTCCAGTATACGTCTGTGTCCCCCTGTTTTCTTTGCAATAAGAAAATAGGGGGAGTAGAACCCCGTACCATGTTGGGATATGGGTACTTCTTCTATTGCTCCTTGAGCGAGAAGTGATGTGACCCTCCTGCCACAAGAGGCCGGTGGCAGGGACCTGAGAATTGAACTGTTTGATTATTGTAGGTGGGGGCATGTTGAGAAAGTGAAGCTTGTACCCCAGTCGTACAATGGACAGAGTCCAGTTTTCTGATGTTATTTGTTGCCATCTTTTGGCAAAATGGCATAACCTGCCTGGAATGGTTAAGGGTTCTGGTCCTTTCAGGGGCAGATTGACTAAGTTCTCTAGGTAAGAGTCAAAGCCCCTGAGGAGGCTGAGTCTGCTGGGCCGGTTGAGCTCTTTGAGCTTGCGGCTTTCTTTGTTGTCTGTTCTGTTGTTGCCCCTTTTGGGGAACATGACTGGACAATGGCCCAAATGGGGGTATGATTGGTAAAACCTCTTTTTCTGTTGAAAAAGGGTTTCTTGAATGACTTTTTCTTTGCTGGGCTGGCTGTAGACTTTGATAGTCTGTTCAAGGTAGTATTTTCAGATTCAAGCTGATTAGCCTTGTCCTGCCAGTCCTTGCCAAAGAGATTTTCTCCTGTACAAGGAATGGTTCCCAGATTGCCTTGCACCCACTGCTCTAAGTTTGATGCCTGAAGCCAGGCAATATGACGTGCACCTATGGAGATAGCAGAGGTTCTGCTTATGCATTCAAAGCAATCAAAGGTTGCACGTTTCATGAATTTAGAGATATTCTGGGCATGCTTAACCAGGGTAAGGAAAATTTCCCTTTTGTCCTCAGACATATTAGGGCTCATGAGCTCTAAGTCACGTGTCACCCATATAAAGAATGTAGGAACTGATCTTGGCTGATAACATGAAGGATTGGAAGCATCGACGCCCAAAGGCATCGAATGTTCTCGATTCCCGGCCTGGGGGATTAGAAGAATGCATTTTAGCACTCTTAATTCTACGCAAGGCCGATTCCACTACCATTGAATGGTGTGGTAACAGTCTTTTGAAAGCCAGGACAGCTTGGCACTCGGTACATGGTATCGAGGTGTCAGGAATGTGGAGACACCGTTAAAGGAGTTTCCCACATCCTTAACATAAGATCATGTAAGATCTTGTGAATGGGAAATGTAGCTGCTTCCTTAGGAGCCATAGGATATTGTAGCATTCTTAATTCTTCAGCCCTAGGTTCATTTTCTGGAATCACCGTGATTGAAAGACCTTTGGCTATATCACGTATGAAATCCTGGAAGGATATGTCTTCTGGAGGAGACATTCTGCGTTAAGGAGAAGGAGTTGGATCCTCTGGTAGGATGGCTCTAGTACCAATAGAGTCATCAGAATCATCGGAATCGGAAGATTCGAAGTATCTCAGTGACCGGTGTTCGTGCAACGCTTGGAACTAGTACCGCTCAAAGTCGGTATCAGGGTGTCTCGGTACCGGCCCTTCGATGCCTGAGATAGACTCGAGGCTCGGCATGGGCGGAAGCATACCTGTCGAGGCAGGTGCACTCGGTACTGGCACCGATGTCGGTACCGATACCTGTGGAACCGTCTGTAGCGGTTTTAGCTGTACCAAAGCTGCTAAGAGGGTCGCTAGACTGCATTCGCTAGCGAGGATTCTCTTATCCATTGCTCCTGCCGATGCCTGGGTGTCGGTACCAGTGGAAGTGGCACCAGTAGTTCTGCAGAGGTGGAAGCCTCTGGAACATCCTGAAGCCCTGTTAATGCTTTGGAGACCAAAGACTCCCACCGGGGCTGTTTTGTCGGTGAACTTTCCTCGAGAGCAACGCCAGTGGCATCTCGATGCTTAGAAGGAGATCTACCCTATGAGGCCTGGCTAGCCTTGGAAGACTTAAGTTTAGTTACCTGAGATCCATGGGAGGAAGATGAAGCTCTGGAAAATGTCAATGCAACTGACATCGTATCCGCGGCAAAAAGGGTACCGTGTTTTGCAGCTCTATTCTGCAGGCCCCTTTTGGTCATTTTTCTGCAGGAGACACACTCCAATGGACCTAAACATTTAAGACACCAATCATGGGTGTCGGTGACGGATAAAGTACCGCCACAGTTAGAACATTTCTTGAAACCACTAGCTGGCTTCTCCATGTTTGAAGAAAAGTGGACCTAGTGCCCAAAACGGCGCCTAGCACCGAAAGGGGAGAGGCCCCTGAAAGAAAAAAATCTTTTAGAAAGCTAGTTTTTTGTTTTTTTTTAAAAAAGAAGAAAAGAGAACCGGCGGTACCAGTAGGCGTCGAATGAAGGCAGACGCGACCACAAAAAAACAAAAGAATAAATTTTCTGCAGTGACAGGGTACACGTCCTGTCGGCTCCGCGGAAAACAAAGAACTGAAGTGAGAGAGGTAGAAAGGCGGGAAGACAGCACGCAGGCACTGTGGGATGCTACCAAAAGCTTTCCTATTGGACACTGGGGAGCGTTCCCGCGCAGGCTCCATCGGTACCGACAATACCCATATGTGAAGACTACATTCCTGCTTGTTCCTGGAGATAATCTGTTACATTCTGCTATATAATTGAGCAATTCCACAAAACACAGGCCCTGAAGCAGAGCTCAACAAAATCTTGGGTGTCAGGTCACCATGGTGACTATAAGTTGCATCCTGGCACCCCAGATTTGATTGCCTTCATCCCACTGCCATACCTGATGTCTCATTGTGAACAGCTCTGCATGTAGTTCAAGCCGTACTGTGAAGGACGCTTGCTAACCTCACTGTTTCAAGTCTCAGTGAGATCAGCAAACAGTGAGGTTAAAGAAAAATTAGACCTATCTGCCATTTATTGTTCCTTGAGGAACTCCAGTCCAGTCCCGCACCTCTGGGTAGTGTACCTCCTCTCGCAGCTTGGAGACTGGGCATGACAGAATCTTGAAGTCACCATACATATACTGCTGGCACCTCCCACCAGCCCCAGCTACCTATAGACAAACAGAACTAAAGGAGCAATAAATAAGTAGCACAATTGTTAACTAAATACTTTAACCAAATATACAACCCAATTGCTCCCTCCTGCTAACAGAGGAGACTATTCCCTCCATTGCAGGAGAAGATCTGAAAACATCCGAAGAAAGATAAAGATAAATATAAAAAGAGGCCACGCAACACCGTGCCACCAGAAGAAAAGTAGTAATAGCCGGCAAAAGTTAACTCGAGCCGCACTAAGCTAGCAATTATCACACACTTCGACTGCAGATATCGCAATTAAAACAAGCTGTGAATTGTCTACCCAGGTGGGATTCGGGATTGGACTGGAGTTCCTCAAGGAACAATAATTAGCAGGTAAGTCTAATTTCTCTTTCCTTATTGTCCCCTCCATTCCAGTCCCGCACCTCTGGGATGTAACAGAGCAGTAACTTAATGGGAGGGACCTGTCAAACCAGCTCGCAAAACTGCCAATCCGAAGCAGGCATCCCCTGTTGCCTGAATGCCCAGCCGATAATGCTTACTGAAGGTATGCAAAGACCACCACGCAGCCACCTTGCATATTTCAACCGGAGGAACTAAAGTATACGCCACCCAAGAAGTAGCTTGAGCCCTGGTCGAATGCGCTCGCAAACCTACAGGGACCTGATGACCCTGTAAAATATAAGCTGAAGAAATTGCTTCCCGAACCCATCTGGAAATGGAAGTCTTTGCCACCTCTTCGCCCTTATGCGGCCCTCCAAAGAGGAGCAACTGATCAGACTTGCGGAAAGGTTCCGATGCCCTAAGATGACGACGTAGTACCCTTTTTACATCTAGTAAGCGGAGAACGCGGTCCAAAACACTATTCTCCTCCCCCCGCAAGATGGGCAATGACACTGACTGACTCACATGAAATGCTGACACTACCTTCGGCAGAAAGGATAGTACCAGACGTACCACCACCTTATCCCGAAAGAAGGTAAGAAAAGGCTCCCGACAAGAGAGAGCCTGCAACTACGAGATTCGTAGCACCGAACAGATTGCCACGAGAAAGACAACCTTCAAAGTTAAATCCTTCAATGAAGCCTGACAAAGGCTCAAATGGCTTCCTTGTTAACGCCCCTAACACCAAATTCAGGTCCCAGGAAGGGATCAACATTCTTCTTGGAGGACGAAGACGAGAGACCGCCCGCAGGAAACGTAAAACATCCGGGTGGGAAACTAAAGGAACACCCTGAACCTTACCTCGATAACAAGTAATAGCCGCCAGATGGACGCTTAACGAACTGGACACTAACCCCTCATCAAAGCCATCTTGCAAGAAAGCCAACACTTCTGGAATAGAAGCTGATGTCGGACGTGCCTTTCTTGTCTCACACCGAGCCTCAAAAATACGCCAGACGCGCACATAGGCTAGAGAAGTCGACTTTTTTCTGGCTGAAAGCAAAGTAGAGATCACAGCTCCGGAATAGCCCTTTTTTTTTTAAATTTTTTAATTTTTTTTTATTAGCCTCGCCCTTTCAATAGCCAGGCCGTAAGCAAGAATCGATCCACTTGCGGGCATTCGCAGCGGCCCCTGAAGAAGATGATCGTCCTGCACCAGCAGCCGCCAGGGACGCCCGTCCAGAAGATGCACTAAATCGGTGTACCACGGACATCACGGCCAATCCGGAGCGATTAGGAGAATGCGCCCGCGATGGGACGCAATATGTTGAACTACTCACCTTATGAGAGCCCAAGGACGAAACACAGAGTAGTCCCTCCGTGGGCCACCGTTGCAACAGGGCATCCAGACCCTCAGACATCCTTTCTCGCCTCCTGCTGCAAAACGAACTCGCCATCAGATCCATCATGGATGGTCCCCACATCCTGACTATCTGTGCGAAGACTTCTGCATGAAGTCTTTCACAGAGTTGAAACACTCCTTACCTCCCTAACTAACGCACTCATCAGCGGGATAGATAACATCAGGATGGGTTTCGCGCTAATCTTCCTTGACATCGCCGTGGCGTTCGACTCAGTCCACCATAACCAACTCCTAACCAGACTCCATGAGAAGGGAATCCAAAGTCTAGCATGGGACTGGTGCAAATCCTACCTAGAAGACCGATGGCAAAAAGTCCGGATTGGCTCCAATACACCTGAACCTTTCCAGCAAAAGCAAGGACTACCCCAGGGCTCCTCCCTATCTGCGCTGCTCTTTAACATATACATGCAGCCAATTTGTGAAATCACCCGTTCCTTTGGCATATCTTGCCTCATCCATGCAGACGATGTGCTGATGTTTACACCTATCAGTGTCACGTGTCCTGATTATACCGCCTTAATCGACTGCTTCAATGCAATAACAGACTGGCTTCTCAATCAGAACCAGAGAATAAACTTCAAAAAACAGAGGTCCTTATCATTACAAAAAACGAATGCTTCTCACCCCCTGCAACCCTAAGAGTAAGAGATGCGGAACTGCCAATCAAGTCCACCATACGCTACCTGGGGGTGACACTGGATCAGCAGCTAGACTTCAAAGAGCACATAAAACGCACTGTAAAGACCATCTATTACAAGATCAAGACCCTTCGACACCTGAGACCCATGTTGGACCCAGAGAACTTCATTACAATATTCCAAGCGCTAGTTACACCCCACTTTGACTACGCGAACATTATATTCCATGGCCTCCCCAAGAATACGCTAAACCCACTACAATTAGCTATGAATGCCGCTGCCCGCATCTTATATGGAGCTTCAAGGAAAGACCACATAACCCCCATCTTGAAGGATTTACACTGGCTTCCAATAAGTTGCAGGATCTCATATAAAGCACTGCTCATTACATTTAAGTCCATGGAGGAGGAGTAGCCTAGTGGTTGGGGCAAGGTACTTCAGGCCGGAAGGTCAGGGGTTCAAATCCCACTAGAGGACAGCAACCTTGGGCCGGAAGGACTGGGGTTTCTAGTCCCACAGATGCTCCTTGTGGTCTTGGGCAAGCCACTTAACCCTCCATTGCCCATGTTCCCTGTAAGTATTTGTATGTGTCTCATATCCCCACGTGTTAAATGTATCCCTCAATTGTGTTGTGACCGCTTTGATTGAAGGATAAGGCGGTATACAAAACTGTCTAAATAAATAAAATAAATAAATATATCTCCCTCCTCAATCTCATCTCATCTCACTCTCACCTCCAACAATAGATCCAGGAGACCATTAGCCACCAACACCCTAACTTATCCTGAAGCAAACCATAAAATGTGCACAATCAACAAACAATAGAGCATTTGCGTACTACACCCCCAAATGCTGGAACAACCTCCCTCACAGCATCAGGTCGATCAGAGACCTCATGCAATTCAGAAAAGCCATTAAGCTCCATCTGTTCCTTAAGCACTTCGCACAACCCAACAACGCTGCCTCTCCTCCCCCTCCACAACCCAATCCTTTACTTTGACATAGTAATTATACAATTTACAGAATATGTAACACAGTCCAGAGAAAATCTCGTGCAAACAATTGTAACACTTCCAAATGTACTTTACTAAATAGAACACCAACATTGTAAATAGAACTCCAACCATTATTACTCACTACTATTAATGTACATAGTTCCCCCAGTTCAAATCCATGTTATTATCCCTGTTATATGTGAATTCAGGACAGAATTGTTCCTGTCAGAGTATATTGTTAAATGTAAACCGCACTGATAATAAAGAGCGTGGTATATAAGAACTGTTAAATAAATAAATAAATAAAATGAAGCTCCCATTCTCTGGGATCCATGTGCACTCGGCTGAGATAGTCCGCTGTCACAATGTCCACTCATGCAATGTGCGTTGCGGAAAGTACCTGAAATTGAGGTTCCACCCAATTGAACAAGTTTTCTGCTTCCTTTTCCAGAACTGCACTGCCCGTACCGCCCTGCCGGTTGACGTACGCCACCGCGGAGGCATTTTCCGACAAGACTTGAACCGACCGACCCAGGAGATTGGCTTCGCTATCGCTCTCAACTCCAGCCAACTGATCGACCACTGAGCTTCCTGAGCGGTCCAACATCCTTGTGCGAACAATTCCCCGCAATGAGCCCCCCAACCCGACAAACTGGCGTCGGTCAGGACCGGAACCCACTCCGGCTGCTCGATAGGCATGCCTGCTGCTAAACTTTCTGGACGAAGCCACCAGCGAAGGGCCTTCTTGACCCCTCCTGGACAGGGTAGGCATCTTGTCAGAGATTCCTCCTGATGAGACCAGCGACGAAGTAAAGACCTCTGCAACGGTCACATGTTGCCCTCGCCCAAGGCACTACCTCCAGAGTTGCTGCCATTGTCCCCAGAACCTGAAGATACTGCCAAGCCATTGGTGCCTCGCATTTCAAAAAACTGCATACCAATGACCGAAGCTTTTGGGCTTGGTGCTGCGGTAGAAACACTAAACCCACTCGTGTGTTGAACCGAACTCCCAAATATTCCAGAACTTGAGAGGGTAGCAGCTGGCTCTTGGCCACATTGATACCCAGCTGAGGCTTTCCAGAAGCTATACCATGCTGGCCGTAGCCTGCACACTCTCTGACCTGGACATCGCTCAGATGAGCCAGTCGTCGAGATAAGGATGTACCAACACCCCTTCTTTGCGCAATGCCGCCACCACTACTACCATTACCTTGGTGAAAGTTCGAGGCGCTGTAGCGAGACAGACTGGTAATGCCTGAAACTGAAACTGTCCTTGAGCTACCGCAAAGCGAAGAAATCTCTGATGGGCCGCCCTGATTGGAATGGGGAGATACGCTTCGGTGAGATCCAAAGAAGTCAGGAACTCTCCCTTTCGCACTGCCACGATGACTGACCGCAACGTTTCCATGTGAAAGTGAGGTACCCAAAGGGCTCGGTTCACTCCCTTGAGATCCAAAATAGGACGAAATGACCCGTCTTTTTTGGGAACCACGAAATAAATGGAGTAACGACCGCAACCTAGATGGTCTGGCGGCACTGGAAACACTGCTCTCAGCCGCAACAACCGAGCGAGTGTTTTTGCCACCACCTCCACCTTGTTTCTTCCCCTGCATGGAGACAGAACAAAGGAATTGGTTATCGGTCAGGCAAATTCGAGAGCATGCCCTTCACGAATGATCTCCAAAACACGCAATCATCCCCCTACGGCTTGAACTGTCGCCTGGGCCCTCCTCGCTTCATTGGGATTTTTTGAAACCTGAGGATGAGGGATTGGTGAAGCCTCTGCCAGCTCCCCAAAATTCTCTGAAGGCTTGATCCTGAGAAGAAAACCTACCCCCCTTTGGAAATTTCCCAGTCTGGAAGTTCGAAAACGTCAAAAATCACGCACCTGCCCTTGCGAAGGAATTGGAGCCCGACCAGGTCTTGGTTTATCTTCCAGCATGAGACCACTTTTGGATTCCCCTAAGTCCTTGACCAACTTGTCCAAATCTTCTCCAAACTACAGCTTCCCCTTGAACGGGAGCTTACTAAGACGAAACTTGGAGGAACTATCAGCTGCCCAATTCCGAAGCCAAAGATAACGTCAAGCCGCCACCAGTGACGCCATGCTATTAGAAAGACCTCTAATGAGGTCGTAATGCAGATCTGCGAGATAAGCCGCTCCAGATTCCAGCCTGGCTATGTCCGCCACCTGCTCCTGCGAATGTTCTGCATCACAGACACGCTCTTGCTACCCAAGTTCCACAAATGGACGCTTGAAGAGATAAGGCACTGACTTTGAAGGCCTGCTTTAACAAGGAATCTATTTTGCGGTCCTGTCCATCTTTCAGAGCCACACTGCCCTCTACTGGAATGGTCATCTTCTTAGTGACTGCTTACACAGCGACATCCACACGGGGAGAACAAAATGATTCCCTCTCCCAATCTGGCAAAGGATACAGTCGCTTCATGGAGTGGACTCCCCTTAGACTTGACTCCAGAAGGTCCCACTCATCTTGAATCATCTGCCTTATCATACAGTGGACCGGAAAAAACGCCTGCTTAATACTTACTGCTTGGATGATAGGATCCTCCACCGACTCCTCTTCCACCGTTTGATCAACCATCAGATTAAGAGCCTGAAGGGACTCCGTAATCAAAGCTTTTAACTCCTCCTTGCAAAATAATCGAATGATCCATGTCTGGTCCTCCGGCTCTGGAATCTCCCCTTCCTCAAGATCCTCTCCAGCTACATCTTCTAAATCCTCACCATCAAGCCAGTCAAAGGAGGGTGATCTTCTACAGATCGAGCCCTCTTTGCTGGCCTTCCTACGGAAACCTCAGTCTTCTCCGTTGCATCCCCCGCGCCTCCGGCTGCGTCCCCTTGTTGCCGCAGACAATTGGCTTGATGTAAACAGGAGCACAAAATCTGGGGAGAAGCCAGGAAAAGTCAGCCTCCTACCACAGAAGGTACCATAGCAACTGAAACTGACAGGACCGCTGCTTGTGGAGAGACCGTAGCCTCCGACAGGGCACTCACCTCCACGGAGACCTGAGCCCCTTGCGTTGCCGAAGATGGCCCTTCCGTGGACTTATCCTGAAGTTCCTGCTCCATGTTCAGGGCTTCAGTGGCACAGCCACGGCACACCCCGGCTCCGGATGCCGCAGACAAGACACTGCAGGCATGGAGTCATGAGCCTTAAAAGCCCTATATGCCTAAAAAAAGAAAACACAGCAGACAGAATTCCTCCTCTTCTACCTTTTTTCTTTTTACTTTTTGCTTAACACAGGTAACCAACTGCAAACAAGGAAAAATAATGACGGCCCCCAAACCAAAAACGCAAAAAAAAGAAAAAAAAAATGGACGCAGAACACTGAAGAGAAGAAAAAATAAAAGCCAAAAAGGAAACCTGAGGCAGCAACGAAAAGAGCCGAAAAAATGCGAGAACTAGGCCGCACCGCTGTTGCCTTACTGAAATTCACCACGGGCTGTGCATGTAGCAGCAAGCCGCGTCTGTGGGACCCCCCAGAAACTCGCCACTGGCCGCACTCACCTCTGGGCTGTCGGCGTCGCAGAAATCGCCAGGAAAACAGCCGGTCTGTCAGCGCTCCTCAAACCTGACGACCGAAGCGGCAGCGCGTTTTAAGTCCCTTTGCTGGCTCCTGTGTCCCCGATACGATCAGGAGCCGGCCGAAACGGAGAAAACCTCCACAATCAAATCAGCTCCCCTCCGTCCAGTCCTGGAGGGGAGTGAAGACAAAAACGATGTTTAGAGGAGGACCAGAACGGAAAGTCTCCTCCCAATGCTCCCTTCTCTGCCTGAATCCATTTTTTTTTTTTAAACAATCTTAACTACGCTGACCCCAAACAAACAAAAACCAAAGGGGAGAAATAAATCAAGACATGAAACTGCCAAATCTGTCCTAAAATCTAGCTCCTTATTTGTCACTCCATTGAGCCCAGCACCTAGGCTCACTACCACCTTCCACTGCTTGGAGACTGAGCACACTGGGGCTGGTGGGAGGTGCCAGCAGTATATGTATGGTGACGTCAAGATTCTGTCATGCCCAGTCTCCAAACTACCCAGAGGTGCAGGACTGGAGGGACGATAAAGAGCAAGCTTCCTTCACAGTGCAGCTCAAATTACACACAGTGAAAAAGTGAACAATAGTAAGAGATCGGGTGATGGGGGGAGGGGTAAGAGAGAGAGAGTACACGGACATCAGGTAATGGACTGGGGGGGGGAAGAGAAAGACAAACAATGAGTGGGGCTTGGGGCGGGGGATGAAGAGAGAGAAAGAATAAGTAATGGCTGGGAGTGCTATGAGAGAGACCAACCCTGGTTGGTGACTGGAGGGGAGGCTATGAGATAGTTTTCTTTTTGCTTCACGTATTAAAAGGCCATCGTAATGTGTGAAGTAAAAAAGGAAATTGTCTCAGGTGCAGCTATAAAGGGTCACCAATATAGCGTAGTTACTCACCTGTAACAGGTGTTCTCCAGGGAAAGCAGGAATCAGTCCTCACTTAGGGGTGATGTCGGCACCCACGGAGACCACATGAAGCAATTCCGCAGCTTTAAAAGAAAGCCTTTGGGATTCCTGCCACGCATGTATGGTCCTCTTCCCGCCCAAGGGTGCCATCTTGTTCAGTCAGGTCCCTTAGCTTGAGCCCTACCAAGCAGATAGCAAGGGAAGGATAAAAATCCAGCAACTCATCAGGGGAGATGGGAAGGTAGTGAGGACTGAAACCTGCTGCCCCTGGAGAACACCTCTTACAGGTGAGTAACTACGCTTTCTCCAGGAGCAAGCAGGAAGGCAGTCCTCACTTATGGGACTTCCCAGCTATAGGCTACGGAACCTGTAAACAAGAAACGCCTCCGCGAGGTCATGAGCAGAAGCCGATGCCCGAAGCCGCCAGAGTCCTCGGGGCGAAGCCGCCAGAGTCCTTGGTAGCCGTGAAGAAGGGTCAGAGGGCAGGAGTTGCTTATACCCCGAACAGATTACCGAGTACAGCCTAGACGAAGGCGCTGTCCTGATGGGACTCCCTCTCCAGGCAGTAATGAGCAGCGAAGGTGTTCGCTGAAGACCAGGTCAACGCCCGACAGATGTCTCGGAAGAGCACTGAACGCAGCAAGGCCACCGAAGCCGCCTTGGCTCAGACACTGTGTGTGGTGACTCCTCGATCAAAAGGGGCGTCCGCCTTCATATGGACGAAGGCGATGCAGTCTGCCACCCAAACAGAGAGGGTGTGCTTGGTGATTGCCTGCCCTAGTCGATTGGGATCGTAAGTCACAAAGAGTCGGACAGATTTGCGATGAGCCTGGGTGTGCTGCAGATAGAAGGCAAGAGCCCTTTTGCAGTCAAGTGTATGGCGCGCCACCGACGCCTGGTTGGCATGGGGTCTCGGGAAGAAAGTCGGTAAGACTCTCTCCTGGTTGAGATGGAAATCCGAAACAATCTTTGGCAGGAACTTGGGGTGGGTACCAAAGACTATCCTATTCCTATAGAATCTAGTATAAGGGGCATCAGCCATCAGAGCCTGGAGCTCACTGACCCAGCAGGCCGAGGTCAGAGCCACCAAGAAGATCACCTTCCAGGATAGGTGCCGGATCGAGCACATCGACATTGGCTCAAAGGGTGAATGCATAAGCTCCATCAGCACTACGTTCAGGTCCCAGTCCGCTAGGGGAGGTCAGATGGGCAGCTTGGACAGCAAGAGATCCCGCATAAAGCGGGAAACCAAGGGCTGCCACGAGAGGGTTTTTCCCTTGACGGGGGAGGTGGTTCGCTGAGATGGCGCTCAGGTGCACCCTGATGGAATTCGACTTTAGGTCTTCATTTCGAGAGGTGGAGGAGGTACTGAAGGACCCACCGAGTGGGGCAAGAGAATCGGTCGATCCAGAGCTTGGAGCACCAGACCAAGAAGCGTCGCCACTTGAAAGCGTAAGCTCTCCTAGTTGAGGTCTTCCTCGATGTGAGGAGGACCTCCTCCAGAAGGGCTAGCGGTGCTAGAGAGATCTGTTCAGCTGCCACGCCATGAGATAAGGCGGCTAGGTTCGGATGCAATACTCCTCTCCTCCTGCGTTAGCAGGCCCGGGACACAGTCTAGGGGAACTGGAGGCTCCATCAACAGCTGGAGCAGGAACGGGAACCATGGCTGTCGAGGCCACGAGGGAACTACGAGGATCATCGATGCCCGGTCCCACTGAGCATTGCGGAGGATCCTCACGATTAGAGGAGTGGGAGGGAATGCATAAAGCAGGTCAGAGGACCAGTTCAAAACGAACGCATCCAGACCCTCCCTGCTAGGGGGCGGTACAGGGCCGCAGAAGTGAGGAAGCTGTGCGTTCGAGGGGCTGACAAATAGGTCCATGGCAGGGGTCCCCAACTGATGAAACAGCCAGCTGACCACCCCCAGATCTAGACGCCATTCGTGAGGGCGGAGGATTCTGCTGAGTTTGTCCGCGAGGACATTCTCCTGGCCTGGGAGGTAGACCACCCTAACGGTCATCTCCCGGCGGAAGGTGAAGGAAGAGAGGAGGACCGCTTCCCGGCAGAGGGATCGTGATCCTGTGCCCCCTTCCTTGCTTATGTAGAACATCGCCACTCAGTTGTCGGTTTGCACGAGCACCAACCTCCCCTTGAGGTGAGCCTTTAAGGCCCTCAGGGCCCACTGAACCGCCCAGAGCTCGAGCAACTTTATCTGCTGCTGAGCCTCCTCGGGCAACCAGTGCCCCTGTGTGCCCAATGCACCGCAGTGGGCTCCCCATCCCAGCAGGGAGGCAACTGTTATCAGCACTATGTTGTGCTACGGGGTCTCGAAAAGCAACCCCTGGAGAAGGTTGCGGGGGTTCCGTCACCATCCAGGGACAGGCGAAGGCTGTGGGAGACCCTTACGGGGTTCCCTGAGGTGGCTGACGGATGGGCTCCACTGGACGCTGAGGCACCACTGACCTGTCCACATGTGTAGGTGGGCGTGGGGAACTACATGGAAGGTGGAGGCCATGTGGCCCAGGAGACACAGCATATTTCGGGCCGTGACCTGAGGGGTGCTCTGGACCTGAGTTGCCAGGGCTTGAAGGCGGTTGGTGCGGTCCGCTAGTAGAAATGCAGTCGCCCGCTGAGTATAGAGGCATGTGCCAATGAACTCTAAGGTCTGCACAGGTTCATTGTGGGACTTGGGGTAGTTGACCAAGAAACCCAGGCAGTGGGACTTGGGGTAGTTGACCAAGAAACCCAGGCACTGGAGCAGGAGGATCATACGCGATGCCGCTAGGCGAGTCTCCTCGACCAAGGGACCCATGACACGCCAGTCATCGAGGTAGGGGAAGACCAGTATGCCCTGACGCCTGAGACAGGTGGCAACCATGGAGAGGCATTTTGTGAAGACCCTCGGGGCGGACGCAAGGGAGCACCCTGTACTGGAAGTGCTCTCCCCGCATCCTGAAGCGTGGGTACTGCCTGTGCTGAAGGTGAATCAAAATGTGGGCGTAAGTGTCCTTTAGGTTCGAGGAGCACAGCCAGTCACCCTGCCGGAGGAAGAGCAGCAGAACTCCAAGAGATGACATCTTGAACTTCTCCCGCACCGAGAACTTGTTTAAACTTTTGGAGGTCGAGGATGGGCCGCAGACCCCCCCCCCCCCGTCTTCTTTGGGACGAGGAAGTACTGGGAATAGAAGCCCCAACCACGGAGGTGCGATGGCACCTTCTCGACCGCCCGCTGGGCGAAAAAGTTGGCTAATTCCCGCTGCAGGAAGACCTGGTAAGCAGGAAGCCGAAGAGGTTCCACCGGGGAAAAGGGAGGGGGACATCTGTCCAAGTGTAAGCGATAGCTGTCCAGACGACCTAGGCGTCCGAGGTGATGGAAGCCCACTGAGGGGCGAAGGAGGACAGGCATCCCCCCCAATGGCTGCTGAGTGGCTGGGGGGGGGGGGCGCGAGAGGCTATGCGAATGGCATCAAAACCCCTGTGTGGATTGCGGCAGAGCCGGGGTTTGGGCCTTGGGCCCTTTCAGTTTTCAATGACCCTGGCCGAACTTCCCTTGTGCCAGTGTGGATGCGTGGGAGTAGGCAGGTATGGCGGCTAGTCACGGTAAGGAAGGCCTTTCCTTCGGAAGAAAGACTTTTTGGCTTGTTGCTTCTTCCGAGAGAGGGTGGAGGTCTTGCGTGAGAGACAGGTTCTGGTGACAAACTGAGTCTCTATCTCCGCGGCCTTGTCTTCCATTGCCTTGCCAAAAAGCTGCTCACCGAGGCAGGGCACATCCAGGAGTTTCTCCTGCACCCACTGCTCCAAATCTGAGGACTGGAGCCATGCTTGGCAACGGGCTCAGATACCCATGGCCGCCACTCGAGCCAAGGACTCAAAACCATCGTAGGCGGCGCGGGAGAGGTATTTGGAACTGTCCGCTACAGACTTCAGCAGGGTGCCAATTGAGGGGTTCGCCCCTGAAGCCCGAGAAGAAACCCCAGAGCTCCTTGGCCAAGTCGCGCAAGAACATACCCATGTATAATTGGTATGCCTGAATGCGACAAGAAAGCATGGATCCATGATAGGCCTTGCGACCTAGGGTGTCGACGGTTCTCAACACCCGGCCCTGGGGAATCGAAGAGTGCGACTTTGGGCTCTTTTGCTTTCTCATGGCTGATTCCACCACCATGGAAGTGTGGGGGAGCTGGGTTTTCCTGAACCCAGGGCTGCGATGTACCCTGTATATGGTGCTGAGGCGCTTACTCACAAAGGGAACCGAGGAGTGTGCCTCCCACATGTGGAGTAGCAGCCTAGACAGGATGAGAGGAACCAGGACAGTAAGAGACTCCCTAGGGGGGGGACTCGTACTGTAGAATGTCGAGTTCGAGGGTCCTCCTCGGCCTGGGTAGCCAGGTTAAGAGTCTGCGCCATATCCCGAATGAACACGAGGAAGGAAGTGTCCTCGGGTGGTGAGCACCGTTGAAATGCAGGTGGGGATGGGTCCGAGAGAAGATCTCGAAGGGCACGGGTTTCTGGGGAGGTGTCCCCATCGGACTCCCAGTCCGAGAACTCGGATGAGGAATCCGAACCGGGCATGTCGTCCTGTCCAGCAGCCGAGGCCCGCTTGGAGCCGGAGGCCCTGGATGACCTCGCCCCTGAGGAACGGAAAGGCGATCGAGACCGAAGTCGAGGACCCTCACGAGGCCCGTGGCTCTCGAGGGTTTCCTGGACAGATTTAAGCATCCCCCGCTGGGGAGCCTTGGTCTCCGGGCGCGAGTCAGCGAAGCTGGCTGTGAGCGCCTGCTGGGAAGTGATTAATGCAGAAACGCTGCGTTTCAGCGCCAGTATGTGGGATTCCCATCGGGCATAGGGCCTGTGACACAGATACCAGGGTCAATGGGTCGGGCGTCAAGGAAGAGAGGGGGTCCTCACCGGGACGACCCTCAGGAGACTGGCGCCTTTTCCAGAAGCTTCCATGTCTGTACGGGGTACCTTGCGGGGCCACTCCTTGTCCGACTCTCGGGAACACCGAAAGAGGCTAAGCAACCGAGCGCAGGAGAACTCGCCGCTCCACTTCAGGGGATCCCTGGACGGAATGCCTCCGAGACCACAGGGCCAAGGTGGGGGATCCCACCGGAGGAGAGAAGACCAAGGGGACCACCGGGGACTCTGAGGCGGCCTTTCTGAAAATGTCTTCGGACTTCTGCTTACAACTGAGCAGGGCTTTGGAGGACATTTTCTTACAAAGCGAACAAAGCTCTGGATCATGATCCGCCCCGAGACACCGCAGGCAACAGCCATGGGTGTCCATAAGCGACATGTTCTTAGAGCATCTATCACATTTTTTGAATCCAGTGGCCATAGGGGCAAAATTGGTCCCCGCGAGGTTGAAGACCCACGTGGCCAGTGGTGGGAAGAAATAAGGGCGCAAAGCCCATTAGGCAAAAAAGGCAAAGAAAATCATCCCCTAATAGTTCTAAAAAAGGTAGAGCAGGGAAAGGATGGGTAGAGGATCGGTGCAACCGGAAAAACAAAAGGCCAGTAGGCCGAAAAAGAAGCACACTTTAAGAGGGAGGAGGACGTTTGTCTGAAGGACTCCGTGGAAAAAGGGAGACTGAGCAAGAGGACCACGCATGCGAGGCAGCTATCCCAAAGGCTTTCTTTGAAAGCTGGGGAATTGCTCCACACGGGTTCCGTCGGTGCAGACGTCATCCATAAGTGAGGACCGACTTCCTGCTTGTTCCTGGAGAAACTGCTGACAACATTGTAACTCTGTATAAATTATTAATAGTAACATACTAATAGGGGGTGGTGGGATGGGGAGGAGCAGGGTCATTGCCTTCTGTTGCCACTATGTAATTGCCTTTAAGGGTCTAATTTATTAAGCTTTCTTTTCCCATAGAACATGGAAAAAAAGTAAATCAGACCCTTCAAAAACAACTGCAATACATCTTGTGGGGGATGGGGGAGACCCCTTAAATGTTTAGGCTGGCTCCTAGATTCCAAGAGAACTTGTCAAGGCCTGACCTGAGACACGGGCTCAAGATCTGACAGACATTAAGGGTGGCGCTCTGTTCCTTACCTGGAAACACTGGCTGCATACTGTAAAGTTCACTATTATACACATGCATTTTGCTGTATTTCTTGTGTAATACTCCAACAAAGTACCTAAAGGAAACAACAAATATTTTTAAGATAATTCTGTTCTCCTTTGCTCATCATGCCACCTACCACCACATAGTTGTGAAAAGTAGTAGTCAGAAAGCTGCATACATCAGTATCTGAAAACGTTACTCTTCTTCTGTAATGGGAAAATTTGATCTTACCTGTTACTACTCTTTCTTTCAGCCAAACAGACCAGTCCAGAACAAATGGGTTATACCCCAAAGACAGCAGATAGAGAGAAAGACTAAGGAGTCGCACGCCCAGCCCTATCAAAGGCACAGTGCAGCCACTTGCTCTACAGTAGTTCTATAACAAAGAACCTGTCAAATAAATACCCCTCCAAATAGCCCTCAGGGGAGGAGGGAATCCATAGTCCTAAACTTTAAACTACCACACACTAAAAAGAATCCAGAGGACTTTCTGGTACTGCTACTCATTTTAAGTTGTGAGGAAAAAGCATAGTTACCTCTAACAGGTGTTCTCCAGGGACAGCAGGAATCAGTCCTCACTTATGGGTGCTGTCGGCACAGATGGAGCTGGAACGGAGCAATTCCCCAGCTTTAAAAGAAAGCCTTTGGGACTGTTGCCACACATGCATGCTCTTCTTACCGCCCAAGGGTGCCATCTTGCTCAGTCAGGTCCCTTAGCTCGAGCCCTACCAAGCAGATGGCAAGGGAAAGATAAAAATCCAGCAACTCATCAGAGGCGGCGGGAGGGTAGTAAGGACTTATTCCTGCTATCCTTGGAGAACACCTGTTACAAGTGAGTAACAACGCTTTCTCCAGAAACAAGCAGGAAGACAATCCTCACTTATGGGACTCCCCAGCTACAGGCTACCCAACCTGTAACCAAAAAATACCTCCGCGAGGCCGTGAGCAGAAGCCGATGCCAGAAGGAGCCCGAGTTTTAGGGTCCCTGGAGCGAAACCCTCAGTAGCCGTCGAGAAGGGTCGGAGGACAGGAATTGCTTAGAACCCAAACAGATTATGGAGTACAGCTTGGCCAAAGGCACAGTCCCGGCGGGACTCCCACTCCAGACAGTACTGCGAAGCGAAAGTGTTCGCCGGAGCCCAGGTAGCAACCTGACAGATGTCCAATAGCGGCACTGAGCACAACGAAGCCACCGAAGCCTCCATGGCTCGGACGCTGTGTTCAGTGACCCGCTAATCCAGTGGGGCGCCCGCTTTCACATGAGCGAAGGCGAAGAAGTCTGCCATCCAAATAGAGAGAGTGCACTTTCTGACTGCTGCCCCAGGGGATTGGGATTGTAGGTCACGAAAAGCCGGCCAGATTTGCGATGAGGCTGGGTACACTGCAGATAGAAGGCAAGAGACCTCTTGCAGTCGAGTGTATACAAAACTGCTGACGCCTGGTCGGCATAGGGTCTCAGGAAGACTATCTCCTGATTGAGATGAAAATCCAAGTAAAGCTTCGGCAGGAACTTGGGGTGGGTACAGACGACCACCCTGTTTCTAGAGAACCTGGTGTAAGGGGCTTCAGCTAAAAGAACCTGGAGTTCATAAGAAAATAAGAACATAAGATATGCCATACTGGGTCAGACCAACGTCCATCGAGCCCAGTATCCTGTTTCTAACAGTGGCCAATCTAGGTCATACATACCTAGCAGATTCCCCAAAAGACACAGGTTCCACAATGCTTCTATTGGGAAAAACATTGATATCCTAGGTCCCTTCTTAATAATGGCCTATGGAACTTTCTGCCAGGAACTTGTCCAAACCTTTTTTAAACCCAGCTACACTAACAGCCTTTACTACATCCTCCAGTAATAAATTCCAGAGTTTGATTACACATTGAGTGAAAAAATATTTTCTCTTATTAGTCTTAAATAGTTTACCTGAAGCTTCATTGCATGTCCCCTAGTCTTTCTATATTCTGATAACGTAAACAATCGATCTACGTTTACCCGTTCATTAATTTAGACTTCTATCATATTGCCCCTCAGCCGTCTCTTTTCCAGTTTAAAGAGCCCTAACCTTTTTAGCCTTTCTTCATAGGGGCATCCTTCCATCCCCTTTACCTTTTTGGTGGCTCTTCTCTGAACCTTTTCTAATAACGCTATATCCTTTTTAAGATACGGCGACCAGAATTGCACACAATATTCAAGGTGCGGTCTCACCATGGAACGATACAGAGGCATTATAATATCTTTTGTTTTATTTTCCATTCCTTTCCTTATGATACCTAGAATTCTGTTTGCACGCTTGGCCGCCGCTGCACACTGGGCGGAGGGTTTTAACATGTTATCCACAATGACGCCTAAATCTTTTTCCTGGGTGGTGGTTCCTAAGGTGGAACCTTGCATCATGTAACCATAGTTTGGGTTGTTCTTCCCTAGGTGCATAACTTTGCACTTGTCCACATTAAATTTCATTTGCCATTTTGATAACCAGTCTTCCAATTTATCAAGATCCTCTTGCAATTATCCACAATCCTCAAGGGTTTTAACAACTTTAAATAGTTTTGTGTCATCTGCAAATTTGATAATCTCACTCGTTATTCACTTTTCCAGGTCATTTATGACTATATCAAAAAGCAGCGGACCCAGCACAGATACCTGGGATACTCCATTATTCACCTTTCTCCATTGGGAAAATTGGACATTTAGCCCTACCCTCTGCTTTCTATCTTTTAACCAGTTCCTGATCCACAATAGTACACTGCCTCCTATCCCATGACTACTTAGTTTTGCCACAAGTCTCTTGATGAGGGACGTTGTCAAAGACTTTCTGAAAGTCCAAACACACTATATCAACCGACTTACCTTTGTCTACCTGTTTATTCACACCTTCAAAAAAACATAACAGATTAGTAAGACAAGATCTTCCTTATATAAAGTCATGTTGGCTGTCTCCAATTAAGCCATGACTATCTACATGTTCAGCAATTTTGTTCTTTATGATGGTTTCTACCATTTTTCCCGGTACTCACGTCAGGCTCACTGGTCTGTAGTTTCCCAGATCACCCCTGGAACCCTCTTTAAAAATTGGTGTTATGCTCGCCATCCGTCAATCTTCAGGTATTACAGGTGATTTTAATAATAGTTCACAGATTACTAATAGCAGGTCTGCAATCTCATATTTCAGTTCTTTAAACACCCTTGGATGTATATCATCCAGTCCAGGTGATTTGCAACTCTTTAGTATATCAAATAGTTGTAATACATCTTCCCGATGAATCAATATTTCCTTCAATTCTTCTGCACCTCTAAATACCACTTCGGTCATGGGTAACATCCCTACATCTTCCTCAGTAAAGACCGAAGCAAAGAACTCATTCAGTCTATCCGCTATCGCCTTGTCGCCTCTTAGTGCCCCTTTAACCTCTCTACCATCTAATGGACCAACTGACTCTCACAGGCTTTTTTATTTAGTATACATTTGTATTTTTTGCTACGAATGTACTTGAAAAAGTCTTTATTACGTATTTTTGCTTCCGCAGCAAGCTTATTCTCAAATTCTCCCTTTGCCTGCCTTGCCAGTGCGTGTGCTGTTTCCAGTTTTCGTCGTTTGGCTCTTTTTTCCATTTCCTGAAAGATGCTTTTTTGGCAACAGCCTCTCTGACGTCACCTTTAAACCATGCTGGCTGTTTTTTGGACTTCCTTCCACTTTTCTTAAAGCGTGTTATACAGCTGGTCTGGGCTTCCAAGATAGTACTTTTAAACAACACCCAAGCTTGATGTAAGTCTTTAACCTTTGCAACTGCTCCTTTTAGTTTTTTCTTAACTATTTTCCTCATTTTATCATAGTCTTCCTTTTGAAAGTTTAAAGGTAGCACTGTGGGATTTCCTTACCATCCCCTCTCCATTAATTAAACCAAACGCGATCATGCTATGATCACTAATGCCAAGTGGCCCCAACACCCTTCTCTCTTGCACCAGATCTGGTGTTCCACTAAGGACTAGGTCCAACATGGCTTCCTCTCTGGTCGGTTCATGAACCAGCTGCTCCAAGAAAGCATAGTTACTCACCTGTAACAGGTGATCTCCGAAAACAGCAGGAATTTAGTCTTCACATATGGGTATCGTCGGTACCAATGGAGCCTGTGCGGGAACGCTCCCCAGTGTCCAATAGAAAGCTTTTCGGAGCATCCCACAGTGCCTGCGTGCTGCCTTCCCACCTTTCCCAACTGTCCCTCTACAGTTGCGTTTATATCTGAGACAAAAGAGAGAGGAAAAGGGAAAGAGAGAAACATAGAGAGATACAACACCTAGGGGAGGTGGGTGGGTTGTGAAGACTAAATTCCTGCTGTTCCCGGAGATCACCTTTTACAGGTGAGTAACTATGCTATCTCCAGGAACAAGCAAGAATGTAGTCTTCACATATGGGGACTCCCTAGCTGCCAGGGAGATTTATTTATTTATTTATTTATTTATTTATTTTATTTAGCTGTATTTATATCCCGCTTTTCACTGGGTCAAAGATGGCCCCAGAAAGTTGTGTGACCTTGTGAAAGGGCTCCACTTCCCCCCATGGATCTCTGGCATCCTACCAGTGATGGTGGATAGGAGTTGATTAGGTATGGAACAGGTGTTGAAGAACAGCCTGACCAAACAAGGCATCCCGACGGGAGTCCTTGTCTAAGCAGTAATAGGCTGTGAAGGTATGAACCGAAGACCAAGTAGCTGCTTGACAGATGTCATCAATAGATACAGAGTGAAGATGAGCCATTGAGGCTGCCATGGCTCTCACATTGTGAGCTGTGACATGGCCTTCAAGAGGAAGGTTCTTACTCTCATGGGCAAATGATATACACTATGTAATCCAGTTGGACAGTGTCCTTTTGGAGTCTGGAAGTCCCAAATGACTAGGATCAAAAGCAACGACGAGTTGGGAGGACTTTCTATGTTGCTGTGTCCTTTGCAAGTAAAAGGCCAAAGCTCTTTTACAGTCCAAAGTATGAAGGTTCCTTTCTGCATTTGAGGCATGAGGCCTTGGAAAGAATACAGGAAGGTAAACTGAAAGGGGGTATTTTAAAGGCAACCAACCTTTTTGTTAAAATGGTAAATAAAGGCAAAAGGAACAGGAGACCGCTATGGTTTTCGAAGGAAGTAGCTGAAAAAGTGAAGAAAAAGAGGGAGGCCTTCATGAAATACAAGAGATCACAGAGAGAGGAAGACAGGCATCTGTATTTGCAAAAACTTAGAGAAGCTAGCAAAGTAGTCAAGAAGGCAAAGATTCAAAAGGAGGAGAAAATAGCCAATGCAATAAAATGGGGGGATAAGACATTTTTCAGATATATTAGTGAGACGAGGAAGGGCAAAAGTGGTATTGTCAGACTCAAGGGTGCAGGGGGGGAATATGTAGAAGCTGATAAGGATAAAGCGAAATTGCTTAACAAATATTTTTGTTCTGTGTTCACAGATGAAGAACCAGGAGCAGGACCTCAGAAAACACCCACAAATAAGAACAGAAGCGAGGGACATCTTGAACAATTTTCAGAAGACTGTGTTCGTGAGAAACTAGCTCAACTTAAAGTAGACAAAGCAATGGGACCGGATGGGATACACCCTAGAATACTGAGGGAACTTGGGGATGTTCTAGCAACTCCACTGACTGACCTTTTCAATGCCTCGTTGGAGTCGGGAGTGGTGCCAAAGGACTGGAGAGAGGCTCATGTGGTGCCTTTACACAAAAGCGGAAGTAAGGATGTGGTTGAAAACTACAGGCCGGTTAGTTTAACTTCAGTGGTGAGTAAATTATTGGAAACGCTGCTGAAAGAGAAAATAGTGAGGTTTCTGGAGTCCGGCGGATTACAGGATCCGAGGCAGCATGGATTCACCAGAGGCAGGTCTTGTCAGACAAATCTGATCGATTTCTTTGACTGGGTGACCAGGGAATTGGACCGAGGGAGAGCTCTAGATGTGGTGTATTTAGATTTCAGTAAAGCCTTTGACACTGTTCCTCACAGGCGACTTATAAACAAACTGAGCACCCTAGGGATGGACCCTAAAGTTACTGCTTGGGTTAGAAATTGGTTGGGTGGGAGGCGACAAAGAGTACAAGTAAATGGAGCTCACTCTGAGGAGAAGGATGTTACCAGTGGTGTGCCCCAGGGATCTGTCCTTGGTCCGATTCTTTTTAACATCTTTGTTAGTGATATAGCGGAAGGGCTGTCGGGTAAGGTTTGCCTCTTTGCGGATGATAACAAAATCTGTAATAGAGTAGACACCCAGGAAGGTGTAGATAACATGAGGAGGGATCTAGCTAAGCTTGAAGAATGGTCTAGAATTTGGCAGCTGGGATTTAATGTTAAAAATGTAAGGTCATGCATTTGGGCTGCAGCAATCCAAGGGAGCAATACAGTATAGGAGGTGAAGTACTTTTGTCCACTAAAGAAGAGCGGGACCTAGGCGTGGTTGTGTCTGATGATCTTAAAGTAGCTAAAACAGGTAGAAAAGGCGACGGCAAAAGCTAGAAGGATGCTTGGGTGCATACGGAGAGGAATGGCTAGCAGAAAAAAGGAGGTGATAATACCTCTGTATAAGTCTTTGGTGCGACCTCATTTGGAGTATGGTGTGCAATTCTGGAGACCGCACCTTCAAAAGGATGTGAACATGATGGAGTCGGTGCAGAGGGTGGCTACTAAAATGATTAATGGGCTTCATTATAAAGCATATGAGGACAGACTTAAGGATCTTAATATGTACACCTTAGAGGAAAGGCAGGATAGAGGTGATATGATTGAGATGTTTAAATACCTCCGTGGCATAAATGTTCAGGGAGAAAGCCTCTTTCAATTGAAAGCAAGTTCTGCTATGAGGGGACATGGGATGAGGGTGAAGGGAGATAGATTCAGGAGTGATATGCGGAAATATTTCTTTACGGAAAGAGTAGTGGATCCGTGGAATAGTCTCCCAGTGGAGGTGGTAGAGATGAGGACAGTAACTGAATTCAAAAAAGCATGGGACCAACACAGAGGATCTCTAAAGGTAGAAAGTGGACTGTTGTAGTTGTTGTTATGGAAGGACAGACTAGATGGGCCTTGTGGTCTTTTTCTGTCATCATATTTCTATGTTTCTATGTTAACCGCTTGGTTCAAATGAAAGGGCGAAACCACCTTTGGCATAAAATGCGGATGAGTCCTAAGGACTACCTTATCATGATGGAACCTTGTATAAGGAGGATCAGCCACCAAGCTTGCAATTCACTGATGCGACATGCTGATGTGATTGCAATGAGAAAGATAACTTTCCAGGAAAGGAATTTCAAAGAGGTAGTGGCTAGTGGTTCAAAGGGCAGTTTCATGAGCTGCCCAAGTACCAGATTCAAGTCCCATGCCACCGGTGGTGGCTTAATGGGAGGCTTCGTTAAAAGAAGGCCTCTCATAAATCTCGCTATGAGAGGAAATAGGTTGTCCATTAAGAGGCTTGAAAGAAGCTGCAATAGCACTCAAATGGACTCTCACTGAACTGGTCTTAAGCCCTGCATTTGATAAATGAAGGAGGTACTCCAATAAGGATTCCAGAAGTATCGCAAGAGGGTTAAGACCCTTCTGCGAGCACTTAAATGCATAAGAGCGTCTTGTGGAAGGTTTACTGGAAGCATGAAGGATATCCTTTACCTGCTGGGAAAGGTTAATACCGTGAAGTTCTAAGCTTTCAGCAACCAGGCCCTGAGATGCAGAGACTGGGGATTGGGATGCCACAGCATCCTGTCCTCTTGAGAAAGAAGATCTGGAGCAGATCCTAACTCCAGAGGTGGAGCTTGAGAGAGATGTAGGAGCAGAGGGTACCACATTTGCCGTGGCCAACGTGGAGCTATGAGAATCATATGACCTCTGTCTCTCTGAAGCTTGAACAGGGTTTTGGGAATTAGGGGAATGAGTGGAAAGGCATACAGACAGTCCTGAACCCAATGATGGAGGAAAGCATCCCTAGCCTGACAACCTTGAGCCGGAATTCTGGAACAGAACCGGGGAAGTTTGGCATTCAGCGGACTTGCAAAGAGGGCTATGTCCGGGGTTCCCCAAATTTAAAAAATTTTGGCCACCTGGTCTGCATGGAGAGACCATTCGTGTGGAAGCAGAACTCGACTGAGTCTGTCTGTCCAAGAGTTTTGAATGCCTGGAAGATACACCACAAGGAGATAAATCTGATGCTCTCTGGCAAGGGCCCATAGTCGCAAAGCTTCGTTGCAGAGCGACAGAGAGCCTGTTTCGCCCTGCTTATTCACATAGAACATGGCTACCTGATTGTCTGTTTGAACTAGGACTGTCTTGTAGCTGAGCTGGGTGTGAAATACTCGAAAAGTAAGTAAGATTGCTCTGAGCTCCAGGAGGTTAATATGAAGATAGGCCTCCTGTGGAGTCCAGGAAACCTGGGTAGACAAGCCGTGCAGGTGGGCTCCCCAACCCACCTGTGAAGTATCTGTTAGAGTGGCTTGGGGAGGGGGTTGCTGAAAAGGAGACCCCACCAAAAGGATTTTGGGTGACTGCCACCATTGGAGGGACAAAATAAGGCAATCTGAGTTTGATAATTTGTCTGACAGGCAACCTGACGTCTGAGTCCACTGAGTGGATAAGGTCAACTGGGCTGCCGTCATATGGAGGCGAGCATAAGGAACCACATGCATGGTGGATGCCATGTGGCCTAGCAACTGTAACATTTTCCGAGCAGTGAGGTGACAGTCATCTAAGTAGGGGAAGACGAATATTCCCAGGGTGCGGAGAAATGCTGCCACCATAGCCATGCATTTTGTGAACACCCTTGGTGCAGAGGCCAGGCCAAAAGGAAGAACCCTGTATTGGTAGTGCTTTCCTTGAAACAGGAATCTAAAGAACTTTCAGTGAGTTGGATGGATGAGAATATGGGTGTACGCATCCTTGAGATCTAGAGAACAAAGCCAATCCTGACTCTGAAGGTATGGCAGCAGAGTTCCTAGAGAAATCATTTTCAACTTCTCTGAGAACAGGAATTTGTTCAGCTCTCTGAGGTCTAGAATGGGTCCGTGTCCTCCTGTTTTCTTTGGAATAAGGAAATAGGGGGAGTAAAGCACAGTTACTTACCTGTAACAGGTGATCTCTGGGAACGGCAGGAATAAGTCTTCACATATGGGTACATTGGTACCGACGGAGTCTGCGCGGGAACGCTTCCCAGCGTCCAATCAGAAAGCCTTCGGAAGCATCCCAACACGCCTGTGTGCTGCCTTCCCACCTTCCCAACTGTCTCTCCTCAGTTAAGTTTGAAAGCTGAGACAAAGAGAGAGAGAGAGCAAGGAAGGGAAAGATAGAGATAGAGAAAAAGCAACTCCTAGAGGAGGTGGATGGGTTGTGAAGACTTATTCCTGCTGTTCCCAGAGATCACCTGTTACAGGTTAAGTAACTGTGCTATCTCCAGGAACAAGCAGGAATGAGTCTTCACATATGGGGACTCCCAAGCTCAGATGCCCAGAGGGAGTCCTAGCATGTTGTAAGTCTAGAACGAGCCATGCTATTGCTTAAGACCTCAGGCATCCTGGGGATGGAGGGTAGGAGTTGAATACAGAAGAGGAGCTGAGGAACAGCTGGCTAGAAGAGCGTTTCTAAAGGGGAAGACCCTGTATAGAGGGTATTTTGTAGTAAAATATTGTAATCTGGGCCTCCCTTGTAGACCTTGCACAATTCCACCGAGGTACATATGGATCTATTAGAAGAGCCAATGAATGTGCTCAAGGGGTATCTCACTGAGAGGTAGAGGTAATAAAAGCAGAGAAAAACAAGTGGAGGTCAGAACCCTCCAGGGTGAGAAAAGGCCCCAGGGGGAAAGACTGGGGTAGTATAAGAGGTAGAGCTTCAGCGGAGATGCAGAAGGCAGTATTAAAGAAAGCTTAAGCTGTTTAGGTCCAAAAACAGTATAAATTTAGGACCCAAAGAAAAAATGAGTCTGACCTAACTGGACTGGGGACGGAATCAGTCCATGTAGGGGAGAAAGGGTATGGAGACCCTTGTATCTGATAAGAAAGTGAGGACAGACTCAGGAGCGCTAAGCATTAGGTTAACTGAAGCTCCGCAATGTCTTTCCTAAATGGGGTCAAATAGGAAAGAAGAAAGGTACATGGAGAGTTTCAGGAGTACCCAACCTATATGGTAAGGAAATTTTGCTAATTACCCCAGGAAGTGGTTATAAGTGTCACCCCCTAAGTATGCTGGCATAGCATTGATATGGGTAGTGCCCATCTGTCAGGATCATATAGGAATATAAGGATATCTGAACCTAACAGAACAGATAGATGAGTATATGGATACATATCTATCTAAAAATATATCTCAGTAGATTTATAAATATATCTATGTACATATACAGATATATATTGAAGATATACACATATAGGGTATATATGCATATATCTATAGGAGGCCAAGAGGGGTATTGGGCGTCCTCTAGCTGCCATTGAAGAAAATTATCTCTGACGAGAAGACCAAAGGAGATATGGGCCAAGCCAGGGAATTGGCCCTTCTTTAGGTTTTCACATAATGAAAGGCCTGAGACTGATGTCTCAAAAGAGATTTAAGATGAGATGGTAAGGGTAGGAAATACCTACCAGTCATGGAAACATGACTGGGGGAACCCCTCCTAACCATCTGGGGTTATCTGCTAGGCAAGATACTAATGCTCTCTAGCAAGGGCCCATAGTGCAAAGCTACTCTGTAGAGTTGCAGAGAGCATGCTGCAGGTTGGTTAGAAGAAAAACTGTCTGTGGAAAGCCAGCAGGTAACCAACTATTCTGCCAAGGACAAGGGGGCGAAGAATAGAAGTTAACCAACCAGGCTGTGATGAGAGGGTTTCCCAAACGAGGTTGATAACCTGTTTGGGACTTAGCAGTAAGGCAAGACAGAGTTAAAAGAGACTGACTATGGAGGAAGTCTCTGACAGGTGAGATGATACATGCCAGTACAGGGAAAACTGTCTATTAATAGTTGTTAGTTCTCTTTCCTCCAAGAGGAAGAGGAAAACCTTGTTACGTATGGGCATGATCATAAAGACTCTTAAAGTTAAAGAAAAGATGTCTCATGAAGAGATATCTAGTAAGGTTAGAATAAATTTAGTGCAGATACTGCAAATGAAAAGAAGCAGACTGCAACTCTAACCACCAACCAAGAGGGGCAATGATGATCTATTGGAAACCCTGCGACTGTTTGTTGACCCTGCTGAGGTTGAAGATTCTTCAGACCAGGGTGATGTTTCCCCTGTTTGGGAACATCTGTATAATGGGCAGAAGATGGATAAAATCTTCTTCCCCTAGGGGAAGAAATTTTGGCAGGACATTTCCTACCAACTGGGAAAGAAGGTGGCGTAGAACAGCCTCTAGAAACAGGACAGTCAGTTGTTAACTGAGCAACCTGGAGTAAAGACTCCTTGTTAAAGAGATTTTCTCCAGTGCAAGGAGTATTTCCCAGTCTAACTTGTGCCCATTTGTCCAAGTCTGAAGCTTGGAGCCAGGCTTTACGTCGTGCTCCTACAGCTATAGCAGAAGTCCTGCTAACAGACTCAAGGAGTCTAGGGAAGCATGAGTAAGAAATCTAGAGATATTTTGAGCATGACTAACCAGTGAGGAATAGTCCCGCACTCTTGGGCTCGTGAAGAAAAGGAGTCAAATGATGTAATTTCTTTGTGACCTCCTCAAGAGATAAGTCCATATAAAAAATATATGAGAGAATTCTTACTGAAAGCATTGGATGCCTGGAAAGCTTGGCATCCAAAGGCATCTAAAGTCTTACACTCACGACCTGGCGGATAAGAAGAGTGCTTTTTAGTACTCTTCACCCGTCTCATTGTTGATTCTACAACAATGGAATGATGAGGAAGTTGAGTCTTTTGAAATCCTGGAGAAGGGGGCACCTGATATAGAAGATCAGTTGCTCTGGAAAGTGGGGGTACCTTTAAAGGAGCTTCCCACATTTGTAGAAGGAGATCCTGCAAGGAATGATGCAAAGGTAGCATGATGTTTTCCTTTGCTCTCTCAGGAATATAGGGGGATTCTGTATTGCCTTGTGTAGGACCTTGTCCAGGAATAGAAATGGCAAGGGATTTTGCCATATCTAGGAGGAAAACCTGAAAAGAAGGATCCCCAGAGGGAACTTCCTTTGGATAGGCTAGATCTGATGAAGAACTAGCGTTGGCACCGAAGGATCTATCCAAGCTTATAGGAATAGAAGATCCTGGATGGTGCAGTATGGAACCCTTATAGGATGGTCGCTGGTACTGCGGGAGGTCGGGACCAGCGCCAGTCGGTAGCACATCGTCCATGCTAGGGATCGATTCCAAACTCGGTATCGAGGGAAGCGAGCCTGACGAGAGAAGCATGGAAGGCACCGACAGCAATGGTAATGTGGATAACGGTACTGACTTCGGTACCGTATCCCATACCGGTGGATGAAGGCCAGCCGGTGGCAACTAACGGTATCGAAGAAACCGAGAGTTGCGGATCCGAATTATCGGAACCAAGCCTTCGGTACCATCTGGTGTCGGTACCAAGGCGAGTCGGTACCCAGTCCTCCAGACTAGAGATCGATTCCAGACTCGGCATCGAAGGAAGCGAGTCTATCGATGCACGTCTGAAGGATACCGACGTCGGTACTAGTATCGGTTCCAGTACCGATACAGGAAGGTCGGTCTGGAACGTATCCAACAGTCCCGTAGGTACCGAGGACGCCAGACGACGATACTTGGTGAGGAATGTTTCATCCAACACCATTGCCGATGCCGGGGTATCGGTACCGCTCAAAGCGGATGCCACCACCGGGCATGGCTCAGGTATGTTCTGTGAGGGGTGAACCTCAGGAACAACCTGAAACCCCACACAGGCTTTGGAGGCCGAAGACTCCCACCGGGGTTTTGAAGCCAGTGGTTTCTCCAGGGCAAGGCCGTAGGCATCTCTATGCTGTGCATGAGAACTGCCGCTCGAGGACTGGCTAGTCTTAACAGACTGTTTTTGGGTTACCTGATCCTGTATAGAAGAAGATATGGTCGGTGCCCTGAAGTTGGATGGGGACCGCGTGTCAAGGGGAACTCGATGTTGAAAACTTCTTCCCACAATACTATTGCCAGAGGGCTCCGGAGGAAAATGGTCAGGACCCAAGCAGGTTAGACACCAATTGTGAGTGTCTAAAAATAAGTTTGTACCGCCACAGTTTGTACATTTCTTGGGGATAGTGGCTGGCGGTTCCATGAAGGAAATAGAAGAGGCCTAACAGACCTGAGAAACCGTGAGACACTGAGGAGGAAAAAAATTCCTTAAAAAGGAAAAATTTTACAAGAAAAGAAAAAAGAAACACCGGCGGTACCGGTGGCGTCAGGGAAGGCAGTCGCGACCACAAGAAAACTAAAAAATAAAAGAAGAATTTTCTGCGGTGACAGGAGGACGTCCTGCCGGCTCTGCGGAAAAACGAAAACTGAGGAGAGACAGTTGGGAAGGCGGGAAGGCAGCACGCAGGCATGTTGGGATGCTTCCAAAGGCTTTCTGATTGGACGCTGGGAAGCATTCCTGCGCAGACTCCATCAGTACTGACGTACCCATATGTGAAGACTCATTCCTGCTTGTTCCTGGAGATAACCCTGTACCTCGTTGGGGAATGGGTACCTCTTCTATTGCTCCTTGAGCAAACAGCATAGTGACCTCTTGACCTAACCGGTCATTGAGAGAGTTCTGAGAATTGAACTGTCTTACTATTGTAGAGGGGGCATGCTGAGGAAATGAAGCTTGTACCCCTCTCTTACAATAGACAGAGTCCAACTTTCTGCTGTTATCTGACACCATCTGGGGGCAAAATGACATAACCTTCCTGGGATGGTGGAGGGTTCTGGGCCGTTAAGGGCCAGGAAGCCAAAGTTCTCTACAAAGCCCCTGTGAAGGCTGAGTCTGCTGAGCCGGTTGAGGCTTAGCTGCTTTTGGTTTCCTTTGTTGCCTAGGTTGTTGCTGCTGTCCCTTTTGGGCAGACTGACCTGAACGATGTCCCTGCTGAGTATAGGAGGGATAAAACTTCTTCTTACTGAAGAATGGTTTCTTAGAGGATCTTTTCCTCGCAGGATCAGCTGTAGATTTAGACAATCTATCCAAAGTGATATTGTCAGCATCTATCTCATTAGCTTTTTCCTGCCAATTCTTGCCAAAGAGATTCTCTCCTGTGCAAGGTATATTCCCCAGTTTGTCCTGTGCCCAGATTTCCAAGTCAGATGCCTGGAGCCAGGCAATTCTACATGCACCTATGGCAATAGCAGAGGTTCTGCTTATGCATTTAAAGCAGTCAAAGGCTGCACGATTCACGAACTTGGAAACATCCCGAGCATGTTCAACAAGAGCAAGATAATCTTGCCTTTTATCATCAGGAAGGAGAGGGCTCATAAGCTCTGTGACTTCCTTAAGGAACATTCCCATACATAAGACAAAGGAACTGATCCTAGCAGAAAGCATGGAAGCCTGGAAGGATCGACGTCCAAAAGCATCAAGAATCCTACACACACGTCCTGGAGGATTAGATGCATGCCTTTTTGCACACTCTATCCGTCTCATGGCTGATTCCACCACCATGGAATGGTGTGGTAATTGAGTCTTCTGAAACCCAGGACAAGGAGGAACTCGATACATGGTGTCGAGTCTTCGAGAGTGAAGAGATGTGGTTAGAGGTGTTTCCCACATCCTTAACATAAGATCATGCAAGATCTCATGAATAGGTAATGTAGCTGCCTCCTTGGGAGCTTTAGGGTATTGTAGGATTTCTAATTCCTTTGCCCTAGGCTCTTTTTCAGGAGCCACTGTGATGGAAAGACCTCAGGCCACATCTCGGATAAAATCCTGAAAGGACTTATCTGGTGGAGACATCCTATGCTGAGGAGAAGAGGAATCCTAGGGGGCAAGAGACCTGTGAAACTTTTTCAATAAGTGTTAACACCAGGTGGCAGGTCAAAAGGCCATTTTGAAAGACTCCTATCCAAGCAAGGACTGCTAATCATCCAGGAAGTTGGTCTCAGCTTACCTCAGCAGCACAGGCATAAATAGCTCAACCAGAGCTCTGTGATCCTCAGTCTTGAAGGACTAGAAAAGGGGACTGTTACTTCTGGAGAGAGATCTGCAATTGTGAGTATATACTTCTGGGAATTTTAGTTTAAATTTAGAACCCAGCAGAGGGCTTGTAGTTTAAATTTCATAATAAGTTAGAGCCTAGCAGCAGCAAAGAGCTATAATTTAAATCAAATAAGAATATAGGGTACCTCAGCAGCACAGGACAGGGTACTCTGTAGCAGCCCTCTTTTAATAAGTATTATTTAAAATCATCTCTAATACATTGGCGATCCTCCAATCTTCAGGTAACACCAATTTTTAAAAAGGGTTCCAGGGTGATCCGGGAAACTACAGACCGGTGAGCCTCACATTAGTACCGGGAAAAATGGTAGACAAATGGATAGTACACCCCCACTGCCATCGCCTTCCCCTTTTTACATGTAATTTCAATCCATAGAGATTCTACAGCAAATTTTCTTTCCTGCAAAACTTTAATCTTTTCTGACTCAATGCCCTCTCTAACATAGAGCACAACCCCTCCACCAATTTGATCAGCTCTATCATTATGACATAGTTTATACCCAGGTATCACAGTGTCCCACTGGTTGTCTCCTTCCACCATGTCTCTGAGATTCCAATCATATCTGACTTCTCATTTAGTGCTATGTATTCTAACTCTCCCATCTTATTTTTTAGACTTCTAGCATTTGCATACAAGCATGTTAGAAACTGTATTTTATTCATATTAATTTGGCTATTGGTAGGAATGGGTAATTTGGGATCTTTAAGCTCTGTCTGCTCCATACTCGAGAGCATTTGGGCTCCTTTACTCTTTTTTTTAACCTCTCTGCTTTTGGTAGTATCCTTCAAGGATACATTCTTCCTAACCATGCGCACTTGTGCGACTGTCGGCTTTCCCCTATTATCTAGTTTAAAAGCTGCTCTATCTCCTTTTTAAAGGTTAATGCCAGCAGCATGGTTCCATTCCAGTTAAGGTGAAGCCCATCCCTTCGGAAGAGCCCCTCCTTTCCCCAGAATGTTCCTCAGTTCCTAAGAAATCCAAAACCCTCATCCTTGCACCATTGTCTCATCCACGTATTGAGACTCCAGAGCTCTGCCTGCCTTTTGGGTCCTGCACGTAGAACGGGAAGCATTTTGGAGAACGCTACCTTGGAAGTTTTGGATTTCAACCTCCTACCTAAAAGCCTACATTTAAGCCTCCAGAACCTCCCTACCACATTTTCCTATGTCATTGGTACCGACATGTACCAAGACAGCAGACTTCTCCCCAGCACTATCTAAGACCTTATCTAGGTGCCGCGTGAGGTCCACTACCTTCGCACCAGGCAAGCATGTTACCAAGCGATCCTCACATCCACCAGCCACCCAGCTATCTAGATGCCTAATGATCGAATCACCAACTATAACGGCTGTCCTAACCCTTCCCTTATGGGCACATGGCCCTGGAGAAACTTCCTCGGTGTGAGAGGGTTTTACATCAACTGGAGGAAAGATCCTAGTTACAGGATCACTTCCTCCCACACCAGGGTGATGCTCTCCTGTCCCATGACCTCTCTCCTCCATTGCAACAGGGATGCTGCCAGACTGGAGGTGGGACTGCAGGACTATATCCCTGTAGGTCTCGTCAATGTACCTCTCTGTCTTTCTTATGTCTTCCAAGTCTGCTACTCTAGCCTCTAGAGAACGAACTCATTCCCTGAGAGCAACGAGCTCCTTGCACCTAGTGCACACGTAAGACCTCTCACCAAATGGGAGATAATCATACATGTGACACTCAATGCAAAAGACTGGAAAGCCCCCATCTCACTGCTGGACTGCTGTCTGCATCTTAGTTTTAAGCTTGTGTTTAGATCTTTAAGTTCTTTACTCACAGGATTGCTGTGGATACTTATACTAATAAAAGTGTACCTAATACGTTTAATATATCTTGTTTACCTGAAGCTTAATTAATCTCAGGTCCTTAAGAGTATGACTGATTTGGATAACAAGCTGCACCTGAGACCACCTCCTTTCCTTTAAGATGTGTAAGTACCTATAAAGCTACGATCCTCCCAGAGGTGGGAGGGAGGGAAATAAGACTTATTAAAAGAGGGCTGCTACACAGTACCCTGCCCTGTACTTCTCAGGTAAGCTGTGACCAACTTCCTGGGTGAGTAACAGTCCTTGCTTGGATAGAAGGAGTCTTTCAAAATGGCCTTTTGACCTGCCACCTGGCTTTAACACCTATTTAAAAAGTTTTACAGGTCTCTTGCCCCCTAGGTAAAAGTCTCTAGAAGACTATTTTTTGCTCAAAGAATACTGACCCTGTTTTGACTTTTATGCTATGTTATATTCTGATTTGATTTAAATTAAGCTCTTTGCTACTGCTAGGCTCTGACTTGTTATGAAATTTAAACTAGAAGCTCTCTGCTGGGTTCTAAATTTAACCAGAAAGCTCTCTTCTGTATTTTAAATTTAAACTTCAACTGCTGCTACCAGGCCCTGACTTATTTAAGAAATACATTGGGTTCACAGATTAATCAGCTTTAATCCAAAGAAGTCCCTTCAGAAAAATTCCCAGAAGTATGTACTCACAATTGCAGATCTCTCTCCAGAAGTAGCAGTCCCCTTTTCTAGTCCTTCAAGACTAGATGAAGTTCACTGACTCGGCAGGCCAAGGTGAAAGCCACCAGGAAGACCACCTTGCAGTATAGGTGCCAAAGCGAGCACGTCGCCATAGGCTCAAAGGGTGAACGCGTAAGATGCATGAGCACTATGTTCAGATCCCATTCTGACTGAGGAAGCCAGATGGGGGTTTTGGACAGTAAGAGGGCCCACATGAAGTGGGAGACCAATGATTGTTACAAAAGGGGTTTTTTTGTCTACGGGGAAGTGATGCACTGAGATGGTGTTCAGAGTTCGATTTCAGCCCCTCCTTCGAGAGATGGAGAAGGTACTGGAGGACCCACCAAGTGGGATACGAAAAAGGGTCGATCTGGAGTGCGGAACACCAGACCGAAAAGCATCACCACTTGAAGGCGTAAGCTCGCCTCGTTTAGTACTTCCTCAACACGAGGAGGACCTCCTCGACCTCCTCCAGGAGGTCTAATGTGGCTAGGGTGACCTGTTCAGCCGCCAGACTGTGAGGGATGAGGCCAGGTTCGGGTGTAGCACCTGCCCCGCCTCCTGCGTTAGCAGGCCTGGGGCACAGCCCAGGGAAATCCAAGGCTCGGACACAAGCCAGAGCAGGAGTGGGAACCACGGTTGCCGAGGCCATGAGGAAGAGTCGAGTTTCATTGACTCTCGTTCCCACTGATCTTTGTGGAGGGTCCTCGCAATGAGAGGAGAGGGAGGGAATGCGTAGAGAAACCTTGAGGTCCAGCTCAAAAGGAACGCATCCCGCACCTCCCTGCTCGGGTGCAGGACTGGGCCGCAAAAGCAGGGGAACTGAGTGTTTGCCAGGCTGGCAAACATGTCCATGGTCAGGGTCCCCCACCCATGTAACAGACAGTTGGTCACCTCCGGGTCCAGCCGCCATTCGTGAGGATGGAGGATCCTGCTGAGTTTGTCCACGAAGATGTTATCATGGCCTGGGAGGTAGACTGCTCGTAGGGTTATCCCTCGACAGAAGGCAAAGGAGCAGAGGAGGACCGCTTCCCGGCAGAGGAGGCGTGATCCCGTGCCCACTTCCTTGCTGATGTAGAACATCGCTACTCGATTGTCAGTCTGCACGAGCACTGACATTCCCCTGGAGATGGTCCTCAAAGGCCCTCAGGGCCCATCGGACTGCCCGAAGCCTGAGCAAGTTGATCTGCTGTTGAGACTCTTCAGGTGACCATTGCCCCTGCATGCACAGGGAAGCGTCCATTATCAGCACAAATTTGTGCTGCGGGGCTTAGAAGGTCAGTCCCTGAAGAAGGTTGTGGGGGGTCCTGCCAGTCTAAGGCCCTGTGAAAGTTGAGCGAGACCTGAATGTAGTCCCTGAGGTGACTGGGGGCCGGGCTCCACTAAGTGCTGAGGCACCACTGAGCCGTCTGCATGGGCATGCGGGCATGTGGGACCACATGGACAGTGGAAGCCATGTGCCCCAGGAGGCGGAACATAGTCCGTACCGTGACCACAGTGTTGCTCTGGACCTGGGCTGTCAATGCTCAGAGGCGAACCGCACGGTCTGCCGGCAGAAAAGCTATCGCCCACTGAGTGTTGAGGCATATGCCGATAAACTCCAAGGCCTGTGCCGGCTCGAGGTGGGACTTGCGGTGGTTGACCAAGAATCCCAGGCACTCAAGGAAGAGGATTGTGCGCGATGCCGCAAGGCGGGCTTCCCCGGCCGAGGGCTCCATGATAAGCCAGTCATCGAGGTAAGGGAAGACCGGTACGCCCTGCCGTCTGACGGAGGCAGCGGCCGCTGAGAAGCACTTTGTGAAGACTTGCAGAGCAGATGCGAGTCCGAAGAGGAGCACCCTGTGTTGGTAATGCTCCCCTTGCACCCTGAAGCGCAGGAACTGTCTGTGCTGGGGGAGAATCAGAATGTGGGTGTAAGCGTCCCTGAGATCCAAGCAGCATAGCCAGTCACCCTGCTGGAGGAAGGGCAGAAGGACGCCAAGAGATAGCATTTTGAACTTATCCTGCACCAGAAACTTATTTAGTTTTCGGAGGTCGAGGATGGGCCGTAGGCCCCCCGTCATCTTCGGAACGAAGTAGCACCGGGAATAGAAGCCCCGACCTCGGAGGTGCGTCGGTACCCTCTTGAACGCTTGCTGGGCGAGGAGGTTGTCTAACTCCCGCTGTAGGAAGGCCTGGTGCGCAGCGAGTTGAGAAGTCTCCATTGGGGAGAAGGGGGGGGGAAGCTTGTCCAAACGGAGATGGTAGCTCTCCCGGACTACTCGGAGGACCCAAGTGTCTGATGTGATGGATGCCCATTGAGGTGCACAGGAGGACAGACATCCCCCACCAGCTGCGGCACTACCAGGGGGCGAAAGGTTACGCTGCTAGAGTCAAACCCCTGGGCGGGCTGAGGCGGAGCCGGGGTTTAGGCCTTGGGCCCTTTCAGTTTGCAATGACCGTGTGGCCCAGGCTTTCCCTGCATTGCGGTGGTCGGCGCGGGAGTGGGTGGGTATGATGGGTAGCCTCAGTAGGATAGGCCCTTCCGCGGAAAGAACGACTTCTTAGTTTGCTGTTTCTTTCGAGGAAGGGAGGTCTTGCGCAAGAGGCTGGTACGGGCGACAAACCCCGTCTCAATCTCAACGGCCTTATCCTCCATCTGTTTACCGAAGAGCTGTTCACCAAGGCAGGGTACCATCTAGGAGCTTTTCCTGGACCCACTGCTCCAAATCCAAGGAATGGAGCAATGCCTGGCGCTGGGCCCGATGCCAGCGGCCACCACTCAAGCTGAAGACTCGAATCCATTGTAGGCCACACGGGAGAGGTATTTTGAGCACTCCACAATGGACTTGAGGGGGGTCCGGAACCTGTTGAGGGGTTCGCCCGCGAGGCCTGTGGATAAGTCCCCAAGTTCCTTGGCTAGGTCACGTAAAAACATACCTGTGTACAATTGGTATGCCTGAATACAGCATGAGAGCATGGACCCTTGATAGGCCTTGCAGCCTAGGGCGTCCAGGGCTCTTGACTCCCTGCCCGACGGAACCGAAGAATATGACTTTGGGCTCTCTTGTTTTCTCATGGCCGACTCCACCACCATGGAGGTGTGGAGAAGTTGGGTTTTCCTGAACCCAGGGCTGCACTGGACCCTGTACATCGCATCGAGGCGTTGCTCACGATGGGGACCAACACAGGGGTCTCCCACATGCGGAGTAGCAGCCTGGACAAAATGGGAAGATCTGGGACAACAAGAGAATCTCAAGGAGGGGACTCGTACTGCAAGATATCGAGCTCTTGAGCTCGAGGTTTGTCCTCTGCCTCGGTAGCCAGATTGAGAGCCCGTGCCATATCACGGACGAACACCGAGAAGGAGATGTCCTCAGGTGGCGAACCCTGCTGAAAGGCGGGCGGGGATGGGTCTGATGGGAGGTCCCGATGGGGATGGGTCTCAGGGGAAGTATCCCCATCCAACTCCCAGCCCAAAAATTCGTTAAGAAGAGTCAGATTACGGTTGATTGCCTTGCCCAGAGGCCAAGGCCCGTTTGGATCCGGAGGCCATGGAGGATCTCGCCCCCAAGGAATGGGAAGGCGAGCAAGACAGACGCAGAGGACCCTCATGAGGCCCATGACTCTTGGGGGCTTCCACGGTGGATTTTGGTGTCCCTCTCGAGGGAACTTTGGTCTCTAGGCACGGACTAGCAAAGCTGGATACGAGCGCCTGCTGGGAAGCTATGAACGCAGAAATGCTGTTCTAGTGCCAGCATATGGAACTCCCATGCAGGCGTGGGGTCCTGTGACACCAACACAGGGGTCACTGGGTCAGGCGTCAAGGAGGAAAGGGGGTCCTTGCCGGGACGACTCTTGGTAGACCTGGTGCCATCGCCCGGGGCCTCAGAGTCTGTACGAGGTACCTTACAAGGCCGCTCCTTTTCCAACTCTTGGGAACGCCAAGGGGGGGCTAAGCGACCGAGCGTGGGAGCGCTCGCGCTTGTCAGGAGCCCCCAACAGCGACTTTAAGGTCGTCTTCTTATGCCGCTCCATTTCAGGGGACCCCTGGTCGGAGTGCCGTCTTGAGCACGGAGCTGAGGTGGGGGACCCCACCGGCAGAGAGATGACTGTGGGTGCCACTGGGGATTCTGAGGCAGCCTTTCGGAAAATGTCCTCCGACTTCTGCTTACAATTGAGCAGGGCTTTGGAGGACATTTTCTTACAGAGCAAACAGAGCTCTGGATCATGGTTGGCTCAGAGACGCCATAGACAAGTCATGGGTGTCCATAAGCGACATGTTCTTGGAGCATCTATCACATTTTTTGAAACCGGTGGCCATCGGGGCAAAAAGGGCCAGCGGTTAGGAGACAAAAGGGCACGAAGCCTGTCAACAACAAAAATTAGGAAAAAAATGTCCCTTTTGCTCAAAAGAGATAGGAATAAGGGGGGGGGGGGGGAGTGGGTAGAGGACCGATGCAACCGGAAAACAGTTGGCCAGAGGCTGGAAAACTAAACACTTTTTCCGAGGCATGAGGACATGCATCTGAAGGGCTCCGTGGAAAAAGGGAGACTGAGCAAGATGGCAGCCTTTGGCGGGAAGACGACCACACATGGGAGGAGTGGCCTAGTGGTTAGGACAAGGTACTTCAGGCCGGAGTGCCGGGGGTTCAAGTCCCACCTGGGGACAGCAATCTCAGGCCGGAGGGACTGGGATTTCTAGTCCTATAGGCACTCCTTGCGGTCTTGGGCAAGCCACTTAACCCTCCATTGCCCATGTTCCCTGTAAGTATTAGCGTATGTGTGTCATATCCCCTCGTGTTAAATGTATCTCCCAATTGACCGCTTTGACCCGGTGAAAAGCGGGATATAAATACAGCTAAATAAATAAATAAATAAACATGCATGACAGCAATCCCAAAGGCTTTCTTTGAAAGCTGGTGAATTCCTCTGCACGGGGTCCTCGGTGCAGACGTCACCCATAAATGAGGACTGACTTCCTGCTTGTTCCTGGAGAACACTGCGACCACAACCCGAGTAATATGTGACCACAAACTGTAAATACATTACTTTTGTAAATAAGTTAAGAAACATACTGCTATGACACAATAATGATTACAAATTGTAGAGTCTTTAAAACACCTGTTACAATGTAAATAGTTAAGTTCAATGATGGAGTTTTAATGTAAACAACCTTGTTGCACAAGAGAAAAGTTGAGTTTAATGTAAACTACCTTGATTTAAGGAAAAGGTGGCATATAAATACTGTTAAATAAATGAATAAAATGATTCCATACTAAGGTGCGATGTTGAACTGGTTTGGTGGAACTCAAGGAAAGAAAAGTAATAGGTAAGATCATTCTTTTTCCTTTTTCACACCAGTTCAGAACAAATATGATATAGCAAATCACCTGTGGCAAGGTCAGCCATCCAGAGCCTGGGGGAGGTGAAAAGCATAAGGAATTCACCCTAATCAAGGGGCCTCTGTTAGGTGTGCAGGGTCAGCGGGCCAGAGCCACGTTTCAAAAGCAGAAAAACCCCAGCTGGAATAGGTTTCAGGAAATGCTTGATAGAGTAAGAGGGGAAGATTGCAAGCACGAGGACCAAAGCCCTTACTCTAACAAGTGCACTGATTATTCTAAGTTCAGAAGGCAGGGAGATTACAAACACCTGGGAGAGAAAGAGGTGGGGTTGGATCCCAGTGAGTATAAACCCTGGTTAAATTATGGAGAGAGGAGGAGCAGCAGAGGAAGCAAGAGAAGCAGCAGATGGGGAGAGGAACAGAGTCCAGAGCAGCAAGGACGATGGAATGCTGGAGAAGCCAGAGCAGGTGCTAACTTCTGGAGAAGGACTGAGCTACCTAGAGCTGAGAGAACTGTTTTCCCTGAATCAGGTTGGCAACAGGGGTGGAAGCCAGGAACTGGAGAAGCTTTCAGACCACCAGAGAGATTGTCAACTGAGCAGTCTGATCAAGTGAGTGAGTCAGAGCCCATGCAATTGGGAGAACCAGAGCCAGAGTTGGGGGAAGACGATATGTTTATGGATTGTTCTTTATGTCAAGCTCTAGAATTGAAATGTTGAAGAAAAGCCAGCCTTGAAAGAATTGTTCCTCTTGCAAATGTAATCTTAAAGCAGTAGCAGTAAGGAGGTAAATTCCTGTGTGTTTTGGAAAGGGAATTTACTGCCACATAAGCTTGTAAAGGAAGCTGTGTTTCATGCCTGATTATCAGCTGTGTTAGAACTCTGCAACAGCAAGAAAGCTAACTGGCTGCTTTAAGAGTTTGTGCTTTGCTCCTGTTTTATATGAAAAGCCTGCTAAGAGTTTTGAGGACATTTTGAATGCTTATTTCATATTCACCTGGAAGTGCAGCCCAGAGAATTGAGGCTGAGTGAAGATAAACTGCCATAGGAGAATTAACCTTGTTTTCTTTGTGCTATGATCAACAAAGAACTATAAGAAAAGTGGCACCCTGTTATCTGTGAAAAGGCTAAGCTTCTACATTTAAGAGGGCTTTGAAAAGCCATTGTTGAGTTCTGTTTGTTTTTGCCACCAGTTCGCTGAACCTTAAGCAAAAGCCTATAATTTATCCTGTTAATGGAACCTTGAACCTGATCTGTTCTCTTGTGTTTCAAATAAACTTTTTCTGTCATAAGCCTTACCCTCGGTTTGCCTCAACTACAATCCTTTTACTTGAAGCATAAATATAGCTGATAGAGGAAGGATACATCAACCACCACGCCCTCAACAACTAGACACTAGTGGTTTTGGCGTTGTGCTTGTGACACATCCCTTCCCTAATCACCACTGCCTAAGGTAGTGTCACCCTTCCATCTCAACCAGGAAGTGGTGCTCCCTACCTTCTTTCCAAGACCTCACTCCAGTCACGTGGAGATGGTCCTTCACACCTTGGACTGTAAGAGGGCTTTGTCCTTCTACATTCAACGCACTCATGGCCACCACAATGCTGCTCAGCTTTTCATCTTTTATGACCCCAGTAGGCTGGGGAAGGCGGTGACCAAGCGTACGCTGTCCACATGGGTGGCAGACTGTATCACCCTCACTTACTAACAAGCGAGGCTCCTGCTGGAAGGCCGAGTCACGGCACACCGTGTCAGGGCCATGGCGGCCTCAGTGGCAAATTTGTGCTTTGTCCCGATGGTGGACATCTGCCTTGCCGCCATCTGGTCTTTAGTCCATACCTTCACAGCCCATTACTACCTGGAAAGAGAGTCCTGATGGAACAGTGCCTTTGGCCAGGCTGTGCTCCATAACCTTTTTGGGGTTTAGGCAACTCCTACCCTCTGATCCTTCTGTGTTCAGGCTACCGGAGTGCTGTATTCATTGGACACAGAGGTCTTACTGTGGTCTGTGTATACAAATTAAATTGCTGCTGCTTGTGGCTCCCTGTGAGGGCATCCCTATTTTTGCTAATGGGCTTTTCAGTAGCCTGTAGCTGGGGAGTCCCATATATAGTTACTCACCTGTAACTGGTGTTTATTTATTTATTAGCTTTTATATACCGCACTATTTAGTATCAGAGCAGTTTACAAGGAACAGTAACAGTCAAGCAACTTTACATAGAACAGACATCAACATCGATGTCTCGTGGTTTGTTTTCTCTTACTGGCCCCAGACCCCTATGGGCCCTCTCAATCTGTACCACTCCATCTGCCTCCCCCTCCGCAAGGTCAGCATTCAGCAGTAGAGCTCTAAATATTTTGGCAGTCACTTCATCACAGTTCTTGAATTTAGCTTCCTCTGGTAGACCGTGTAGTCTTATATTACATCTTCTGGAGCAATCCTCCAAATCTTCTACTTTCATCTGCTGCTCTTCTTGTACCCTCTTCACTTCCTCCCATCCTTTTTGCAACTCCTCAAGGACTTCCGCCTGTTGCTCCAAATGATTCTCTGTTTCTGCTACATGCGTCCTCATTTCCACAATGTCCTGTCTCAAAGAATTTATAGTCTCTTTTAATTCATTTGACACCACTTATCTCCAGCTTAATTTCTTCTTTCATCTCTATTAGCCACATCTTAAGCATTGTAGCCACTGCTGGGCTGCAAGCCTCCTCCATTTCCTCTTCCTGCTCCGTTGGGCGGTCCGGCCCTGTTCTGCCTTCCTTCTCCCCCTCCTTCCCTCCTCTTGGCGAGGCATATGAGGATCTAAACTCCGCCAGCTTCTTCTCTGCTGACTGACCGCCTTTTGTTTATCCATGATAGCTTTATTACTCCTGAAGTGGAGTACCTGCTCCTCTAAGAATTTTAAGGGGCTCTCTCCCAGTTATGTACTCCTCGGTACTCCTTGTACCTCCTCTGGGACCACAGTTTTTCTTCCCCCCCCCCCCTTATATTGCCTGTTAGATGCTAGGCAATGTACTTAGACGGTTGTTGTAATGTTATCTGTTGGCCTGCTGCCTTCTGAGCCCAGTCAAACGTCTCCTCTCTTCTGCTTGTCCCCTCTTCTTGTCAATTTGTTCCTTGACCCACCGATTTCTGAACTACAGCTTTCCTTATACTTCCTTGGCTGTATTCTCCTCCAGACCCAGTCACCTGCACTTCTCTTTCGCCATCATCCCTCTCAAGGAGCCAGTATGTGCACTCTTGTCTCTCCCCTGCACTCTCCTTCTCACCGCCACTCTCCACGCCGTCTTGCCAAGCTGCCACCTGGCTCCCCGACTCTGCCATTTTTCTGCTCCTGCGAGTCGCGGCTTGTGCTCCCTCGCAGTCTCTGTTTCTTCTCCAGCTGCCTCCTTCTCTCTCTTCCCGGCACTCCAGCGTTCACCGGCCCTCTTGCCGTGTTCTGATCACCGCCGCTCCATGACTCTTGATCACCGTCGCTCCGCGACGCCACGCGGTCCTCAGGGGGGGAAAGAGATGGGGCAAGGAGGGGTAAACGGTCGGGGGGGGTAAACGGTCGGGGGGGGGTAAAGGCTCAGGGGGGGTAAAGGGTCGGGGAGGGAGAGGACCTGAGCGGGATGAGTGAAGAAGCTGGGGTGAAGCGGGATGGAGGTTAGGAGACAGGTAGCGGTCCGATAGTCACTGTAATGGAAGTCGCTTCTCCCTTGAAGGGAGAGGGGAAGGGGGGAGGGTGGAAGGGGGAAGGGGGGAGGGAAGGAGAGGGTGGAAGGGGATAGGGGAGAGGAGGGTGGAAGGGAGAAGGGGAGGGAGGAAGAGGGGAGGGAGGAGAAGGGGGGGAAGAGGATGGGTGGGAGGGGGAAGGAGTAGAGAGGGGAGGGGAGGGGGAGCAACGGGAAGGAGGGGAGAAGGAAGGGGGGAAAAGCACAAGTGAACTGAAAATTGTTACCTTAAACGTGAAAGGTTTAAATTCACCCTTTAAGAGGCAGAAATTATATAAGGAATTAACAAGGCAGAAAGCCTCACTTGTTTTATGGCAAGAGACACATTTGTTACGGAGGCATGAGTCCATAATGAAACCTAAGGGCTATACTGAATTACTTTTTGCATCTAATCTGAGGGAGCGGAACAAAGGTGGGGTAGCATTGTTGGTAAGTGGGACACAAAGTAGAGCTGCACACAATGTTTCAAGACAGAGGGGGGAGATACTTAATGGTACGAATGTGGATAGGGGAAGAACACCGAAGAGAGCTTTCTGGTTAAATTTAGAAACCAGCAGAGAGCTTGTAGATTAAATTTCATAATAAGTTAGAGCCTAGCAGCAGCAAAGAGCTGTAATTTAACTCAAATAAGAATATTTTATTTATTTATTTATTTATTTAACACTTATTTATATACCGCATCTTCCAGCGATCAGTTGCGGTGTACAATTAACAACAGTTAACAAAGCAGAGTTTGTTTTACATAGAACATTGAACATTATAACTTATTACATAGAACATCTTAACTTGCATAATTCAGTGATTCAACAACTAATCAGGATATTTCAACAATAACAGTGTGTGTAACAATTTAAACAGAAGTACTGTCTGTACCGCATTAGGCAGAACATACCAGTTGTAACTATATACAAGTAGGAGTATCAAGGCATAGGAATGGAGTGTTATTTATTTAAGTTTTGAATGTTATCCTTTATAGTAGGGTGTATAAGCTTGATGTGGGTAGGTTCGTATTTAGCCTTTATCTAAGTTGAGTGGAGGGTTTTCCATGGTATTATAGTGTTTATTGAATAGATACGTTTTCAATTTTTTTCTGAATTCCATTATCTCTGATAGTGATCGTACGTCCTCTGGTAACGAGTTCCAGATGGTTGGAGCTATATGGGAAAAGGCTCTGTTATTTGTTAATTTGTGGGTTTTTATGAATTCTTTTGGAATCTTTAGTTTGTTTGATTGTCCTTTTCTAAGAGTGGGCTTAGGTGGTTCTTTGCCTATTAGATTACATAATGTCTTCGGGGCCATGTCATTTAAGGCTTTGAATGTAGTTATTATTGTTTTGTATATTATCCTGCTTTGTATTGGTAACCAGTGAAGGGATTCTAGTATCGGTGTTATATGTTGGAGGGAGTTTATTTGTAATATAACTCTAGCTGTTGCATTTTGCGCAAGTTGGATTCTTCTGATGTTTTGTTTTGAGATGCCCATAAGTATTAAGTTGGCGAAATCGAAGTGGGGAGTTATGGTAGCCTGAGTTATATTAATGAAATCTTGTATAAATACAAGGGGGCGTAATTGTTTGAGGATTTTAAGTTTGAAGTAGATTTTCTTTATGGTATTTCTAATGTGGGTTTCCATTGTAAGGTGTGTGTCTAAAATGACACCTAGATATCTTATTTCGTTTTTTATTTTAATTTCTTGGTTTTGTAGTGTTATGTGGGTTGGAGGCATATATGATTGGTTTTTTGTTACGATTAATACTTCGGTTTTAGCATGGTTTATGTGGAGGTTTTGGGTTTTTAGCCAGATTGTGATTTCATTGTAACACTCTGATAGAAGTTGGATCGGCAGGTTAGGAATTGTGAAAGGTATGTACATCATAATATCATCCGCATAAAGGTGATATTGTACTCCAAATTTTTTAAAGATGTTGCAGACCGGCTTTATATAAATATTGAAAAGTAAGGCTGAAAGCGCTGAACCTTGTGGGAAACCTATTTCTTGTTTGTATGTGTTGGATGTTTGATTACCTATTCTTACATTTTGTGTTCTGTTATTTAAATATGAGGTGAACCATTTATGTACGGTAGAGTTTATGCCTATCTGTCTTAGGTTGTTGAGCATTATTGAGTGATGCACGCTATCAAAAGCTGCTGATATGTCGATGAAAAGGAGGATGAACGCTTGATTATGATTGTCAATTCCTTTTAGGAGTGTATCTATTAATACTGTTAGAAGTGTTTCTACTCCGTGGCGGGGCCGGAATCCATATTGTTGATCGTCAAGTGGGTAAGATAAGTCTATAAATTCCTGTGTCTGTAATTGTACTACTTTTTCAATTATTTTGGCCATGAATGGTATGCTAGAGATGGGCCTGTATGATGTTCGAGATGTTTTGTCTAGTTTGCAGTTCTTTAGAATTGGGCGTATTTGTGCATGTTTAAGGAGAGGTGGAAGGTATCCTTGGGTTAGTGATAAGTTTACTATTGGGAGAATATATGATAGTAGAGTTGGTAGTGTGTTTTTTATCCACAATACTGGGCATGGATCTAAATATGAAGTTGTGGTATTTAGGCCTGAGATGACAGTTTTTAATGACACTTTTGACATGGGGTAAAATTCTGACCATTCATCTACAGATTGACAAGGGATGTTGATATTTTCTGAGGGCATAGTAGGTTTTTGTATATAGCTTACCTCAGCAGCACAGGACAGGGTACTGTGTAGCAGCCCTCTTTAACAAGTGTAAAAAGGGGAAGGCGATGGCAGTGGTGGTGTACTATCGACCGCCTGGCCAGAATGAACAAACGGATGATGAAATGCTCAAAGAAATCAAGGAAGCTAACAAAAATTACAGCGCAGTAATAATAATGGGTGATTTCAATTATCCCGGTATCGACTGGGCCAGTGTCACGGCAGGACATGCTAGGGAGATAAAGTTCCTACATGACATAAATGACTGCTTCTTAGAGCAGCTGGTTCATGAACCGACCAGAGGGGAAGCCATATTAGACCTAGTCCTTAGTAGAAAACCAGATCTAGTGCAAGAGATAAGGGTGTTGGGGCCACTTGGCAATAGTGATCATAGCATGATCGCCTTTCATTTAATTAGTGGAGGAGGGATAATAAGGAAATCCACCGTACTACCTTTTAACTTTCAAAAGGAAGACTATGATAAAATGAGGAAAATAGTTAAGAAAAAACTAAAAGGAGCAGTTGCAAAGGTTAAAGACTTACATCAAGCTTGGGTGTTGTTGAAAAATACTATCTTAGAAGCCCAGACCAGCTGTATTCCACGTTTTAAGAAAAGTGGAAGGAAGTCCAAAAAACTGCCAGCATGGTTTAAAAGGGAGGTCAGAGAGGCTGTTGTTGCCAAAAAAGCATCTTTCAGGAAATGGAAAAAAAAGCCAAATGACGAAACCTGGAAAGAGCACAAGCACTGGCAAGTCAAATGCAAGGCATTGATAAAGCAGGCAAAGGGAGAATTTGAGAAGAAGCTTGCTGCAGAAGTAAAAACGCGTAATAAAGATTTTTTCAAGTACATTCGTAGCAAAAAACCTGTGAGAGATTCAGTTGGTCCATTAGATGATATAGGAGTTAAAGGGGCACTAAGAGGCGACAAGGCGATAGCGGAGACTGAATGAATTCTTTGCTTCGGTCTTTACTGAGGAAGATGTAGGGATGTTACCCATGACTGAAGTGGTATTTAAAGGTGCGGAAGAATTGAAGGAAATATCGATACATCTGGAAGATGTATTACAACTATTAGATAGACTGAAGAGTAGCAAATCACCTGGGCCGGATGGTATACATTCAAGGGTGTTGAAAGAACTGAAATATGAGATTGCAGACCTGCTATTAGTAATCTGTGAACTATCATTAAAATCATCCCTAATACCTGAAGATTGGAGGATCGCCAATGTAACGCCAATTTTTAAAAAGGGTTCCAGGGGTGATCCGGGAAACTACAGACTGGTGAGCCTCACATCAGTACCGGGAAAAATGGTAGAAACCATCATAAAGAATAAAATTACTCAGCAAGTAGATAGTCATGACCTAATGGGAGACAGCCAACATGGCTTTAGACAAGGAAGATCTTATCTTACTAATCTATTATGTTTTTTTGAAAGTGTGAATAAACAGGTGGACAACGGTGAGTCGGTTGATATAGTGTATCTGGACTTTCAGAAAGCCTTTGACAAGGTCCCTCATCAGAGACTTTTGGCAAAACTAAAGAGTCATGGGATAGGAGGCAGTGTACTACTGTGGATCAAGAACTGGTTAAAAGATAGAAAGCAGAGGGTTGGGCTAAATGGCCAATTTTCCCAATGGAGAAAGGTGAATAGTGGTGTACCCCAGGGATCTGTGCTGGGTCCGCTGCTTTTTGACATATTCATAAATGACCTGGAAAGGGGAATAACGAGTGAGGTTAACAAATATGCATATGACACAAAACTATTTAAAGTTGTTAAAACCCAAGAGGATTGTGGGAAATTGCAAGAGGATCTTGATAAATTGGAAGACTGGGCATCAAAATGGCAGATGAAATTTAATGAGGACAAGTGCAAAGTTATGCACCTAGGGAAGAACAACCCAAACTATGGTTACACAATGCAAGGTTCCACATTAGGAACCCCTACCCAGGAAAAAGATTTAGGCGTCATTGTGGATAGCATGTTAAAACCCTCGGCCCAGTGTGCAGCGGCAGCCAAGAGAGCAAATAGAATGCTAAGTATCATAAGGAAAGGAATGGAAAATAAAACAAAAGATATTATAATGCCTCTATATCGTTCCATGGTGAGACCGCACCTTGAAGATTGTGTGCAATTCTGGTCGTCGTATCTTAAAAAGGATATAGCGTTATTAGAAAAGGTTCCGAGAAGAGCTACCAAAATGGTAAAGGGGGTGGAAGGATACTCCTATGAAGAAAGGCTAAAAAGGTTAGGGCTCTTTAACCTGGAAAAGAGATGGCTGAGGGGAGATATGATAGAAGTCTATAAATTAATTAACGGAGTGGAACGGGTAAACGTAGATCGATTGTTTATGTTATCAGAATATAGAAAGACCAGGGGACATGCAATGAAGCTACAGGGTAAACTATTTAAGACTAATAAAAGAAAATATTTCTTCACTCAACGTGTAATCAAACTCTGGAATTTGTTACCGGAGGATGTAGTAAAGGCTGTTAGTGTAGCTGGGTTTAAAAAAGCTTTGGACAAGTTCCTGGAGGAAAGGTCCATAAACCATTATTAAGGGACCCAGGATATCAATGCTTGACCCAGTACAAGCATTGCGGAACCAGTGTCTTTTGGGGGAAACTGCTAGGTACGTATGACCTAGATTGGCCACTGTTGGAAACAGGATACTGGGCTTGATGGACCTTGGTCTGACCCAGTATGGCATATCTTATGTTCTTAATGGTTCTGAGTGATTAATGTGTATGCTCCCACCGGGACACAAAAAGAATTTTGGGAGGAAGTGGATATGAAAGTGAGTCTAATGGGGGAGGGAGCGAGGATTTGTGGCGGGGACTTTAACATGCCCTGGGAGGGGGGGAAGGATTCTTACAGGGAAGGGGGAAGGGCAGGGAGCGGACAGGAGGTAATATCAGAGGTTTGTGAAGGACAATGATTTGATTGATGCGTGGTGACTGCTTAACCCTGGTAGGCATCAGTATTCGTTCTATTCAGGGGTGCACGGCACTTACTCAAGGTTCGACATCATCTGGGTAGGGAAAGAGATAGTGGGTAGGATCGGGGGGGGGGGGGGGGAGAAATGGAGCCGATCATGTGGTCGGACCACGCACCGGTGATTGTGTGTCTGAGTTGTAGGGGGAGATAAGGGGATACAATATTGGAAACTGAATAAGGCCTTGCTGGGAGATAGTCGGGTGGTGCAGGAGTTGGAGGAGATGATACCAGAATAGTTTGAAAGAAATGACAATGGAGAGGTGCAGGTGGGAGTGGTCTGGGATGCGTTTAAGGCAGTGGTGCGAGGCACCCTGATAAAATGGGGGGCGAGAATAAAGAGGGAAAGGAACTTCAATTACGACAGCAGTTGGTTAGGTTGGAAGAGGCAGATGCCCAGGATAGAAGTGGGAAAAATAGGGGGGAGGTTTTGGAGACCAGAGCTAAGCTCAATGCGTTGGAGGCTGAAAGGATTCAATTTCGGTTGCAATTATTGAGGCAAGAATTTTTCAAAACGGGAAATAAGAGCAGGAAAGTACTGCGGCGCTCCTGCCCGGCCTTAGGGCTAAAGACAGGAGCGGCGGTCTGATGCTTCGTGAGGAAGGAGAGTAACCTGTATCCAGGGAATGCTGGGTATTGTAGTTCCTGCTCCTCTCGCTCCGAAATAAAGAGTTGTAGTTATGGGGTTTCCAGAATATTTATTATAGTAAAGGATACTGTTCCATCACATGGCAAATAAATGCAAACAAAATAGGTGCTTCAAATGCTAACAGGAAAACTTAGGATAAAGGCAACTCAAAGTATAACTGCTTCTTTTCACTTCTAAGCAAATTACTCACTTTGCCCCAAGAGGTCAGTTAGATTCACTGCAGCCTCTTTCAGCCACTGTTACCTTCACAGTGCTGGGGAATCAGGTGCACATAATTAGAGCTTTCTCAGCAAGGCAATACAACAGCTCCGTAGCATTCAATTCACATACGGTAAAAAGCAGTTTCCTTCAGCTTGGCATCTCTACACAGCAGACCGTGCAATCCATGCTCTCACAATCTGGTAAGTCTGTATTATCTTGTGTTAACTCTTCAAGCTGTATGGAATTACTGGCTTCTGGTAACACTGGCTGTCTTCTAGCTTGCAACTCTAAAAACTGCTTAAAACTCTGTAGGAGCAATTCAGCCTGCTGTTTGTGAGATAGGGAATTGCTATCAGCTATACAACTTCCCTCTGGCTTAAGGCTGTTTATTTTCTCCTCTCTTAGATTAACTGTGTCAGAGTAACTGCTAGTCTCTTTTGCTAATGTTTCACACACAGGAGAGTTAGCTTTACGTTCAGCCTGGAAACTTTGTGGCAATTCACTTACTTGTTGCCATGCCGTTCTGACTTCAGATGGCTCCAACGTTCTCCAGCTGTTAGAATGTTTGTTGCTCTCTGGCTCAAACGGTACTTCACAGAATGATTGTTTTCTTTCTTATGCCTGCCTTGAAGGCTTCCTTTCCCAGGGCTGTGCCTTCCAACGGTTGTCTAATTCAGGGCTAGGTCCTCTCTCCTTGGGACTTCTACTCACTGCCTCTGAATAGAACTTTGCAGGTCTCCTTCCAATGCCAGGTTCCCAAGTATCCGCATACTGTTTTCTGGACTTCCAATCATTCTTCCTCTTCTCCTTCTTTCTCCTCTCCTTCTCCTCATTCCTAATCCCATTCTCATTCTGACTAGCAAAGCCATGCTCTGGTATAAAACCACGTTCTCTCCTGGACACGCCCCTTCCAAAGGCAGGGTGTGCCCAATCAGGACTCCTCCCCTGGGCTGGTCTCCATGCTCAGCTCTGTGGAATAGAGTCTCTCTTTCTTCCTTGGTTTCTCAAATAGGCATAAATCCTGCTGAACCTCAGGATTTTCATCTGTCTTCATAGGCTCAGGAGGGCGCTGTTCACCACAGATCCCCCCCCCTTAAGATATCACGGGCTGGCATCTGACCAGAGGCACAGCACATGATTCTACTCCGGGGTCTGGCGTTGATCTGTGCCCTCTCTACCACTTTCCTGTCTTGCACTACGGTGGCTACCTGAGCTAGGGCTGTTCTATCATGCCAAGGCTTCAAAAGGTTAATATGATACACTTGTTGGCGTCCTTTCTTATTCTTCACGAGATAAGACACTGGACCCACTGGCCGGACCACGGTACATGGGCATTTCCATTGGCTCTCAAATTTCGGGTCTGGGCCTGCCACCATCACGATGACCTTGTCTCCCACAGCTAACTGGCGCGGCCGTGTGCCTTGGTCATAATAGGCCTTCTGTCGTCGCTGATTGTGTCATAAATTGACTTCCGCCACTTGTGTGGTGCAGCGTAAGCGACCTTTTAGATCCTTAAGAAATTCCGGTACTCCCACTTCATGTACGTCGGGCTCTACCCACTGTTCCTTCAGGATATCTAATACCCCACGGGGTGATCGACCATACATAAGTTCATATGGCGCTGTCCCTAGGGACGACTGCTTCCTTTCCCTGCAAGCGTAGAGGACGAAGGGTAGCATCGTATCCCAGTTGGCCATATTTCCTTCTAAACTGCGGCGCAGCATCCTTTTAATCGTCTGATTTTGTCTCTCCACTAGCCCATTGCTTTGTGGATGATAGGCTGAGGTCTTGACATGGCGGATATCAAACGCTTCCCAAACTTGGGCTAAATACTTGGAAAAGAAATTGCTTCCTCTTTCTGTCAGAACTTCGCGAGGGAAGCCCACCTCGCAAAACAGTTTGATCAGTTCAGCCGCCACGGCCTTAGCGGATATATTACGTAGTGGCATGGCCCAAGGAAATCGTGTCGCTTGGTCTATGACCACTAAAATATATTGAAATCCCCTCGGTGTCTTTATTAAAGGACCAACAATGTCCATAGCCATTCTATGGATGGGTTCTGTAATGACCGGGGTTGATATCATTGGCACTTCTTTTGGGTGGATGGCAGAGACGCGCTGGCATGTTGGACAGGCTTCACAGAACCTTGCTGTTTCTTTGAAAACACCCAGCCAATAGAACCTTGCCAGGATCTGATCCAATGTACTTCGGATGCCCTTGTGTCCTCCGACCGGATGATCGTGGGCCAGCCTCAAAACCAAGTTTTTGAAGGTTGCAGGCACCACCACCTGTTTGCGCGTATCGCCTGTATAGGGATCCTTGCTCTCTCTGTACAAAATACCGGTGTCCAGGAAAAACCTAGGTAGGGTATCCCTATCACTCTGGGCCCATTTAAATGCCTGACTTAAGGCAGGGTCGTCCAGTTGTTCGTTGGGGAACGTTGGAAATTTCCCAACTAGTTCTTCGGGCACCCAGGGCAATTCCTGGCCAGCCTGAGTTTCTGCCCTATGCTGAGAACGTTCTTGTCTACCATTACGCTTCTGCGCTTTTGTTTTCTTCACCTTCTCTTCTGGTGCGGCTATTAAATCCTCATGGGAAGGAAGACTTCTAAATGCCTCATCAGTAGGGTCTTCTCCCTTCTCTGAGTCCTTAGCTTGGGCTCTTGTAGCTACCAGGGCTCCCTTAGGGGTTAGGCCTTGTCTCATTTCTCTATAAAAAATAGGGCCAATCCCTTCCTAAAACCATAGGGTTTGGTAGCTTGGGTACTACCGCAATGGGAATTTTTTTAACCACACCCAGCGCTTTCACTTGAAGGTTGTATACAGGGTATAGTGATGTACCTCCGTGAACGCAGCGGATCTTCACATTACGAACAGGCTGAATTGCTACCCCTGATGCTTGGACTTGCTGCCACAGCGCCTTGGAGAGCATTGTCTGCTCCGCGCCAGAATCCAATAACGAGGTAGTAGCAATTCCCTGCACCTCTACCTCAATGAGAAATCCTTCTCGGGTTTTTTGTGCACTTTCCGCTACTAAGGCAGTCTTAAAACAATTCTTCTGTATATGCCCTTCTCGCCCACATTTAAAACATTTCCTAGGCGGAAACCTAGCCTTCACAGTTGGCATACACATTTTGCTTGCTTCATTCTGAAATTTCCACTTCCTTTCTGACTCGGGTGTTGCTGCCCCCTTTAAATCACTACTGCTTTCATGAGCCATTACCTTGGCCTGCAAGAAGCGTTCTGTGAGGTCTACTGCCTCCTGTGGGGTTTTGCAGCTTTGCAGAATCAGGAAGGTTTTTATTTCATTGGGTACAGCATTCATGTATTGCTCTACAACTAAGCTTTCCAATATAGACTCTTTAGTCCTATTCTCTGGATTAAGCCATTTATTTAACAACATGCTTATCCTGTATACTAAGGCTTTCGGTGTCTCACCCTGTTTTAATTTAACCGCTCGCAGGAGATTATGGTAGGCTAGCGGTGTAAGGCCTAGCCTTTCCCGGACCGCTCTTTTCACCTCCTCATAATTTCCGGCAAGGTCGGGTGGCATGCTCCTATAGGCAGCCATTGCTTCTCCAGTAAGGGAAGCTGCAAATCTGATGGCCCAACACTCTTTTGGCCATCCATTTAAACACCTCTGCTGGATCCAGAGACATCTTTAGTACCTGTGAATACAAACATACAGAAAAAAAAAACCAAGTGCGGCACCTCACACCTTTAAAAAAAAAAAAAAAACCTTTTCCCTTTTTTTTTTTTTTTTTCCAACTAGCTAGCAAACACTCTCAGCCCTGTATCCTTATCCTTTCCCAGGTAGACACTTATTACCTGGCTCAGGTGTTGCGTCACGCTTTCACAACCTCGTTGCAGCTGACACTCCGATGCTGGGACTCTTTCCTTCCTTTCAGGATGGTCTGCACTCGGGGTCTTTCTTGCAGTTGCTTTTCTGTAGTTTTCTGCACGGCACCTTGCGCATGCGTGGAAAATCCTGCCACGTAGCCACTTGCGGCGCTCCTGCCCGGCCTTAGGGCTAGACAGGAGCGGCGGTCTGATGCTTCGTGAGGAAGGAGAGTAACCTGTATCCAGGGAATGCTGGGTATTGTAGTTCCTGCTCCTCTCGCTCCGAAATAAAGAGTTGTAGTTATGGGGTTTCCAGAATATTTATTATAGTAAAGGATATTGTTCCATCACATGGCAAATAAATGCAAACAAAATAGGTGCTTCAAATGCTAACAGGAAAACTTAGGATAAAGGCAACTTAAAGTATAACTGCTTCTTTTCACTTCTAAGCAAATTACTCACTTTGCCCCAAGAGGTCAGTTAGATTCACTGCAGCCTCTTTCAGCCACTGTTACCTTCACAGTGCTGGGGAATCAGGTGCACATAATTAGAGCTTTCTCAGCAAGGCAATACAACAGCTCCGTAGCATTCAATTCACATACGGTAAAAAGCAGTTTCCTTCAGCTTGGCATCTCTACACAGCAGACCGTGCAATCCATGCTCTCACAATCTGGTAAGTCTGTATTATCTTGTGTTAACTCTTCAAGCTGTATGGAATTACTGGCTTCTGGTAACACTGGCTGTCTTCTAGCTTGTAACTCTAAAAACTGCTTAAAACTCTGTAGGAGCAATTCAGCCTGCTGTTTGTGAGATAGGGAATTGCTATCAGCTATACAACTTCCCTCTGGCTTAAGGCTGTTTATTTTCTCCTCTCTTAGATTAATTGTGTCAGAGTAACTGCTAGTCTCTTTTGCTAATGTTTCACACACAGGAGAGTTAGCTTTACGTTCAGCCTGGAAACTTTGTGGCAATTCACTTACTTGTTGCCATGCCGTTCTGACTTCAGATGGCTCCAACGTTCTCCAGCTGTTAGAATGTTTGTTGCTCTCTGGCTCAAACGGTACTTCACAGAATGATTGTTTTCTTTCTTGTGCCTGCCTTGAAGGCTTCCTTTCCCAGGGCTGTGCCTTCCAACGGAGGACTTCTACTCACTGCCTCTGAATAGAACTTTGCAGGTCTCCTTCCAATGCCAGGTTCCCAAGTATCCGCATACTGTTTTCTGGACTTCCAATCATTCTTCCTCTTCTCCTTCTTTCTCTTCTCCTTCTCCTCATTCCTAATCCCATTCTCATTCTGACTAGCAAAGCCATGCTCTGGTATAAAACCACGTTCTCTCCTGGACACGCCCCTTCCAAGGGCAGGGTGTGCCCAATCAGGACTGCAGGACTCCTCCCCTGGGCTGGTCTCCATGCTCAGCTCTGTGGAATAGTCTCTCTCTTTCTTCCTTGGTTTCTCAAATAGGCATAAATCCTGCTGAACCTCAGGATTTTCATCCGTCTTCATAGGCTCAGGAGGGCGCTGTTCACCACAGTACATGGCACGGAGATTGAAGCAGAAGCGGAATATGACGCAGATAACGCAGATTAGGTGTAGGGGATAGGTAGAGAGAGATGAGCAGAAGATAAGAGAAGAGTTTGTGGAATTTTATCGGAGGCTGTACGAGGCAAAACCAGATAAGCCGGAGGGGGAGATGTGGGACTACTTAGAGGCAGCAGGCCTCCAGCAATTGGATGAAGGGGAGAGGTGTGCTTTGGATAGCGAAATACAGGTAGGGGAAGTGGAGCAGGCAATCAAGGGCTTGAAGCCAGGGAAGGCCTCAGGGCTGGATGGGCTGATGGCTTGCTTCTATAAAAAATTTAAAGGAGTGTTGGTGCAGCCTCTGACGAGATTTTTCAATTTGCAAAAGGAGGGGGAAAGGTTAGCGGAGACGATGGGGTGGGCAGGAGACACGCTAATTCACAAAGAGGGGAAAGATCCGCAAGAGTGTGCTTCATACAGGCCCATATCGCTGATAAATATTGATGCGAAGTTGCTGGCCAAAGAATTAGCGGGGAGACTAAACAGAATATTGGGAAAGTTAGTTCATGAAGACCAAGTGGGTTTTATACCGGGGAGGCAGGTGTCTGATAATATACGAGAAATTTTGAATGTAATTTGGACAGCGGAACGGGCGACAGATCAGGCGATACGTCTATTGCTAGATGCAGAAAAAGCATTTGACTAGGTGTCGTGGAAATATTTATTTTCAGTGATGGAGTACATGGGCTTTGGAAAAGGCTTTGTAGACTAGGTAAAAGCGTTATATTCGGGACTTTAAGCGAGCGTGAGAGTCAATGGGGGATATTTATTTAGCTGCATTTATATCCCGCTTTTCACCGGGTCAAAGCGGTTGGGGGATACATTTAACACGAGGGGATATGAGACACATACACTAATACTTACAGGGAACATGGGCAATGGAGGGTTAAGTGGCTTGCCCAAGGCCACAAGGAGCACCTGTTGGACTAGAAACCCCAGTCCTTCCGGCCCAAGGTTGCTGTCCTCTAGTGGGATTTGAACCACCGACCTTCCGGCCTGTAGTACCTTGCCCCAACCACTAGGCCACTCCTCCCTCTTGAGGATATTTGAGGTTTTTCCCACTGGGGCGGGGAATCAGACAGGGGTGTCCCTCTCCCCGTTGCTATTCGCTTTATCCTTGGAACCGTTAGCTGGGAAGATAAGAATGGGGCTAGATATTAGAGGGTGGAGGTGGAGCAGAGGGAATACAGATTGGCAATGTTTGCAGACAACATGTTACTCATGATTACTAGGCCAAGCGAAACGTTGTCCGCAATTATGAGGGAGTTGCAGGAGTATGGGGACTTGGCAGGTTTTAGGATAAATTGTAACAAATCCGAAATCTTAAATTTGACTGGAGGGGTAGAATTGCAAAGGAGCATGCAACATAAATTTCAATTTCGATGGGCACAAAGATCAATGAGATATCTGGGAGTTCAATTGGGACGGGAATTGGAGGAACTATAAGACCTGACTTATAAGAAGCTGTTCGGGCAAATAGAAGTACAGTTGGGAGCATGGAGTAGGTGGTACATATCTTGGATGGGGAGGATGGCAGTGATTAAAATGATGTTGCTCCCCCAGTTTCTTTTTTACTTTTAAATGTTGCCAATAGAGATACCGGCAAAGGCGCTAAAACGATTGCAAAAGCAAGTTGAGGGGTTTATATGAGGGAATAAGCGACTTAGAGTGGCGGCTCGGACTTTGCAGGCGTCGAGGATGGAGGGCCGTATGGGAGTCCCTAATTTTATAAAGTATTATCAAGCGGCGCAGTTGAAAGTGGTATGCTCATGGCTGAGGGAACAGCAGAAACACCGGGTAATGATGGAAGAAACGGGATTGAGACCAGGAGAGTTGGAGAGAATGGTGTGGGGAGGGAAGGGAAGAAGAGGGGAGAATCCAATGGTAAGCCATACTCTGAATACGTGGCATCAGCACAGGAAGTGGATGATAGGAGATAAGGGAAGTGGATGATAGGAGAGAAGAGATGTGCTCGTACGATGTCGCTGCTGGCGTGTTGCGAAGAGGGGGTAGGACCAGATGTAGCAATGCTGCAAAGGTGCACACAGCAGGGGTTAAGTCAAGTATCTCAGATAATTCCTGGGAAAGGGGAGTAAGAGATTTTGAAGGTATCCGTGACTTATATCATTTGCGGGACAACGATCATAGTAACATAGTAAATGACGGCAGATAAAGACCGGCATGGTCCATCCAGTCTGCCCAGCAATACGGCGAGAGTAGGTGCACCTGTCACTCTGTGCAGGCCACTCCTCCCCATGTCTCTGTCTAGGGGTTGACCCACCACTCCATGTAGGACACCCCTATTTGTTGAGAAGTTAGATGGTTCAGTTTATTTTGTTTTTATCCTGTTGCTGTATAAGGGATCCGCTGTGCTTGTCCCATGCTGTTTTGAATTACGTCACCATATTTGCCCCCACCACTTCCATCGGGAGAGCATTCCAAGCATCCACCACCCCTTCAGTGGAAAAAATATTTCCTGACATTGCCTTTCAATTTTCCACCTTGCAGCTTCATGTTATGCCCTCTAGTTTTGCAGCTTCCCCGTCTTTGGAAGAGGTTTGTTGTTCATCGTTCCTCTTCAAGTATTTAAAGGTCTGAATCATATCTTCCCTATCCCTCCTCTCCTCCAAAGTGTACATATTTAGGTCTTCAAGTCTCTTCTCATAAGGTTTCTTACGCAGGCTCCAAATCATTTTGGTTGCCTTCCTCCGAACAGTTTCCAGTCTTTTTACATCTTCTGCAAGATATGGTCTCCAAAACTGAACACAGTATTCCAAGTGAGGCCTCACCAGCGACCTGTACAGTGGCATAAGGACCTCCTCCTTTCTGCTGGTAATCCCTCTTTGTATGCAGCCCAACATCCTCCTGGCTTTTGCCACCGCCTTGTCGCACTGTTTTGCCACCTTGAGATCATCAGAGATAATCACACCAAGGTCTTTCTCCTGAACCATGCACACCAACCTCTCGCCCCCTATCGCGTACATTTCCCTTGGATTTCTGCTACCTAAGTGCATGTCACTGCACTTTTTCACATTAAATCGTAATTGCCAAGCATTAGACCATTCTTCCAGCTTTTGTAGATCTTTCCTCATGTTATCCACTCCCTCAGGGGAGTCCACTCTGTTGCAAATTTTTGTGTGATCTGCAAAAGGACTGACTTTTCCATTCAGTCCTTCAGCAATATCACTCACAAATACATTGAATAGTGCCGGGCCCAGGACCGAACCCTGCGGCACCCCGCTAATCACCTTCCTTTCATCCAAGTGAGCTCCATGTACCATCACCTTCTGTTGTCTGTCGGTCAACCAATTTCTAACCCGGTTTACCATCTTGGGACCCATCCCCAAGCTACTGAGTTTATTGACAAGCCTCCTATGAGGAACAGTATCAAAGGCTTTGCTGAAATCCAGGTAGATGACATCCTTCGCATGCCCCTGATCTAGTTCCTTGGTCACCCAGTCAAAGAACTCAATCAGATTTGTTTGGCAATAAAACCATGTTGCCTCGGATCTTGCAACCTGTTGGTTTTGAGAAAGTTCACTATTTGCTCTTTCAGGAGCGTTTCCATTACTTTTCCCGTCACTGAGGTAAGGCTCACAGGCCTGTAAGTTTGACACTTCTTCCCTGTCACCACTTTTGTGTAGAGGTACATCAGCCATTCTCCAGTCCTGAGGAACCTCTCCTGTTTCCAAGGATCTGTTGAATACATCCTTTAATGGCCCTGGAAGAACCTCTCTGAGCTCTTTCAGTATCCTGGGATGTATCCCATCCGGTCCCATGGCTTTGTCCACTTTCAGTTTAGCAAGTTGTTCCAAACCTCATCTTCTGTGAATGGTGTGGTATCTACTTCGTTCCCATTTTTATATTTGGGAGTCACAGCTGGTCCATCTCCAGGATTTTCTTTAGTAAAAACAGAGCAGAAGTATTTGTTTAGCAATTTCACTTTTTCTATGTCACTTTCCATGAGTCCTTTCCCAGCACTTCTGAGTCCTGCAATTCCAACTCTGATCTTCTTCCTTTCCCGAATATGCCTGAAGAAAGTTTTGTTGCCACCCTTAACATCTTTAGCCATCTTTTCCTCTGCCTTTGATTTTGCTATCCTTATTTCTCTTTTTGACTCTGAGTTTGATCCTGTATTCATTTCTGTGTTCTTCTGTTTGCAAGCTTTTGAATTTTGCGAAAGCTGTGTTTTTTGCCTTTGAGCAGCCACTTCTTTGGAAAACCAAATAGGTTTCGATTTCACTATCTCCAGATTGAATCATATGTCAGGCAGAGAAAGCAATGGCAGGATATAGTAAAGGAACCGGGATGGTTTGAAGGCAGCTGTTTAGGATTGATGGGGAGGAAGAGGGTTATTTCTCGAATTTATAAAGGCTTAATTAGGAGCGGGGAGGAGAAATTAAGCTATATGTATTGTAAACGGGGGCGCTGGGCGTGAATGTCCACAATCTTGGCAAAGGCAAAATCCTATTATGACTTGCAAAGGATTGTGGGGAATGTAGTCCATTCAAACCAGAATCAGCCGTTCACAAAATAATGAGTTGTGTTGCTCGAGTGTAAGCAAAGAAAAATATATTTTATTTATGGGGCTAATTCTCCCACACAGATTTACTTGGTAACACAAAAGGACACTTGCTTCAGTATTGTACTTAGGAAAACCAAATCATGATATAAGCAACTGTTCTTCTTAAGCAATCAAATAATAAAGACCTTGATGGGTAACACAAAAGGTCTTAAGGGCTCCTGCTAATAACTTTTAGCAGTGCTCCAAAAGCAAAAACAAAACCCAAAAGTAACCAAAAACGGTTCTTTTTCAAGGATAACTTTCTTCTATTTTCACACACAAACAGTAGTTTCCTTTCAGAGCTCACGTGCAACTGTGCATGGCTTAATTACCAATAATTAGCCAGCTGCAAACCCCTTTGCTGGTTCACTTTCTCTACGTGGCTCAAATCCTACCCTAAAGCTTTCTTGTAGACTTTTCTGGGTAGATAAAAGAACAAGTTATAGTTCCTTGTGATGGTTGTTGTATTTGTGAAAGTATTTTACCACAGCAGCCTAGTCAGAGAGCAATCCATGTATTCATTCTGATCATTTAAAATATCTCCTCCTTCTTCAAATATCATAGAATCAATATCATGGTCTGGCTCAGAGGAATTCCTTAATGGATCACTCTCAGGGTAATACTTGTTTCCCTGCTGTCTTCCAGGTAAAGAGCTAGGGCCTAGATCAGAGTTCATACCTGAGCTTCCTTTGCTGTTAGGTTTCCTCTCCAGATATCCTGGCCAGTAAGTAGTCCAGCTTTTATGTCCAGCCTTCCCATCAAGATCCCTGGACACTGGGTCTCTCTTCACATATCTTCTTGCACTGGTCTTAGGGCCCCTTCCAAATGCAGCCGTCTCCCTCAAAGGTGCTATCTGGGAATTCCTGGCGCTGCAACCCCACTCCTCTGGCTTCCTCCAGTCCAATGGAGTATGCTTGCCTCTGGAATGACTCCCAACACACGTGCTGCTATGGGCTCCTTCTTTAGACCTCCAAGATGTCTTTCTCTTCTTTCTTCCACGTTGCTGGTGCTGCTTCCTGATCTCCAACTGCTTCTGTGTAGAAGATGTTTTACTTTTAACTTGTTTAGAGGGATACTCCACCCTAGCACAGCTCAGCTGTGTTGAATCAAGCCCTGCCCTTGGAGATGAGTGATTGGGGATTACCTCATAGCTCTCCTGATTGAACACACGTTTCCCCACTTCAGCTCTTCTAGAGGCTGTTTGAAACCTGGTGCATTCTGGGACTGGTAGTCTTTTATGAGAACATTCTGTTTTAGTATTTCTACCAGCAAAGACAGGTTGCTTGTTCAGAGCCAATTCACCTCTATTATAGCTCCTTCCTGAACTATGATAAGCTTCCTTATCACAGTATGCATGGGAGAAAGAGTTGGGGGTGTCTTGTGAGATAGAGGAGTGGGAGCGGATAGCTCCAGAAATAGCAAAATCCTCCATAACTACATCCCTACGAGAGAATGGGTGGAAAGTGCTGTCTAAATGGTATTTGACACCGGAGCGTTTGTATAAAGCGGAGGCATGTAAGTCGGATGAATGTTGGAGGCTGTGTGGAGAGAAAGGAACCTGGTTGGACATATGTGGTGGACATGTCCGGTAAACCTGGTTGGACACATGAGGTGGACATGTCTGGTAGCATATCAATATTGGGAGAAAATCAGGGACAACATAAGGAAAATTACAGGTTCAAGTTTACTATTGATGCCAGAGTTGTGTCTATTATTGAAGAAGAGTGATGAGGGGGAAGGAAATTGGAGCATAGTGTGGCAATGTATAATAGCGGCAAGATGTGAAATTTCGCTACACTAGAAGAATAGTATCTTGCCGTCCTTAGATAATTATGATAGGCGATTGTCGGAACTGTATCAAATGCATAGGTTAACAGGGATAAAAAAAGAAAAAGTGGAGAAGGTAGAGAGACAGTGGGTGGGGGAGTGGAAGACTGAGACAGGAGGAGGGACAGGCGGAGGTACAGCAGAAGGGGGGAGATAAGGGTAATAATATGATTCCATGTTCTATTGTTCAGATGTTTCAATGTACAATGGGCAGGTAGAGGGTGGGAGAGAGGGGGGAGCAGGGGGGTATAAGGGGAAGATATTGGTACGAGTTTGGTTATATAAACATTAGAGGAGATATACAAGGGACTGCCAACTATGGTGGTTAAAGACTTGGATGCTATTGATGGTGAACTGTAAGGTAAACTATCGAATGTGCCTGTGATGTAAAGATTCTTTTATGTCTAGTTTGCTGTAAAAGTGCCAAATAAAAGTTAAGTTACAAAAAAAAAATAAAAAAATAAATTCCCCCTTTGAAGTACAGAAAACACTTCGCTTTTAAAAATGACCACCAAACCCCTTTGAGAGCTTTCAGGCAGAGTATTACCTTGCTTGCAATAGAGTCCATCATTTATGACTTCTCTGCCTCTTGGACTTGCATAAGGTGCAATTTTGGTATCTACAAATGACTAATGGGGTTTTTTTCTGGGTTGTTTTTTTTAAGTAGAATGTATTGTTCATAGTGTTCAGAGGTGCGAATAAGGGGGCAGTCACTACAAAAGCAACTGTTATGCGCCAAAGAGGCTGTAGCATTGACCTATAGTCTCAAGGGTCATCTGACTCCTGAGGGTCTGAAGGTACATTCCAGCAGGAGTATGTCTGCTTCTTGAGCAGAATTTCATGCAGTTTCTCATGCTGAGACTTGTAGAGCTGCAACTTGGTGCATTTGGTACTGGGGTGCTTAGAGCAGGAGTTTCTTCAACCCATCAGGGCAGGAATTTGGGGTGCGTGCGAAGCACCACTCTGTTCTTATAAAACCTGGTATGCTTCGCCACAAGAGCCTGAAGCTTGCTAACTCATTCGGTGGCCGGAGGGCAAACCAGGGGCTTCAATAAGAGTAGGCCCCGAAGGAAACGGGTCACCAATGGTTGGACCGAGGGGGACTTACCATCCATGGGATGGCAGTGCGCCACAAGGGCACTAAGATGCACTCGGACGGAGTTAGACTTGAGCCCAGACAGAGGTTTATTTTATTTATTTGTTTTCATTTTTATACCGCTATTTCCAGCGATCAGCAGCGGTTTACTTTACACAACAAAACTCCGAGGTGGAGAAGGTATGTAATATCAGACCCATGTTCGGATAACCAGAGAACCAGCAGCATTTGAGGGTGTAAGTCTTCCTAATAGAGGACTTGCGAGAGGTCAGCAGAATGTCTTCCACCTCAACCGGAAGGTTGAAAGGGGCCAGAGTCACCCTCTCAGCAGCCACACTGTCGGTGACAGGGACCCCAGAATGGGGTGCAGAAGACAGCCCCCATCCTGAGATAGGAGACTCAGAGCGGTCCCCTAGGGGATGGCGGCCTCCACCGTCAGCTGTAGAAGCATTGGGAACCACGGTTGCCTGGGCCACCGAGGAGATATCAGGATGAGCGAGGCCCTGCCGCAGAGGGTCCTGAACAAGGTCTTGGCGATCAGCGGTGTAGGAGGGAAGGCGTACATGAGGCCTTCCGACCATGAGACCAGGAACATGTCCGCTGCCACCCTGGAGGGCAATTGAAAGTTGTCCGGGCTGGTGAACAGGTCCATCACGGGTTCCCCCCAGATCCAGAAAAGCTGACTGGCTACCTTGGGATCCAGCTGCCACTCATGTGGCTGGAGGACTCTGCTGAGTCTGTCGGCCAGCAGGTTGTCCTGGCCTGGCAGGTACACTGCCCGCAGAAGGATACCCTGTTGGATTATGTACAAGAAGAGGACCAGTGTCTCCTGACAAAGAACACGAGACCCCGTACCCCCCTGTTTGTTCATGTAGAAGATCGCAACCTGGTTGTCCGCCTGGACCAGCACCGGCTAGTGACGCAGGTGGTGACAGAAGACCTTCAGGGCTAGGTATATGGCCTGGAACTCCAGGAGGTTGATCTGCTGGGTGCTCTCGTCCAGTGACCAGTTGCCCTAAATACGGAGATCCCCGCAGTGAGCAGGAAGGCTTCTGTGGTGAGGACCCTTGAGGGGGTTGGGGCCTGAAAAGGCATGCCTGCTTCGAGATGCTGGGGCAACTGCCACCAGACCAGGGAGTCTGCCAATCGACGGGTCACAGAAACTCTGTCTCGGAGGCGGCCTGTGGCCTGAGGCCATTGGTCACGGACACCACTGCGCAGCCTTCATATGGAGGTGAGCGTTTGGGGTGACATGGTATGTGGAGGCCATGTGCCCGAGGAGGCACAGGAGAAGCCGAGCCGGCACAGAAGATGGTACTGTACGTCCTGAGATGATCGGCTCGGTTCTTGGGCAAGAAAGCCCTCAACTGGAGCGTGTCTATCCTTGCCCCAATGAACTTCAAACACTGGGTTGAGGGGAGCTGAGACTTGGGGTAGTTTATGACAAGCCCAAGTACTGCACAACCTTTATGAGCCAGTCGTCCAGGTAGGGAAAGACAAAGACCACCTGGAGTTGGAGGAAGGCGGCCACAACCTCCAGGCATTTTGTGAAGACTCTTGGGGCAGAAGCTAAGCTGAAGGGGAGCACCCTGTTTTGAAAATGCCTGCCCCACACTACAAACCGCAGGTACTGCCTGTGGTTTGGGTGGATGAGGATGTGGGTATAAGCATCCTTGAGGTCTAAGGAGCATAGCCAGTCTCCCTACTGGAAATATGGCAGCAATGTCCCAAGGGAGAGCATCTTGAACTTCTCCCACACCAGGAACGTGTTGAGGTTGTGCAGGTCGAGGATGGGTCTTAGGCCCCCAGTTCTTTTTGGGACGAGAAAGTACCTGGAGTAGAGCCTCTTGCCCTTGAGGTGGTGGGGCACTGGTTCCACCACTTTGTCCTCAAGAATACCTGCCAACTCCTTCAGAAGGTGATCCCGGTGGAGGGGAGACCTGAGGGGCTCTCTCAGAAAATAAGGGGGAGGTGTCTGAGTCAGGTGGAGGAAGTAACCCTCCCTAACTATCCAAAGTGCCCAGGAATCGGTGGTGATGGTCACCAACCTCTGGACATAGAGGGCCAGATGTCCCCTTGTGGGCTGCTGATCTCCTTGGGGTAGATAGGCTATGCTCAAGGAGTCAAAAACTCCCACCAGGCTAGGCCGGGGGCCGGTACCTGGGGTTTTGGAGCCTTCTGCTTATATGGGCCATTCCCATGTCCCTTGGTCTGCTGACCCTGTTGGGGAGCCGGGGAGGCCTGATAAGGTGGGCAGTTTCGGTAAGCAACTCCCTTGGGTAAAAGGGCTTTTTACCCGAGCCCTTCTGTCAGGGAGAGGGTTAGCGGTCTTCTTGGAGAGCCTGGTCCTCATCATGAATTCTGTCTCCAGCTCGGCAGCCTTGTCAGTCATGGGTTTGCCAAAGAGGTTCTCTCCTTGGCAGGGGACATCGATCAATTTGTACTGAATCTACTGCTCGAGGCCGGACAACTATAGTGAAGCCTGGTGGCGTGCACCGATGCCAGCCGTCTCCACTCGAACCACCGACTCAAACCAGTCATAGACCGCTCAAGACATGAATTTGGAGCATTCACGGACAGCTGTGGCCAGGTTCTTGAACCACTCGGAGAGACCAGCTGAGAACCCAACAGGTTCCTTCACCAGGTCTCTCTAATACATGCCCATATACAGCTGGTAGGTCTGGATGCAGCCGATGAGCATTGAGCCCTGGATAACATGTTAAAACCCTCAGCCCAGTGTGCAGCGGCAGCCAAGAGAGCAAATAGAATGCTAGGTATCATAAGGAAAGGCATGGAAAATAAAACAAAGGATATTATAATGCCTCTATATCGTTCCATGGTGAGACCGCACCTTGAATATTGTGTGCAATTCTGGTCACCGTATTTTAAAAAGGATATAGCGTTATTAGAAAAGGTTCAGAGAAGAGCCACCAAAATGGTAAAGGGGATGGAAGGATACCCCTATGAAGAAAGGCTAAAAAGGTTAGGGCTCTTTAACCTGGAAAAGAGATGGCTGAGGGGAGATATAATAGAAGTCTATAAATTAATGAACGGAGTGGAACGGGTAAACGTAGATCAATTGTTTACGTTATCAGAATATAGAAAGACTAGGGGATATGCAATGAAGCTACAGGGTAAACTATTTAAGACTAATAAAAGAAAATATTTTTTCACTCAACGTGTAATCAAACTCTGGAATTTGTTACCAGAGGATGTAGTAAAGGCTGTTAGTGTAGCTGGGTTTAAAAAAAGGTTTGGACAAGTTCCTGGAGGAAAGGTCCATAAACCATTATTAAGAAGGGACCCAAGATATCAATGCTTGACCCAACACAAGCACTGTGGAACCTGTCTCTTTTGGGGAAGCTGCTAGGTACTATGACCTAGATTGGTCACTGTTAGAAACTGGATATTGGGCTTGATGGACCTTGGTCTGACCCAGTATGGCATATCTTATGTAGCACTTTCTGCTGAGGACATCCAGGGTGCGGGCCTCCCTGCCAGGGGGGGGGGGGGGCACTGAGGAATGCGTCTTCTCACTTTTCAGCCAATGCATGGCCAACTCCACCACCATGGAGTTATGCGGCAGCTGTGACATTTGGAAGCCCGGGCTCCGGCGGACTCGATACATTGAGTCAAACCACTTGCTCACCACCAGCACCGGAGTCTCCCATATTCTGAACATGAGCCGTTCCAGGAATGGGAGGGATAGGCACCATGAGCGATTCCCACGGAGGGGCCTCGTACAGGAGGATTTCCAACTCGTCCACTGGAGGATCATCCTGAGACTCTGTCGGGAATGCCATGGCATTGGACATGTCCTTGACAAAATCAAGGAAGCCCATATCCTCGGGAGGAGACATCCGTCGAGGCTCCGAGACAGGAGAGTCAGATGGGACGTCACGGTGGCGTCGGGTATCGGGGGGGGACTCCTCATCCTCCATCTCCCACTTGGAATAGTCTGTTGAGGACTTGTAGGAGGGCTGCTTCATGGGCCTCGGGGCTCCCAATGTCCTGCGGCCGGTGCCCGGCAGACTTGCCAGGGATGACAGCGGTCCCATCGAGTGGGACTCGAATCGTGACCTCAGCAGAGGATCGACTCATGGCCTTAGGACCTCGAGGATTGGCTCGGCCTCCGGGGATGTCTTGGATGTTGAGGGCCCAGTGATCAGGCGGATGAACTGGTCGTGCCAGACAACAGCGTCCGCTGCTGGTTCATGAAGGCAGACAAACTGCGTTCCAGGGCCGCCATTCTGGACTCCAGGCCAGAAGGCTCCACAGCCTTTGGCACAGGCACCGAGAGACTCGGGCCAGATGCCGGCTCCCCCGAAGAGGAATCCTCGATGAGGATAGTGTCTGGTGACAGAGGCCGGTCCGCGGTCTGATTTTTCCGGGGAACTTTCGCAGGCTGCTCCTTCTCCAGTGCCTCAGACAGGCATCTCAGACTGTGGGAACAGGCCCGAGGGGCACCCGGGCAGTCAGAGCCTTCTAGGGACGCCACCTTTGTGGGTTTCTTCTTATTCCTGTGTTCCCTCGAGGGAGACCCCCTTTCTGAGGGCCCACGACGAGGCTCAGGTTTAGAGGGTTATGTCCGAGATGTCGGGGCCTCAGATGAGGCCCTGGCTTTCAGAGGCACCAGGTACTCGGGGAAAAGCTTATCGTGCTGCTGCTGGGAGCTCTTGAGAGCCTTACTGAACATCCTCTTGCAAAGACCACAGGCTGCTGGATTGTGGTCAGGCCCAAGGTAGCGGAGACAGCAATCGTGTTTGTCGATCAAAGACATAATTTTAGAGCAACGATCACACTTCTTAAAGCCACTGGTAGCTATGGAGGCAAAAGTATCCTGGCGAGATCGAAGACTCTCCGGGCTGCCATTGGAAGAAAAAGGCACGAAGACACCAGGAAAAGAAAAGAACGAAAACTACAAAACTGGACCAAACTCAGCGCCAAGGCGACAAGGTTGGCAGGCAGGAAGAGTACTGGTGCGATTCTAGAGCTGAGTGTGAAACTCTACAGAAAAATCAACTTTTTCTAGGGGCAAGCCAGACAAACGCCTGAAGGGCTCTGTGAGAAAAAAGGAGACTGAGCAAGATGGAACCCTTGAAAGCTGGGGGGATGCTTCCATGAGGGCTCCGTCGGTGCAGACATCACCCATATGTGAGGACTGACTTCCTGCTTGTTCCTGAAGAATCCATCAAATATCGTTCAAACATATTTCTAGCTGAGACTGTAGAAATTCGAGGAAAATGTATAAGTTGCAAGTTATTTAGTTATTTATTTATTTACATTCTCTTATATACCGCGCTATTCTGCATCAGTGCGGTTTACACTGAACAAACTGAAATTACATTGAACAGGGCATTATAACTTGGAGATAACTATTTTACAGGGAACATGGGCTATGGAGGGTTAAGTGGCTTGCCCAAGACCACAAGGAGCACCTGCGGGACTAGAAACCCCAGTCCTTCCGGCCCAAGGTTGCTGTCCTCTAGTGGGATTTGAACCCCCGACCTTCCGGCCTGAAGTACCTTGCCCCAACCACTAGGCCACTCCTCCACTCCATCTGCCCGGGTACGATTCTCCAACTGCTCCAGTTTTAAATTTATTTATTTATTTAGTCTGATTTAATATACTGCTTTATCATTAAATCAAAGCGGTGAGCACATCAAACAATCAAGAGGGGGCTATATTGTGAAAACATGCAGTGGAAACATCTGTAAAAGTGTGGTGAGAGGGGTGTGAGATTCATTTGCGTTATATGCAAGTGATTAATGTACAGGTATGTATACAAGTGAGCTATATACAAGTGAGCTATGTACAGGTCTATATACAGAACTGAGGAAAACTCTTTTATACAGGAGACTGATTGATCTTCCAAAGTTATAACTTTAAATTGCAACTCCTTCACCTCCAGCTGAACAGCAGCAATTCTAGCATCCACCTTCTCAACTGCCAATCGCCACAGAATTAACTTGTACCTTTGGAGACAGTGAAGAAACTTGCGGCAACAAAGCTTCCCCCAATGACACAATTGCTTTCCAAATGGATTCCAAAGTAAAGTTCGCAGGACGCGCCAAAGAAAAGGTCAGCATGCCACCCGAAGAGGACAATGAAGCTTCCATCTCAGCCTGCACCAAGGCACCTTCCAAAGCCAGAGCAGACATCACAGCTGCAGCTGGCTCTCTGCTTCCAAACACCAAAGGATCAGCGTGTCAAAGATGTTCTGGTCAGAAGGCAGCAACTCACTGACTCGCCCCAAGCCTGGCCCCCACACCATCGACAAGGCTCCCTCCACAGGGGTAACCTGCAGGGGCAGGCTGTCCACAACAGACTGCTGAAAACACGCTGCCTTCGGAACAGGCCGTAAATCGGTGGACAGAGATGAAAGGCCCGAAGCAGATGCCGAGCTCTCCAGCCCCCAGAACACCCGCAGCTGGGCTATCCCTCCCCTGACACAGCTGGGCAGTGAAATAGCCGCAATACAAAAGAATGAAGAGGTCCAAGGACTCCAGAAGAAATCAGCATCTCTCAGTGGTTTGGGAGAGCTGCAACGAACCCCTATCCTTAAGCTAACGTCCTATCATAGAAACGCAGCTTCCTCACAGAACCTGATGGGCGCCATCTTGCCTCTCCTGGTCTCCATGAGATGCTTCATCTGTCAGAGAGCTTGGATGATGGGAGGCTACAAAACGAAGAAGGTTGGACATGAATTACCAGAGCCTGCAGTATCAACACTCCAACTCCTCCAGCCCTTGAAATGAAGAACCAGTATACAGCTATGGAAGTGAAGGAGGTGGAAGCTTCCCAGCAAAGAGAACAACCACAGCTCGAGCACCTCAAATCTGCAGAATCGGTCACAACAAGGAAGCGGAGGGAAGTGGTGGTTGGTGACTCTTCTAAAGGATACTGAGGCGTCCATTTGCCATACAGACTTGATGTCCCGAGAGGTGTGCTGTCTGCTAGGTGCCAAAATGTGAGATGTTAGAGAGTTTGCAGAGACTCCTCAAGCCTACTGACTATATGATGTTGCTCATCTATGTCAGCACAAATGATACTGCTAGGTAACCCTCTGAGTACATCAAAAGTGGCTTCATGGCTCTCGGACAGAAAGCAATGCAGGTAGGTGCAAAGGTGGTGTTCTCTTCAATCCTCCCTGTTGAGGGTAAAGGCAGAGGCAAAGAAGCTCGCATCCTAGAAGACAAATGCATGGTTGCGTGAATGGTGTTCCAAGGGCTACAGAGCAGAGACAGTGTCCATATGTCTATAGGTCAAAGTGTCTTCAGCAGCAGACCAGAAGAGGCCTTAAACTAGATTCGTTCAGGATGGGTGAAGAAAGCCCCAGGTAAGTGAAGCATTAAATACCTCTATAGAAATGGGTAAAAGGGGCAACAACTAGAAAGAGGTGTGTATAAATACCCATAGCATGAGACATAAGATCCCAGATGTTGAAGCTTTAATGGATCCCAGATGTTGAAGCTTAGATTTAGGGGTAGTTAGATTTAGTGACAGTTACAGAGGCATGGTTCACGAAAAACCATGACTGTGATGTAATTATACCAGGCTATACTTTATTCAGGAAGGAAAGCGTAGGAAGAAGGGGAGGTGGAGTGGTATTATGTGTAAAAATTAATATTAAAGCTATAGAACTGCAGGGCTTTAAAGGAAAAGAGGAGGCACTGTGGGTTAAACTAGAAAAAGAGAAAGGGAAACACATTTTCAGTGGAGTTATATACAGATTCCCCTCACAGGAAGTAGAAATGGACAAAGATTTAATAGTAGACAGAGAAATTAGACTTAACTACTAATTGTTGTTCCTTGAGGAACTCCAGTCCAGTCCCACACCCCTTGGTAGGTCACCTCCTCCAGCAGCTTGGAGACTGAGCATGTCATTTTTTTGATGACACTAGTGTACATATGTAGCTGGCACCGCCCACCAGCTCCAGTACCTATTGACAGAGCAGACCAGAGGAGTAATAACTAAGTAGTTAAACATGCAACAAACACTTCTACGTCTAAATAAACTAGTACCCCCTCCATACCCTGGAAAAGATACCCCGTCCTACCCTCCACGATGGGGAGGCCTACCTGTTGAGCACTTGAGCAACTCCAACCAGTGGGAAGCAAGCAACCAACAGCTCTTCTGGTCCACCCCTCCCCAAACACTGATTACATACCCCTCCCTGACTCCCTCTGGCCGCTTCCTCCACCAAGGGAACCAGCTTCAGGGCTGGGGTGTGCATAGATTATTACAAAAAGTACTCAGGGAAGGTTCCGGGACTGGACTGGAGTTCCTCAAGGAACAACAATTAGCAGGTAAGTCTAATTTCCCTTTCCTTATCGTCCCTCCAGTCCAGTCCCCTACCTCTGGGATGTATCAGAGCAGTTAAATTAATGGGAGGGACCCGCACAACCAGCCTGAAGCACTGCCGATCCAAAACGAGCATCCTCCACTGCCTGGACATCCAGGCGAAAATGATAGAAACATAGAAACATGATGACAGAAAAAGACCACATGGCCTATCTAGTCTGTCCTTCCATATCAACAACTACAACAGTCCACTTTTTACCTTTAGAGATCCTCTGTGTTGGTCCCATGCTTTTTTGAATTCAGTTACTGTCCTCATCTCTACCACCTCCACTGGGAGACTATTCCATGAATCCACTACTCTTTCCGTAAAGAAATATTTCCGCATATCACTCCTGAATCTATCTATGATCAGATAAAGTATGCCACCCTACAGATCTCCACCGGCAGAATTAAACTATACTCTGCTCACGAGATTGTCTCATGGAATGTGTCTGCAACCCAGCCGGCACTGCTCTAACCTCCAAGATGTATGCAGGCATGATTGCATCACTGATACATCTCGAAATGGAAGCTTAGCTGCCGCCTCACTTTTGTGCGACCCGCCAAACAGAACCAACAGACGGTCTGATCTCCAAAAGGACGATGCTTTTTCACATACCTTTGCATCCAAGTGGCACAGCTGTGGCGTGGCAGAGCCCATATCCACTCTCGCCCACATCAGCGCTCCCCAGAGCAGGTAAGGAAACAGCCTGGATTTACATGAAATGCTCACACCACCTTGGGCAAAAATGAAGGTACCGGGCGCAGGACCACTTTCTCCTTGGAGAAGGAAAGGAATGGCTCCTGGCATGACAGGGTCTGAAGCTCCGAAATCCTGCGTGCCGAGCAAATCACCACCAGGAATACCATTTTCAGAGTCAAATTCTTCAAGAAAGCTCGACTCAATGGCTCAAAGGATTCCCCAGACAGCACCATCAGCACCAAATTGAGATTCCAAGGCGGTACCCACTGCCCTGTTTCGCAGATGGAGGTGGGTCACCGCCCATAGAAAGCTCAGCCCGTCTGGGTGTGTACCCAATGGCACCCCGTGGACTTTCCCACGATAACCAGAAATCGCCACCAGTTGCACCATCAAGGAATTAGCAGCTAGACCCTTATCAAAACCAGATTGCAAGAACGCCAAGATGTCCGGGACGGAGGCAGTGGAAGGGTGCGCCTGCCTCTCTTCGCACCATGATTCAAAGATGCGCCCTACATAGATGCACGCCAGGTTCGGAGACCACCTCTGGGCCTGTAGCAAGGTCACTATCCCTGAGCCTGATTATCCTTTCTTCTTCAACTTTGCCCTTTCAAGAGCCATGCCGTAAGCAATAATTGATTCACCTGAGGCATACGAAGCGGCTCCTGCGTCAAGTGGTCCTTCCAACCGGAAGCCACCAGTCAATCCACCAGTATCCGAATCAGGTCAGCATACCACTGGCACCTCGGCCAGTCTGGTGCCACCAGAATTACAAATCCCCGGTGCACCTCTAGTTATTTCACTAACTGGCCTATGAGCGCTCACAGGGAAAAACAGAGAAGACCCTCTTCGAGCCACTGCTGAATTAGAGCATTCTTCTGCTGAAAAACCGGCAGGCCTTGGCTGACTCGAAAATTGCCATTAGGACTATGACCGATTTGCCCCAGCGGCGGACCACCTGCTCGAACATCTCCTGATTGAGCTGCCACTCTCCGGGGTCCATGCGCACTCGGCAGAGGTAGGCTGCCGTCACATTGTCAACTCCTGCTACGTGCGCCACCGATAACGCCTGGAGACAAATCGCTGCCCAACTGAACAGCTTTTCGGTCTCCTCCTCCAGGGCTGCACTGCCTGTGCCTCCTTGCCAGTTGATGTAAGTCACCATGGTCACGTTGTCCGAGAGGACTTGGGCCACCTTCCCCTGCAACCATGGCTTGAAACTTTCCAGCACCAAGGTCACTGCTCACATCTCGAGCCTGTTGATCGACCATACGGCCTCCAGCGGACTCTTGTCCCTGAACAAAGCGTCCTTCGCAATGGGCCCTCCAACCTGACAGGCTGGCATCTGTCAGAGGAACCCACACCGGGGACTCCTTCCAGGCTTCCCACATGCAGCCATCAACTGAGGCCTCTCCTGGCGCTCTGTGGGTAGGGGAGTATTGGGACAGGGGTTGACTCTGATGGGACCATCGACTGAGCAGAGACCTCTGCAGCGGTTGCATGTGCGCCCTTGCCCATGGGACTAGCTTGAGAGTGGCCGCCTTGGTCCCCAGAACTTGCAGATGCTGCCACTCTGATGGCCTTGCCATTTTCAGGATCTGCCGTATCCACTGTCGTAGCTCCTGCATCCGGCGAACTAGCAGGAAAATCCTGCCCATGCAGGTATCAAAGCAGGCACTCAAATACTCTAGCTCCTAGGCCAGCCATAACTGACTCTTGGCCAGGTTGACCCCAGAGACTTTGAATGAATTCTCCCACCCGCGCTGTTGCTTTTTGCTATCATCCCTGGACTTCGCCTGGACCAGCCAATTGTCTAGGTACGGGTGGATGAGAACCCCTTCCTTGTGGAGAGCTGCCGCCACCACCACCATGACCCTTGGTGAAGGTATGGGGGGTGGTCGCCAGACCGAAGGGCAACGCTCGAAACTGGAAATGGCCCCTTGGCACCGCAAAGCGGAGAAACTGCCGATGTTCTGGATGGATGGGAACATGCAGATACACCTCTGCGAGATCGAGAGTCGCCCAAAATCTCCGCTCCCTACCGCCATTATTACTGGGAAAAATGCGGTACCCGGAGACCGTAGTTCATGCCCTCGAAGTCGAGAATTGGGTAAAAGGAACCTTCCATTTGGGCACCACGAAATACATGAAGCATCGAACGCAGACATACTGGTCTCACGGAACCAGATCCATGGCTCTCAGTTGCAGGAGACAAGTCAAGGTCTCTTCGACTGCTGCCCACACCGCTGCGCCCACTTTGGGTGATCAAAGGAGTTCGTTCTTGCTCCGGCAGCAGGTATAGGCGCGTCATGGATTGCACCCCTTTAAGGCCAACCTCCGACAGATCCCACTCATCCTGGATCATTTGTCCTACTACTCCATGTGCTGGTAAGTCTTTCTGCGATTTCCGTACCACCTGGAACAGCGGATCCTACAGCGCCTCTTCCTCTGCCAGGAGGTTAGCAGGCATATTCAGGGCTTTGAGGGTCTCCAAGGTACACATAGAATGAGGAATTGTATCAGTACCCGCTTGTAGTGAGTGTAAACCGCCCTAATGGCCTTCGGCCTGGGCAGTATATCGAGAAATTACATAAACATAAGTATAAAGATAAGGACTTCCGGTGATGCGGTGAGAGCGAGCAGTCGTGTTCTGTTCGCGCTCTGACCGCCCCCCGCCTGAACCGGCACTTTAGAGCCGTTTTCTGAACCCAGAACCGAAGCATAGCGCTACCCCGGATATCGGACATCTCACCGCAGTCCCAGAGGTGAGCCGCGGGTCTGACAGGGATGGCAGCAGCGTTGCGAGCGGGGAAGAAGGAGCGGGACCGTGGGCCTGTGACTAGCAAAATGGCGGACGGAGCGGCGGCGCCCAGCTCCCCGGCCTCCCCAGCCCAGGTGGAGGAAATATCGGCGGCGGTAGCGGAGGCCCTGGCTACCCAATTTACCACCCTTTGGGAGAAACTGGATGCCGTGCAGTGCTCTGTGGAGACCTTTGGCAGGCGGCTACAGGAGGCAGAGGAGCGCGTGGGGCGTGCGGAGGATACTTTAACCGAACTGCACCAGTCGGTGGAAGGCCTGAAGACCCAGCTGCGATCCCAGGAGGCCAAGATTGATGACCTGGAGAATCGCTCTAGGAGAAACAACGTGAGGGTGATGGGTATCCCTGAAGCCGTGTTGGATGCAGACCTGCAGCAGTACTTGGCGGGGCTTTTTTCACAGTTGCTGGAGGGGGCAGCCGCTGGCGGGAAGATCCAGATTGAGCGGGCGCATCGGGTGGGCAGCCGGAATATGCGAGACTCCCGACCAAGAGTGGTTCTCGTGAAATTCCTACAGTTTCCGCAGAAGGAGGCCATATTTGCACACAGTTCGGGCGCGCAGCGCCTTGGAGGTGGACAACGTGCGGATCCGGATTGCGCAAGATTATTCTATGCAACTGAGCCAACGACGCCGGGCCTATGCGCCCATCTGCCAAAAGTTGATTGACTATAAGATTAAATTCACAGTACAATATCCGGCGCGCTTGCATGTGTTTCACGAAGGACAACGTAAGACTTTTGAGTCTGCCAATGCAGCGGCGCTATTTGTGGAGAGTATCATCCCTGGCGGAGGAGCGGGCTGAGGACTCCTGGGAGGTTGGAGCGTTTCACTTCTTTGTAGCAGATCACTCACAGGATCTCAATGACTGTGATGCACTGAAAGAGTTCCGAGCTCTCTGTGACTTGGCCTATGTCGGGGTGTTCGGACGGCGTGGGCAGAACTCTTGATCCAGCGGACTGATACATCTTTTCATTGCTGGGCCACCAGTTTCGCCCAGCTTCCCTTGGTTATGGCCTGAGTCTGTGCTCTTAGCGAGCTGTTGAACAGCCTGGGGGGCTGGTGCTGTTAAATTGTTAATATGTTGGGGTCCTATGGGAAAAAGCATGTACAGATATGAAAGAATTTTATCTTACGTGAGTGTTACTTGGTGGGGGCTCCGGGGTTGGGCTGGGTATGAACGTAGGTGAAAACAGCTGTCCCTTTTGTCTAACCGGGACAGACTACTAGACATATTTGGCTGCAGGCGGTAGGTCTGGCGCCACTATTATCCATCTCAGGGTTTTGTGTTAATTATGGCACCTCTACCCCACCCCAAATTTACTTTGAACGATTACGCTCTTCCTGGTCTCGTTGAGGCCGCGGCTTAAGCCTTCTGTTAGCAGGCGATGGGGCGGGGGTCAGTGCCAGTAGTTTCGCTAGTTAACACTTATGATTGGGGGGGTGCTAGACCAGCTGCACCTACTTTACTCAAAAATGCCTGACTCATCCTCTGGAGCCCAGAATGTGTCCTTAGAATATTTTCCACTGCAAGTTTTGTGGCAGTTGTTTTCTTTTCTTAGTTTTTGCCTCCCATGCCCATTTGTAGAGAGTGGACTGTCACCACATGAGCTGGACTGTCTCTGGTATAGCTTCCCATGGGACTACCAGTTAGTAAATGCATATCTGTGCCGCTTTGAGCCTTGCTTATTTGAGACCAGCAATATGGCCTCAGCCCAAGCGTGGAGGGAACCAGTATTCGGCAGAAAATGCCAGACGGGGCCCGGGCAAAGGGAATATTGGCACAGAGCTCGTCAACTGCTCCTGTGGGTTTTCACGGCAGTCCGACTGTCTTGGGCTCTGCATATCAAGAGTGTTGAATCTGTTCTTTCACACTTTGTGGGGGGGGGGGGCCCCTCTACAAGTTTTCCTTTTTAAGTTCACAGAAATAACAGTGTTTTTCTAGTGTTTTTTCATTTGTGTGATGATGATCCAAATTTCTAATGTATAAGAATACCTGCATTCGCCTCAGCATTACTTCTGTGCTACTGTTTACCAGAGCTTATGGGCAGCGCAGATGCTTTTTGTTAACATTTTTGGAGTTTTTTGCTTGATGGAAGGGGGGCCCTACCCTCTCCTGGGCTTCGGGGTTTAGGTCCCCGAGTTACGAAATTGGCCGCCAGACACCTTGATTAACTGCGTTGCTCAGTCAGAGGGCTTAGGACCCCCAGTGGATTGGGGTCACCAGGGCGCTTGGGGTGCTCGTACCTGTCATCGGGAGTGAGGGAGTATGTCGGTGGGTAGGGCATAGATGGGAGGGGGGGGGCGGTGGAGCGTATCACTGGAGGACTCAGTAGGCATGGGGCGAGGTGGTATGTTGGTGGGAGAACAAACACTACACGGGGGGAGGGAGTTGGGGGGGAGGGGGGTGGGAGATAGGTCGCACTCAATACAGGCCTCATTGTTTGATTAGTGGTGAGAGGTTGGGGGAAGGGAGGGGGTTCCAGGCTGGGAGAGCCCTGTCCCTACTAGTATGGGATACCGGACAGCTGGGTCTTGACACTGCCCCGCCGCTTTGAAAGTTATCACGTGGAATGTGTGTGGCTTGGGAAACCCTATCAAGAGATATAAGGTCTTACAGGCCTTAGCTAGGCAAAAATGTGATATTGCATTCCTACAGGAGACCCACCAGACGGCTGAGGAGCATATGAAGCTGCGTCGTGATTGGGTGGGGCAGGTCTGGGGGGCCCCGGCCACGGGGAAAAAAGGGGGGGTGGCCATTCTGATTCATAAGCGGGTGCGCTGTTTAATCGAAGCTGAAGTGAGAGATGCGGCGGGAAGTTATTTGCTTTTGCAAGGTACTTTGCAGGGGAGACCGGTCATTCTGGGGACGGTGTATGGACCGAACTCCTTAGACCCCCAATTTTATGCCAGCTTGATGCCTGATGCCTGAATTCCCTCTGGTTTTGGGAGGTGACAAATGGAGTCTTGGATATTGAATTGGATACTTCTCGAGGGGAGGAGGCGCGTGAGCGTGGGCCGGTGACGCGGGTGTTACAGCGTTTTAAGGCTCGCTTGGGGCTGGTAGACCCGTGGAGGGTGTTGCACCCCTTAGAGAAAGACTTCACTCATCAGTCCAGAGCTCATGGCTCTAGCTCCCGTATTGACTATCTATTGCTTTCCAGTGGGGTGTTTGCGAAGGTGGGGGACACGCAGATTGGGCCCTTGGAAATCTCTGACCATGCGCCGGTATGGTTGGAACTATGTTGGGGTGGGGTGACGGACCGATCACGGCTCTGGCGGTTCCCGCCGGAACTTTACAAGGACGCGCAGTTCCATAAGTTTTTGGAACAGCGTTGGAAGGAGTTTGAGGAGAACCACCGTGGTCATCAGGGGGACCCTGAACTGGTGAGGGAAACGGCTAAAGTCGTGTTACGAGGTGATATTATTGGGTTTGCGGCGCGTAAACGTCGGATGCTTGTGGAACGGATTCTTCGATTGGAGAAGCGAGTGTCTTTGCTGCGCAGACGGCTGGCGCGGGCCCCGACTGAGGGGCTTAAGAAGGAGCTGTGGGAAGCTCGAGTAGATCTTACTGAGTTGTTGCACCAGAGAGCTAAGAAGTCCCTCTTATATTACCGTTATCGGCTGCAGTGCTATGGGGATAAGCCCGGGCGGTTGTTGGCCCGATGTTTGAGAGGTCAGAGGGGCTCGAATACTGTGGCAGCCCTGAGGGATGAACACGGACTGCTACAACGAGATAGCAAGGAGATTGCCCGGGTGTTTCGAGGGTTCTTTCAAAAACTCTACAAAGCGGAGAGTGGCTCCCCCGCGACAATACCGGAATATCTCCGGAAGTTGAATCTGCCTTCGCTTACGGAGGAGCAAAGCCTACAATTGGGGCGACCGGTAACTCTAGAGGAGGTGGGGTCAGTTATCGCCGCGGCTAGCTGCTTTAAATCGCTTGGGGGCCGAGTTCTATAAATTGCTTAATAGCTATGTCAGTCCTGTCTTGGTAGAGGTGTCTGCGTGGCGGGTGGCTCAGAGCGGCTTCAGGTGGGGCAATAACCATGCACATATTACCTTGATTCCCAAGCCGGGTAAGGACCCGGTGATGCCTGCTTCTTACCGTCCGATCTCTTTACTGAATTTCGACATTAAGATATTTGCTAAGGTTCTGGCGGATAGACTGGCGGGATATCTTGATCATCTGATCCATAGTTCACAGGTTGGCTTTGTGAAAGGTCGGTATATTGTACGGAACATGCGCAAAATATTAGCGTCATTGGAATGGGTGCATGATCAGCATCTGCCTCTTTGCTTGTTAGCTTCGATGCGAAAAAAGCTTTCGATCGGGTCGATTGGTGCTATCTAAAAACTCTGTTGCCTTGGTATGGTCTCGGTGCCCCATTTTGTGCCATGATAGACTGTTTATATGCCGATCCGACGGCGGGAATACTTTGCAATGGGGTGTTATCGGAGGCCTTCCCGTTGGAAAGGGGCACGAGGTAGGGTTGCCCTCTTTCACCCCTGCTATTTGTTTTGTCTTTAGATCCATTGATTCGGGCGGTGGAGGCGTCGCCGGTGATCCAGGGGGTGCGAATTGGTTCTCAAACTTTCACCGTGTCGGCCTTTGCGGATGACCTTCTCGTGCATCTATTGTCTCCTGAGGAGTCTTTGCCTCACTTGTTGCAGGAATTTCAGAACTACGGCCTTTTTGCTGGCCTGCGGATTAACGGGGATAAATCGGAGGCCCTGGATGTCTCCGGGACTCTACAGCAGGGTTGGACGGGTAGGTTCCCACTTAAGTGGGCAAGTTCTCATTTCACCTACCTCGGTATTCGGCTGACGAGTCAGCCACGGGACCTCTACAGGTGTAATATGGATTGGATGTTGAACCGAGTGCAGTCTCAGTTACTGGCTTGGGGGCCCCTGCCACTCTCTCTGTCGGGGCGAGTGGCGGCGGTGAAGATGGTGATATTACCGAGGCTGTTATACTGGCTGCAAACCCTGCCGGTGTGGCTGTTTCGGGGGGATCTGCGGCGCTTGGAGGGGGTACTCCGGACCTTTCTGTGGCGTGGTACACGGGCCCGTATTCCCTTGATACGGCTTATGGGGAAGTGGCGTGAGGGGGGGATGGGGTTTCCCGATTTGGGCACGTACGCTTTGGCCTGTCAGGCCCGCCACCTCGGAGACTGGCTGGGGGGGACCGATGTGTACACGCCCACGCCTTTGGAGGAGGAATTTGTAGTACCCCTCTCTTTATTGGGGGGCATTGCATACGAAGTCTAAAGATCTACCAGCCCGCCTGGTACGGAGTGTATTGTTTGGTTCGGCCCAGCGGACATGGCGGTATTTAAATACCCGATGGGGGTCGTCTTGGACGGTTTCCAGCTGGTTGCCATTGCAGGGCAATGTTCACTTCACTCCAGGCTCTGGATCGGCGGCGGAGGGGTATTCGGTATATAGGACATCTGGTTGATGCTATGGGGAGATGTAAACCCTTTCAGTCTCTTTGTCAGGAATATGATTTGACCTCACAGCATACTTTTGTGTTTTTGCAGGTCTCCCATTATATTTCCTCCTTGCCTAGAGAGGCGCTGACGCTCGAGCGCTCGGAGCAGCTGTTGAGTTTTTTTGCCTTGGGGGACGAAGCGCCTCCTACTATTGCGGGTTTGAGAGCACGTTTGGATAACCTCCATACCCATGCTGACTATCGGGGTGTGGAAGAGGCGTGGGGGGCGGAGCTGGGGTGGGAGGTCTTTCCTGATACTATCCGCCCTGCTTCACGCTGGATTGCTGACATTGTGGAGGGGGCGAAGTGGCGGGAGGTGCAATTCAAGTGCCTTACCTGGGCCCATTTTTCGCCCAGACAAGCCTTGCGTAGCCACTTGACAGATGACAGTCGGTGCCCGCGCTGCCTGGCCCCCTTGGCCAACCTGTTGCATATGTGGTGGGCTTGTCCGCACGTTCAAACATACTGGGCCAGAATTGGTACTTATGTCAGTGGTCTGCTGCAACAGAGGTTGAGGTGGACCGGAGCTTTTGTGGTTTTGGACAGGATTGACCCTCCCTGCCCTGCCAGGCGAACAGACTGTCTGTTAATGCGGAAGGCCTGTCTGGTGGGTAAAGGCCCCATATTGCGCCTATGGCGTGAGCAGAATTCCCCCACTTTTGCGGAATGGCGTAACTGTTTTCACCAGTTAATGTTGGTGGAGCGGTGGCGAGCGCGGGGCAGTGTCAAGCTTTGGACCTCCTTCCTTCTGGTATGGAGCCCATATATAGATACCCTGGGAGCTCGATGTCGGAACGAGCTTTTACACATCGGCCACTAGTGCGGTGGCGGAGAGAAGCGGTGGAGGGGCATTAACTCTGAGGTCTGGCTGTTGAGATGAGAGGGGAGGGGTGTGCCTGGGTGGGGGTGCGACCTGAGGGGGGAGGGGGGGCGAGAGTGAGGAAAACAGTTAAAATTGTATTCATCTCCTCTAAGTGTTCCTCCGGGTGGGGATGAGAACCCACCACTCCGGGGGTTGCTTGTATTATGTTTACTGTTTTTGTTGGTGATGATTAAATAAAGTTTATAAAAAAAAAAAAGTATAAAGATAAGCACTGACAGCTCCTCCCGGAGGAAAACCCGAACAATCCGGGCCTGATCCTCCTGTTCTGGGCTCTCTCCTTCTTCCAACTCCTCCTGCAAATCTAACTTCATGTCAAGGTCTGTCCAGCCCATTGGACAATGGCGATTGCTGCCAATCCTCTAAGACTCTAGCCAGCTTCTGACGCATGCTCTTTTGCGTCTGACATCCTCTTACCCCTGTGTTATGGGGCTGAGGAGCCTCTTGGTAAGCAAAACATCTTTTGCAAAAGTAACACAGTAAATGACGGCAGATAAAGACCAGTATGGTCCATCTAGTCTGCCCAGTAAGATGGCTAGGTGCACCTACCACTCCATGCAGGCCACCCCTCCCCATGTCTTTGTTTAGGGGTGAACCCACCGCTCCATGTAGGACACCCCTATTTGTTGAGAAATTAGATAGTTAAGGTTATTTTTATTTTATCCTGTTGCTGTAAAGGGATCCACTGTGTCTGTCCCATGGCATTTTGAATTCTGTCACTGTATTTGTCCCCACCACTTCCATCGGGAGGGCATTCCAAGCATCCACCACCCTTTCAGTGAAAGTATTTCCTGACATTGCCTTTCAATTTACCCCCTTGCAGCTTCATGTTATGCCCTCTAGTTTTACAGCTTCCCCGTCTTTGGAAGAGGTTTGTTTGGTCATTATTTCTCTAAGTATTCAAAGGTCTGAATCATATCTCCCCTATCCCTACTCTCCTCCAGAGTGCACATATTTAGGTCTTCAAGTCTCTTCTCAAAAGGCTTCTGATGCAGGCTCCAAATCATTTTGGTCGCCTTCCTCTGAACAGTTTCCAGTCTTTTTACATCCTTTGCAAGATATGGTCTCCAAAACTGAACACAGTATTCCAAGTGAGGCCTCACCAGTGACTTATACAGTGGCATTAGTACCTCTTCCTTTCTGCAGGTAAGAAAATCTCCGGTGAGAAGTCCCAAGAGCCTTACTGCTCCCTAAGCTCAAGGGGTAGATGGTCTGGGCATCATGCAGGGACCGGGAGCCAGATCCGTTGAAGGTAACATGGCGTCCCCCCGCCCCCAGGGTCTCTTGCAACCGGGAGGAACTCTCCTGCCTCATCTCATCCTGCAGCTCCTGCTCCCATGACAGCCTCTTGCATGCAGCTTAAGCAGATGCCTGCCTCCAAGACCACACCACATCGGGGACTGCATATCTTGAGGATTTTTAGATTGCGCTGCAATGTTGTATATTAAAGATATGAAATGGGCCTTGCCCTAATCCAATCAAACTGACATGTTCTCCAAGTAAAGTTTACGTTTTTTTTTCTAATACTACAAATGGATATAAGGGAGTACAGCTTCCCTTACAAGCAATATTACAGATTTAATAGGTACATAATCTGGGCTAAGAGACAAGAGATGATCATGTCAGGTTACTCACTGACCATAGACAGATAGAAGGATTTCATTTGCCTCCTATTCACTGACTATCTTTCAAATTACATATATTTCTTATATGCAGGTACTTCCTGTTTTCCCACAGAGCTGTGGCTGCTACAAACCTATATGCAGCACCTTTTTTTTTACACTTATCTTTATTTCCGTCTCTGACTTTTTATCTGACCCTTCTCAGGAGAAAGTAACAATGTCTCAACCAACTGAAACGTACGTCACCTGACCAAGCACAACAGCCCTCTGAAAATCTGTCCAGCAACAAACAATGGCCTATCTGATTAGGCTTTTCCCACATGTCTGCATCAAGTCATTGTGCACTGAATCAGCTTTGAGCTATATAACACAAGGAATGCTTAAGGATTAAGTGGGGTTCACGCCCCTTGATACCATCCTATACCAGACACTGCGGTCTGGCTAGCATGGTGGTAAAAGCTGGGGGCACTCCCCAGAACGCCCTCAATCTGCACCCAGGTAGGTAAAAGGATGCCCAGCACAGTGCACCTCCACAGGCTCAGGCACAGACCACTAGAGTACTTCAACTAAACTAAACTAAAACCAAACCAAAATCTAATCAACTGAAATTGAAATTAAAAAGAAACTACAAATGGTCCCCTAGAAAGAGGCTGCTCTGTCCTGCTTTATTCTCTGGTGGCTGCCTCTCCAGGGCACCCAAAACACAGCAGGGGGTTAAACACATGCGGGCCTGAATAAGAAGAAATCGCGCCTAAATGCAGCGGAGGGAGTTTCACGCACCGCTGCAGGCTCCCAAACATGTGGCTGCAAGCCGCTCTTTGTCTCCTTGTGTTCTGGAGGTTGCTAGAGGTTTCTGCTGTCCTCCCCCCCCCCTTACCTTGGAGCCTCTTTGCCACATGGCTTTTCTATGTCTTGTGCTCAGCCTTCCTTCCTGGCTTCAGCACTGAGGGGGTGACTCGGGACTGTCAGCTTTCACTCCTGTCATGCAACTGCAGCCCCTGCAATGGCTCCTCACTCGATAACAGGTTCAGGAGCAGCCAGAAGTCTCGAACTGAGGAAGGCCCCCACAGAACTCCCCCCCCCAAAAAAAAAATCCTTGGGGGAGAGGGGGGAAGAAGGAATATCCTCCCCTAAGCCCTGTTGTCCCCCGGGTTCTCTCTGTTCCTTCTGATTTTCTTTTTACTTCTGCATTTAACAACAATGAAACCTTCACCTTAACAGGGGAAATAAAAGCAAACCTATCTCCTTAGTTGTCTCGTCAGTGAGTCCAGCACCCTGGCTCACAACCTTCTCCAGCTGCTTTAAGACTGAGCTTACTGGGGCTGGTGGGCGGTGTCAGCTGCATATGTACACTAGTGTCATCAAAAAGATGACATGCTCAGTCTCCAAGCTGCTGGAGGAGGTGTACTACCCAGAGGTGCGGGACTGGACTGGAGGGACAATAAGGAAATGTAGTATTGCCATGAAAAAAGAAGTGCTACCGATAGGCGATTTCAATATGCTGGATGTAGACTGGCACATCTCTGCTGTCGTGTAATCTGTAAGTAAGGAGATCCTGGATTCTCTACAGGGAGAACTTTTCGAGCAACTGGTAACAGAACCCACATAATGAAGGGGCCATAATGGACTTAGTGCTTACCAATGGGGAAAGTGTTTCTGATGTTACAGTAGGAGATCATCTCACATCCAAGGATCAACAGACAGTTTGGTTCAGTATTAGTACTAAGGTTTATAAAATCCATTCAAAAGTGAGGGTCTTAGACTAAAGGAAAAGTAACTTTGCCAAGATGGGACAATACCTCAAGGAGTTATCAGCAGGATGGAAACCAGTTGGGGGATGTAGAAAAACAGTGTGCAAAACTGAAAAGGGATATTAAGGGCTACAAATTTTTTTGTTAGAAATGTAAATAAAAGGTAAAAGGAAAAGGAGGCTGCTATGGTTCTCAAAAGTTGTAGCTGAAAAGTGAGGAAAAAGAGGAAGGCCTTCAGGAAATACAAGAGCTCACAAAGAGAGGTAGACAAGCAACAATACTTAGAAAAACAGAGAAACTAGAAAAGTAGTCAGGAAAGCAAAGATACAAAAAGAAGAAGATAATAGACAATGCAATAAAATATGGAGATAAGACATTTTTCAGATATGTTAGTGAGAAAAGGAAGGGCAAAAGTGGTATTGTCCGACTCATGGGTGAAAGTCAGGGGATATGTAGAAACTGATGAGGATAAAGCGGAATTGCTTAACAAATATTTCTGTTCTGTGTGATGAAGGGCCAGGAGCAGGACCTCAGAAAACCCCGACAAAAGAACACAAGCGACAGGGTTTTTTAATGATTTTCAGAAGACTGTGTTCGTGAGGAACTAGCTAAACTGAAAATAGACAAAGCAATGGGACCGGATGGGATACATCCGAGAATAATGAAGGAACTTGGAGACATTCTTGCAGCTCCACTGTCTGACCTTTTCAATGCTTCTTTGGAGTTGAGAGTGGTGCCAGAGTAATGAAGAAAGGCACATATGGTCCCGTTACACAAAAACGTTAATAAGGATGACAGAGAACTACAGACTGATTAATCTAATCTCTGTGGTTAGTAAATTATTGGGGAGGCTACTAAAAGAGAGAATAGTGAGGTTTTCGGAGTCCAATGGATCCAATGGCAGCATGGATTTACCAGAGGTAGGTCTTGGCAAACAAATCTGATTGATTTCTTTGAGTGGGTGACCAGGGAGTTGGACAGAGGGAGACCCCTAGATGTGGTGTACTTAGATTTCAGAAAAAGCCTTTGACACTTTTCCACAGAGGCAACTTATAACAAACTGTGCACTCTAGGGATGTACTCTAAAGTTACTAATTGAAATTGTTTGAGTGAGAGGCAACAAAGGGTAGGGGTAAATGGAGCTCACTCCGAGGAGGTGGTGGTTACCAGTTGTGTGCTACAGGAATCTGTCTTTGGTCTAATTATTTTTAACATCTTTGTTAGTGACAATGCGGAAAGGCTGTTGGGTAAGGGTTGCTTGTTTGCAGATGATACCAGAATCTACAATAAAGCATAGTTACTCACCTGTAAAGCACAGTTACTTACCTGTAACAGGTGATCTCTGGGAACAGCAGGAATAAGTCTTCACATATGGGTACGTCGGTACCGACGGAGCCTGCGCGGGAACGCTCCCCAGCTTCCCAAAAAGGAAAGCTTTTGGGAGCATCCCACAGTGCCTGCGCGCTGCCTTCCCGCCTTTCCAACCGCCTCTCTCCAGTTCAAGTTTCAGAGCTGAGACAAAGAGAGAGAGAGAGAGGAAAGGAAAGAGAGATAGCAGATACAACTCCTTGGGGAGGTGGGTGGGTTGTGAAGACTTATTCCTGCTGTTCCCAGAGATCACCTGTTACAGGTAAGCAACTGTTCTATCTCCAAGAACAAGCAGGAATGAGTCTTCACATATGGGGACTCTCCAGCTAGAGATGCCGGGGAGATCCCCAGAGTTGTGGACCCTAAGAAGGGCCCTACCTCCCTCCTGGATCTCAGGCATCTAAACAGGGATGGAGGGTAGGAGTTGCTCAAGTATGGAACAGGTGTTTTAGGACAGCCTGACCAAACAAGGCATCCCGGCGGGAGTCCTTGTCCAAACAATAATGGGCCGTGAAGGTATGAACCGAGGCCCATGTGGCTGCTCGACAGATCTGGTCGCTGGACACAGAATTTAGATGAGCCATAGAAGTTGCCATGGCCCTCACATTGTGAGCTGTGACATGGCCCTCCAGAGAAAGGTTCTTACTCTGGTAGGCGAAAGAAATACACTGGGCAATCCAAGAGGACAGTGACCTCTTAGAGACTGGAAGTCCTAAATGAGAAGGATCAAAAGCAACAAAGAGTTGGGAAGACCTTCTATGTTGTTGAGTCCTTTGTAGGTAAAAGGCAAGAGCCCTTTTACAATCCAGGGTATGAAGTTTCCTTTCTGAACTTCATCCATGAGGACCTGGAAAGAAGACAGGTAAATATACCTCTTGGTTCAGATGAAAAGGTGAGACCACTTTAGGCATAAAGTGTGGATTGGTCCTGAGGACTACCTTATCATGTTGAAACCTTGTATAAGGTGGATTAGCCACCAAGGCCTGTAGCTCACTGATGCAGCGAGCTGATGTGATTGCAATGAGGAAAATAACCTTACAGGAAAGAAATTTCAAGGAGGTGGTGGCTAAGGGTTCAAAAGGTGGCTTCATAAGCTGACCAAGAACCAGATTTAAGTCTCATGCCACCGGAGGAGGCCTAATGGGAGGTTTAGTTAAAGTTAGACCTCTCATGAATCTTGCAATAAGAGGATGAGAGGAAATAGGCTGTCCATTGAGAGGCATAAGGGATGCTGCAATAGCACTCAAATGGACTCTTACTGAAATCGTCTTAAGGCCTGCATTGGAGAGATGCAGGAGATATTCCAATACAGAATTCAAAGGTAGTGCTAGAGGGTCAAGACCCTTCTCAGCACACCAAATGGAAACCCTTTTCCATTTAAAAGCAAAGGAACGTCTAGTAGCAGGTTTTCTGGAAGCATGGAGGATATCCTTCACCTGCTGAGAAAGATTCCAACCTTGAAGGTCTAAGCCTTCAGCAACCAAGCCCTGAGGTGAAGGGACTTGGGGTTTGGGTGCCACAAAGTTCCCTCCTCCTGGGACAGGAGGTCTGGAGCAGCTCCCAAGTCTAGGGAAGGAGCTTGAGAGAGATGCAGAAGTAGAGGGTACCACACTTGGCGTGGCCAGCGTGGAGCTATGAGGATCATAGATCCTTGATACCTCTGGAGCTTGAACAGAGTCTTGGGAAAAGAGAATGGGGGAAAGGCATATAGGAAGTCTTGACCCCAGTGAAGGAGGAAGGCATCCTTGGCCTGAACTCCCTGACACGGAATTCTGGAACAGAGCCGGGGAAGTTTGGCATTCCACGGACTTGCAAAGAGGTCTATGTCCGGGGTTCCCCACTTTTGAAAGATTCTGAGTACCTGGTCCATGTGCAGGGACCATTCGTGTGGAAGCAGAACTCGACTGAGTCTGTCTGCCCAAGAGTTTTGGATTCCTGGAAGGTATACGGCCAGGAGATGGATTTGATTCTCTCTGGCAAAGGCCCACAATCTTAAAGCTTTGTTGCAAAGCGACAGAGAGCCAGTTCCTCCTTGCTTGTTTATGTAAAACATGGCTACCTGATTGTCCGTATGAATGAGGACTGTCTTGTGGCTGAGCAGGGTATGGAAGACCTTGAGAGCTAGAAAAACTGCTCGGAGCTCCAAGTGGTTGATATGTAGAGAGGTCTCCTGTGGAGACCAGGTGCCCTGAGTGGAGAGGTCTTGTAGATGAGCTCCCCAACCTGTTGAGGAGGCATCTGTTGTGAGGGTTGCTTGGGGCAACAACTGTTGGAAGGGGGACCCCAGCAACAGATTTTGGGTGGACTTCCACCAAAGGAGAGACCAAAAGAGGCGCCTGGAGGTTGCTATTTTGTCTGACAGACCCCCTGATGCTTGAGTCCACTGGGTGGACAAAGTCCATTGAGCTGCTCTCATGTAAAGGCGAGCACAGGGGACCACATGCACTGTGGATGCCATGTGGCCTAGCAGTTGTAGCATCTCCCGGGCAGTTAAATGGCTCTTTGACTGAATCTGGGAGGCTAACTGCACTAGGCGTAGGCAACGGGCCTGAGGAAGATAGGCCCTTGCAGTGGTAGTATCTAGCCAGGCCCCTATGAACTCTAGGGACTGAGTAGGGGTGTGCTGGGACTTTGGGAGGTTTACCATAAGTCCCAGATACTGCAGAATGCTCCTTGTGCAGTCCAGGGAAGTCTGGGCCTCTGATTGAGATGGAGCTCGGATGAGCCAGTCGTCCAGGTATGGAAATACAAATATTCCCAGAGTGCGTAGAAATGCAGCTACTACTGCCATGCATTTGGTGAACACTCTTGGAGCAGAGGCCAGACCGAAAGGAAGCACCCTGTATTGGTAATGCTTCCCTTGGAAAAGGAAACGGAGGAACCTTCTGTGAGATGGATGGATGAGGACATGGGTGTACGCATCCTTGAGATCTAGAGAACAAAGCCAATCCTGACTCTGAAGGTATGGAAGGAGAGTGCCCAGAGAAAGCATCTTGAATTTCTCCTTGCATAGAAATTTGTTCAATTCTCTGAGATCTAATATGGGTCTGTAGCCCCCTGTTTTCTTTGGGATCAGAAAGTAGGGGGAGTAAAACCCTGAACCTTGTTGAAGAAGAGGTACTTCTTCTATTGCCCCTTGGGCAAGAAGGGCAGCCACCTCCTGACCTAGAAGGTCGAGAAGAGATGTTGGAGAATTGAAATGTCTCACCATGGTGTGAGGAGGAAGGTTTGAGAAATGAAGTTTGTACCCCTCCCTTATGATGGAGGGTTCACTGCTCGGTTGTAATTTGCTCCCATCTGGGAGCAAAGTGAGCTAAGCTTCCTGGAATGGTGAGAGGCTCTGGCTGTTTCAGAGCCAGAAAGGCTAAGTTCTCTAGCATCAAGTCAAAAGCCCTGAGGCGGCTGGGTCTGCTGAGTTGCAGCAGCCCCTGTAGACTTAGGCCTGGCCTGCTTAGGTTGCTGACGCTTAGCAGCAAAACGACCTGTAGATGATTGCTGGCCAGAAGCAGGATGGAATCTGCCTTTCTTGAGGAAAAAAGACTTCTTGAAAGGTTTTTTCTTGGCAGGAATGGAGGTTGACTTTGAAAGTCTATCCAAAGCAGAATTTTCTGCATCCATTTGAGTGGCTTTTATTTGCCAATCTTTACCAAACAGGTTTTCTCCTGTACAAGGAAGATTTCCCAAGCCATCCTGGACCCAAGATTCTAGATCAGAAGCTTGGAGCCAAGCAATTCTGCGTGCAGCTATGGCAATGGCCGAAGCTCTGCTGGCACCCTCAAAGGAGTCAAAAGCTGCACGGTTGGAAAAACCTTGAAATATCTTGAGTATGCTTAAGCCAAATAAGAAATTCTTCCCTTTTATCCTCTGGAAAAAAGGGAGGAAAGTGTGCAGCTTATCTGCAACTTCTTTCAGAAACATCCCCATATAAAGACTATAGGAGTTGATTCTGGCAATGAGCATACTGGCTTGGAAGATTCTCCTACCAAAAGCATCCAAGGTCCTGCATTCTCTTCCTGGAGGAGCAGAGGAGTGTCTTTTCGCACTCTTTATCTTTTTCATAGCTGACTCCACCACAATAGAATGGTGAGGAAGCTGTGTTTTATGAAAACCAGGACAAGGAGGGACACGGTACATGGTGTCCAACCTACGAGAATGAGGAGAGATAGTGAGAGGAGTCTCCCATAAGTCAATCATGTGATCATAAAGAATCTCATGAATTGGCAAGGTGACTGCCTCCTTAGGAGCCTTGGGATAACCTAAAATATCTAATTTTTTAGCTCTAGGCTCTGATTCAGAGGTTACTGAAATAGAAAGCCCTTTAGCCACTTCTCTTATGAAGTCTTGAAAGGACAAGTCTTCTGGAGGAGACATACTTCTTTTTGGAGAAGAAGGCTCTTTAGGAAGGGCTATGGATACTTCATCAGAATCTTCGGAGGAATCAAAGTATCAACTGTCAGGGTGCTCTTTCAAAGCTCGATACGCGTACCGAGCCGTATCGACATCAGGCGTTATCGGTACCGGTGGGCATTCCTAGGCAGGGAACCGCTGCAGTCGACACCATGGCCGATATCGATGCAGTCGGTACCGGTACCGGCATTGGTGCCGGCACTTGGGCCGATACCGACAACGGAGTTTGTTGTGGTATCAGCGGCGTCGCAGCTTGAATGAAGGCCGTGATAGCCTGCTGCATGGATAGAACATTCTGATCCATCGACGTCATGAATGCCTGGAAATCAGTACCGGAAGGTTGTGCCGGTACCCCAGAGCATTCGAACAGGTGATCGGTCGAGGCCGTGCCATCGATGTTAACCTGTAACCCGATAGGAGGAGCTTTGGAAGCCGGAGCTTCCCGCCGGGGTAGTTTTGCCGGTGCAGGATCCTTGAGGGCAAGCCCAGAGGCAACTCGATGCTTGGAAGGAGATCTACCCTTCGAGGACCGGCTGGTTTTATGTTTGGTTACCTGAGATCCATGGGAGGAAGAAGCAGCCCTGGAAGACGTCGATGCCACTGAAGCTGCATCAGAGGGAAACAGAACATGGAGCTTGGCTGCTCGGTTTTGTAAACCTCGTTTGGACATCAAGGAGCAGGACGAACAATCCAAAATGGAGTGGTCAGGACACAAACATTTGAGACACTATTCATGGGTGTTGGTAACAGAAATAGTACCGCTGCACTTAGTGCATTTTTTAAACCCGGAGGCTGGTTTTTCCATGAGGAAAATTTTTTGTGAGGCCTAAAGCCCAAAAGAGGAAAAACACACTAAGTGAGGGAAAAAAAGTGTTTTTGTTTTTGTTTTGTTTTTTTTAAGAAAAGAAAGACCGACCGGCAGTACCGGTCCGACGTCGGAGAAGGCAGACGAGCGACTAAAGAAATAAAATAAAACAAAGAACTTCTTCAGCGGTGACAGGAACACGACCTGCTGGCTCTGCGGAAAAGAAGAACTGGAGAGAGGCGGTTGGAAAGGCGGGAAGGCAGCGCACAGGCGCTGTGGGATGCTCCCAAAAGCTTTCCTTTTTGGGAAGCAGGGGAGCGTTCCCGCGCAGGCTCCGTCGGTACCGACGTACCCATATGTGAAGACTCATTCCTGCTTGTTCCTGGAGATCAGGTGATCTCTGGGAACAGCAGGAATTTAGTCTTCACATATGGGTATCGTCAGTACCGACGGAGCCTGCGCGGGAACGCTACCCAGAATCCAATTAGAAAGCTTTTGGGAGCATCCCACAGCGCCTGCATGCTGCCTTCCCACCTTTCCCAACTGCCTCTCTCCAGTTGAGTTTTAAAGCTGAGACAAAGAGAGACAGAGGGAAAGGGAAAGAGATAGAGAGATACAACTACTAGGGGAGGTGGGTGGGTTGTGAAGACTAAATTCCTGCTGTTCCCGGAGATAACATGTTACAGGTGTTATATCCCTCACTCCCTCCCCACACCCACCCTCCCCTGGGATAATCACAGCTTTATAGGTACTTGCACAACTTAAAAGAAAGGAGGTGCTCTCAGGTGAAGCTCATTACCCAAATCAGTCATACACTAAGGACCTGAGATTAATTAAGCTTCAGGTGAACAAGGTATATTAAACTTCTTAGGTACAGTTTTAGTGGTATAAATATCCATAGCACCCTTTAGTACATAAAGAACTTAAAGATCTAAACACAAACTTAAAACTAAGATGCAGACAGCAGTCCAGCAGCGGGATGTGGGCTTTCCAGTCTTTTGCATTGAGTGTCACATGTATGATTTTCTCCCAGCTGGTGAGAGGTCTTACGTGTGCACTAGGTGCAAGGAGCTCTCTGCTCTCAGGGAACGAGTCCGTTCTCTAGAGGCTAGAGTAGCAGACTTGGAAAACATAAGACAGACAGAGAGGTACATAGACGAGACCTACAGGGATATAGTCCTGAAGTCCCACCTCCAGTCTGGCAGCATCCCTGTTGCCAGGGAGGAGAGATGCCACGTGACAGGAGAGCATCACCCTGGTGTGGCAGGAAGTGATCCTGTAACTAGGACCTGTCCTCCAGGTGATGTAAACTCCTCTCGCACCGAGGAGGTTTCTCCAGGGCCAAGTGCCCATGAGGGAAGGGTTAGGACAGCAGTTATAGTTGGTGATTCGATCATTAGGCATGTAGATAGCTGGGTGGCTGGTGGACGTGAGGATCGCCTGGTAACATGCCTGCCTGGTGCGAAGGTAGCGGACCTCACACGCCACCTAGATAAGGTCTTAGATAGTGCTGGGAAGGAGTCTGCTGTCTTGGTACATGTCGGTACCAATGACATAGGAAAATGTGGTAGGGAGGTTCTGGAAGCTAAATTTAGGTTTTTAGGTAGGAAGTTGAAATCCAGAACTTCCAGGGTAGCGTTCTCCAAAATGCTTCCCGTTCCAAGCGCAGGACCCAAAAGGCAGACAGAGCTCCGGAGTCTCAATGCGTGGATGAGACAATGGTGCAGAGATGAGGGGTTCGGATTTGTTAGGAACTGGGGAACATTCTGGGGAAAGGAGGGGCTCTTCCGAAGGGATGGGCTTCACCTTAACCGGGATGGAACCAGGCTGCTGGCATTAACCTTTAAAAAGGAGATAGAGCAGCTTTTAAACTAGATAATAGGGGAAAGCCGACAGTCGCCCAAGAGCGCATGGTTCGGAAGAATGTATCCTTGAAGGATACTACAAAAAGCAGAGAGGTTCCAAAAAAGAGTAAAGTAGCCCAAATGCCCTTGAGTATGGAGCAGACAGAACTTAAAGATCCCAAATTACCCATGTCTACCAATAGCCAAATTAATATGAATAAAATACAGTCTCTAAAATGCTTGTATGCAAATGCTAGAAGTCTACAAAACAAGATGGGAGAGTTAGAATATATAGCACTAAACGAGAGGTTAGATATGATTGGAATATCAGAGACATGGTGGAAGGAGGACAACCAGTGGGACACTGTGATACCTGGGTACAAACTATATCGTAATGATAGAGCTGACCAAATTGGTGGAGGGGTTGCGCTCTATGTTAGAGAGGGCACTGAGTCAGAAAGGATTAAAGTTTTGCAAGAAACAAAATTTGCTGTAGAATCTCTATGGATTGAAATTCCATGTAAAAAGGGGAAGGCGATGGCAGTGGGGGTGTACTATCGTCCGCCTGGCCAGAATGAACAAATGGATGATGAAATGCTCAAAGAAATCAAGGAAGCTAGCAAAAGTTACAGTGCAGTAATAATAATGGGTGATTTCAATTACCCCGGCATCGACTGGGTCAGTGTCACAACAGGACATGCTAGGGAGATAAAGTTCCTAGATGAAATAAATGACTGCTTCTTGGAGCAGCTGGTTCATGAACCAACCAGAGGGGAAGCAATATTAGACCTAGTCCTTAGTGGAACACCAGATGTAGTGCAAGAGATAAGGGTGTTGGGGCCACTTGGCAATAGTGATCATAGCATGATCACCTTTGATTTAATTAGTGGAGGAGGGATAGTAAGGAAATCCACAGTACTACCCTTTAACTTTCGAAAGGGAGACTATGATAAAATGAGGAAAACAGTTAAGAAAAAACTAAAAGGAGCAGTTGCAAAGGTTAAAGACGTACATCAAGCTTGGGTGGTGTTGAAAAATACTATCTTGGAAGCCCAGACCAGCTGTATTCCACGCTTTAAGAAAAGTGGAAGGAAGTCCAAAAAACTGCCAGCATGGTTTAAAGGTGAGGTCAGAGAGGCTGTTGTTGCCAAAAAAGCATCTTTCAGGAAATGGAAAAAAGAGCCAAACGAGGAAACCTGGAAACAGCACAAGCACTGGCAAGTCAAATGCAAGGCATTGATAAGGCAGGCAAAGAGAGAATTTGAGAAGAAGCTTGCTGCAGAAGCAAAAACGCGAAATAAAGACCTTTTCAAGTACATTCGTAGCAAAAAACCTGTGAGAGAGTCAGTTGGTCCATTAGATGATAAAGGGGTTAAAGGAGCACTAAGAGGCGACAAGGCGATAGCGGAGAGACTGAATGAATTCTTTGCTTCGGTCTTTACTGAGGAAGATGTAGGGATGTTACCCATGACTGAAGTGGTATTTAAAGGTGTGGAAGAATTGAAGGAAATATCGATACATCGGGAAGATGTCTTACAACTATTAGATAAACTGAAGAGTAGCAAATCACCTGGGCCGGATGGTATACATCCAAGGGTGTTGAAAGAACTGAAATTTGAGATTGCAGACCTGCTATCAGTAATCTGTGAACTATCATTAAAATCATCTCTAATACCCGAGGATTGGAGGATCGCCAATGTAACACCAATTTTTAAAAAGGGTTCGAGGGGTGATCCGGGAAACTACAGACCAGTGAGCCTGACATCAGTACCGGGAAAAATGGTAGAAACCATCATAAAGAATAAAATTACTCAGCATGTAGATAGTCATGACCTAATGGGAGACAGCCAACATGGCTTTAGACAAGGAAGATCTTGTCTTACTAATCTGTTATGTTTTTTTGAAGGAGTGAATAAACAGGTGGACAAAGGTGAGTTGGTTGATATTGTGTATCTGGACTTTCAGAAAGCCTTTGACAAAGTCCCTCATGAGAGACTTTTGGCAAAACTAAAGAGTCATGGGATAGGAGGCAGTGTACTACTGTGGATCAGGAACTGGTTAAAAGATAGAAAGCAGAGGGTAGGGCTAAATGGCCAATTTTCCCAATGGAGAAAGGTGAATAGTGGTGTACCCCAGGGATCTGTGCTGGGTCCGCTGCTTTTTGACATATTCATAAATGACCTGGAAAGTGGAATAACAAGTGAGGTTATCAAATTTGCAGATGACACAAAACTATTTAAAGTTGTTAAAACCCAGGAGGATTGTGGAAAATTGTAAGACGATCTTGATAAATTGGAAGACTGGGCATCAAAATGGCAGATGAAATTTAATGTGGAGAAGTGCAAGGTTATGCACCTAGGGAAGAACAACCCAAACTATGGTTACACGATGCAAGGTTCCACATTAGGAACCACCACCCAGGAAAAAGATTTAGGCGTCATTGTGGATACCTTGTTAAAACCCTCGGCCCAGTGTGCAGCGGCGGCCAAGAGAGCAAATAGAATGCTAGGTATGATAAGGAAAGGAATGGAAAATAAAACAAAAGATATTATAATGCCTCTATATCGTTCCATGGTGAGACCGCACCTTGAATATTGTGTGCAATTCTGGTCGCCGTATCTTAAAAAGGATATAGCGATTTTAGAAAAGGTTCAGAGAAGAGCCACCAAAATGGTAAAGGGGATGGAAGGCTACTCCTATGAAGAAAGGCTAAAAAGGTTGGGGCTCTTTAGCCTGGAGAAGAGACGGCTGAGGGGAGATATGATAGAAGTCTATAAATTAATGAACGGAGTGGAACGGGTAAACGTAGATCGATTGTTTACCTTATCAGAATATGGAAAGACTAGGGGACATGCAATGAAGCTACAGGGTAAACTATTTAAGACTAATAAAAGAAAATATTTTTTCACTCAACGTGTAATCAAACTCTGGAATTTGTTACCGGAGGATGTAGTAAAGGCTGTTAGTGTAGCTGGGTTTAAAAAAGGTTTGGACAAGTTCCTGGAGGAAAGGTCCATAAACCATTATTAAGAAGGGACCCAGGATATCAATGCTTGAACCAGTACAAGCATTGTGGAACCTGTGTCCCTTGGGGAAACTGCTAGGTACATATGACCTAGATTGGCCACTGTTGGAAACAGAATGCTGGGCTTGATGGACCTTGGTCTGACCCAGTATGGCATATCTTATGTTCTTATGTTCTTATGCTATCTCCAGGAACAAGCAGGAATGTAGTCTTCACATATGGGGACTCCCTAGCTTTAGATGCCAAGGAGAGACCCCAGAAGTTGTGTGTCCCTGTGAAAGGGATCCACTTCCCCCATGGATCTCTGGCATCCTACCAGGGATGGTGGGTAGGAGTTGATTAGGTATGGAACAGGTGTTGGAGAACAGCCTGACCAAACAAAGCATCCCGGTGGGAGTCCTTGTCCAAGCAGTAATGGGCTGTGAAGGTATGAACCGAGGCCCAAGTTGCTCGACAGATGTCGTCGATAGGCACAGAGTGCAGATTAGCCATTGAAGTTGCCATGGCTCTGACATTGTGAGCTGTGACATGGCCCTCCAGAGGAAGATTCTTACTCTGATAGGCAAAGGAGATACACTGTGCAATCCAGTTGGACAGTGTTCTCTTGGAGACTGGAAGTCCCAAATGAGAAGGATCAAAAGCAACAAAGAGTTGAGAGGACTTTCTATATTGCTGTGTCCTTTGTAAGTAAAAGGCTAAAGCTCTTTTACAGTCCAACGTATGAAGATTCCTTTCTGCATTTGATGCACGAGGCCTTGGAAAAAACACAGGCAGGTAGACCGCCTGGTTAAGATGAAAAGGCGAGACCATCTTTGGCATAAAGTGTGGATGAGTCCTAAGGACTACCTTGTCCTGATGGAACCTTGTGTAAGGTGGATCAGCTACTAGTGACTGCAATTCACTGATGCGACGTGCTGATGTGATTGCAATGAGAAAGATAACTTTCCAAGAAAGGAATTTTAAAGAGGTAGTAGCTAAGGGTTCGAAAGGTGGCTTCATAAGCTGGCCAAGAACCAAATTTAAGTCTCATGCCACCGCTGGTGGCTTAATGGGAGGCTTTGTTGGTAGAAGACCTCTCATAAATCTTGCTATAAGAGGATGAGCGGAAATAGGTTGTCCATTTAAAGGCTTGAAAGAAGCCACAATAGCACTTAAATGGACTCTTACTGAGTTAGTTTTGAGTCCTACATTGGATAAATGAAGGAGATACTCCAGTAATGATTCAAGGGGTACCGCAAGGGGGTTAAGACCCTTCTGCGAGCACCATATGGTAAACCGCTTCCACTTAAAAGCATAAGAGCGTCTTGTGGAAGGTTTCCTAGAAGCATACAGGATATCCTTTACCTGCTTGGGAAGGTTAAGGTCCTGAAGTTCTAGGCCTTCAGCAACCAAGCCCTGAGATGCAGTGATTTGGGATTGGGATGCCATAACATTCCCTCCTCTTGAGATAGGAGATCTGGAGCAGACCCTAACTCCAGAGAGGGAGCTTGAGAGAGATGTAGAAGCAGAGGGTACCACACTTGCCGTGGCCAATGTGGAGCTATGAGGATCATACAACCTCTGTCTCTCTGAAGCTTGAACAGGTTTTGGGGATCAGGGGCATGGGTGGAAAGGCATAAAGGAAGTCTTGACCTCAATGAAGGAGGAAAGCATCCTTGGCCTGAGAGCCCTGAGCCGGAATTCTGGAACAGAACCGGGAAAGTTTGGCATTCAATGGACTTGCAAAGAGGTCTATGTCCGGGGATCCCCATATTTGAAAATCTTGGCCACCTGGTCTGCATGTAGAGACCATTCGTGTGAAAGCAGAACTCGACTGAGTCTGTCTGCCCAAGAGTTTTGGATACCTGGAAGATACACAGCCAAGATATGAATCTGATGCTCTCTGGCAAAGGCACATAGTCGCAAAGCTTCGTTGCAAAGCAACAGAGAGCCTGTTCCTCCCTGCTTGTTCACATAGTATATGGCTACTTGATTGTCTGTATGAATGGGGACTGTCTTGTAGCTGAGCAGGGTGTGGAACACTCGCAGAGCAAGGAAGATAGCTCTGAGCTCCAGAAGATTGATGTGTAGATGAGTCTCCTGTGGAGTCCAGGTGCCTTGGGTGGAGAGGTCTTGCAGATGAGCTCCCCAGCCCATTGGTGAAGCATCTGTTGTGAGAGTTGCTGGGGTAAAGGCTGCTGAAAAAGGCACCCCAGCAACAGATTTTGAGTGGACTGTCACCAACGGAGGGACAAAATAAGACGATTTGTGTTTGTTATTTTGTCTGACAGGCATCCTGATGCCTGGGTCCATTGCGTGGATAAAGTCCACTGGGCTGCTCTCATATGGAGGCGAGCATAAGGAACCACATGCACGGTGGATGCCATGTGGCCTAGCAGTTGCAGCATTTCTCGAGCAGTGAGGTAAGGCTTTAGCACTGCTTGAGAGGTTAACTGCACCATGCGAAGGCAAGGAGCCTGCGGAAAATAGGCCCTTGCTTTCCTGGTATCCAACAAAGCTCCTATGAACTCTAGAGATTGAGTGGGAGTTAGGTTGGATTTTGGGATGTTTATAACCAGACCTAAATACTGCAGGATACGCATTGTGCAAGATAGGGAAGTCCTGGCCTCTGACTCCGATTGGGGCTCGAATGAGCCAATCGTCTAAGTAAGGGAAGACGAATATCCCTAGAGTGCGAAGAAATGCTGCTACTACTGCCATGCATTTTGTAAACACCCTGGGTGCTGAGGCCAGGCCAAAAGGAAGCACTCTGTACTGGTAGTGCTTTCCCTGAAAAAGAATCCGAAGGAACTTTCTGTGGGTTGGATGGAAGAGAATATGAGTGTACGCATCCTTGAGGTCTAGAGAACAAAACCAGTCCTGGCTCTGAAGGTATGGCAGCAGAGTTCCTAGAGAAATCATTTTGAACTTCTCCTTGAACAGGAATTTGTTCAATTCTCTGAGATCCAAAATGGGTCTGTATCCTCCTGTTTTCTTTGGTATAAGGAAATAGGGGGAGTAAAACCCTGTACCCTGTTGAAGAATGGGTACCTCTTCTATTACCCCTTGGGCAAGAAGCATGGTGACCTCTTGATCTAACAGGTTGACAAGAGAGATCTGAGAATTGAACTGTCTTACCATTGTAGGTGAGGGCAAGTGGAGGAAGTGAAGCTTGTACCCTTCTCTTATAATGGAAAGAGTCCAATGTTCTGCTGTTATCTGCCCCCATCTGGGGGCAAAGTGGCCTAATCTTCCTGGAATGGTGGAAGGTTCTGGTCCACTGAGAGCCAGGAAGGCTAGGTTCTCTAGATGGAAGTCAAAGGCCTTGAGGAGGCTGAGACTGCTGAGACGGTTGAGGCTTAACACTCTTTGCCTTTCTGTGTTTGGGTGATTGCTGAGTCTTCTGGACAGGCTGACCTGCAGAACGTCCCTGCTGATAAGAGGGATAAAACCTCTTCTTTTTGGAGAAGAATGGTTTTATGTAAGATTTCTTTCTTGCAGGGTCAACTGTGGCTTTGGATAACCTATCCAAAGTGGAGTTATCAGCATCCAACTCATTGGCCTTTTCTTGCCAATTTTTGCCAAACAGATTTTCACCTGTACAAGGAATATTGCCCAGTTTGTCCTGGACCCAGAGCTCCAATCGGATGCCTGGAGCCAGGCAATTCTACGTGCACCTATGGCCATAGCAGAGGTTCTGCTTATGCATTCAAAACAGTCAAAGGCTGCATGATTGACAAATTTAGACACATCCTGGGCATGTTTAACCAGAGTGAGGAAATCCTGCCTCTAAAACCTCAGGAAGAAGAGGGCTCAACACTTCTAAATCCCCTATGACTTCCTTAAGGAACATTCCCATATATAAAATATAGGAACTGATCCTGGCAGAGAGCATGGAAGCCTGGAAGGTACGACGTCCAAAGGCATCCAAAGTCCTACACTCACGTCCTGGAGGGTTAGAGGCATGCCTCTTTGCACTCCTGCTCCTTCTCATTGCTGACTCCACTACAATAGAGTGGTGAGGCAATTGAGTCTTCTGGATGTCAGCATACATTTCATGCAGCTATGGACTCTGTTTAATTCAGTCTAAACTCTGACCCCTGGGTGACGTCAGTCTCTAGGACCTGGCTGCAGCCCCTCCTTGCTAAATCAAGATGGGTAGACCTTAAAGGGAGTGGCCAAAGACAATAGCAGACCTCAAGGGGAACTGCTGGAGAGGCACTATAAAGGACAGACACACTTCCTGTCTCTCTCTCTCTCCCTCCTTCATCGGACAGGTTTGGACACTACCATGAGGCTCTGATGATCAATTCCTTTCACCCCTCCCCCCCTCTCTCTCTCTCTACCCACATGTTCTGGCCTACCATGAGGCCCTGAGCCACATGTTTGGGCCTATCTCTCTATCTCTCTCACACTTCACACATGCACACACACAGATTCATTAATGCACACTGAAACAGCTCTGTAACAATCCCTATATACCTCTGTTCAATACCTATGTATTAAGCCTATTTTTACATAAAAACCTTTCTCCAAGCCACACCTGTTTGCTGGTCTTATTACAAGCCCTCCTGCATCTGTGACGTGAAATGAACCCAGGACCTACAGAAGAGTAACTGGGGCACATCTTACACTGGAAACCAGGGCAAGGGGGGACCCTGTACATGGTAGCCAGTCGACGGGAGTGAGGAGAGGTGGTTAGAGGGGTTTCCCACATTCTCAACATGAGATCATATAAGATCTCATGGATAGGCAAGGTAGCTGCCTCTTTAGGAACTTTGGGATAGTGCAAAATCTCCAATTCCTTTGCTCTGGGCTCTGTTTCAGGAGCCACAGTAATGGACAGACCTTGAGCCACCTCCCTGATAAAATCCTGGAAGGAGATATCTTCTGAAGGAGACATCCTCCGCTTGGGAGAGGAAGGCTCTTCAGGGAGAAGTATCCCGGTACTGACAGAACTGTCAGAATCCTCAAGAGTCCTCTGAGGATTCGAAGTACCTTCTGTCTGGATGCTCTTGTACAGCACGATACCTGTATCGACCAAAGTCGGTACCGGGGGGAATCAGTACCGGGGGGCATGGCTTGACTGGGTGCCAGCAATGCGGACACCGATGTCGATGCTATCGGTATTGGTTGAACCGTCTGACGCGGTTCTGAGGGCGTCGATGCCGCAAGGAGAGCCACCAGACTGTGTTCAATAGCCAGGAACCTCTGGTCTATCGACGCTGCCGATGCCTGGGTATCAGTACCGGAGAAGACCGCCGGTACCCTAGAGCATGGCAACAGTAGTTCTGCCAAGGTCGAGGCCTCGAGAACATCCTGGAGCCACGATAATGCTCTGGAAGCTGAAGCCTCCCGCCAGGGCAATTTTACCGGTGCCGAACCCTCAAGGGCAACGCCAGAGGCATCTCGATGCTTAGAAGGAGATCTACCCTTTGAGGACCGGCTGGACTTATGTTTGATTTATGTTTAGTTACCTGAGATCCATGGGAAGACGACGAAGCCCTGGAAGATGCCACAGAGGCTGCATCCGAGGGAAAAAGGGTGCTAAGTTTAGCAGCCCAGTTTTGTCAACCCCTTTTGGACATCATGGCACAAGTCATACACTCCGAGATGGAGTGCTCAGGACCTAAACATTTCAGACACCACTCATGGGTGTCGGTGATGGATATGGTACCGCCACACTTGGTGCACTTTTTAAACCCTGAGACGGGTTTTTCCATGATGGAAAAATTTTGGGCCTAAGGCTCAAAATGGCGCGTGCACCTGAAAATGAAAAATTTGGAAAAAAAGAAAGAAATATAAATATATTAAAAAAAAAAAAAAGAAAGAAGAACCGGCAGTACTGCTGTAGCATCGAGGAAGGCAGACGCGACCACAAAAAAGAAGGAGGAATAATTTTCTGCGGTGACTGGGACGACGACCTGCTGGCTCCGCAGAAAACGAAGAACTGGAGAGAGGCAGTTGGGAAAGGCGGGAAGGCAGCACGCAGGTGCTGTGGGATGCTCCCAAAAGCTTTCTAATTGGATGCTGGGGAGCGTTCCCGCACAGGCTCCGTCGGTACCGACGATACCCATATGTGAAGACTACATTCCTGCTTGTTCCTGGAGATAGTAGACACTTAGGAAGAAGTAGATAACATGAGTAGGAACTAGCTAAGTTTGAAGAATGGTTTAGAATTTGACAACTGAAATTTAAGACTAAAAAATGCAGGGTTAAGCATTTGGGCTGAAAAATCGAAAAGGAGCAATATAGTTAAGGGATGAGGTACTTCTGGCCACGAAAGAAGATCAGGACCTGGACATAATTATATCTAACCATCTTAAAGTAGCTAAACAGATAGAAAAGGAAACTGCGAAAGCCAGAAGGATACTTGGGTTTATAGCAGAAAAAAGGAGGTATTAGTGCCTCTGTATAGGTCTTTGGTGCAACCTCATTTGGAGTATTGTGTGCAGTTCTGGAGGCCGCACCTTCAAAAGGATATAAACAGGTTGGAGTCGGTACAGAATGTGGCTACTAAAATGGTTAGTGACCTTTGTTATAAAGCATATGAGGACAGACTTAAGGATCTTAATATGTACACTTTAGAGGAAAGGCAGGCTAGCGTAGTTACTCACCTGTAACAGGTATTCTCCAGGGACAGCAGGAATCAGTTCTCACTTATGGGTGATGTTGGCACTGACGAAGCATGCGCAGAGCAGTTCCCCAGCTTTCCCACCCAAGGGTGCCATCTTGCTCAGTCAGGTCCCTTAGCTCGAGCCCTTCCAAGCAGATGGCAAGGGAAGGACAAAAATTCAGCAACTCATCAGGGGAGGTAGGATAGTGAGGAATGATTCCTGCTGTCCCTGGAGAACACCTCTTACAGGTGAGTAACTACGCTTTCTCCAGGAACAAGCAGAACGTCAGTCCTCACTTATGGGACTCCCCAGCTATAGGCTGCCGAACCTGTAACCAAAACACAGCCCCGCGAGGTTGTGAGCAGAAGCCGATGCCTGAAGGAGCCCAAGTCCTCGGGTCCCCAGGGTGGAGCCCTCGGTAGCCACGAAGAAGGGTTGGAAGGCAGGAGTTACTTATACCCCAAAAAGATTACGGAGTACAGTCTGGCTGAAGGCGCTTTCCCAGCAGGACTCCCTCTCCAGGCAGTAGGGAGCAGCGAAGGTGTTCACTTAAGACCAGGTCGCAGCCCGGCAGATGTCCATCAGGGGCACGGAGCGCAACAAGGCCACCAAAGCCTCTTTGGCCCGTACCCGATGCGCAGTGACTCGACGATCTAACGGGACACCCGCCTTCGTGTGAGCAAAGACGATGCAGTCCACCGCCAAAATGGAGAGGGTGCGTTTAGTGACTGCCTGCCCCAGTCGATTGAGATCGTAGGTCAGAAAGAGTCGGCCAGACTTGCAATGAGCCTGCGTGCATTGCAAATAAAAGGCAAGAGCCCTTTTGCAGTCGAGTGTATGGACAATAAGATGGGAGAGTTAGAATATATAGCACTAAATGAGAGGTTAGATATGATTGTACTCTCAGAGACATGGTGGAAGGAGGATAACCAGTGGGACACTGTGATACCTGGATACACACTATATCGTAATGATAGAGCTGATCAAATTGGTGGAGGGGTTGCGCTCTATGTTAGAGAGGGCATTGAGTCAGAAAGGATTAAAGTTTTGCAGGGAACAAAATTTGCTGTAGAATCTCTATGGATTGAAATTCCATTTATGAAGGGGAAGGTGATGGCAGTTGGAGTATACTATCGACCGCCTGGCCAGAATGAACAAATGGATGATGAAATGCTCAAAAAAATCAAGGAAGCTAACAAAAGTCACAACAGAGTAGTAATAATGGGTGATTTCAATTACCCCGGTATCGACTGGGTCAGTGTCACAGCAGGACAAGCTAAAGAGATAAAGTTTCTAGATGGAATAAATGACTGCTTCTTGGAGCAGCTGGTTCATGAACCGACCAGAGGGGAAGCCATACTGGACCTAGTCCTTAGTGGAACGCCAGATCTGGTGCAAGAAATAAGGGTGTTGGGACCACTTGGCAATAGTGATCATAGTATGATCATCTTTGATTTAATTAGTGGAGGACAGATAGTAAAGGCATCCACAGTACTACCTTTTAACTTTCAAAAGGGAGACTATGATAGAATGAGGAATATAGTTAGGAAAAAACTAAAAGGAGCGGTTCCAAAGGTTAAAGACTTACAGCAAGTTTGGGTGTTATTTAAAAATACTATCCTCGAAGCCCAGACCAGCTGTATTCCACGCATTAGGAAAAGTGGAAGAAAGTCCAAAAAACTGCCAGCATGGTTTAAAGGTGAGGTCAGAGAGGCTGTTGCTGCCAAAAAAGCAACCTTCAGGAAATGGAAAAAAGAGCCAAATGATGAAAACTGGAAACAGCACAAGCACTGGCAAGTTAAATGCAAAGCATTGATAAGGCAGGCAAAGCGGGAATTTGAGAAGAAACTTGCTACGGAAGCAAAAACACGAAATAAAGACTTTTTCAAGTACATTCGTAGCAAAAGGCCTCAGAGAGTCAATTGGACCATTAGATGATAGAGGGGTAAAAGGGGCAGTAAGAGGAAACAAGGCTATAGCAGAGAGACTGAATGAATTCTTTGCTTCGGTCTTTACTGAGGAAGATGTAGGGATGTTATCCAAGACTGAAGTGGTATTTAAAGGTGATACTGCAGAGGAATTGAGAGAAATATCGCTACACCGGGAAGCTATATTACAACTATTTGATAAACTGAATAGTAGCAAATCACCTGGACCGGATGGTATACATCCCAGAGTGTTGAAAGAACTGAAATATGAGATTGCAGACCTGCTATTGGTAATCTGTGAACTTTCATTAAAATCATCTGTAATACCTGAAGATTGGAGGGTCGCCAACGTAACACCAATTTTTAAAAAGGGTTCCAGGGGTGACCCAGGAAATTACAGACCGGTGAGCCTGACGTCAGTACCAGGGAAAATGGTAGAAACCATCATAAAGAACAAAATTACACAGCATGTAGATAGTCATGGCCTAATGGGAGACAACCAACATGGTTTTAGACAAGGAAGATCTTGTCTTACTAATCTGATATGTTTTTTTGAAGGTGTGCATAAACAGGTAGACAAAGGTGAGTCGGTTGATATAGTGTATCTGGACTTTCAGAAAGCTTTTGACAAAGTCCCCCATCAGAGACTTTTGGCGAAGCTAAAAAGTCATGGAATAGGAGGCAGTGTACTATTGTGGATTGGGAACTGGTTAAAAGATAGAAAGCAGAGGGTAGGGCTAAATGGCCAATATTCCCAATGGAAAAAGGTGAATAGTGGAGTACCCCAGGGATCTGTACTGGGTCCGCTGCTTTTTGACATATTCATAAATGACCTGGAAAAGGGAATAACTAGTGAGGTTATCAAATTTGCAGATGACACAAAACTGTTTAAAGTTGTTAAAACCCAAGAGGATTGTGGAAAACTGCAGGAGGATCTGGATAAATTGGAAGACTGGGCATCCAAATGGCAGATGAAATTTAATGTGGATAAGTGCAAAGTTATGCACCTAGGAAAGAACAATCCACACTATAGTTACACAATGCAAGGCTCCACATTAGAAACCACCACCCATGAAAAAGATTTAGGAGTCATCGTGGATAACATGTTAACACCCTCCGCCCAGTGTGCAGCGGTGGCCAAGAAAGCAAATAGAATGCTAGGTATCATAAGGAAAGGGATGGAGAATAAAACAAAGGATGTTATAATGCCTCTGTATCGCTCCATGGTACGACCGCACTTTGAATATTGTGTGCAATTCTGGTCACCGTATCTTAAAAAGGACATAGCGTTATTAGAAAAAGTACAGAGAAGAGCCACCAAATTGGTGAAGGGGATGGAAGGCTACTCCTATGAAGAGAGGCTAAGAAGGTTAGGACTCTTTAGCCTGGAGAAGAGATGGCTGAGGGGAGATATGATAGAGGTCTATAAATTCATGAATGGAGTGGAACGGATAAACGTGGATCAATTGTTTACGCTATCAGAGTATAGAAAGACTAGGGGACATGTAACGAAGCTACAGGGTAAACTATTTAAGACAAATAAGAGAAAATATTTTTTCACTCAACGTGTAATCAAACTCTGGAATCTGTTACCGGAGGATGTAGTAAGGGCTGTTAGTATAGCTGGGTTTAAAAAAGGTTTGGACAAGTTCCTGGAGGAAAGGTCCATAAACCACTATTAAAAAGGGACCCAGGATATCAATGCTTGACCCAGTACAAGCATTGTGGAGCCTGTGTCTTTTGGGGATATTGCTAGGTACATATGACCTAGATTGGCCACTGTTGGAAACAGGATACTGGGCTTGATGGACCTCGGTCTGACCCAGTATGACATGTCTTATGTTCTTATGACAGCCACTGATGCCTAGTCGGCATGGGGTCTCAGAAAGTCGGTAAGACTATCTCCTGATTGAGATGGAAGTCCGAAACAATCTTCGGCAGGAACTTAGGGTGGGTACGGAGGACCACCCTATTCCTATAGAATCTAGTGTAAGGGGCATCAGCCATGAGAGCCTGAAGCTCACTGGCTCGGTGGGCCGAGAGCTGCCTGGAAAACCACCTTCCAGGATAGGTGCCAAAGCAAGCACGTTGCCATCGGCTCAAAGGGTGAACGCACAAGCTCAATGAGCTTTATGTTCAGGTCCCATTCCGTCGGGGGAGGCCGGATGGGCGTCTTGGACAGCAAGAGATCCCGCATAAAACGGGAGACCACGGGCTGCCCCGAGAGGGGCTTTCCCTTGACAGGCAGGTGATTCTCCGAGATGGCACTCAAATGGCACCCTGACGGAGTTCAACTTCAGACCTTCCTTCGAGAGATGGAGGAGGTATTGAAGGACCCGGCAAGTGAATGGGTCAATCTGGAGCCCGGAGCACCAGACCAAGAAGCATTGCGACATGAAGGCGTAAGCTCAGCTAGTCGAGACCTTCCTCGATACGAGACCTCCTCTGGGAGCCCCAGCAGGGCTAGGGAGACCCATTCAGCCGACAGGCTGTGAGGGATAACAAGGCCAGGTTCGGGTGCAATAACCTGCTCCTCCTCCTGCGTTAGCAAAGCCGGGGCACAGCCCAGGGAAACTGAAGGCTCCGTCGACAGCCGGAGCAGGAACCAAGGCTGTCGAGGCCACGAGGGAGCTACGAGGATCATCGATTCCCAGTCCCACTGAACTTTGAGGAGGGTCCTCACAATGAGAGGAGTGGAAGGGAACGCGTAAAGCAGGCCAGAGGACCAGCTCAGAAGGAACACATCCAGACCCTCCCTGCTCGGGTGCAGCACTGGGCCGCAGAAGCGGGGGAGCTGTGTGTTCGGCAAGCTGGTGAATAGGTCCATGGTCGGGGTCCCCCACTGATGGAACAGCCAACTGGCCACCCCCGGATCCAGCCACCATTCGTGAGGGCATAAGATCCTGCTGAGTCTGTCTGCCAGGACATTCTCCTGGCCCAGGAGGTAGACCACCCTCAGGGTCATCCTCCAACGGAAGGAGAAGGAGCGGAGAAGGATCGCTTCCTGGCAGAGGGGGCGTGATCCAGTACCCCCCTCCTTGATGTAGAACATCGCCACATGGTTGTCGGTCTGCACAAGCACAGACCTCCCCCTGAGGTGATCCTCGAAGGCCCTCAGGGCCCACAGAACTTCCCGGACCTCGAGCACATTTATCTGCTGTTGAGACTCTTCGGGCGACCACTGCCCCTGCGTGCAGAATGCACCACAGTATGCTTCCCACCCCAGCAGGGAGGCATCCATTGTCAGCACTATCTCGTGCTGCGGGGTCTGGAAGTCTAACCCCCAGAGAAGGTTGAAAGGATTTTGCCACCAGCCCAGGAACAGGTGGGCGGGATCCACTGGGCGCTGAGGCACCACTGAGCTGTCCACATGTGCAGGAGGGCGAGGGGAACCACATGGACAGTAGAGGCCATGTGGGCCAGGAAGCGCAGCATAGTTCGAGGGGGGCTCTGGACCTGAGCTGCCAGGGCTCGAAGGCGGGCGGCGCGATCCACTGGTAGACAAGCGGTCGCCTGCTGAGCATCGAGGCGTGTGTCGATGAATTCTAAGGCCTACACCGGTTCGAGGTGGGATAGTTGACCAAGAAACCCAGACACTCGAGCAGGAGAATTGTGCGTGATGCCGCCAGGGGTTTCCTCGGCCGAGGATCCCGTGATGAGCCAGTCGTCGAGATAGAGGAAGACCGGTACGCCCTGATACCTGAGGTAGGTGGTGACCGCGGCGAGGCATTTCGTGAAGACCCGCGGGGTGGATGCAAGGTCAAAGGGGAACACCCTGTATTGGAAGTGCTCTCCCCATACCCTGAAGCACAGGTATTGTGCCTGTGCTGGGAGTGAATCAAAATGTGGGTGTAAGCGTCTTTTAGATTCAAGCAGCATAGCCAGTCGCCCTGCCGGAGGAAGGGCAGAAGAATGCCAAGGGATAACATCTTGAACTTCTCCCACACTAAGAACTTGTTTAGCTTTCGGAGGTCGAGGATGGGCCCGTAGACCCTCTGTCTTCTTTGGGACGAGGAAGTACTGGGAATAGAATCCCTGACTTGAGGTGCAACGGGACCCTCTTGACCACCCGCTGGGCAAGGAGGTTGACTAATTCCCGATGCAGGAAGACCTAGTGCATGGGGAGTCGAGGCAGCTCTGCCAGGGAGAAGGAAGGGGAAGCCTGTCGAGGCGGAGGTGATAGCAGTCCCGGATAACCTGGAGGACCCAGGTGTCCAAGGTGATGGAAGCCCACTGAGGGGCGAAAGAGGACAGGCGTCCCCCCACCGGCTTCTGAGTTGCCAGTGGTTGAGAGGCTATGTGGCTGGCATCAAAACCCCTGCACAGGTTGCAGCAGAGCTGGGGTTTGGGCCTTGGGCCCTTTCGGCTTGTGGTGACTGACCAGACATCCCTTGTACTGGAGTGGTCAGTGTAGGAGTGGGTGGGTATGGTGAGTAGCCCCGGTAGGGCAGGTCCTTCCTCAGAAAGAAAGGCTTCTTGGCCTGTTGCTACTTTCGAGGGAGGGTGGAGGTCTTATTTATTTATTTTATTTATTTACATTCTCTTATATACCGCGCTATTCTGCATCAGTGCGGTTTACATTGAACAAACTGAAATTACATTTAACAGGGCATTATAACTTGAAGATAACTATTTTACAGGGAACATGGGCTATGGAGGGTTAAGTGGCTTGCCCAAGACCACAAGGAGCACCTGTGGGACTAGAAACCCCAGTCCTTCCGGCCCAAGGTTGCTGTCCTCTAGTGGGATTTGAACCCCTGACCTTCCGGCCTGAAGTACCTTGCCCGAACCACTAGGCCAAGAGACAGGTCTGGGTGATGAACTCAGTCTCTATCTCCACAGCCTGGTCCTCCATCGGCTTTCTGAAAAGCTGCTCACCGAGGCAGGGTACATCCAGGAGCTTCTCCTGTACCTACTGTTCCAAAATCTGAGGATTGGAGCCATGCCTGGCGACGGGCCCCGATGCCGGCAGCCACCACTCGAGCCAAGGTCTCAAAACCATCGTAGGTGGTGCGGGAGGGGTACTTTGAGAATTCCATGACAGACTTTAGCAGGGTACCAAATCTATTGAGGGGTTCGCCCTCGAGGCCCACGGAGAAACATCCAAGCTCCTTGGCCAAGTCACACAAGAACATGCCCATGTATAACTGGTATGCCTGAATACGGCAGAACAGCATGGAACCCTGGTAGGCCTTCGGCCCAGGGTGTTGAAGGCCCTTGACTCCCTGACCGGGGGGAACAGAAGAGCAAGACTTTGGGCTCTTCTGCTTTCTCATGGCCGACCACCACCATGGATGTGTGGGGGAGTTGCATTTTCCTGAACTCAGGGCCGCGCAGGACCTTGTACATAGTGTTGAGGCGCTTACTCACGATGGGGACCAAGGCAGGTGCCTACCACATGTGGAGCAGCAGCCTGGTCAGGATGGGAGGAACCGGGACAGTAAGAGACTCCCGAGGTGGGGACTCATACTGAAGAATGTCGAGCTCTTCAGCTCGAGGGTCCTCCTCAGCCTGAGTGGCCAAGTTGAAAGCCCATGCCATATCCCGAACACCAGGAATGAGGTGTCCATGGGTGGTGAGTGCTGCTGGAATGCGGGTGGGGAGGGGTCCAATGGAAGGTCCTGATGGGCACGGGTTTCCGGGGAGGTATCCCCATCGGACTCCCAGTCCAAGAGGCTGGAAGAGGAATCCGAACCTGCCTGGTTGCCCCGACTGGCGGCCGAGGCCCACTTGGAGCAGGAGGCCCTGGAGGACCTCGCCCCCAAGTAACGGGAAGGCGAGTGAGACCGACACCGAGGACCCTCATGAGGCCCACGGCTCTCGGGGGTTTCCTGGATGGATTTTGGCATCCCACGCGAGGGGGCCAAAGTCTCTGGGCCCAAGTCAGCGAAGATGGCTGTGAGCGCCTGCTGGGAAGCTTTGAATGCAGAAACGCTGTGTTCTAGTGCCAGCATACGGGACTCCCACACGGGCGTGGGGCCCTGCGATGCCGAGCCTGGGGTCACCAGGTCAGGCATCGATGAGGAGAGGGGGTCCTCGCCGGGACAGCCCTCAGGAGACTGGGCACCATCGCCGAAGGCCTCTGTATCTGTGCGAGGTACCTTGCAAGACCGCTCCTTGTCAGACTCTTGGGAATGCCGAAGGGGGCACGGGAGCGCTCGTGTTTGTTGGGAGCCCCCAATAACGACTTTGAGGCCTTCTTCTTCTTGCACCATTCCACTTCAGGGGACCCTCAGAGTGCCACCGAGAGCACGGGGCCAAAGTGGGGGATCCCACCGGCGGAGAGATGACTGAGGGCACCACTGGGGATTCCGAGGCGGCCTCTCTGAAAATGTCTTCGGACTTCTGCTTACAACTCAGCAGGGCTTTGGAGGACATTTTCTTACAGAGCGAATAGAGCTCCAGATCATGGTCAGCCCCGAGACACCGCAGGCAACAGTCATGGGTGTCCATAAGCGACATGCATTAAATACAAAACGATAATAAATATATTCAAAATTAAACACCACATTTCAGCCAACAGCCTGCACACCCTCATTCATCCAGACATCAGCACTCACCCAAGAAGAAGGGGAACTTCTAACAGAATCAGCACCTCGAGCGACTTCAGAAAAACACAAAAAGACACCACAGACAGAGCACTCTCTCTGGCTGCTCCAATAATTTGGAACTCCCTCCCAGACGAACTGAGATCGACAATGGACCTCAAAGATTTCCGTAAACAGCTGAAAACAATGTTGTTCATCGAAGAATATGGTCCTATCTTATAATCAACAAGAACCACGTACTTACCCCTTCCAACACTGCTATTATTTGTACAATGACTCACGATATATCTTAAGCCCTAATTGTGTGTGTATATATCTCATGCTGTACTACAGAGCTCATTGTACATAGTTCACCCTAATTTAACACACTATCCACTCACACGCAAATCATAAAACCTCTTTCACTGCTTGGATTACACCCCCACTTATTTTGATTGTACTGTTATGACACCACCTTGATTGTATGATAAAGCAGTATAGAAATACTGTTAAATAAATAAATAAATAAATGCTCCTAGAGCATCTATCACATTTTTTGAATCCAGTGGCCATAGGGGCAAAAATAGCACCGCGAGGTCGAAGATCCACGCGGCCCGCGTTTGGAGGAAAAAAAGGGCACGAAGCCCATTAAGGCAAAAAAATCAAAGAAAAACGTCCTTTAATGGCTCTAAAAAAAAGAGCTGGGGAAGGAAGGGTAGAGGACCAGTGCAACCGGAAACAAAGTTGGCCTGTAGGCCCGAAAGGAGAAATTAGACTTACCTGCTAATTGTTGTTCCTTGAGGAACCCCAGTCTAGTCCCAACCTCTGGGGATTTAAGCACCATCTCCCGCAGCTTGGAGACTAATCATGTCACTTCTTTGGAGACACCCTCATATATATTCCAGGTACCGCCTCCTTGGTCCAGTAACCTAATGACAAAGCAGACTCACCAGAGCAATAAGTAAGCAGACAACTTTACATGAAAACTTTTCAAAACTGCATAACTGGATAATTTAAGTACTAAAAAATTATTTATTTTTAACAATCCACTTACCCGGCAACCCGTATTAAACATGCTGTGTAGGCGTGCTGCACCCTCTCAGTTGGACCCCTTTAACAGGCTTTTTGCTTTTCCCTTCCACTCTGACCTGACCATTCCCCTCCCCAATGGACCGACGCCCTGAAAGCCACTGCTACAACCGAACAACTCCTCCTTCCTGGCTTCAGGCTGCCGTTCAAAACATTACAGCAGGGAGGGATATGGGACTAGACTGGAGTTCCTCAAGGAACAATAATTAGCAGGTAAGTAATTTCTCCTTCCTTATCGTCCCTCCAGTCTAGTCCCAACCTCTGGGGATGTAACAGAGCAGTGAATACTTTAACGGGAGGGACCTGCCAAACCAGCCTGAAGCACTGCTGAACCAAACCTAGCGTCCCCCTCCGCCTGGACATCAATCCTGTAATGCTTAACAAAGGAATGCAAAGACGACCAAGTCGCCGCCTTAAAAATTTCCAACGCTGGCACTAAACTGCACTCCGCCCAGGAAGTCGCCTGTGCCCTAGTCGAATGAGCTCTCAAGCCCTCCGGTACCGTCCTGCCCTTTAAAATGTAAGCAGAAGCTATAGCCTCCCTTCAGCCATCTCGCTATGGAAGACTATGACGCCTGCTCTCCTTGCCTCGGTCCCCCAAAGAGGACAAACCACCTGTCCCGTCTTATGGAACAATGCCGTTCTCCACACATACCTTTTCAACACCCAACCTACATCCAACCGATGCAGGCACTTCGCAGCCTCATCCTTGCCGCCCTTCTCGAACAACGGTAAGACCACCACCTGATTCAAATGAAATACTGACATCACCTTAGGCAAGAACAAAGGAACTGTTCTCAAAACCACCTTCCTGTCATAAAAGGTCAAAAAAGGCTCTTTACACAACAAAGCTTGTAACTCCGAAATCCTCCTTGCTGAAGCAATAGCCACTAAAACACCACCTTGAGCTCGAAGGGCTCCCGTATTAACGCTTCTAACACCAAGTTAAGAGCCCAAGCCGGTACCGCAGCCCTACACGGTGGCTTCAAGAGTGCCGCCGCCCGAAGGAACCATTGAACATCCAGGTGTGTCCCAAGCACCATCCCTTGCACCTTCCCTCGATAACAGGTAAGTGCTGCTAACTGAACCCGTAGAGACGATGCCGCTAGGCCCTTGTCAAAACCATCCTGTAAAAAGGCCAAGATCTCTGGAATGGAAGCCTTCAACGCTCGTACCGACCTATCACCCCACCATGACTCGAATACTCGCCAAACCCGAACATAAGCCATGGATGTGGACCTACGCCTGGACTTCAATAGGGTAGAAATTAACGCTGACGAGTAACCCTTTGCTGTCATCCTTGCCCTCTCAAGAGCCAAGCCGTAAGCGAAAACCAATCCACCTGAGGCATACTCAGCGGACCCTGCACTAGTGGATCCTGTCTGACCGGCAGTCTGCACGGAGGCTCCACCAGGAGACGGATGAGGTCGGCATACCACAGCCATCTTGGCCAATCCAGCGCAATCAGCACCACCTGACCTCTGTGGTGCTCGATCCGCTGCAGAACCCGACCTATTAACACCCACGGTGGAAACACATACAAGAGTTGTTCCTCCGGCCACCTTTGCATCAGAGCGTCCAATCCCTTGGCCATGCGCTCCTTCCTTCTGCTGAAAAACCTTCCTGCCTTTATCGATGCAAACGTCGCCATGAGATCCATCACTGGTTGACCCCAGCGATGCACCAGCAAATTGAAAATGTCCCGATGAAGAACCACTCTCCTGGGTCCACCTTGATTCAACTAAAAAAAAATCGGCTGTCATATTGTCCACCCCTGCCACATGTGCCGCCGACAAAGCCTCGAGATATAACTCAGCCCAAACTAGCAGCTCCTCTGCCTCTTCTTCCAGAGCCACGCTGCTGGTGCCCCCTTGGCGATTGATATAGGCCACTGCAATGGCGTTGTCTGACAGCACCCGCATCGCCTTTCCCTGCAACTGCTGCCGAAATGCTCTGAGTGCTAGAGTGACTGCCCTCAACTCCAATCTGTTGATCGACCAACTCCTCTCGTGCTCGAACCACTGACTCTGGGCAAACTACCTCTCAAAGTGTCTTGCATCTGTCGTCAATGGAGCCCACTCTGGCGCCTCTAGTGGCATTCCTTTCTCTAGAGAACCCGGAGTCAGCCACCACTGCAGCGATCGCCACGTCTCGACCTGACAGACTAGCCTTTGCGACAACTGATCGGACTGATGCGACCACCTCCATAGGAGAGCTCTTTGTAATGGTCTCATGCGTGCTCTGGCCTACGGAACCAACTCTAGCGTGGCCACCATCGTCCCCAAGAGCTGCAAATAATGCCAAGGCGAGGGCACCTGTTTGCTCAAGAAGTCCCGTACGAGCTGCCTTAGCCTCTGGGCCCTGAGATGTGGGAGAAATACCCTGCCACTTCTGGTATCGAATCGGGCCCCCAAGTACTCTAAATCCTGAGATGACACCAACTTGCTCTTTGTCACATTCACTACCCACCCTAAGCTCCGCAGAAACTGCACCACCTGGCGGATAGCCCCTTCGCTCTCTTCCTGTGACTTTGCTCGAATCATCCAATCGTCCAGGTAAGGGTGCACCAACACCCCTTCTCTGCACCAACACTTTAGTGAAGGTTCGTGGCGCTGTTGCCAAGCCAAACGGCTACGCCTGGAACTGAAAATGCCCCATGGGTAATGCAAACCGCAGGAACCGCTGATGCTCTGACCTTATTGGAATGTGAAGGTATGCCTCAGAGATCTAACGCCGTTAGAAATTCTCCCTGCTGGGCCGCTACTATGACCGATCTTAGAGTTTCCATGTGAAAGTGAGACACCCGGAGACAACTGTTCACCCTCTTGAAGTCTAGAATTGGTCTCCACGTGCCCTCCTTTTTGGGAACCACAAAATATATTGAGTACCGATCGCAATCGTACTGGTCCGATGGCACCAGTACTACCGCCTTGAGCATCAGCAATCTTTCTAAAGTTACTTGCACCGCCTGCCTCTTTGATTTCGTTCTGCAAGGTGACTTGAACAAAGGCGTCGCACACTGGGCGTTGGAACTCGAGAGCATATCCTTTTTGAATGACCTCAAACACCCACTGATCCGACATAATTTGGGTCCAGACCTGATTGAACTCCCTCAACTGTCCCCCCACGGGAATCAATCCGGCCTGGACGCCCCCTTGCTTCATTGTGCCTTCTTGAGGTTCGAGGAAGAGGTGGCTCCAAAACCTCGACCTGCCCCTCTAAAACCTTGAAACCCCTGGGACCTATACTGATAGCGGCCTCTTTGAAACTGACCAAACCTGGTCTGCCAAAAGCTCCGAAATTCCCGTTGCTGACTTTTAGAGGGTGGTAAGGGACGATTCAGCTTCTGCTTGTCCTCCGGCAACCTACCCCCCTTAGACTCCCCGAGGTCCTTTACTAACTTATCCAAATCTTCTCCAAAGAGAAGCTTCCCCCGAAAAGGGAGCCTACCAAGCCTCACCTTAGAGGCCCCATCTGCTGCCCAGTTACGCAGCCACAGATACCTGCGCGCCAACACAATTGATGACATACTCTTCACCAAACCTCGAATAAGATCATACTGAATGTCCGCCAAGTAAGCCGCCCCGGATGCCATGCGGGAGGCTTCATCGACCGCCTCTTCGTCCTGACCACCTTTCAGCCTCTGGGACCATCTCAGGCAAGCTCTAGCCACCCAAGCCCCACAAATGGAAGCCTGCATGGAGAGCGCATTGACCTCAAATACCTGCTTCAATAACGAGTCCAATTTCCTATCCTGTGCATTCTTGAGGGCAGCACTGCCTTCCACCGGCATCGTCATTTTCTTAGTAACCGCAAATACTGCTGCATCATAAGAACATAAGAACATAAGATATGCCATACTGGGTCAGACCAAGGTCCATCAAGCCCAGTATTCTGTTTCCAACAGTGGCCAATCTAGGTCATATGTACCTAGCAGTTTCCCCAAGAGACAAGTTCCACAATGCTTGTACTGGGTCAAGCATTGATATCTTCGGTCACTTCTTAATAATGGTTTATGGACCTTTCCTCCAGGAACTTGTCCAAACCTTTTTTAAACCCAGCTACACTAACAGCCTTTACTACATCCTCCGGTAACAAATTCCAGAGTTTGATTACACGTTGAGTAAAAAAATATTTTCTTTTATTAGTCTTAAATAGTTTACCCTGTAGCTTCATTGCATGTCCCCTAGTCTTTCTATATTCTGATAAGGTAAACAATCAATCTACATTTACCCGTTCCACTCCGTTCATTAATTTATAGACTTCTATCATATCCCCCTCAGCCGTCTCTTTTCCAGGTTAAAGAGCCCTAACCTTTTTAGCCTTTCTTCATAGGAGTATCCTTCCATCCCCTTAACCATTTTGGTGGCTCTTCTCTGTACCTTTTCTAAAATCGCTATATCCTTTTTAAGATACGGCGACCAGAATTGCACACAATATTCAAGGTGCGGTCTCACCATGGAACGATATAGAGGCATTATAATATCTTTTGTTTTATTTTCCATTCCTTTCCTTATCATACCTAGCATTCTATTTGCTCTCTTGGCCGCCGCTGCACACTGGGCCGAGGGTTTTAACATGGTATCCACAATGACGTCTAAATCTTTTTCCTGGGTGGTGGTTTCTAATGTGGAACCTTGCATCGTGTAACCATAGTTTGGGTTGTCCTTCCCTAGGTGCATAACCTTGCACTTGTCCACATTAAATTTCATCTGCCATTTTGATGCCCAGTCTTCCAATTTATCAAGATCCTCTTGCAATTTTTCACAATCCTCTTGGGTTTTAACAACTTTAAATAGTTTTGTGTCATCTGCAAATTTGATAACCTCACTCGTTATTCCACTTTCCAGGTCATTTATGAATATGTCAAAAAGCAGCGGACCCAGCACAGATCCCTGGGGTACACCACTATTCACCTTTCTCCATTGGGAAAATTGGCCATTTAGCCCTACCCTCTGCTTTCTATCTTTTAACCAGTTCCTGATCCACAATAGTACACTGCCTCCTATCCCATGACTCTTTAGTTTTGCCAAAAGTCTCTGATGAGGGACCTTGTCAAAGGCTTTCTACCTTGGGAGATTTAAACCGCTCCTTATCCGACTCTTGCAACGGGTAAAGACGCGCCATCACTCTGGAGCCCTTCAGCCCCATCTCTGGTGTGTCCCATTCTTCCTGAATCATCTCCCGAAAAACTCTATGAATTGGAAAGGCCCTCTGGGACCTTCTGACCGCCTGCAGTTACGTGTCTTCCAAGGAGGAGTCCTCCACCTGATCCACCGTGGACATGTTCAATGCTTTCGGCGTCTCTGATATAAGCGCTGTTAACTCCTCTCTCCTGAACACCTTGACCACCCTTGCCTAGTCCTCTTGTTCCGCAATCTCGCCTTCCTCCAGAACCTGGTCTACATCTGAGTCCTCTAAATCTTCAGCCTGCTCCTGCACAGCCAGCTCTGCCTTGTCTTTCTCTAACCTAAGCTTTTTAAACGGGGCGCTACCTTCACCCCCCTCCATGAGTGCTCCTGGACGCTTCAGACTTCGCTGCTCCTCCGCTGCAGCAGACTCCCGCTTCCATCCAAGGACCTGCTGCAGCAGCGTCACAAACTCATGGGAGAATATCGCCGCCAGTCCCCCCTGCAACAAAGGATGAGCCGCGGGTGTGTCTGGCGCTGTGGAAGGCCCTGGCGCCAGCTCAGGGGACACGGCTGGAGACAGTAGCTCTGGAGCGTCAGCAGTCTCTCCCTTCAGAATGCTCCCCCCAGCGCTTTCTGCTACCTCTTTTCAATGCTGCCTCCTGAGTGTAGCCCTTGCATACCCCTGCCTCCGAAACCAACCCTGTTTGGCTCCACACAACATACACTGCGGTCTAGATCATGCTGATCTGAGGCACCGCTCTCCGTCAAGGAACCCCAAAAGGCAAACTTCCCCCCCCCCCAACGCCCAGAAACACGATCCACAAAAAAGTGCTTCCTATCTACCTGAGCTCACCCAAGGTTAAATACCAGCCTGGCACTTCACTAAAATTGAAAAAAGGGCCCCGGGAGGTTTTCCCACCCAGAACCGTGTGGCTCAGGCCTGACTGCCGAAAAAACGCCTCTGGTGCCTCAGAGGCCCGCCTTACCGGCCTAGATAGGGGAGGAACCCGGAGCGGGAGCCAGACGTGAAGTCAACTCCCATACGCGTGATCCCAGCCCTGCTAAACCGGGCTGTTCTTCATTAGGGAGCCACTGCCTGAGCCCATCAGCCGCCCAAACGTCTGCCCTTCAGCGCGCAGCTTCGCTGTTGTCAACTAGTGCCACTCAGCAGTCTCTTTGACAGCTCCCCTTCACTCCACGGTGTACCTCAACGGCTCCTCACCCGAACGCGGGTTCGGAAGCCAAAGAGCCCAACACCACGTCCCGCACTCTTCCCTGAGGTAAGCACCAGTGCCCAGGGAGGGGGGGGGGAGGGGGTAGCTGCAGCCACAACCCAAGCCTGAAACCGGCTCCGGGCACACAGCTTTGAAATATCTTAAAGGGGAACTACTTTCTTTTTTTTTTCAATTACTAAACCCTAACTAAACTACTACTGTCCTAATCATTGCTCCAGTGAGCCTCAACCTCTTAGGCTCACAACTCCTCCAGCTGCTTAGAGACTAAAACTGGACCAAAGAGGCGGTACCTGGAAAATATATGAAGGTGTCTCCAAAGAAGTGACATGATTAGTCTCCAAGCTGCGAGAGGAGGTGCTTAAATCCCCAGAGGTTGGGACTAGACTGGAGGGACGATAAGGAACAAAATACTTTTTTCGAGGGACGAGGACGTGCGTCTGAAGAGTTCCGCAGAAAAAGGGAGACTGAGCAAGATGGCACCCTTGGGCGGAAAGAGGACCACGCATGCGTGGCAGCAATCCCAGAGGCTTTCTTTGAAAGCTGAGGAATTGCTCCGCACGGGCTCCGTCGGTGCTGATGTCACCCATAAGTGAGGACTGACTTCCTGCTCGTTCCTGGAGAAAGAGATGATATGACTGAAATGTTTAAATACCTCTATGGCAGAAATGCATAGAAGGAGAGCCTCTTTCAATTGAAAGCAAGCTCTGTTATGAGGGGACATAGGATGAGGGTGAAAGGGGATAGACAAGAGTAATATGCGGAAATATTTCTTTACAGAAAGAGTGGTAGATGTGTGGAATAGTCTCCCAGTGGAGGTGGTAGAGATGACGACAGTATCTGAATTCAGAAGAGCATGGGACAAACACAGAGGATCTCTAAAGGGGACTGTTATAGTGGTTGATATGGAAGGGCAGACTAGATAGACCATGTTGGCTTTTTCTGCCGTCATGTTTCTATGTTTCTATAATGTTTGCTATGAGATTAATTTTATTTTTTAATTGCATATATTAATCATATCAAAATTTTAAAAAAGCATGTAATGTGTCTTTTTTATATAAGTGTTTCTATTTTGTTTATTTAGTTGCTTATGGCTGTCCACTGCCTGGAGATTTTTTTTTTTTTTTTTTTTACATAAATCAAATATAATAAAGCTTCTTGGTGCTCAAACTGACCCTGTTTTCTCCACTTAATGTATTATCTTATTCATTAATATTTATTATGATTATTTATGGATTTTTTATTGTTTTAACAATAAAAACAATATGCTACTAGTTCCTCTGTTTTTTAATGTCTTTTAATGTTTGTGTGTTTATGTTTATAATTTCAGTTTTATGCCATTTTAACCCCTGACGAAGTGTTGCGAAACATGGCCTGCGTCGGGTTGGCATTGTTTAATAAAGTTGTGGTTTTTCCACTATACCACGCCTTTGGACTGGTTTCTGCATTTGGCACGGTATCTGCTTTTGGAGTGTTATACCCCTAACATTTATTGTAGTACAGCACTGATGCAGAGAATTCCTGGAGTGTCTGAATTCCTTCCTATAAACCCTGCTGTCCTTTCTAGTCCTCAGTTTGTGTTTCTTACCGGCACAAAGAATTGCATTTCATGGAGCTGGGCCCAAAGTTATTTCCAACGTAACACAGTCTATTTGTCTCTGCCGCCTGAAAAACAGAAAACTTCAGTTTTACCTCTAAGAATGATCTGCACATTCCTTATCAAGAAATATGTATGGAAAATGTAAAGCCTTCAAAAACTGTGCTAGCGTGCTATCATTCTAACCACTTACTCAGTTTCAAATAAATCAGTTCTAAACATTAGGTAAAATATATTTCAAATAACCTGTTTGCAATCTATGAGGGATATTCTAAAAATATACCAACATTTCACAATTACTTCTTTTCCTTCAATAACTTTCACTCCCTCACAGTAGACCTCTTAGGTTTTGAAACTGCAGTTCTATTTTTTTAACGCCTTTTTGAAACTAGCCTCACTCCCACAAATCAATGCCTATAACCTGCTAACCGTTCAACAGGATTAACATGGTTAGCAGGGCCAGCTTAACCATTAGGCAAACTAAGCAGTCACCCAGGGAAGACAGCTTATTTGGGGAGATGTCAAAGAGCAGCTGCAGTCAAAGCAACACAAAAACAATCCTGACAGCCACTCAAAATCAGAGAATCATCAGCGGGTACTCAAGGAGAAAGAGGACAAATTTCAAATATTTCATCGATCTAGGTAAATGGCTGAAAAATGTCTTCAACAGGGATAATTTTATAAAAGCATGCTATATTTAGGGGGAATGCTTTACACGCAGAAAATGGCTTCTACAGTTGTGTGGGTGTGTACATGGTGACATTTTACTTAACACATAAAGCACAGTTACTTACCTGTAATAGGTGATCTCTGGGAACAGCAGGAATAAGTCTTCACATATGGGTTTCGTTGGTACCGACAGAGCCTGCGCGGGAACGCTCCCCAGCGTCCAAAAGGAAAGCTTTTGGGAGCATCCCACAGCGCCTGCGCGCTGCCTTCCTTAACTGCCTCTCTCCAGTTCGAGTTTTAAAGCTGAGACAAAGAGAGAGAGAGAGGAAAGGAAAGATAGATAGAGAGATACAACTCCTAGGTGAGGTGGGTGGGTTGTGAAGACTTATTCCTGCTGTTCCCAGAGATCACCTGTTACAGGTAAGTAACTGTGCTATCTCCAGGAACAAGCAGGAATGAGTCTTCACATATGGGGACTCCCCACCTAGAGATGCCTGGGACATCACCCAGGTTGTGAGTCCCTGGAAAGGGCTCTACCTCCACCCATGAATCTCAGGCATCCGGTCAGGGATGGAGGGTAGGAGTTGATTAGGTATGGAACAGGTGTTTGAGAACAGCCTGACCAAACAAGGATCCCGGCGGGAGTCCTTGTCCAAGCAGTAATGGGCTGTAAAGGTATGAACCGAGGCCCAGGTGGCCGCTCGACAGATTTGGTCGATGGACACAGAGTTTAGATGAGCCATAGAGGCTGCCATGGCTCTCACATTGTGAGCTGTGACATGGCCCTCCAGAGAAAGGTTCTTACTCTGGTAGGCGAAAGAAATACACTGAGCAATCCAATTGGACAGAGTTCTCTTAGAGACGGGAAGTCCTAAATGAGAGGGATCAAAAGCAACAAAAAGTTGAGAGGACTTTCGATGCTGCTGTGTCCTTTGTAAGTAGAAAGCAAGTGCTCTTTTACAATCCAGGGTATGAAAATTCCTCTCTGCACTTGATGCGTGAGGTCTTGGAAAAAAGACAGGTAAATATATCTCCTGGTTCAAATGAAAAGGTGAGACCGCTTTAGGCATAAAGTGTGGATTAGTTCTGAGGACTACCTTGTCATGATGGAACCTTGTATAAGGAGGATTAGCCACTAAGGCTTGCAACTCACTGATACGGCGAGCTGAGGTAACTGCAATGAGAAAAATAACCTTCCAGGAAAGGAATTTCAAGGAGGTAGTGGCTAAGGGTTCAAAGGGTGGCTTCATAAGCTGGCCAAGAACCAAATTCAAGTCCCATGCCACTGGAGGTGGTCTAATGGGAGGTTTAGTCAAAAAAAGGCCTCTCATGAATCTTGCTATAAGAGGATGAGAGGCTGTCCATTGAGGGGTTTAAGGGATGCTGCAATAGCACTCAAATGGACTCTGATTGAATTCGTCTTAAGGCCTGCATGGGATAAATGCAGCAAATACTCCAGTAAAGAATTCAGAGGTATTGCAAGAGGGTTAAGACCCTTCTCTGCACACCAAATGGTAAACCTCTTCCATTTCAAAGCATAGGAACGTCTGGTGGAAGGCTTTCTGGAAGCATGAAGGATATCCTTTCACCTGCTGATAAAGAGGTAAATCTTGAAGGTCTAGGCCTTCAGCAACCAGGCCCTGAGATGAAGAGACTGGGGATTTGGGTGAAACAACGTTCCTTCCTCCTAGGAGAGGAGATCTGGAGCAGACCCCAAGTCCAGGGAGGGAGCTCGAGAGAGATGCAGAAGTAGAGGGTACCACACTTGGCGTGGCCAACGAGGTGTTATGAGGATCATAGACCCCTTGTCTCTCTGAAGCTTGAACAGTGTCTTGGGAATGAGGGGAATAGGAGGAAAGGCATAGAGGAAATCTTGCCCCCAATGAAGGAGGAAGGCATCCCTGGCCTGAACTCCCTGACACGGAATCCTGGAACAGAACCGGGGAAGTTTAGCATTCCACGGACTTGCAAACAGTTCTATGTCTGGGGTTCCCCAAATTCGAAAGATCCTTGCTATCTGGTCCCCATGGAGGGACCATTCGTGTGGAAGCAGAACTCGACTGAGTCTGTCTGCCCAAGAGTTTTGAACTCCTGGAAGATACACTGCCATGAGATGGATTTGATGCTCTCTGGGGAAGGCCCACAATCTCAGAGCTTCGTTGCAAAGCGACAGAGAGCCAGTCCCTACGTTGTAGAACATGGCTACTTGGTTGTCCGTGTGGATGAGGACTGTCTTGTAGCTGAGCAGGGTGTGGAAGACTTTGAGAGCAAGAAAGATTGCTCTGAGCTCTAAGAGGTTCATATGTAGAGATGTCTCCTGTGGAGACCAGATGCTTTGGATAGAGAGATCTTGTAGATGAGCTCCCCAACCCTTTGGAGAGGCATCTGTGGTAAGGGTTGCTTGGGGTAACACCTGTTGAAAGGGGGATCCCAGCAACAGATTTTGAGTGGACTTCCACCAATGGAGCGAGGAAAAGAGGCGAATGGAGGTCGCTATCTTGTCTGACAGGCACCCTGATGCCTGGGTTCATTGGGTGGACAAAGTCCATTGAGCTGCTCTCATGTGAAGGCGAGCATAAGGAACCACATGCACGGTGGATGCCATGTGGCCTAAGAGTTGTAACATCTCTCGAGCAGTTAAATGGGATTTTAACTGAATCTGTGAGGCTAACTGCACCAAGCGTAGGCAACGGGCCTGGGGAAGATAGGCCCTTGCAGTTGTGGTATCCAGCAAGGCCCCTATGAACTCTAGAGATTGAGTAGGGGTGAGATGGGATTTTGGAATGTTTATTACCAGTCCCAGATACTGAAGAACACGCCTTGTGCAGGCCAAGGAAGCCTGGGCCTCTGACTGGGATGGAGCTCGGATGAGCCAGTCGTCCAGATATGGGAATACAAATATCCCTAGAGTGCGTAGAAATGCAGCTACTATTGCCATGCATTTGGTGAACACTCTTGGTGCAGAGGCCAGACTGAAAGGAAGCACTTTGTATTGGTAGTGCTTTCCTTGGTAAAGGAACCGAAGGAACCTTCTGTGTGTTGGATGGATGAGGACATGGGTGTACGCATCCTTGAGATCTAGAGAACAAAGCCAGTCCTGACTCTGGAGGTATGGAAGGAGAGTTCCGAGAGAAGTCATCTTGAATTTCTCCTTGCATAGAAACTTGTTCAATTCTCTGAGATCTAAAATGGGTCTGTAGCCCCCTGTTTTCTTTGGAATGAGAAAATAGGGGGAGTAGAACCCTGAGCCCTGTTGAAGAAGGGGTACTTCTTCTATTGCCCCTTGGGCAAGAAGGGTGGCAATCTCTTGACCTAGAAGGGTGAGGAGAGATGTTGGAGAATTGAACTGTTTCACCATAGTGTGAGGAGGAAGGTTTAAGAAGTGAAGCTTGTACCCGTCTCTTATGATAGAGAGGGTCCATTGCTCTGCTGTGATTTGTTCCCATCTGGGAGCAAAATGAGCTAACCTTCCTGGGATGGTGAGAGGCTCTGGATGTTCCAGAGCCAGAAAGGCTAAGTTCTCTAGTGGTAAGTCAAAGGCCCTGAGGAGGCTGAGGCTGTTGGGCTGTAGCAGTCCTCGCAGCCTTAGGCTTGGCCTGTTTTGGTTGTTGTTGCCTCTTTGTAGCAAAACGACCTTCAGAAGAGGCCTGACCATAAACAGAAGAATATTTCCCTTTTTTTGGGAAAAATCCTCTTTTGAACAATCTCTTTTTAAAAGGAGCAGAAGTAGACTTTGAAAGTCTATCTAAAGCAGAATTTTCAGCATCCATCTGGTTGGCCTTTGCTTGCCAATCTTTGCCAAACAGGTTTTCACCTGTACAAAGGTGGTTACCTAGCCCATCCTGAACCCAGGATTCCAAATCAGAGGCTTGTAACCAAGCAACTCTGCGTGCACCTATGGCAATAGCCGAGGCTCTGCTGGCACCTTCAAAAGAGTCAAAGGCTGCACGGTTGGAAAACTTGGAAATATCCTGGGCATGGTTGAGCCAGGTGAGAAACTCTTCCCTTTTATTTTCTGACATAAAAGGAGATAAGGTTTGCAGACTATCTATAACTTCCTTTAGAAACATCCCCATATAGAGACTATAGGAATTGATTCTGGCTACAAGCATACTGGCCTGGAAAATTCTCCTGCCAAAGGCATCTAAGGTTCTGCATTCTCTTCCTGGAGGAGTAGAAGAGTGCCTCTTTGTACTCTTGATCTTTTTCTTAGCAGACTCCACCACAATGGAGTGGTGAGGAAGCTGAGTCTTATGAAAACCAGGACAAGGAGGAACACGATACATGGTGTCCAACCTACGAGAATGAGGGGAGGTGGTAAGAGGAGTCTCCCATATGCCCAACATGTAATCATAGAGAATCTCATGTATTGGTAAAGTGGCTGCCTCTTTGGGAGCCTTAGGATATTGTAAAATATCTAATTTTTTGGCTCTAGGCTCTGTCTCAGAGGCCACTGAGATGGAAAGGCCACTGGCCACCTCCCTGATAAAGTCTTGAAAAGACAAGTCCTCTGGAGGAGACATTCTCCTTTTTGGAGAAGAGGGTTCCTGAGGAAGGATCCACAATGCTTCGATAGAGGCCTCTGATTCATCAGAGTCCTCAGAAGAATCGAAGTATCGCCTGTCTGGATGCTCTCGCAGAGCCCGATAAGCATACCGGGGGGTATCGACATCGGGAGTACTCGGTACCGGATCGGTACCGATGGGCATCACAGGATAGTGTACCGCTGCCGTCGACATCGATGCAATCTGTACCGGCAGCGGAACCGGTATCGGGTCCGGTACCGGAATCGGTACCGACAACGGAGTTTGTTGCGGTACCGAAGGCGTCACAGCTTGTATGAATGCCGTGATGGCACGCTGCATGGTCAGAATATTCTGATCCATCGACGCCACCAATGTCTGGATGTCGGTACCGGTACCCCAGAAAATTGTAACAGGTGATCGAGGCCGAGCCATCGATGTCAACCTGTGACCCCATAGATAAAGCTTTGGAAGACGGAGCCTCCCGCCGGGGTAATTTTGCCAGTGTGGATTCCTCGCGAGCAAGCCCGGGGGCATCTCGATACTTAGAGGGAGATGTACTCTTCGAGGACCGGTCAGATTTAAGTTTGGTTACCTGAGATCCATGGGAGGAAGAAGCAGCCCTGGAAGACGTCGATGCCACAGAAGCTGCATCAGAGGGAAACAGGGTACTGAGCTTGGCTGCTCGATTCTGTAAACCTCTTTTAGACATCATGGAACAGGACTCACAGTCCGCGATTGAATGGTCAGGACCTAAACATTTAAGACACCAGTCGTGGGTGTCGGTGACAGAAATAGTGCTACTGCACTTAGTGCACCTTTTGAACCCGGAGGCGGGCTTTTCCATGAGGAAAAATTTTCTGTAGGCCTAAGGCCACAGAAAGAAAAAATGCACTGAAGTAGAAATTATTTTATTTTATTTTTTTTTAGAAAGAAAGAAAAAACCGGCGGTACCGGTCCGAAGTCGAGAAGGCGACTAAAGAAATAAAAGAAAAAATAAGAAATTCTTTAGCGGTGACAGGAAACACGACCTGCTGGCTCCACGGAAAAAGACGAACTGGAGAGAGGCAGTTAGGAAAGGCGGAAAGGCAGCGCGCAGGCACTGTGGGATGCTCCCAAAAGCTTTCCTTTTGGACGCTGGGGAGCGTTCCCGCGCAGGCTCCGTCGGTACCGACGAAACCCATATGTGAAGACTCATTCCTGCTTGTTCCTAGAGATTGTCGTTTCGAGTCCTGCTAGACCTGTCCATACAAGTGGATTGTGTTCCCCTACCAGCAGATTTGGTGGAGACAAAGAACCAATGAAAAGCTCAGGTTTCAATGACATCACTCCCATGCCTCTATCCAACTAAGTCACCAGAGGTCTCTTCAATATTTGTCCCAAAGCATATGGGAGATTGAGGAAGTATGAGGCTTGCTCTAATGTGGGCAACAATGAGTAATCAACAGTCCTATAAACAGGAAAGTAGAAACAGAAGGCTGTCAGTAGAAGATAAGCCTGCAGAGCCAAGTATAGAATCATGGCAGACCCAAGGGTACCACAGCAGAAAGAACAGAGCAATTCAGTTTCAGGGGCGGGCCCTGGACTGGTCAAGCAGGACTCAAGGAAAGGACATTATTTGGTAAGTAAAATTGCACCTTCCATATCGTCCTGCTAGACTAGTCCAGGCAAGTGGGATGTACCAAAGCTACAACACCACTGGGCAGGAAGAAAACACAGTAGCTCGCTGGGCAGGAAGAAAACACAGTAGCTCCCTCTATCCTGAAGGTGAGAGATGCAGAGCTCCTTTGCAAATCTGTGATACGCTACCTGGGTGTCAAACTCGACCAGCAGCTCAACTTCAAAGAACACATAAAGAACACCACCAAGTCCATTTACAATAAAATCATGACTTTAAGGCACCTTAGACCTCTGTTAGCACCAGATGATTTCAGAACAATATTCCAGACGCTCGTAACACCACATTTTGATTACACAAACATCATCCTGCACGGTCTCCCCAAGAACACCCTCAACCCACTGCAAATGGCGATGAATGCAGCAGCCCGCATCCTCTGTGGCATATCCAGGAGAGCTCACATCACGCCCATACTTATGGCATTACATTGGCTACCGTTAAACAGTAGGCTCACTTATAAGGCACTACTACTAACCTTCAAAGCAATTAACCTATTATCCACCTCATCCCTCTCCGCACTCCTCACCACCACCCCCAACAACAGGCTGAGAAGGTCAGTAGCGGCCAATATGCTAATTATACCAACTGAAGCTACAAAATGCACACAAACAACCAAGAACAGAGCCTTCGCCTTCTATGCCCTGAGGTGCTGGAATAACCTCCCACCACACATCAGATCAATCAAGGACCTTTCACAGTTCAGAAAGCCCTTAAACATCATCTGTTCCTCCTACACTTTGCCCACCCTAATCTAACACCACCTCTCCCCTCACCTCAACTCACACACGCAGCCCTTAACACACTCATAACCTGACTTATGACAACACACACACCAATCCTTCCACCATATACATTTATGATGCACATAGAATATAAGGATTAATGCACCATGAATAACAAATTGTATTTCAAATTTTATCATAAATTGTAAATAGTTTCACACACACCACTGCTGCACATGTATATAGTTTTCCCAGTTTCAGTCCCAAGTTACCTACCCTGTTTCAATGTAAGCATAAAGGCCATTGTCCGATGCAAATTTTGTTATTTGTAAACCGCACTGATGCTGCAGAGTGTGGTATATAAGAGCTTGTAAATAAATAAATAAATAAAACCCTCGAGCTGAAAGCTATGTCCACCCATGCATGGTCATCCAAGTGGTAATGTTTGACAAAAGTGAAAAGAGATGCCCACATTATTGCCAGACACATGCCTGCAGGAGCCACCGAGCTCTGCTCCGCCCCCAAGGATGCTTGTACTTGGGTAGAATGGGTGTGCAAACTCTCCAGAACAGGCTGTTCCATAACAGATATGCCGAGGTAAAAGCCTCCTTAATCCAGCGCACCAAGGCCAACTCAGCACTGCCTCATCCTTGCCCGAGGCCAGCAAGCAGCACAAAATGATGGCCTGCCACCTGAACATTCAGGGGGCTAAGTGAGAAGCCCTGCTCTAGGCCATCCTGCAGAAAGGCCAATAGGGAGGACACCTTGGCCGCCTCAGGAGCCAAGTGTCATGTGCGGCACCGGCGCTCAAAGAGGCACCATATCCATATGTATGCTAGCTTGGTAGACCTCCACCAGGCACCAAGTACAGTAAACATTGCTGTTAGAGAGTAGCACTTAAGCACTAGCAGTCTCCTTTCAAGACCCATGCCATAAGCAAGAAGGGAGCTGAGCCCCTGAGACTGAGGCAGCCAAAGAGGAGGCACTTGAAGGAGTCTCATCAGGTTTCCAAACCACGCTCTCCACAGCCAATCTGGCACTACCAGAACAATCCTGCCTAGGTGATGCTCTATACGCCGGATCATATGCCCCACCAGGGGCCATGGGTAAAACACATACCGCAGCCATTGACTGGACCAGGCCATTGTCGCCCTCTGACCCTATTTCCATGTGGTGATTGAAGAAGCGTCACTCTTTGGCACTGGAGTGGATCACCATCAGATCCATTTCGTGGTGACCCCAGAGGCGCAGAATCAACTGAAACATTTCTTGACTCAACTCCCACTCACTGGGATTCAGAGTGTGCTAGCCAAGGAAGTCTATTTCCACATTGTTCACTCCGGCAATGTTCTCAGACATGGCTAGGAGGTTCTTCTCCACCCAGGCAAACAGGCAGGTCCATCTCCAGGGCCACTTCGGTGCTTCTTGTGTCACCCTGCCGATTAATGCAAGCCACTGCTGTGGCATTGTCTGAAAATACTAGAACTGCCCGGCCATGACCAGGGGCCAGAAATGCAGAACAGCCAATCTGATGGACCATACCGCTTCCCTGTGGTTCTAACAGCCCTAGGCTGTACAGTCTCAGCAATGGACTCCCCAGCCCGAGAAACTGTCATCTGTCATCAGCAGGATCCATGACAAATCATCCAGCAGAACACCCTTCCTCAGATGACCGGGCTACTGCCACTACTGCAGGCTGGACCAACATCAACGAAAGCAGAGGCCTGTACTCTAATTCCTGAGAACTCAGGGACCAAAGAGCCAACAAGGACCGCTGGAGTGGCTGCATATCAGCACACACCCATGGGACCATCACTATGATAGCAGCCATCAATCTGAGGAAATGAAGATAATCCCACACCGATCACCACCAGGCAAATCCAACAGTCTTCTGACTTTCTCCTCTGGCAAGAAAACTCTGCCCACTCAAGTGTCGAAACATGCTCCCAGAAACTCCAAAGACTGGAAAGGCAAAAGCTGGTTCTTTTCCCGAGTGATCACCCAGCCAAGGCTTTCCAAAAAGGACATCACCTGAGACGCTTCTGAGAAGGGATAGGCCCAGATAAGCCAGTAGTGCAGATAGGGATAGACACAGATCCCTTCGCGCTGCAGCCTCCACCACCATGACTTTGGAGAACGTCCTTGGGGTAGTGGAGGGCCCAAAAGGAAGAGCAGCAAACTGACAGCGAGAGCCATGCACAGCAAAACACAAAAACCTCTGCTTATCTGTCCTGATTGGGATATGAAAATACACCTCAGCTAGATTCAGAGAAGCCAAGAATTCTCAATGCACTGCTTGAATCATGGAGCGCAAGGTTTCCATCCAAAAGTGCAGGTCACGTTACGTGCTCGTTGACTCTGAGGATGGGCCAGAAGAAACAGTCCTTGTTTGGCACCACAAAGTAGATGGAATATCTACCCTTGCCCCGTTCGTCTGGGGGAATGGGCACCACCGCCTTCAGACAAAACAACTTGTCCAAGACGGTCCGCACTGCAGCACTTTTGATCGCAGACCCACAGGGGGAGATGATGAAGGCATCAGGAATCGGCTCCTTGCATTCCAGAATGCAGCCAAACTGAATGGCATCTAGCACTCAGTGATCCTTGGTTCCCTGAGACCATTCCTGAAAGAAAAGGCAAAGCCTGCCGCCCACCAGAGATACCAGGGAATGGGCTCCCAAATGTTCACTGCATGGTCCTTCTCTAGAGAGGACCACGTCCCTGAGTCTACATGCTCCATAGGGACTGAGAACAAGCGCGAGGCCCTGAAGCAGAAGGGATGAAGTAGAAGGGGCGAAAGGTTTTCCAGGCTGGTAATAACCTTAGTCCCGAGACCCCAGGAATCAGGCTAGCATGCCTTTGCTGGTTGGGCAGAGGTTGGCGAGAAAGGGCACTCACCCACTTCACAGGCCCCCTGGACCTGTCTTCCAGGAGGCAATAAGATTTTGTCTTGCCTAGGTCCTTCACCGGTTTCTCCAAATCTGTTCCAAACAGGAGCTTCCCCTTAAAGGCCAGTTGAACCAACCGAGCTTTGGAGGATATGTCCGCCATCCAGTGATGGAGCCCAATCCAATGCAGTGAAACAGTAGTCAGGGCACAATCTCTAACTACCAGACGCACCAGGTCATATGTTGCATCAGAAAGGAAGGCCATAGCCGACTCCAAGTGGCATTATCAGGTGGAAGAGACTGAATCCACTGGAGCAGGGCTTCAGAAGTCAAGCTGGTGCTTCCCTCTAGCTCTATAATAGCCGCCATCACGGTAAACTGGCTCTTCAGCAAGGAATCAACCTTGCACTCCAGAATATAATTTAAGGCCGATCCGCCTGCCACAGGAATAGTAGTAACTGCTGCAACCTGTACATCCACCTTAGGAAAGTCAAACCACTCACATTGCTCCTCCTCCAGGAGAACATATATCTTCTTATAGACCCTTAACTCTTTAGGCAGGGAGTCGAGTGAGTCCCACTCGCACCAGATCATATCTTGGATCACCTCCGGGAACAGGAAGACAGGAGTGGCTTTCCATATCCCTTGACTTTCGACACCTGCTCCATGCCGGAAACATCTGTAAAGTTCAAGGCAGATGAGACCCTGGAAAATCAATGCTAACAGTTCCTCCTTTCTGAAAAGGCAGATCACACCGGCCTCTTCATAGTCTTTGAAGGTGATAGTAGATCCTCCTCCACATCAGAGCCTAATACTGATTCATCTGGGTCCAAAGAACAGTCAACATCTCAGACAGCTCTCAAATGTTCCTCATCTTCAGGGACTGTCCCGCATTGGTGACGCTTAGCCAAAGGCAATCAAACAGGGCTCCTGCTTTCAGCCAGTCCGGTATGAGACAGCACAGTTACTTACCTGTAACAGGTGATCTCTGGGAACAGCAGGAATAAGTCTTCACATATGGGTATGTCGGTACCGACGGAGCCTGCGCGGGAACGCTCCCCAGCACCCAGAAAGCCAGCCTTTGGGAGCATCCCACACGCATGCGCGCTGCCTTCCCGCCCATTCACTTCCCTCTCATCAGTTGGGTTTGTAGCTGAGACCGAAGGAGGGAAGTAAACAAAGTAGAGAGAGAGAGAGAGAGCGAGAGAGAAAACAACTCCTAGGAGAGGTGGGTGGGTTGTGAAGACTTATTCCTGCTGTTCCCAGAGATCACCTGCTACAGGTAAGTAACTGTGCTATCTCCAGGAACAAGCAGGAATGAGTCTTCACATATGGGGACTCCCAAGCTAGAGATGCCGAGGAGGTCCCAGCATGTTGCAAATCTAAAGGATGGGCCATGCTATTTCCCAAAACCTCAGGCATCCAAGGGATGGAGGGTAGGAGTTGAATTAAAAAGGTGGTGCTCTGGAACAGCTTGACTAAACAAGGCGTCCAGAGGGGAGTCCTTGTGCAGATCCTAATTGTTAGTAAATATTGAATTCCAATTTTCTAATGTGGACCTTACTCAAAAGTATTGGGAAAGTATTTGTTGAGGTTAATATGGGTCTGCTGCTAAGAGCCAGTACATTATCCTCAAAAGAAGTTACCTCACTGTGAAGTAGAGGAAAATAAATTTTGCAATACAGATAGAGGTCAGAAGCCTTAATGGCTAGAACTAATCCCAGAAGAAAAACTGGGGGAGTTTAATGAGGTTGGCCTTTGGAGGAAAAGCTAAAGCTTCTGTAAAGGCCAAAGTTTAAAGCTCTTTCTCCTTAGAGCAGAATAAATCTCTAGGAAAGAGAGGAGATATATCTGACTGGTTTGGACGAAAAGGTAGAAATACGCCTTGCAGAAAAAGGATGAGTCTTTAAGACCCCTTTATCCAAATGAAAGAAAAAACATTTGTAGTAGGCGCTGTAGCCTCCAATTTCCTGACGATCAGTAATGTCTTCCCTAAGTGATATCACTTAGGATAATGACTTTACATGGAGAGCTTCAGATGTGACGTAACCGGAAAGGTTACGGTAAAAGAAGGTATTTTCTAATTACCATAGAAATTGGTTGTCCATTTAAAATCCTATGGTATGCTGGAACAGCATTAATATGGACAGTAACAATCTTTCAGTCAGATATATATATATACATATATATGTATATATATATAGATTCACTTAATAACAAGAAGGGGTAAGACCTGCTTGAGAACATGGATAGAGAATCTTTCTGGTTACAAGTGGAAGAACCATGGAGAAGGTTTCATGGAAACCAGTGGAATGTTCTTACTTAGGAGAGGTCTAGATTTCTTTAAAAATTCTAGCCCTTGAATAACCAGGAATGGAGACCTACGTGAAGGGGTGCAGAGGAGATCCTTAGTCTTAAGACAGCAAGTCTGGATCCTTCTATAACTTCAGTGTAGTAGCTGGAGAACAAGACACAATATAAGGGGATATCATGTTTGCCCCTCTATGAGGGTAATATGAGTATCATGCGTTCTTTGTTCAGCATAAGTTTCAATGAAGTACTAGGAATTAGAAGGAATGCACTAGACAAGGACCGACTGCAGTGAAAAAGAATGAATCCCTGTTGTAAGAGTTCCACTGGAGATGTGGAACAACCTAGGGAATTGAGCAATTCTTTATGCTTTCACGTGGTCTAAGCCCTGGTTCCTTTTCCTTAAAAGGAAATTTTAAGGAAGATGGTAAGAGTAGGAAATGTAGGAGCATGACTGGACAAAGCCTTTTTAATCATCTGGAAGTTACCTACTAGGAATGGCTCTGACGCCTCTGGCAAAGGCCCATAGTTGCAGAGCTTTTTTGTATAATTGCAGAGAGCATGTTGTAGGTTGCTTAGGTGAGATCTGGCTGTTTAATTGCCAGTGTGCAACCTAATCTATTCTGTTGGAGCCAAAAAGAATTGAAGATGGCTAAGAATAGAAGACAGGCCGGTTGCCTGCAATGATAAAATGTCCAAGTGGTTTGTGGAACCTCTCTTGGAATTACCGTCTGATAAGCTTTCTTAAAAGAAATATTTGGGAAGATCGCAAAGGGGAAGAAAAAACTCTGTATGGAAATCACTTACTGGAGTAGGTATTGAAGAAAATCCTATGGGCTTAAAAAAAATAAGCCCTCCAGTTGAATAGTATCACTCTTAGAGACTGAATTTCTCGACTAAGAGGGATAGAAAGTAATACAGAGTTGAGAAGACTTACAATTTGGTAAGTCCCTGAAGAGGTAAAGCCCCCTTGCAGTCAAAACTATGAGATATCCTCGTACAGGAAAACTGTCAAGGTGAAAGGCATAGCCTACCTTGTTGTTAGTTGTTGCTCCTCTTTTTACTTCAAAAAGGAGAGGAGAAACCTGTTACCTGTATCTTTATCTTTATTCACATTTGATAAACCGCTATTGTAAAAAACATTAAGCGGTGTACAATAAAAAGGAAGGATTTCACACTGCAAACCAAGAAAAGGAACGTCAATAATAAAATAGGAAAGAAAGAGGCAGGACAGAGCAGTAACATCACATTATTACCAAATCATAAGACAGACAGAGCCCGACCGGGCAACATAGACAAACGAACAGGGGACAGACAAGTGACGGCATAGAAAAAGACAAAGACAAAACAAGGCAATCAGGGAGGGGCCTCTGGGGGAAGGTCGTATGCTTTCTGATAGGTCTTAAGTAATGACTTGAACTGAGGATAAGAAGATTCTAACCGAAGGGGAGTGGGTAGCATGTTCCATAGGAGGGGTCCAAAGAAGAAAAAAGCAGAATGGTGGGTCTGTTCTAAATGGGCCTGGGAAGGTGAGGGAAGAGAGAGGCGATTGGCATGGATTGAGCGAAGTTGACGGTGAGGTGAATGTAAAGAAATGCAGTCTGCTAAGTAAAGAGGATTGCCAGTATAAATGGCTTGATGGATCAAAATCAGAAATTTGTAGTGAAAGCGAAAGCGCAGAGGTAGCCAATGTAACCGGATGAGGATGGGAGTAATGTGATCGAAATGACTAGAAAATGTGACAAGGCGCGCCGCCGTATTTTGAATCCGTTGCACTCTTTGGAGCTGATAATTGGGGAGGTTAGCCAGGAAAACGTTACAGCAGTCCAGCCGACTGATAACCAGTGCAAGTACGAGGGTAATTAGTGAACTAGGGGGTAACACAGAGTGAACGGCCCGAATCTGTCGTAGGGCGGCAAAGGAGTGACGGGAGATTGTCGTGATATGCTCTTGAAAGGAAAGGGACGGATCCAGAACACCCAAATAGCGGAAGGAAGACGTTAGGGGGATAGCAGTTGAGCCGATGGAGGGAGCTAGGGTAGGGCATGCACCACTCAGTGACACCCACATTGCTGAAGACTTTGCAGGGTTAAGGTGGAGGAAATTCTCCGAGAGCCATGAAGCAACGTGAGTAAGGCAAAGATTAAGCTGGGAAATATCTGGAGATAGTGGTGAAGCGTGGAAAAGAAGAACAATATCATCTGCATAAATGTATGAGGAAACAGGATATTGCTGCATAATTAATGGTAGTGGAGAGAGGAAATTGTTAAATAGCAAGGGGGAGAGAACAGAACCCTGTGGAACGCCACAAGTGAGAGGAAGAACAGTGGAGGACTGCCCATTGATGTGTACAGAAAAGGAACGGGTGGAGAGGAAAGAGCGGAACCAGTGCCAGACAACGCCTCGAAGACCGATGTCTGATAATCGTGATAGGAGGGTACTATGGTCAATTAGGTCGAAGGCTGCCGACAGATCAAGGGACACCAGGAGGGTAACATCACCACGGTCGTGAGCAATATGCAACTCATTCAAAAGAGCAAGTAGGACGGTTTCAGTGCTATGGCCGCTGCGGAAGCCCGCTTGACGCGGGTGAAGTGAATTTGTGGCTTCAACATGTGAGCTCAATTGATCAAAAGCACAGCGTTCCAAGAGTTTGGCAAGAAATGGAAGGTCTGACACCGGGCGCCAATGTGAGAGAACAGACGGATCCAAGGAAGGTTGTTTCAGGAGGGGACGAAGAACTGCAGACTTCCAAGACATTGGAAAGTGGCCTGAGGAAAAGACTGGAGTTAATAATGGTAGTGATAAACGGTACCAATTGCAGAGAAGGTTCAGAAAGCCAACGAGAGGGGATAGGGTCCAAAATACAAGTGGTTCTTCTAGACCTGGATAGGAACATCAATACCTCTGCCGAAAGAACAGGACGAAAAGACGACCAGGTATGGGCAAAGACCTGATCATCTGAGATAGATCTGTAGGGCATGATTGTCCTCTTGGAGCTAAAAGAATGGATTTCTCTTGTGGCAAGAGATTCATGCCTAGAGTCGAGGATTGAATCAGTGTATCACTGATATCTCAGTAAGGACGAGATGAACTGTAGATGCTTCTGTTGATAAGAAGCAGGTTACCGGTTCTAAACCTCAAACAGGAAAAAGAGATTTAATGAATAAAATATCAAAAACCCTGCGACTGCTGGGTTTGCTGAGCCTGTTGAGGTTTTGATTTTCTTAGCCTGGTTTGATGTTGCCCTTCTTTGGAAACATCTGCATGATGGGTAGAAGATGGATAAAACTTCTTTCCCCTAGGGGGATAAAGTTTCTTAGGAGATTTTTTACTAGCTGGGATAGAGGAAAGTTTTGACAATCCTCTGAAAGCAACAATATCAGTGCTTAACTGATTAGCTTGGAATAAAGCATCCTTGTTAAAGAGATTTTCACCAGTACAAGGAGTATTTTCCAGACTTTCTTGTACCCATTTGTCCAAGGCTGAAGCTTGGAGCCAGGCCATGCGTCGTGCCCCTATGGCTATAGCAGAAATTCTGCTAACAGACTCAAAACAGTCCAGGGAAGCATGATTAAGGAACTTAGAGACATTATGAGCATGACTGCTAATAAGAAATAGTTTGCTCTTTTATGTTCTTGAAGAAAAGGGTTCAAAAGCTTTAAGTTCTTTGTGACCTCTTCAAGAGATAATCCCATATAGAAAATATATGAGATAATTCTTGCTGAAAGCATGGATGCCTGGAAGCATCGACGTCCAAAGGCATCTAAAGTCCTAGACTCACGACCTGGCGGATAAGAGGAGTGCTTCTTTGCACGCTTAATATGCCTCATTGCTGATTCTACAACAATAGAACAATGAGGAAGTTGAGTCTTTTGAAAACCTGGAGAAGGTGGCACCTTGTACATAGTGTCAAGTGTCTTAGAATGTGGGGATACCGTTAAAGGAATTTCCCACATTCTTAATAGTAGATCCTGTAAGATCTGATGCAAAGGAAGCATGATCACCTCCTTTGGAATCCAGGGGAATTGCAGCGTTTCTGAATCCCCTGGTATAGATTCCTTACCAGGTATAGAAATGGCAAGTAACTTTGCCATATCAAGCAGAAAAGCTTGAAAATAAATCTCTCCTGAGGAGGACCCTCTGAAATGAGGGGTAAAGGCTGGAAATATTGAAAATTCAGCCTTGGCACCGATGGATTCATCCCAGTCATCGGGATCGGAAGACTTGAAAGGATGAAGCATCGGATTTTCTTTAAAGAGATGTCTTCGGTACCGCCCGAGGTTGGTACCGAGACGAGTCGGTACCGAATCCTCCATGCTAGAGAGCGATTCCAGGCTCGGCATCAAAGGAAGCGAGTCTGTCGAAGCAAGCATCGACGGTACCAACACCGGTGCTGATGTCGATACCGATACCGGTACCGAAGCTGATACTGATGGTCGGGGGAACGGTCTTCAGCGACTCTAGCGGTAACGAAGTAGCTGAGAGATTCGCTAGACTACGTTCATCGGTGAGGAATATCTCATCCATCACCATGGTCGATGCCGGGGTGTCGGTACCGCCCGAAGTGGCCACAACCACCAAGCATGGCCCAGGTATGTCCATGGAGGTAAGAACCTCGGGAACAACCTGAAGCCCCGTTAATGCTTTGGAGCCCGAAGACTCCCGCCGGGGCTTTATTGCCAAAATGTCCTCGAGGGCAAAGCCAGAGGCATCTCGATGCTTAGAAGGAGATCTACCACTCGAGGACTGGCTAGTCTTAACTGACTTTTGTTTGGTTACCTGATCCTGTGAGGAAGAAGTTATTTGGGCTGGTGACAGAGTCTGATGTGAACCGGGTATCGAGTTGTGCTCGATCCTGAAAACTTCTTCTATTTAAGCTCCTGCAGGAGAGACACTCCAGTGGGCAATGGTCAGGACCTAAACATTTTAGACACCAAGTATGAGTGTCTAAAAATATATTTGTACCACCACACTTTGGGCATTTCTTAAAGATAGTGGCTGGTTTTTCCATAATGGAAAGGATAGAGGCCTAGTGGCCAAGAAATCGTCAAGCACTAAACAGGAAAAAATTCCTTAGAAAAAAGAAGAAATTTTTAGTAAAAAGAAAGAAAAGCACCGGCGGTACCGGTGGCGTCGAAGGAAGGCAGACGCGACCACAAAAAACAAGAATAAAAAAGAAGAATTTTCTGCGGTGACAGGAATACGTCCTGCCAGCTCCGCGGAAAACGAAAAACTGATGAGAGGGAAGTGAATGGGTGGGAAGGCAGCGCGCATGCGTGTGGGATGCTCCCAAAGGCTTTCTTTCTGGACGCTGGGGAGCGTTCCCGCGCAGGCTCTGTTGGTACCGACATACCCATATGTGAAGACTCATTCCTGCTTGTTCCTGGAGATTGCATTCGATCACACCACATGACTTAGTTAAGGACTACACGCAGTAGAATGAATTTCTCATGTGCCTTTTGCTATTTTTTGCAAGTTGAAATATGAAGGATCTTGACGAGTAACACTTTTGCGTGAAATTCTGTGTGAAATTAACTCTTCAGATGTTGCAGCAAGATTATGGAAAGGATTGTTTAAGCCACAAACAATGTTATGAATTGTACAGACGTTTCCAATCAGGCAGAACGTCCAACGCAGACAATCCCAGAACTGAACGGCCTTCCACGTCAATAGACAATCACATCAAGAAAGTGCATGCTTTAAAGTGTGTGAAAATCTTCACCTAAATGTCCGTAAAGTTGCTGAAGAAATAGGAATAAGTAAAAGTTCATGTCACACAATTGTGAATGAAAAACTTCAAATGCATCATGTTCCACATCTCTGGGCAGATGAGCAAAAAGCGAATCACTCACTGCTCCTTATCTGTGAATTTTTGGCAAAATACAAGATCTCTCTAGACCCACAGCCTCCCTACTCTACAGATTTGGCCCCTGTGTACTTCTTTTTGCTCCCGATGTTGAAATCCACTCTGAAAGGTCGCCTGTTATGACATGTTTCAGAAATAGCAAAAGGCACATGAGAAGAGTTCACCCTACTGCATGTAATCCATAACTAATTCAAGTGGCGTGATTGAGCAAGTGGGAGGCTAACGCTCAAGGTTACCAACACACATCACCATTATCGTGAGTCTGCTAAAGAGGGCACTGCCGAGCCAACACAGCAAGTTTGGACAGACCTCGTACTTCCAAATACTTCCAATCTGAGGTCCTTATGATAAGGGTGTGGAGCTGAACCAACATTCCTCTCCTCCTATGGCTATCAAAAAGAACAGTTTAGTGGAGCCTCTCACGTCCGCTCAAGTGAAAGGTCGCCCCTTTTAGGGGTTCACAAACATTTAATCAATCTCTTTCGCTCTCAGTCTTCAGATTTTCTACAGAGAGGAGAAAATTCATCCACCATCTGATGGAGACAAAGAAATACTGAAAGGATCTCTGGTAGTTGACCCAGATAGAGGCATGGGAGTGATGCCATTGAAACCTGGGATTTTCATTGGTTCTTTGTCTCTACCAATCTGCTGGGAGGGGAACGCAATCCACTTATCTGAACTAGTCTAAGCAGGACGATATGGAATTGTATTTTTATACAAATCCATACACAGGCAACCCTGAGGGGTTACATAGTTGGAGCAGGGCCAATACTGTGGTGTACATGTAGAATTTATAAAATAGATGCATATATGCAAAAAGTACATGCACATCTTTACACCTGGCTCACAGCATACATAAAATTGTATGATGCTAGACATTATTCTAGAAGCATCTTTATAAGAAAAGAGCAGAAACATGAAATAGATATGGCCTTTGAGAACATAATGGGGGTCATCTTATAACAGGGTGACTATAATGTGTATGTCATACAGATACAGGAAACAAAAATTAATATTTAAAATATGAGGTCCAATTCTGCATTTTTAGAGGATTGTTTAGGGAGAGGCAGTGTTGGGAATGATGAGAATTACCAAGTTTAATTACTGAAACCACTAGTTTGGGAGGAAGGGGGGAGAGGAACCAGCTGCCATGAAATAAGTTAGTGCCTTCAGGGTTAACTTGCCTTCAGGGTCAGCACTGAAGAGGGACAGTTGGAAAGGCGGGAAGGCAGCACGCATGTGCTGAGGGATGCTCCCAAAAGCGTTCCTATTGGATGCTGGGGAGCGTTCCCGCGCAGGCGCCGTCGGTACCGACGATACCCATATGTGAGGACTAAATTCCTGCTGTCCCGGAGATCACCTGTTACAGGTGAGTAAACTATGCTTTTTGAAAACAGTCCTATGAGGTGTACATTAAGTTAACCCTGAAGGCACTAACTTATTTCACGGCAGCTGGTTCCTCTCCCCCCCCCCTCCTCCCAAACTAGAACAGAGGGAGAGAGGAAAGAGACAAATAGAGAGAACTCCTAGGGGAGGTGGGTGGGTTGTGAAGACTAAATTCCTGCTGTTCCCGGAGATCACCTGTTAAAGGTGAGTAAGCGTAGTTACTCACCTGTAACAGGTGTTCTCCAGGAGCAGCAGGAATCAGTTCTCACATATGGGCGACGTTGGCGCCGACGGAGCCCCTATGCGGAGCATTTCCCCAGCTTTCAAAGAAAGCCTTTGGGAATGCAGCGCCGCATGCGCGTTCCCCTTCCCAAGGGTGCCATCTTGCTCAGTCTGATGACATAGCTAAAGACAGCAAAAAACAAAATGAATTATATGATTGCAACTCCAAGGGGAGGAGGGAGGGTTGTGAGGACTGATTCCTGCTGCTCCTGGAGAACACCTGTTACAGGTGAGTAACTACGCTTTCTCCAGGACCAAGCAGGAAGCCAGTCCTCACATATGGGACTCCCCAGCTTAAGGCTACCGGGGACCCAAAGCTGAAAAAATGAGCTCCCTCTAGAGCCTCAGCATGTGTGAAGAATCTTCTCTGATATCACCCCCGTAAGGTAGCCCAACACCAGGGCAGGAGGGCAGGAGTTGCCTATACCTCAAAGAGATTACGGAGTACCGCCTGCCCGAAAGCACTGTCCCTGCGGGACTCTCTCTCGAGGCAGTAGTGGTCCACAAAAGTCTGGCTTGAAGACCAAGTAGCGGCCCGGCAGATGTCTGCCAATGGAACAGAGTGGAGATAAGCCACTGACGCAGCCTTCGCACTGACACAGTGGGCCGTGACTCGACCCTGCAAGGAGAGGTCAGCTGCCCTATACGCCCAGGCAATACAGTCCGCTACCCAGATGGACAAGGTACGCTTAGAGACAGGCAACCCCAGCTTATTAGGGTCAAAAGAGACGAAGAGCTGCACAGCCCTTCGGTGTCCCTGCGTACGGTCAAGGTAGAAGGACAACGCCTTCCTACAGTCCAGGATATGCAAGACTGTTTCAGCCCAGCTGGCATGCGGCCTGGAAAAGAAAGTCGGAAGAACCACCTCCTGATTGAGGTAGAAGGAGGAGACAACCTTTGGAAGGAACTTAGGGTGAGTCCATAAGACTACTCTGTTCCTATAGAACCTAGTGTATGGTGCATCTGACACCAGGGCTTGAAGCTCGCTCACTCGCATTGCTGAGGTAAGAGCCACCAAAAACAACACTTTCCAGGAGAGAAAGTGCAAAGGGCAAGTAGCTATAGGCTCAAAAGGTGGGCAAGTAAGCTGTTGCAAGACCACATTCAAATCCCACTCAGGGGCAGGTGGACGAACCGGAGGCTTAAACAAAAGGAGGCCTCTGAGAAAGCGAGTCACCAAAGGGTGGCTTGAGAGAGACTGGCCCTCCACTGGTGAGTGGTGCGCTGAGAGAGCACTGAGAGGGACCCTAACAGAGATGGACTTAAGGCCTAGCTTGGACAGGTGAAGGAAATATTGCAGCACCACTGGTACCAAGCATGAGAAAGGATGATCCTTGTGTTGAGCGCACCAGGTGGAGAACCTACAACACTTGAAGGCATAAGATTTCCGGGTGGACTGCCTCCTAGAGGCCAAGACCACGTCCTCCACTTCCCTAGGCAGCAGTAAGGGCGCTAGAACTACGCTTTCAGCAGCCAGGCCATTAGATTGAGGGACTGGAGGTTGGGGTGTAAGAGAGAGCCCTGCTCCTGAGACAGGAGATCTGGTTGCATCCCCAGAGGAAGAGGAGTGTCCACCGCCAGTTGCAAAAGAAGTGGAAACCACGGTTGCCTTGGCCACCTGGGGGCCACCAGGATCACCGAGGCCTTGTCCCGGATCACTTTGAACAATGTCTTGGGCACTAGAGGCGTGGGAGGAAATGCATATAGGAGGCCTGCAGACCACGGAATGAGAAACGCATCTGCTGCTACTCTGAGAGGATGCGGTTGTCTGGAGCAGAACCTGGGCAGTTGACGATTTAGTGGACTGGCAAAGAGATCTATTTTTGGAAGACCCCATCTGAGGAAGATTTGTTGAACCACCAAAGGATTCAACTGCCATTCGTGTGGCTGTAGGATCTGGCTCAATCTGTCTGCCAGGCAATTCTCCTGCCCAGGGAGATAGACCGCCTTGAGAAGTATGCCATGATTGACTGCCCAGGAGCACAGGTCCTGAGCTTCCTGACAGAGAGGGCGTGACCCTGTGCCCCCCTGCTTGTTCACATAGAACATAGCAACTTGATTGTTCGTCTAAACTAAGATGGACTGGTGAGACAGGACATGAGAGAAAGTCTGCAAGGCTAATCGGATACCTCTCAGCTCCAAGAGATTGATCTGCTGTGCGGCCTCCCATGGAGACCACTGGCCCCAAGTGCATGCTTCCTGACAATGTGCACCCCAACCCTGAAGAGAAGCATCAGTCGTCAGCACCTGGGAGTGTGGAGGTGCCTGAAAAGGCACTCCTTGCACCAGATTCGGAAGATGAAGTCACCACTTCAGAGAAGATACTAGCAGCTGGGACACCCTCACCTTGTCCGTCAGGTTTCCTGTGGCCTGCAGCCACCGAGTTATGAGGCCCCACTGAGCTGGCCTCATGTGCAGATGAGCATTTGGAGTTACATGGACCGTGAAAGTCATGTGGCCTAAGAGCCTCAGAGAATTGCTGCGGAATTTGTCTGTCAAAATCCATCAATCTGTGGGCCCTCTCCACAGGTAAAAAAGCCTTTGCCTGAAGGGTGTCCAGTCTTGCTCCTATGAACTCCATGTTCTATGAGGGACGCAAAGTGGACTTTGCGAAGTTTATAACAAACCCCAGATGCTGGAGAAGAGAGATAGTGCAGAGGGTGGCTTGATTGGTCTCCTGTGGAGACTGACCCCTGATGAGCCAGTCGTCCAGGTATGGAAAGACAAAGAGCCCTTGAATCCTGAGGTAGGCCTCCACCACTGCCAGGCACTTCGTGAAAACCCTGGGGGTGGAGGTTAGGCCAAAAGGGAGTACCCTGTACTGAAAATGGTTTCCTCCCATCACAAATCTGAGATATTGCCGGTCGTCTGGATGAATAAGAATGTGAGTATAAGCATCCTTTAGCTCTAAGGAGCATAGCCAATCTCCCTGCTGGAGGTAGGGCAGCAGTATTCCAAGGGTAAGCATCTTAAACTTTTCCCTCTCCAGGAACCTGTTTAGATTTCGCAAGTCTAGGATGGGCCTGAGGCCTCCTGTCCTTTTTGGTACCAGGAAGTACCTGGAGTAGAAGCCTTGACCTCTCAGGTGTTGGGGCACCGGTTCCATCGCCTGTTCCTTTAGAAGACTTGCTAACTCCTGCAGGAGTAGGTTCCTGTGCAGAGGGAGTCTTGGAGGCTCCCCTGGAAAGTAGGAGGGGGGTGCCTGGTGGAAGTGGAGCCGATAGCCCCTCTGGACTATGCTTAACACCCAAGTATCCCTTGTTACGGCTGACCACCTGTGGGCGTACAGGGTCAGCCGGCCTCCTATGCTGAGAGGGGCCAGCTGAGGAGGAGAGGCTATGCCACTGGAGTCAAAACCCCGCTCACTGCTGTGCAGGAGCCGGAGCTGGTGGCTCGGGGGTTTTCTGCCTACGGGGCCAATGTCCCTGCCCCTTGGCCTGCTTGACCCTGTTGGGGAGCTGTGGCGGCCTGGTACTGAGGGTAAGTTTTGTAGGCAGATGACTTCCTCAGGTAAAAGGACTTTTTTCCCGAGCCCTTCTTCTTTTGAGAAGGGGCAGAGGTTTTCCTGGACAGCCTTGTCCTGGTGAGAGTCTCGGACTCGAGTTCTGCAGCTTTTTCAGCCATGGGCTTGCCAAAGAGGTTTTCACCTCGGCAGGGGACATCGACCAACTTGTCCTGCACCCATGGCTCCAGGTCAGATGACTGTAGCCAGGCCTGACAGCGTGCACTGATGCCGGCTGCGGCTACGCGAGCCGAAGCCTCAAAGCCATCATAAGCTGTTTGAGACAAACTTCGAGCATTCTCGGATCCAGTTGACAAGGCTGTGAACCTCTGCAAAGTTTCCTCGGAGAGACCAGCAGAGAACCCGGTAATCTCCTTTGCCAGGTCTCGAAGGTATATGCCCATGTACAGCTGATAGGTCTGGACACAGCAAGCAAGCATAGAGCCCTGGAAGCACTTTCTACCGAGGGCATCCAGGTCCCGGGGCCTCCCGGCTGGGAGGCACCGAGGAGTACATCTTCTGACTCTTCAGCCGATGCATGGCTGATCCCACAACCATGGAATGGTGTGGTAGCTGTGCCTTCTGGAGCCTGGGGCTCTTGCGGACTCGATAGATGGAATCGACCCACTTGCTCAGTACCGGCGTCGAAGCCGGCGCCTCCCACATGTGGGAGAGGAACCGTTCCAGCATCGGAGGAACTGGTACAGTAAAGGCCTCCTTGGGGGGAGAATCATACTGCAGGGCCTCGAGCTCCTCAGCTCGAGGTTCCTCCTCGGGGTCTGCGGGGAAGGCCAAAGCCTTGGCCATGGTCCCTCACGAAATCCGAGAACCGGGTATCCTCTGGGGGGGGGGGGGGGGACCTTCACCGAGGTTCAGACTCCGGTGAGTCCGAAGGGACACACCGGGTCCAAAACAGGTCTGGGGACTCCTCGTCCTCCGTTTCCCAGCCCGAGCCCCCAGAGGAGGAATCGAGAGGCTCCGGACGGGCAGGCAGCGATGCCCTCCACCCCGACGCCGAGGCCGGCGTCGACGACCTCGATCCCGAACGGGAGGCCGAGGGAGACCTTGGCCGAGGATCGACTCAAAACCGCATGGACTCGAGGATCGGCTCGGCCTCCGGGGTCGACTTGGACGTCAATGTCCCGGTGGTCGGGGAAGATGCACCAGTGAGACCGGCAATCAGTGCCCACTGCTGTTCCATGAAGGCAGCCAAGCTGCTCTCCAAGGCCGTCAACCTGAGTCCGAGCTCAGGAGACCCAGCAGCCTCCGACTCGGGCCCCGACGTCGGCTCCCCCGGAGGAGAGTCCACGAGGACTACAGTACTCACTTGGGTCGGGGCCTCCGTCTCCACACGAGGTTGTTTAGCAGGCCTCTCCGACTCTGAAGTCCCGGGACGGTGGTCGGGGCTACACGACCTGGCCCTCGAGGAGCCAAGTGCATCCACCGACGCCGCCCTCACTGGTTTCTTCTTCCTGCGGTTCTCCCGCGAGGGAGATTCCCTTTCAGAGGATCCCCGGCGATGCTCGGGATCGGAGTCGGGGCCGACCGGATGTGGAGTCAGAGAAGATTCTTTCCTTCTGATGTTGACGGCTCCTCAACGCCTTCGAGGACATTTTCCAACACGGGCCACAGATCATCGGGTCATGATTGGGCCCGAGGCAGCGGAGGCAGCAGTCATGTGTGTCAGTGAGAGGCATAAGATTCTTAAACCTGCTGGCAGCCATCGGGGGAAAAAGAGCCCCTGCAAGGTTAAAAGACAGGGCTGCCAGTGAAAAATAAAAAAAAATGGCGCGAACGTTAGTCTTGAAGGACAAAAAACGAAAAATGAAGTCCGGGATCGATACCGGTGTACCGGGCCCAGGTGGGAAAGGGAAACCGGCGTCGAACCGAGAAAAAACACGGATCCACACCGAAAAAAAATCAACTTTTTCACGGGTGACCATGACACACTTGCGTTGGGCTCTGCGGAAAAAAGAAGACTGAGCAAGATGGCACCCTTGGGCATGAAGGGGACCGTGCATGCGCGCTGCATTCTCAAAGGCTTTCTTTGAAAGCTGGGGAAATGCTCCGCATGGGGGCTCTGTCGGTGCCGACGTCACCCATATGTGAGGACTGACTTCCTGCTTGGTCCTGGAGAAACTACACTATCTCCAGGAACAAGCAGGAATGTAGTCCTCACATATGGGGACTCCCTAGCTGAAGATGCCAGGGAGATAGCCCCAGGAAGATGACATTGAAGGTGAGAATCCTTCCTCCCATGAATCTCTGGCATCCCACCAGGGTTGGTGGGTAGAAGTTGGTTTAGGTTTGAAAGAGATTTTGAAGAACAGCTTGGCCAAAGAAGGCATCCCGATGGGAAGCTTTATCTAGGCAGTAATGGGCTGTGAAGGTGTTGTCATGCCCATAGCCCCTTACATATGTATGGAGGGGCGTGCTTGTTATATAGGATTCACCATTTTGGCAATGTTCCAGACTGAGTATCTTGCAAAGGATTATGGTAATGGTAGTCCAGTCAGGCGGTGCTTGCCTTTGAGGTAAATGAAGACTATGGTAGTTGGCTCGAGTGTTAAGGCAATGACAGAATTTATTTATGAGGTGAATCAAAATGCACACAGATTCACTTGGTAACAACCTTAGGATGTCTTCTTCAGGATTTATATTCAAAATAACAATACAACTGAAAGCTTATGCAAGTAGCTTGTAAAGTCCATTAAGCAACGGAAAGTCTTTCTCTCAGCCACTGCTGACAAACTTGCTCAGCAGTCCTGGTGTAGAGCAAATCAAAAATAAAAGCTTCTTCACAAAACAGCTTTTCTTTTCACATTCAAAGAACTTTTTATATCCAACGTGTGCACAGCCTAAGCCGTGCTCTGCTTTGATATCAGCTAGCTAACAAGCTTCAATCAACAGCTTTCCTCCTTCTCTGCACAAGTATTTCACTTCCCCTAAAACCTTCTTTCTTTCCACACAAACGTTCTGGTGTGCCAGTTACTAGAACGTTTCCTTTTTATGTTTGATCCCACTTTCAGGATTTCTCTGTGCTAGCAACTTTGCATAAAGAACAGTCCATGAAATTATCGCCTTCCTCTGTAATTATATCTGGTTCTTCTATTTGCATAGGTTCTATATCGGGGTCTGGATCAGAGGGCTTTACTAACTGACCTCCATTAGGACAGGAACCGTTTCTAAGCACTTTGCATTGCTCTAGGTTAGACAAACATCCAAAGTTCATACCTGAGTTAAAGCTGGCATTAGGCTGTCCTCTTAGATACTCTGGCCAGTATGCATTTGAGCTTTTATGACCTGTCCTCCAGTCTGTATTCCTGCTCCATACCTCTTCCAAAAGGTATTCATGTTCCTTTTCCCTTCAGCTGCTTCGGTCCTCTTACCGGCTGCTGCTTTAGGGTTCCTAGCTGAAGTTCTCCAAACCTCTGGATTTCTCCAATCCCCTGAAGCAGGCTTCTCATAGGAATCTCTCCAAGAACACAAATCTCTGTGAGCTCCTCTCTCCTCCTCCTTCTTCTTCCCCTTCTCGCTCCTCCTTTCTGAATATTCAGTTCTAGTTTTAAAGTTCCCCGTTTCTAACCCCTCCCTTTCACTCCTCAGGTGTTGGTAGTCAAACTCCCTCCTGGCAGCTCAGTAATTAGGAGTGACGTAAGGGTTTCTCAATCTGGGCTTATACTTCTTCACCTCATCTCCACTAGGAGCTTTCTGCAGGCCCTTGCAGCCTGGAATAACCTGTCTTTTAGGAAAACATGCAATTTTATTCCTGTGACCTGACAAAACAGGTCCCTTGATTAGGGTAAATTCCCTTCCTTTGTCACTATTCTCTGGGCTCTGATAAGCTTCCCTATCACTGTGTGTACCCAAGCCCAGGTGGCTGCTTGACAAATGTCATCGATAGACACAGAGTGGAGATTAGCCACAGAAGCTGCCATGGCTCTCACATTGTGAGCTGTGACATGGTCCTGAAGAGAAAGCACAGTTACTTACCTGTAACAGGTGATCTCTGGGAACAGCAGGAATAAGTCTTCACATATGGGTATCGTCGGTACCGACGGAGCCTGCGTGGGAACGCTCCCCAGCGTCCAGAAAGAAAGCTTTTGGGAGCATCCCACAGCGCCTGCGCGCTGCCTTCCCGCCTTTACTAACCGCCTCTCTCCAGTTCGAGTTTTAAGCTGAGACAAAGAGAGAGAGAAAGGAAAGGAAAGATAGATAGAGAGATACAACTCCTAGGGGAGGTGGGTGGGTTGTGAAGACTTATTCCTGCTGTTGATGGACACAGAGTTTAGATGAGCCATAGAGGCTGCCATGGCCCTCACATTGTGAGCTGTGACATGGCCCTCCAGAGAAAGGTTCTTACTCTGGTAGGCGAAGGAAATACACTGAGCAATCCAATTGGACAGAATTCTCTTAGAGACTGGAAGTCCTAAATGAGAGGGATCAAAATAAACAAATAGTTGAGAGGACTTTCTATGTTGCTGTGTCCTTTGTAAGTAAAAAGCCAGTGCTCTCTTACAATCCAGGGTATGAAGATTCCTCTCTGCACTTGATGCATGAGGTCCTGGAAAAAAGACAGGTAAATACACCTCCTGGTTCAGAAGAAAAGGTCCTGAGGACTACCTTGTCATGATGGAACCTTGTATAAGGAGAGCTGAGGTGACTGCAATGAGAAAAATAACCTTCCAGGAAAGGAATTTCAAGGAGGTAGTGGCTAAGGGTTCAAAGGGTGGCTTGATAAGCTGACCAAGAACCAAATTCAAATCCCATGCCATTGGAGGTGGTGTAATGGGAGGTTTAGTTAAAAGAAGGCCTCTCATGAATCTTGCAATAAGAGGATGAGAGGAAATAGGATGTCCATTGAGAGGCTTAAGGGATGCTGTAATAGCACTCAAATGGACTCTTACCGAATTCGTTTTAAGGCCTGCATGGGATAAATGCAGCAAATACTCTAGTAAAGAATTCAGAGGTATTGCAAGAGGGTTAAGACCCTTCTCTGCACACCAAATGGTAAACCTTTTCCATTTAAAAGCATAGGAACGTCTAGTGGAAGACTTTCTAGAAGCATGAAGGATATCCTTCACCTGCTGAGAAAGATGCAAATCTTGAAGGTCTAGGCCTTCAGCAACCAGGCTCTGAGATGAAGAGAGTGGGGATTTGGGTGCCACAACGTTCCCTCCTCTTGGGACAGGAGGTCTGGAGCAGATCCAAAGTCCAGGGAGGGAGCTTGAGAGAGATGACGTAGAGGGTACCACACTTGGCGTGGCCAACGTGGAACTATGAGGATCATAGACCCCTTGTCTCTCTGAAGCTTGAACAGTGTCTTGGAAATTAGGGGAATGGGTGGAAAGGCATAGAGGAAGTCTCGCCCCCAGTGGAGGAGGAAGACATCCCTGGCCTGAACTCCCTGACACGGAATCCTGGAACAGAACCGGGGAAGTTTGGCATTCCATGGACTTGCAAAGAGTTCTATGTCCGGGGTTCCCCAAATTCGAAAGATCCTGGCTATCTGGTCCCCATGGAGGGACCATTCGTGTGGAAGCAGAACTCGACTGAGTCTGTCTGCCCAAGAGTTTTGAACCCCTGGAAGATACACTGCCATGAGATGAATTTGATGCTCTCTGGCGAAGGCCCACACTCTCAAACCTTCGTTGCAAAGCGACAGAGAGCCAGTCCCGCCCTGCTTGTTCACGTAGAACATGGCTACTTGGTTGTCCATATGGATGAGGACTGTCTTGAAGCTGAGCAGGGTGTGGAAGACTCAGAGTTAGAAGAATTGCTCTGAGCTCTAAGAGGTTGATATGTAGAGATGTCTCCTGTGGAGACCATATGCCCTGGGTGGAGAAATCTTGTAGATGAGCCCCACCAACCCTTTGGGGAGGCATCTGTTGTAAGGGTTGCTTGGGGTAGTAACTGTTGAAAGGGGGACACCAGCAACAGATTTTGAGTGGACTTCCACCACTGGAGGGACCAAAAGAGGCGACTGGAGGTTGCTATTTTGTCTGACAGGCAACCTGATGCCTGGGTCCATTGGGTGGACAAAGTCCACTGAGCTGCCCTCCTGTGAAGGCGAGCGTAAGGAACCACATGCACGGTGGATGCCATGTGGCCTAACAGTTGTAACATCTCTCGAGCAGTTAAATGGGACTTTAACTGAATTTGAGAGGCTAACTGCACCAAGCGTAGGCAACGGGCCTGGATAGGCCCTTGCAGTTGTGGTATCCAGCAAGGCCCCTATGAACTCCAATGACTGAGTAGGGGTGAGTTGTGACTTTGGGATGTTAATTACAAGTTCCAGATAGTGAAGAACAGGCCTTGTGCAGGCTAAGGAAGCCTGGGCCTCTGACTGGGATGGAGCTCGTCCAGATATGGGAATACAAATATTCTTCGAGTGCATAGAAATGCAGCTACTACTGTCATGCATTTTGTGAACACTCTTGGAGCAGAGGCAAACCAAAAGGAAGCACTCTGTATTGGTAGTGCTTTCCCTGATAAAGGAACCGAAGGAACCTTCTGTGTGTTGGATGGATGAGGACATGGGTGTACGCATCCTTGAGATCTAGAGAACAAAGCCAATCCTGACTCTGAAGGTATGGAAGGAGAGCACCGAGAGAAATCATCTTGAATTTCTCCTTGCATAGAAACTTGTTCAATTCTGAGATCTAATATGGGTCTGTAGCCCCCTGTTTTCTTTGGGATAAGAAAATAGGGGGAGTAGAACCCTGAACCCTGTTGAAGAAGGGGTACTTCTTCTATTGCCCTTTGGGCAAGAAGGGTAGCAATCTCCTGATCCAGAATTTAAGAAATGAAGCTTGTACCCCTCCCTTATGATGGAGAGGGTCCATTGCTCTGCTGTGATTTGTTCCCATCTGGGAGCAAAATGAGCTAACCTTCCTGGAATGGTGAGAGGCTCTGGTTCTTCTAGAGCCAGAAAGGCTAAGTTCTCTAGTTGTAAGTCAAAGGCCCAGAGGAGGCTGAGGCTGTTGGGCCGTAGCAGTCCTTGCAGCCTTAGGCTTGGCTTGTTTAGGTTGTTGCTGACGCTTTGCAGCAAAACGACCTGCAGAAGATGCCTGGTGACCATAACCAGGATAATATTTCCCTTTTTTGGGAAAGAAAGCCTTTTTGAATAACCTTTTTCTAGCAGGAGCAGAAGTAGACTTTGAAAGTCTATCTAAGGCAGAATTTTCATCATCCATCTGAGTGGCCTTTGCTTGCCAATCCTTGCCAAAAAGGTTTTCACCTGTACAAGGAAGATTTCCTAATCCATCCTGGACCCAGGGTTCCAAATCAGAAGCTTTTAACCAAGCAAGTCTGTGTGCACCTATGGCAATAGCCGAGGCTCTGCTGGCACACTCAAAAGAGTCAAAGGCTGCATGGTTAGAAAAGTTGGGAATATCCTGGGCATGTTTAAGCCAGGTGAGAAACTCCTCCCTTTTATCTTCTGAGATAAAAGGAGATAAAGTTAGCAGATGATCTGTAACTTCCTTTAGAAACATCCCCATATAGAGACTATAGGAGTTGATTCTGGCAGTAAGCATATTGGCCTGGAAAATTCTCCTGCCAAAAGCATCCAAGGTTCTGCATTCTCTTCCTGGAGGATTAGATGAGTGTCTTTTTGCACTCTTTATCTTCTTCATAGCAGACTCCACCACAATAGAGTGGTGAGGAAGCTGAGTCTTATGAAGCCAGGACAAGGAGGAACACGGTACATGGTGTCCAACCTGCGAGAATGAGGGGAAGTAGTAAGAGGTGTCTCCCATATGCCCAACATGTGATCATAAAGGATCTCATGAATTGGTAAAGTAGCTGCCTCTTTAGGAGCCTTAGGATATTGTAAAATATCTAATTTCTTGGCTCTAGGCTCTGGTTCAGGGGCCACTGAAATAGAGAGGCCCTTGGCCACTTCCCTAATGAAGTCTTGAAAAGACAAGTCTTCTGGAGGAGACATTCTTCTTTTTGGAGAAGAGGGCTCCTGAGGAAGGAGTACCGATGCTTCGACAGAAGCCTCTTGATTCATCAGAGTCTTCGGAGGAATCGAAGTATCGCCTGTCTGGATGCTCTTGCAGAGCCCGATACACGTACCGAGTGGCATTGACATCGGGAGTGATCGGTACCGATTCGGTACCGATGGGCATCACAGGACAGGGTACCGCTGCAGTCGACACCAAAGCCGATGTCGATGCAATCGGTACCGGCACTGGAACCGATATCTGTGCCGGTGCCAGAACCGGTACCAACAACGGAGTTTGTTGCGGTACCGGAGGCGTCGCAGCTTGTATGAATGCCGTGATGGCACGCTGCATGGTCAGAATATTCTGATCCATCGACGCAACCAATGTCTGGATGTCGGTACCAGTGGAAACCGCCGGTACCCCAGAACATGGCAACAGGTGATCGGTCGAGGCTACGCCATCGATGTCAACCTGTGACCCCATAGATGAAGCTTTGGAAGCCGGAGCTTCCTGCCGGGGTAATTTTGCCGGTGCAGGATCCTCGAGAGCAAGCCCGGAGGCATCTCGATACTTAGAGGGAGATCTACCCTTCGAGGACTGGCTGGACTTATGTTTGATTACCTGAGATCCATGGGAGGAAGAAGCAGCCCTGGAAGATGTCGATGCCACCGAAGCTGCATCAGAAGGAAACAGGGTACTGAGCTTTGCCGCTCAATTCTGTCAACCTCTTTTAGACATCATGGAACAGGACTCACAATCGGTGATGGAGTGGTCAGGACCCAAACATTTTAGACACCAGTCCTGTGTGTCGGTGATAGAAAGAGTACCGCTGCACTTCGTGCACTTTTTAAACCCGGAACCGGGCTTTTCCATGAGGAAAATTCTTCTAGGCCTAAGGCCCAAAAGGAAAAAATTGCACAGAAGTGGGAAACGGTAGTTTTTTGGGTTTTTTTTTTAAAGAAGAAAAGACCGGCGGTACCGGTCCGATGTCGAAGAAGGCAGACGCGCGACCAAAAAAATAAAGAAAAATAAAGAACTTCTTCAGCGGTGACAGGAACACGACCTGCTGGCTCCGCGGAAAAGAAGAACTGGAGAGAGGCGGTTAGGAAAGGCGGGAAGGCAGCGCGCAGGCGCTGTGGGATGCTACCAAAAGCTTTCTTTCTGGACGCTGGGGAGCGTTCCCGCGCAGGCTCCGTCGGTACCGACGATACCCATATGTGAAGACTCATTCCTGCAGATAGACCCTTACTCTCATAGGTAAAGGATATGCATTTGGCAATCCATTTAGTTAAAGTCCTTTTGGAGACTGGAAGTCCCAAATGACTAGGGTCAAAAGCTACAAAAAGTTGCGAGGACTTTCTATGTTGCTGTGTTCTTTGAATGTAAAAGGCTAAGGCCCTTTTACAATCCAAAGTGTGAAGGTTTCTTTCTTCATTAGAGGCGTGAGGCCTCGGAAAAAATGCAGGAAGATAAATTGATTGGTTTAAATGAAAAGGCGAAATCAACTTTGGCATAAAGTGTGGGTGAGTTCAAAGAACAACCTTATCATGATGAAATCTAGTATAAGGAGGATCAGCCACTAAAGCTTGCAATTCACTAATGCGATGGGCAGAGGTGATTGCAATCAGGAAGATGACCTTCCAAGTCAAAATCTTAAGGGCTGTAGTGGCTAAAGGCTCAAATGGTGGCTTCATGAGCTGCCCGATTACTAGATTTAGATTCCATGCCACCGGTGGTGGCTTGATGGGAGGTTTAGTTAATAAAAGGCATCACATAAATTTTATTTATTTATTTATTTATGCTTTTCTTCTATACCGCCTCTTCCAGAGATCAAAGGCGGTTTACAGATAACGAAAATTGAACAAAGTTTTACATGGAACAGCGTTTGAAACTATTTACATCAACTTTTGCATACACAATAACAGCTTTTGTAACTAATTACAGTCAACTCTTACATGAACAGTAGCGTTAACAATGCCATTAACTATTTACATTGAACATTGGATATTGAACGTTGGACATATTACACAGATAACTTTGAAAGTATCTTTGTATTTATAAAATGTATTAATCCTTTTTCATCTGAGTTTGTTTTTTCTTTTTTTTTGTAGGTGTATTGGGTGGGGGGGGGTTGTAATCTGGAGTTATGGTGGGAGATTTGTGAGGTGTATTGTGGAGGGTGGAGGGGGTTCAGTTAAGTTTGCGAAGTGTTCAGTGAATAGGTGTGTTTTAAGTTCCTTCCTGAATAGATGGAGGTCTTTTATCATGCAGAGGTTTAGTGGTAGTTTATTCCAGAGAGTGGGGGTGGCATATGAGAAGGCTCTGGAGCTTGTGGTTTTTTTTGTTTTGCGGATGGTTTTTTGTATGTCCAGTGAGCAAGTTGCGTTTTGCCTGCGGGTTCTGAGTTCCAGTGGAGCATGCAGGAGGGTGGCTAAGTGTGAGGGTGAGATGCCGTTGATGAGCTTGAATGTCGTTAGTAGTATTTTATATGTTATTCTGCTATTTATGGGGAGCCAATGTAGTTCAAATAGAATGGGAGTTATGTGGTCAGTCAGGCGAGCTTTTGTTGTTACTCGGGCACAGATGTTTTGAGCTCTTTGTAGTAGGCTAGTATTTGCAAGTGGCAAGCCATTTAGGAGACTATTACAATAGCCAAAATGAGGAGTGATGAGTGTGCTGATAACAGATCTAAAATCATGAGTGTCTAGGTGTTTAGGTGTTGTATGGTCTTGAGTTTACAGAATACAGTTTTCACTGTTTGTTTTATGTGAGGGAGCATACTAAGTGCATAGTCTAGTATTATCCCTAGGTATTTTACTTCTTTTTTTAACAGGGATTTTGTTATTATTGATTGTGATGATTTCTGGGTGAGTAGCATCTGATTTTCTTGTCACAAACATCGCTTCTGTTTTTTTTAGGTTGATGCTGAGGTGATTATTTTCTAGCCAGGTGTTTGCCTCTCTGATACATTCCGATATGTTCTGGTAGGTGGGACCGTTTGTGTTTATGGGGAGGGTGAGCATGATGTCGTCTGCGTAAATGTAATGGTTAACTTTGTATTTTCGAAATATATTTGTGATAGGTTGAAGGTATAGGTTAAAAAGGAGGGTTGAGAGAGCCGAGCCTTGTGGAATTCCTTGACCTTGTGTGAATGTTTCTGAGGTGTTTTGGCCTAATTGGACGCGTATCAGTCGGTGTGTAATATATGACATAAACCATTGGAGAATTGTCCCTCCAACTCCCAGGTTTTGAAGTCTGTTAATTAGTGTGTTATGGTTGATATTGTCAAATGCAGCAGCTATATCAATGAAAATGAGGAGGAAGCCTTGATTGTTGTCATCTGTGCCTTTAATGAGGTTATCCATCAGTGTTATTAGTAAGGTTTCGACTCCGTGGGATGGGCAGAATCCGTTTTAGTGTGAGTCGAGGGGTGCATGTGTGTCGATATAATCTTGTAGTTGGAGCTGTATGATTTTTTTCTATTACTTTGGCGATGAAAGGTATGCTGGCTATGGGCCTATATGAGTTCCGGTCTTTAGGGTCTAGTTTGTTATTTTTTAGGATGGGCGTAAGGAGGTGAGTTTCAGGGCCTCAGGCATAATGCCTTGTGATAATGATTGATTTACTATATTCTGGATGTTCATAGCGAGTTCAGCTTTGGTGGATTTTATCCATGATACTGGGCATGGATCTAAGGGGGAGGTCGTGGTATTGATCATTGTTATGACCTTGAGGAGTTGTTTTTGATCAATCTCGTAAAAGGCTGTCCATTTATTTGTGTGTTTTGGGTCTATGTGCATTGCTGTAGTTGGGTTGGACGATTTATTTCTTAGTTTCTCAGCGAAATGTGCTGCTAGTGTTTGTACGCTTATTGTTGAGTGTTCTGGTTCTGGTTTTTGGGGTTTTGTTAGTGTTTTTACAATTGCAAACAGTTCTCTTGGACGGTTAATGGCCATGTTTATTATTTTAGAGTGATAGTCTCTTTTTAATTTGTTGATTGTCTCTTTGTACGTGTTAAGTAGGTTCATGTATTGGGCTTTGTTATCGTTTGAGTTTGTTTTTCTCCATCTTTTTTCTTGTTTTCTCAGTTGCTTTTTTAGATTAGTGAGGTCTTTATTAAACCATTTCTCAGACCTTTTTATTATTTGTTTTTGTGTGGCCTGGGTGGGAGCTGCTGCCTTTTTTATTGTTGAGTTCCATTGGTCCATTATTGAGTTGACGTTAGTTGTGTTAGTTGTAAGTTTGGGTATTACATTATCTAGAAAAATGTCTTTGTCAAAGTGGGTAAAGCGAGATTTATGTGGTGTTGGGGTTGATGCATTATTAGTAGGTGTTTGTGAGTGCAAATCGAAGGTTATTAAGTGGTGATCTGACCAGGGTACCTCTGTAATAGTTGAGGGGGGGGGTGTAGTTGGTGATTATTAAATGGGGTGGGGATGAATATGAGGTCTAGTGTGTTTCCTTTTGTGTGTGGGGGGGTATGTATGATCTGCTTGTATCCCATTTCAGTCATGGAGTCCATGAAATTTGTTGTGTGTTGTGTGTTGAGTGATGGGAGGTTTAGGTCACCTAATATGATAAGTGGTTTTCTCTGAGAGGCTGTGCATGCGAGTTCTAGAATGGGGGTGAGGTTTTTGTGGTCAGCTGAAGGGGGTCTGTAGATGAGGCAAAGTGCAAGGGTTTTGTTTTCTATATTGATGATGTCTATACCATCTACATTATTTACATTTGTTAAGGTGTACTGGAGGTCTTTTTTAGCGATGAGGGCTCCGCCTCCTCTTTTTGCGTCGCGGTGGCAGTTAAATAAGTCGTATTGGTGTATGTTAAGTTGGTTTAGGAGGACTGTGTCAGTGGGTGAGAGCCATGTCTCTGTGATGAGGAGTACGTCAGGTTTTCCATCAATGGTTATGTCATTGATTACTCGGATTTTGTTTCTTATGGACCGTGTGTTTATAAGGATGAATTTTCTGGTGGAGTGTGTGCTGGAAGAGCTGTTCGTATTATTGGCTTGTTGTAGATTTATTTGTATTAGTCTTGAATGGGGTCTGTGGGTGTTGTGACAATGGGTTTGATTAAGTGTGTAGGTGTATGTTTGTAGTGTATTTCTGTATGGGTTGTGGATAACAGGAATGGTGTTTTGTGTAGTTTGTCTTGATTTGTATGCGTAAATGTTGTGAATTATGTGAACGATCAGTAGGATGAGGAGAAAGGAAGTTTGAAACTTTGTGTGACCCATGGTAATAGGTTCTAGTATTTAGGTAGATAGTATCTGATCTGGTAGTAAGCCAGTTATGGCTGTTTGTTGGTGGATTTTGTTACTTAGGTAGGTGGTACAGATTATATTAGTTAGCTATTAGTAATGTAATCTTATATAGCAATTTGGTTGTGATCGCTTGTAGTAGATCAGAAAATAACAGTATCCTTTTTATAACATTAAACAGTTTGGTATAGACCTTCAGATGTGGTTGACTCAATTGTAATAGTATCTGGTATGGTATTAGATCTAATTGATTTGGCTTGGAGTAACAATTTGGGTTCTTCAAGTTAAAAGTTCAAATGTAGTGTCTCACATATAACAGCATAACTATGGCTAGGGTATATTAAAAGGTACAGTGAGAATTAGGCATTTAAATTGTTGTAGCTAGTGATAAAAGTTAAGAGTACTTGTTTCGGTAGAATTTGGTCTCTTTTCGGCTTTTCTGAAGTTTCCTCTTGTCGAGCTCTGAGTGCTCCGGCAGATTTATTTGCATGTGGATGGCCTCTCTCATCGGGCTGCCGCAAAAGGGCCATCTGGCGAGGCCCTCTGGCGCGGGCCCATCAGGCGCGGGCGAGCCCACTGGTGGCTTTCTTTTTAAAGATGGTGCTCTGCCCCAACTGGACAGAGCACATTGAAGGTGTCCCCGATGGCCTCCGGCTACGGCGGACTCGATCCCCTCCGGGAGAGCTGTGCTGGAGTGCTGAGAAGGAGGGCTGGCTGCTGACGGCTTTCTTTTTAAAGATGGTGCTCTGCCCCGATTGGACAGAGCACGTTGAGGGTGTCCCCGATGGCCTCCGGCTGCGGCGGGCTCGATCCCCTCCGGGAGAGCTGTGCCGGAGTGCTGAGAAGGAGGGCTGGCTGCTGGCGGCTTTCTTTTTAAAGATGGTCCTCTGCCCCGATTGGACAGAGCACATTGAAGGTGTCCCCGATGGCCTCCGGCTACGGCGGACTCGATCCCCTCCGGGAGAGCTGTGCTGGAGTGCTGAGAAGGAGGGCTGGCTGCTGACGGCTTTCTTTTTAAAGATGGTCCTCTGCCCCGATTGGACAGAGCACGTTGAGGGTGTCCCTGATGGCCTCCGGCTGCGGCGGGTTCGATCCCCTCCGGGAGAGCTGTGCCGGAGTGCTGAGAAGGAGGGCTGGCTGCTGGCGGCTTTCTTTTTAAAGATGGTCCTCTGCCCCGATTGGACAGAGCACGTTGAGGGTGTCCCTGATGGCCTCCGGCTGCGGCGGGTTCGATCCCCTCCGGGAGAGCTGTGCCGGAGTGCTGAGAAGGAGGGCTGGTTGCTGGCGGCTTTCTTTTTAAAGATGGTGCTCTGCCCCGATTGGACAGAGCACATTGAGGGTGTCCCCGATGGCTTCCGGCTGCGGCGGGCTCGATCCCCTCCGGGAGAGCTATGCCGGAGTGCTGAGGAGTAGATCTTGATAAATCTTGATAGGAGTGGATGAGAGGAAACTGGTTTTCCATTTAGAGGCTTATAAGAAGCTGCAAGTGCACTAAAATGGACTCTTACCGAATTGTTCTTTAATCTAGAATTTGATAAGTGAAGGAGATACTCTAGTATCGATTCTAAGGGTATGACCAGGGGGTTTAATCCCTTCTTGGAGCACCATATAGTAAAACGTTTCCACTTGAAGGCATAAGATCTTCTTGTGGAAAGTTTCCTAGAAGCCTGAAGGATATCTTTTACCTGGCCGTGAGGTGCAGGGACTGGGGATTCGGGTGCCATAGCGTCCCATTCTCCTGGGAAAGGAGATCTGGAGCATGCCCTAACTCCAGAGGTACCGCTTGAGAGCGATGCAGAAGCAGGGAATACCACGTTTGGCATGGCCATTGTGGTGCTATGAGAATCATGTGACCCCTGTCTCTCTGAAGCTTGAAGAGTGTCTTAGGGATGAGGGGAATGGGTGGGAAGGCATAAAGGAAGTCCTGACCCCAGTGAAGGAGGAAGGCATCCCTTGCCTGACAGTTGTGCGCCGGAATCCTGGAACAGAACCGGGGAAGTTTGGCATTCAGTGGACTTGCAAAGAGGTCTATGTCTGGAGTGCACCAGAGATGAAATATCTTTGCCACCTGGTCTAGGTGGAGTGACCACTCGTGAGGCAGCAGTACTCGACTGAGTTTGTCTGCCCAAAGGTTTTAAATGCCTGGAAGATATACCACTAGAAGGTGAATTTGATGCTCTCTGGCGAGAGCCCATAGTCATAAAGCTTCATTGCATAACGACAGAGATCCTGTCCCATCCTTCTTGTTCACATAGAACATGGCTACCTGATTGTCCATCTGGACTAGGACTATCTTGTAGCTGAGCTGTGCGTGGAACACTCGATGAGCTAAATAAATTGCTATTAACTCCAGGAGGTTTATGTGTAAACCAGCCTCCTGTGGAGTCCAGGTGCCCTGGGTAGAGAGATGATTCAGGTGTTCTCCCCAACCCACCTCTGATGCATCTGTTGTCAGGGTGGCCTGAAAGAGGGATTGATGGAAAGGAGACCCCACTGTCAGATTTTCTAATGATTGCCACCATTGGAGGGACAAAATTAGTCGTTGAGAGATTGTTATTTTGTCCGACAAACGGCTCGTGGCCTGTGTCCACTATGTGGAGAGGGTCCACTGAACTGCTCGCATGTGGAGGCGAGCATATGGGACTACATGAACTGTGGATGCCATGTGTCCCAGCAACTGCAGTAGCTCCTGAGCAGTGAGGGAGGATTTGCCTGCTGCTTGAGAAGCTAGTTGTATTATGCGAAGACACCGGGCTTGTGGAAGGAAAGTCCTTGCTTCTATAAATTCTAGGCATTGGGAAGGAACTAGTTGAGATTTCGGGAAGTTTATTACCAATCCCAAGTATTGGAGGATTCGCATTGTACAAGACAGTGCAGTGCTGGCCTCTGTTACTGTAGAGGCTCGGATGAGCCAGTCGTCTAAGTAAGGGAAGACAAAAATCCCCAGGGTTTGCAGAAATGCAGCTACTACTGCCATGCATTTTGTGAATACCATTGGTGCTGAAGCCAGACCAAAAGGAAGAACCCTGTACTGGAAATGTCTTCCTCTGAAAAGGAAACGTAAAAATTTCCTGTGATCTGGATGGATAAGAATGTGAGTGTATGCATCCTTTAAGTCTAGAGAGCAAAGCCAGTCCTGGCTTTGAAGGTATGGCAGAAGAGTTCCCAGAGAAATCATTTTGAATTTCTCTCGAAACAGATATTTGTTCAATTCTCTGAGGTCTAGAATGGGTCTGTGTCCTCCTGTTTTCTTTGGAATAAGAAAATAGAGGGAGTAGAACCCTGCACCCTGTTGAAGAATGAGTACTTCCTCTATTGACCCTTGGGCAAGAAGTGTGGAGACCTCGTGATCTAGCAGGTTGTCTGCAGAGGTTTGTGAATTGAACTGCTTTAGAATTGTAGGAGGGGGTAAGCTGTGAAAATGAAGTTTGTACCTCTCCCTTACAATGGACAAAGTCCACTCTTCTGCTGTTATTTGATGCCATCTGTTGACAAAGTGGCATAATCTGCCGGGAATATTGGGGTGTTGAGGATCCCTCAGAGGCAGGAAGGCAAAGCTCTCTAGGAAGGAGTCAAAGCCCTTGAGGGGGCTGAACCTGAAGAGCTGGTTGGGCTCTCGGGCCTTTTGGTTTCTTTTGTTGTCTAGTTTGACCCTTTTGGGCAACCTGACCTGGAGTCTGAGTCTGGTGGGTATAGGAAGGATAAAACTTCCTCTTTTTGGTAAAAGAGGGTTTTTTATAAGGCTTCCTTTTGGTTGGAGTGGCTGTAGACTTTGACAATCTATCTAAGGTAGAATTGTCAGTATCTAACTCGTTAGCCTTCTCCTGCCAGTTCTTGCCGAAGAGATTTTCTCCCGTGTAAGGAATGTTGCCTAACTTGTCCTGTACCCAAGTCTCCAAGTCTGATGCTTGTAACCAGGCAATTCGTCATGCACCAATGGCAATAGCAGAAGTTCTACTAATGCATTCAAAGCAGTCAAAGGCTGCACGATTGACAAACTTGGAGACATCCTGAGCATGCTTGACCAGAGTAAGAAAGTCTTGTCCCTTATCTGGGAGAAATGGGCTCATAAGTTCCAAGTCTCCTGTGATTTCTTTGAGGAACATTCCCAAATATAGGATATATGAGCTGATCCTAGCTGAAAGCATGGAAGCCTGAAAAGTTCTGCATCCAAAAGCATCCAGAGTCCTGCATTCACGACCTGGAGGATTGGATGCATGTCTTTTTGCACTTTTCATCCTGCGCATGGCTGATTCCACTACCATTGAATGGTGTGGCAGCTGAGTTTTCTGAAATCCAGGACATGGGGGGGACTTGATACATAGTATCAAGTCTCCTAAAGTGAGGAGAAGTAGTCAGAGGTGTCTCCCACATTCTGAGTATCACGTTATGCAGAATTTCATGGATAGGCAGAGTAGCTGCCTCCTTAGGAGCTTTAGGATATTGGAGGATTTCCATTTCCTTTGCTCTGGGTTCCTCTTCAGGAGCTACTATGATTGAAAGACCTTTAGCCATATCACGGATGAAATCCTGAAATGACATGTCCTCTGGAGGTGACATTCTGCATTGGGGAGAAGAGGGATCCTCTAAGAGAAAACCTCTGGTGCCAGCAGAATTGTCTGAATCTTCGGAATCGGAGGAATCAAAGTATTCCTGACTCTGATGCTCCTGCAAGGCACGATCCCGGTACCGATCGAAGTCGGTACCGAGATGACCCGGTACCACTTTACCCACTCCAGCTGGAGGTGGAATGTGAAGAGTTACCATCGGGGCCGGCGTCGGTACCGGCATCGGTGTCGATGTCGGCACCGGTGCCTTTGGGACCACCGGTATCGCAGCTGAGAGAAGAGCTGCGATACTGCGCTCGATAGCAAGAAATCTCTGGTCTATCGACGCTGCCGATGCCTGGGTATCGGTACCGGTAAGAACGGCCAGAACCCCTGAGCATGGCACAGGTAGTTCTTGCGAGGTTGAGGCCTCGAGAATATCCTGAAGCCCTATCGATGCTTTGGAAGCTGAAGCCTCCCGCCGGGGCTGTTTAGCCGGTGTGGTTCCCTCAAGGGCAATGCCAATGGCCTCTCGATGCTTAGCAGGAGAGCTACTCTTTGAGGACCGGCTTTTGTGTTTAGTTACCTGAAATCCATGGGAGGAAGAAGAGGCCCTTGACAATGTTGATGCAATGGATCTGGCATCGGAAGAAGAGAGGGCACCGAGCTTTGCGGCCCGGTTCTGTCTTCCTCTTTTAGTCATCCCCATGCAGAAGAGACATTCAGTTGGAGAATGATCAGGTCCTTAACATTTTAGACACCAATCATGGGTGTCAGTGACGGAAATGGTACTGCCACACTTGGCACATTTTTTAAAACCACTAGTTGGTTTTTCCATGATTTTGGAAAAATGGGGCCTAATGCCCAAAATGGCACCTAGCACCAAAACAGAAAAGTTTCTGAAAGAAACAGTCAAAGACAGAAATTAGACCTTACCTGCTAATTGTCTTTCCTTGAGTTCTCTCCGGGCCAGGAACAAGTGGGTTGTCAATCTTCTCCAGCAACTGAGGACTGAATCTCAAACTTTGAAGAGCTGGCATCTGTGTCAGTCTAACCTTAACAAAGCAGATGAAGAGTATTGCCCAATCACCAAAAGAACTAGACCCAATAGGGAAGATAACAAAAACCAGTAGCTTTTGGTGAGGCTGATATGAAGAACGAACCCACAGCAGTTCCGCTGCCATATGACTGAACAGGCAACAACGCCAAGTTCGCTCATTTGTGTGTTCGGGTTCGCGTTTTGTTTTGGTTTTTTTTTTTTTTTGTGTCGCTAGCAGCGAAGAACCAACGAGTGAAAAAGGCAACTCTCTAGAAACCGTGGCGCGGACACCATCGCCATCAACAGAGTATTCGGAGGCTCCCGCGGCACACTGAAATATGACAAAAAATCTGGGTGGGTCCTGGACGGGCCCGGAGAGAACTCAAGGAAAGACAATTAGCAGGTAAGGTCTAATTTATGTTTCCTTATCGTCTCTCCGGGCCCGTCCAGGAACAAGTGGGAAGTACCAAAGCAGTATCTAACCACGGGAGGGATCGAACAGGCCCGCTAGGACGGCCTACGCTTCCACACAGGTAGGTCCCCTGACCAAGATATCCAGCCTGCAATGTTCCGCAAACGGGAGACGCGATGACCACGGAGCCGCCCTAGAAAAAATACCGGCGTTACTCCAGGAGACGCCGACAAGACGTCGCTTGGCTGCGCGGAGAAGAAGCACGAAGATCCTCCGGAGGAACCTTCTCTGCGTCCGGAAGGACACCCCAATTGCTGGTTTCACCGAACTAGCCAGGAACGACGGAGATGCGGCTGCGTTCGTCCTAGGCCCGGCAAAGAAACAACCGACCCGACTCCCAGAAAGACGTAGTCTTTCGGAGGCATTTCCGGAGCAAGCGGAGAACGGCGACACTGGAAGGATCGCCCGCGATCCAACACGAGGGGAGAGATAGACCGAATGACATAGAATGTAGAGAAGAAAGGAGGGAATCGTCCGACAAATGCAGAAAGGTAGCCTTACCCAATAGGGCTAAGGACACAAGGGGGCGGCGCCCCCCCCGCCCCCCCGAAGGGCAATGTCCAAGTAGTCCCTGAGTGAGATATCGCTATTTGGACGACAAAGAGGTCGCGCAACGCCTCAAGCCGCAATTGAAAAGCACGGTGGAACTACCCCGCAAAGAGGGGAACGAAAGTACTGAACTGCTCGAAAGACTTTACAGCAGATTTGTAATGTCTGAATTTCGGCCCTATGTGGGGCAATGGTACATATGGAAAGGGCAGCTCAGCGGATAGTGGTTGCAAAATCGAACTCTGGCCTTTGAAGCTATATATGCTCCCATTCCAATTATCAGCAGTTCCCCAGTACGGAAAGACTGTGCTACTGTTTAGCGAATGCCTTAATGGAGAACCAGAAGCACGCAGTCAGGTTAGTTCTCTAGCAGCAATAGCAGCGGCTCAGACTCTAGCAGGCATACTTCATATGCTGGGCTTTCAAGATGGCGCCCGGGTGATCGGCATCAGCCAAGATGACTGCTAGTGTAAACTGTGAATGTGGAGTCAGCCTGGATGAGGTGCCTTGCGTTTTTTTGGTTTTTTTTTTTGGAAAAATGCCCTGCAGACACAGAAGCCCTTCAATTCGATCAGCTGCGGGTCGGACACAAGGCACGCTTGCATTTTTTTTTTTTTTTCTTTTCCTCAGTGGTCTAAAAATGGAGCCTTTACCAGGTGGTATAATGGGAACTTATCTGCAGTTTCTCAGCTTCTTAAGTGCTGACCCAATTGCCCCTGCGGAATGAGAGCTGTATTCCATAGTACCAGGTGCTAGTTGAACTCAAATATAAAAGTCCATCTTTATGCAGCCAGACGGGGTGCGGACTAACTGTATGGCACAGATCCCTAGCAATCATCCTTATCGTAAGATGGGACAGTCGACGGTTGTGCACCGTCCCCTGGAAATACAGCGCTAAACCAAAACTGCCTTCAGCATATGTGCAGATACGCCCTTTCCGTGCCAACGATATGAAGCAGAAAGAACTCCCACACACAGGCATACGAAGCCACAGCCAAGTACGAGAAAAAAACACACTCACAGCTTCGATTGGAAGCAGGGGAAGAAAAATTCTGTAGCGCTAGAACACTTCCCGGAACCCTACGAGAGTTAGGGAAGAAGTCCGGAGTCCTGACGGGTAAGACCCGTGAACTACGGTCGCCAGCCAACGAGCTGCAAAGTAAATTGAAACAAAGGTCACGAGCACTGTTCCCTCTAAGCTGTGCGCGTGTGCGCGCGCACACACCTCGCCAAGCGAGCGCACATACATTACAACAGAGCGCACAAAAATTACGGCTCTGATTCTGATAGAAAACAACACAGACGTCTTAAAATTTAAAAGTTATGATTTGTAATTACTAGAAATTTCCCGCTTCATTTAGTAATCGTCTATTTTCATTTACTTTGATTAAAATCAGTGTGGTGTACATACTGTATTCTGACGTGTAGTCAAATTTTAAAGTATGTAACTCCGAGTGTCGCTATGTGGCGCACAAAAATTTAACCTTCCTTCAAAAGCTGCACACAGCTGATATTTTATGCGCACACAGCCTATAGAAAATTAGAGGGAACATTGGTCACGAGGAGTGCTAGTGGGAATGGAACCCGTGACCTTTTGGGTATGAGGTAGTTGTCGAAACCTGTAGGCTACTCATGCACTCCCCCCTGAACGGATGAGACTGGCATTCGGCATAACAATCTCCTAGTCGGGCTGACGCAAGGGAAAAGCACACTTAGAGGAACCGGAGCCAGGCACCCCTGGAGATCGTCGGAAATGGCATCCAACCGGAGCAACCGGCATGCCAGGGGAAGTGTTGAGGAGACTAGCGCGAGAACAACGCTCGCTGTAAGATCCGTAGGGGGATCCGCGCCCACAGCACGCGGACGAAGTGCGTCGCCATGGAACCGAGGAGTCGCGGATGGAACCACGCCGTCGACGCTCGGAGAAGCAAAAGAAGCCGCATCGATGACGAGATGTCGACCCGCTGCTTAACCGGCCGGAAAAATCTCGACATGGAACTCGAACACCGACTTTATGGACGTCGGGACAAACGCACTAGAGCGTAGCAGTGATCAGCTACCTATGGCGCTGCTGACTCAAGATGAGCCCTAGCCACCGGCCCGGAGCGGGGACGAGAAGCCCCCCGAACCTACTGAACAGAGCGTCTGGAAACAGAAGACACACCAACAGCCGCCTCAGCGACAGAACCCCAGACGCAAAAGCCAGTTGCAATCGAGACTGCAACCTACTATCCCGCAGGTGCTGTAGAGCGGCAGCACCTGCTACCTAGCGGGGTACTGAACTACGGTCGCCCCGAATACATCCACCTTAGGCAATCGCAAAAGAGTCTAGCTCTCTTTGCGGCAGTGGAACAAGCGACCCATAATCCGTACCCTCCGGAAGGAAGCCTCCGTGCATTCCGATTCCGGCAGCGCCTGTGGTCCGACCTGGAGCCGTGAAGAAGCGAATCCGCTAAAGACCCAGTGGAGGCCACCAGGAAGGCCAAAAAGGGAGAGAAAACTAATCCAGCAGGAGTTGCCAACACTGTGCCATTCAGGAAAAGGATCCCTGACGAGACGTAATTCCGGCAATTATGAATGGTCACTGCTGTATGGTTAAAAAAGACTTGGTCTCTCCTTTACCATAGCTATCACTGACGGTAGCTTTGGAGCGGGGATCAATGGTCCAACCAAAAACACAGAATTGAGAAACTGGACCGGAGATTTAAGGCCACCTATAAGTACCTATGTAGATGGCTTATGGGCTCCGCGAACCCACAGGTCCATGGGGTTCGGGCTTGATGCACCTATGTTGCAAGGGCCATAAACAGTCAATTCCAGCAGGGAACAACAAAACTGACGCCCTCGATACAGAACTGGACTATAGAAAGGTCACTAGTAAATGTACACAAAAGCGAGGAAATATGCCCAGAAAAGTAACGAAGGCAATCAACCCCCTCGATCAAGCAATAAGGAAATGAACCAAGGCCAAAAAGGGTACTGGTATATAACCCATAGCCTAGAAATAGAAATGGGAAGAGACGCATGAAGAACCCACAAAGGAAAAAATTCCAATGAAAAAAATGCAGTATCCGATGCCTGAAGCTAGCGGGAAGTAAAAGACTCCGGGCTTACCCGGGAAACTGCGAAGGCCTAACGGAGACAGCAAACGTAGCAAAGTGAAAGGTCACTTAATGTAAAAGAAAAAAAACCCATAATGGAATTGACAAATTGCATAGAAACACTACACCCTATGAAATGGAGTAGTGGATTCCGTTGAAACACAGAAAGCGCCCAGTACATTTGAAAAATGTTATGCCCAAGGCAAGAGCCAGATAGGAAGTCATTTAGAGATCCATTTCCCACCAAAATGGAAGGAGGGAAGAAACCAAAGACAAACAATGGGAAAACTAGCCATTGGCATAAACAAAAGAAAACTATGGGGACTGGGTGGGCAGGAGCCCCAGGTGGGATTTGAACCTGTGACCCTCGGGTCTTACAGGCACTGGCTGTGTCTGTTGCACCACACTGTGGCCACCAGAAACCATAAAAAATTGCTGGTAAGATAGCAAGGAACATGAGAGAAAAAAATGTGCGGGCAAATAAATAAAAAAACAGAACGTATGACACAGATGAGCTCGAGCTACAGATGCAAGGAAAAAAGAAAGCCACTGGGACCCCCAGGGATGATCCCTCTGCTCCAGAGATTAATTCTTTTGTGAGGCAGGCCCTGCCGGTAGAACCAAAAGGAGCAAAACGGCTACCGCATCGGAGGTACCCAGCACTAACGCTGACCTGTAATCGCCAACGGTAGCAGTATGAAAATATGAGCCGTGCCCCGTCTTTTATTTAGGTATTCACTCATGCAGATTTTTAGCTGCCCTGCTAGGACAGACAAACTGGCTCCAAAGGCAAGGATTTCCTCCCTGTACCCCGGAACAGGAGATCTTTCGCCCCCTTCGCCATGCCAGCAGTTACCCATGCTGAAGAGACCAGGCTAAGAGCGCTGCAGCCGCCCGGACTGACGTTCCCGCCAAAAAAGAACCGCCGGGAAGGCCCGCTGCGAAGGACGACCCGATGCCCGAGAGGCCCTTATGCCAAGCGGACCAGATCAAATCCACGTTAAGCCCCAGCAAACCCTGATGGGAAAGAACAAGGCAGCGGGAAACCGGCCCCTCAGAAGTGCCGCGGGAAAAAACCAAGCCAAATGACAAGAAAGAAAATGGCCGCCGGCACACACACAAGAGCACTAACACTAAAGGGACCCACCTTAAAGCGAACAGAATCTTTTCTTTCAGCTCTTGACACCCACTGCTAGTGGGGAAGGAAGCCGAGCACCGGAGGCCGCAGGTAGGTATCTGGAGCTTCCAGCACCGCTCTGCGCTCTGCTCTACCATACGGAGCTGAAATCTGAGACAGGCTCTGCCTCTTCAGCTCCGTGCCTCTGAGCGCCTCAAAAAAGCTGTCGGCAGCAAGCGCTACTGGAAGGAACCCTGCTAGGATCCCTGGTTCGGTAAACACCGAAAAGAAACCAAAAGAAATAAAATTAGTTTAGCCTTAAAAATCTGAAGGGGGGAGCCATCCAGGAACACGTCCTTCAGCTGCTGAGGACTGAAAAGACTGACAGTGCCAGCAGAGGGAGCCAGATGCCAGCTCTTCAAAGTTTGAGATTCAGTCCTCAGTTGCTGGAGAAGATTGACAACCCACTTGTTCCTGGACGGGCCCGGAGAGACGATAAGGAATGTAGGGGGGTTTTTTTGGGTTTTTTTAGGAAAAGAAAAGAACCGGCGGTACCGGTAGGCAAACGCGACCACAAAAAAGAATTTTAAAGACGGAATTTTCTGCGGTGACAGGGAACAGGTCCTGTTGGCTCCGCGGAAAACGAAGAACTGAAGAGGGACAGCTGGAAAGGCGGGAAGGCAGCGCGCATGTGCTGAGGGATGCTCCCAAAAGCGTTCCTATTGGATGCTGGGAAGCATTCCCGTGCAGGCTCCATCGGTACCGATACCCATATGTGAGGACTGCATTCCTGCTTGTTCCTGGAGATACTTTTTTTTTTTATTTACTATTTTAAAAGACACAATACATTTAATAAACTGTTCTAATAAAAAATTGATTTTAATGCTTATTATCTTTATAGCAAACAAATGCACTAGTTCTGTGGTCTAGCACTACAGTTTCATGGATTTATGGATATGTAAGGCTACGTGATTGTTTTGAGATCATTTTATCATAAGTGAGCCCATCTTCTTCTTATGGGCTTTTGCCAAATGGGTTTTTCATTAGTTCTTTTGAGCACTTTTTAATGGAAATTATTTTTACACCTCTGACTAGTTTATGGGCTTTGTCTTTCTTCTTTAACTTTTTCTCTCTAATTTGTAATAACTGCCTTAGTGCTAGGCATCCTAAGGAACATTTCAAGCTCAATGACCCTAAGCTAGCAAGATCAAAGTGTTTCTCAATAAGATATATTTTCTATAAGACCTTAGGCTTGTGTTATTGTGCACTATGCATTACAGGAGGTAATTTTATGAAGTCATTAATACATGCGTGTGATTGTGTGTACGTTGTTGGTAGACGCAACTGGGGGTGTGGTCTGAGGGGCAGGCCCAAAAGAACACACCTTAATAAAATACCTTAATCTATGCACATATTTGCAAACTTTATATGCATTCAATTATACCTGCTATATAGTGCAATCTCTGCCACTCACGATAGTATTTTATGAAGATAAATAGGAACCTTTTTTTTTGTGCCATTGAGTCAGTGTTGACTCATAGCGACCCAGCGACCTCTGGGTTTTCTTGGCAATGTATCATAGAAACATAGAAACATGATGACAGAAAAAGACCACAAGGCCCATCTAGTCTGTCCTTCCATAACAACAACTACAACAGTCCACTTTCTACCTTTAGAGATCCTCTGTGTTGGTCCCATGCTTTTTTGAATTCAGTTACTGTCCTCATCTCTACCACCTCCACTGGGAGACTATTCCACGGATCCACTACTCTTTCCGTAAAGAAATATTTCCGCATATCACTCCTGAATCTATCTCCCTTCACCCTCATCCCATGTCCCCTCGTAGCAGAACTTGCTTTCAATTGAAAGAGGCTCTCTCCCTGAACATTTATGCCACGGAGGTATTTAAACATCTCAATCATATCACCTCTATCCCGCCTTTCCTCTAAGGTGTACATATTAAGATCCTTAAGTCTGTCCTCATATGCTTTATAATGAAGCCCATTAATCATTTTAGTAGCAACCCTCTGCACCGACTCCATCCTGTTCACATCCTTTTGAAGGTGCGGTCTCCAGAATTGCACACCATACTCCAAATGAGGTCGCACCAAAGACTTATACAGAGGTATTATCACCTCCTTTTTTCTGCTAGCCATTCCTCTCCGTATGCACCCAAGCATCCTTCTAGCTTTTGCCGTCACCTTTTCTACCTGTTTAGCTACTTTAAGATCATCAGACACAACCACGCCTAGGTCCCGCTCTTCTTTAGTGGACAAAAGTACTTCACCTCCTATACTGTATTGCTCCCTTGGATTGCTGCAGCCCAAATGCATGACCTTACATTTTTTAACATTAAATCCCAGCTGCCAAATTCTAGACCATTCTTCAAGCTTAGCTAGATCCCTCCTCATGTTATCTACACCTTCCTGGGTGTCTACTCTATTACAGATTTTGGTATCATCCGCAAAGAGGCAAACCTTACCCGACAGCCCTTCCGCTATATCACTAACACTATCACCAGAAGTAGATTGCCAGCCTTTTCTTCCGAGGCAATGGAGGGTAAAGTGACTTGCCCAAAGTCACAAGGAGTGCCAGTGGGAATCGAACCCTTGATCTTCTGGGTACTAGGCAGTTGCTCTAACCACTAGGCTACACAGTCCAACAGATAAGCACAATCCACGTGCCAAACAACAGACCCAGTCAGAGACGTGGAGGCAAGGAAGGAACTATTTATTTACCACTTTTATTTCATAAAGCCAGGCCCGACACAGGCTGTGTTTCGTTTATGCCTTCATCAGGGGCTTAGACTATAATGACATATAAGAACACCATTAAAAACATTCATAAATCATAAAACCAAATTATGAACGTGAATATAATCATAAATACAGCACCTATGAACGTATTGGTACATCAATAAATAACTAAAACATCAATAAATAAATAATTGAATACTAAAGTACAGCGAACTATCTATGAACTAAAAACAAATAAATAAATATATAACTGTACCTTTCGTAACACATATAAATATAAAATCATACATGTATAAGAACCAAACTAAATTGTGACAAATTATACCTAAAACATGAAATAATCATTTGAGTAAAAAACAACATAACCTACAACTCCATCTAATAAAAGATACTATATTAACTCTTACCTGTATGAATTTGTCCTGCCACACTGTAATTACTGAGGAAAAAAGAAGGAAGAAAAAGAAGTGCCATTCTAGATGGCTACATCCCATAAAATCCATTGTTTGTGCAATAAGCAATTATTAAATGAAAATTCTTTTATAAAATATATTTAAAATTTGGATAGACAAAAGCCGATTAGAAGAAAACACTAAGACCAGGAAAAAGCGCAACAGGATCAAACCAAGGACCCTATCTTCCCATCCAACTATGATTTTTACCCATACTTTTATCTCTGCAACTGATACTCCCATAAATAGAGTCAATGTACCACACCGTTACAGTTATGATACTTTTAAACAACATGCTTTTGTTAAACACACCATAACGCTCTTTATTTACACTTTTGGAAAAAATTTTTAGAAAAATTTTTTTTTGAAGACCATAATTATTAGTTATAACATATAGGTGTCTCATTAATTCTCCTTAAACCCTTTACCAAAACCAACAATGGTTGAACCCCATTTACTTAAAAAGCTATTCTATTGTATAGTCAGCAATCTTATGAAATGCTATATGCAATATTTTAATGCTGTGCCTTTTACCGTTTCTTGGCAATTCCTTCATCAAGCATAGTTCATAACAAATGATCCCTCTTTCAGTTATATCATATTTACATGCACTAGAATTAACCCCAAAACCAAGGGTATTATAACTAATGTAAACCATTAGCCGTGATTAAAAATCATAATTCTTTAGAACCAAGGGAACCAACCATACTACCCTCCCACCATGCATCTCATAGCTTCCACTATCGGAGCTCTAATATCATTTAGGCATTTTTCTAAAACCTTCAGACCTTTGTAACTTACCAAATCTTTCTTGCCAAAACTAGCAGAGCTTCTACTCGCCGTTACTTTCTTAATACACAAGCATCTAACTCCACCCGCAGCTGCGTAGTAAGTTAAGGTCTACAGATGCGCGGGAAAAATGACATCACCAGTAAGCATTCATTACTCACCATCCACATCATTTTATGCTGTAAAATTTTAAACCTTGTATTTTTGGAATTTAAAATCCAAATCTACTTATCTAACAATTGATGTCCCTTCCACTGCAGTCCTTACACCGCCAGCGATTACTGACTGCCCCACCGGGCAAACTTTATACTTTAATAAATTGCCTTCTAAAATTTCTTACCAAACACCCAGCGTTGTCCATAATCTATAATCACTCACTCCATCATGTCATATTCATAACTGTAATGCCATACACCTCCTAACACTAAACCAACTAAACACTCACAACTTGTTAAAATTCATGTAAACCACGGCATACAATCCTTAAGTTTCGGAGGCAAAGGAATCGCTGTACACACCTCTCCTTCCATAGTTCATTATATCACGGCACGTTCAAAACTTTTACATCATTATAACATTCGCACCGTATTATCGAACATATGTGACTCACCAAAATATTTTATTCCAAAGCTAATGCAGGTATTTACAACAGAGCACCTTCCAGCCGCTCCCCTCTTTCTTACAAAAACAACTAAAAACGCCCGCGGCTGCGTGGTGAATTAAAGTCTGCAGAAGCGCGGGAACCATTAGTGACATCATCAATTAACATTCACTACTCAAGATTGTATACAATACACCTTACATTAAACCTTCAAACTATACACACTGTATTCAACCAAGAAGAGAGGGGGGGAAGGGAAGGGCCTGGGGTATGACAGGAAAAACGGGGGGGGGGGAAGAGAGGGAAAAGGAGAGGGGGAAGGGAGGGGGAGGAAAGGGGAAGGGGGAGGAAAGAGAGAGGGAAGGGGGAAGGAGGGAAGGGGGGAAGGGGGGGGAAGAAGGGGGGGGAAGAAGGGGGAAAGGGGGGGAGGGGAAGGGGGAGGGAGAAGGAAAAGGGGAAAGGGGGGAAGGGGGAGGGGGGAGGGGGAAGGGGGAAGGGTGGGAGAGGGGGGGAAGGGGAGGGGGGAGGGGGGAAGGGACCGGGAGAAAGGGGGGGAGGGGAAGGGACAAAATTTGTATCTGTACCTTTCGTAACACATATAAATATAAAATCATACATATATAAGAACCAAACTAAAATGTGACAAATTATACCCAAAACATTATACCTAAAACATGAAATTAATCAATCTCACTCAACTGCACTCTATTCAGAGAAACTCAACCACCATTCCTTCACCCATAATCCTATGTAATCGTCAGTACCATAAACTTAAAGAAATACTGACAAATCTTCCTCCATATTTAGCCCAGCAGGGTGTAAACTATTAAGTTGAAAGATGTAACGCTGTTCCAAACGTGCTATAGTTTTTTCCATGTCACCTCCTCGCCAATTTAACTTCACCTTCTTTATGACAAAGAATTTAAGATCTAATATCTTATGGTTATGTTCTATCCAATGGGCTACCAATGGTTTGTCCTCTAGCCTCCTATTAATACAACTTCTGTGCTCTATTATTCTCTTACGAACAGGTCGTGAAGTCATACCAACATACACCTTCTGACATGGGTAGCGAATCACATAGATAACGTGACTGGTAACGCAATTGGTATAGTCATCCAGATAAAAAACTTTATTATTATCAGGGTGTATGTATTGATCCTTTATCGAGAGGGCGTGCACACATACAGAACATTTTCCACATTGATAGTGGCCTTTATACTGGGATAAATATTTCCTTTCCGTAAATGCCGATGGTACCAACATATTTCTTAAATTGACGTTACGTTTGTGTGCAATTACTAAATTGATGTCTGAAAAACCCGGTAATGACTGAATGAGGTGCCAATGTTTCTGTAAGATCTTCTTAATGTCCTGCGAACGATGGGAGTAAAGCAATGGACATACCATATCGGATTTTTCTTCTTTCACCTTTTTTTTCAACAATTTATCCCTTGTAACCTGACAAGATTTTTGATATCCTTTCCTAATTTGCTGAGTAGGATAGTGTCTTACTTCCAGTCGGTCTTTAATGATGTCTGCTTACAGTTCAAACTCCTCCTCAGAGGTACATATTCTCTTAGCTCTGAGGAACTGCCCGTATGGTAAGTTGTTTTTTAATGCCAAATTGTGAAAACTGCTATAGTGTAATAGTTGGTTCCTATCCGTGGGCTTTCTATATAGGGTTGTGCAAAATCCCACTCCTGTCTTCTCAATCATTAAATCCAAATACGGTATTTTATACGGGTCATAAGTCATTTGAAACCGAAGACTGTTGTCACATTGGTTAATCCAAACATTAAAATTAGACAATGTTTCCACTGATCCTTCCCACAAAATGAACATATCATCTATATATCTTAACCACAGATGTACATGCTCATTGAAGGGGTTATTCTTTATATATGTCTCCTCAAACTCAAACACATAAAGGTTCACCATGTCCGGCCCCATAGATGACCCCATGGCCACTCCTTTTATCTGCTGATAGAATATATTCCTGAAACAAAAATAATTATGGCACAAGGCCATCCGAGCCATCTCCATAAGAAATATAGTGGGAATACGTTTATGACTACTTCGATTATATAAACATCGTTGAATTATGATTAATGCTTCCTCCTGCGGAATATTCGTGTACAATGACTCTATGTCTAAAGTAACAAGTAACAACTTGTCAGAGTATTCTGTATTGTTAAGGATATTGATCACTTGTGTAGAAACACGGACGTACGACCACATATTCTCTATGAATGGACGCAACAATATGTCTAATAATTGAGATACTGGTTCAAAAAGCGACCCTATAGCTGACACTATTGGCCGACCGGGGGGATTTATGTATCTTCTCCAGTTATTCCAACTATCAGAAAATCCTTCTCTTTTGAGGTGATCTTCCCAAGTTCGAAGGCTGTGAGTACCAAGCTATCAAGCGAGCTCTTTAAAGACTGTGTTGGATCATCAAACCTACGATAAAATGTGGTATCTTTCAATTGCCTCTCAATTTCCCCAATATACATCTGCTTATCCAAAATGACTGTCGCTCCTCCTTTATCCGCGGGTTTTATGATGATATTGTTATTTTTCTGTAGTGTCTTAATGGCACCCTTTTCCCCTTTTGTTAGATTATGATATGGTGTGTAATGATCAGTCCTAAACACATTTACTTCTTTCAATACCATCTTTTCAAACACCTCTATCAGCGGGTCCACATTAGGTGGAGGCAACCATTTAGATTTTCTTCGCACCACAGAGACCTCATTATAAAGTTCTCCCTGATTGATAAAGAAATTTTTTACCCGGATCTTACGGAAAAATTTATACAGGTCAATTCTTGTTTCAAAGGGGTCATATCTACGGACCGGCACAAAGGAAAGACCCTTGTTAAGCAGTGAGGTTTCATCTGAAGTTAGTTGATACTTCGAAATATTGATTACATTGTCTTCTACCACCTTCTTTCTAGAGATCTGTCGGGTCCCCCCCCCCCGACCTCTCCCTCTGCCCCTTCCCCGCCCCCGTCCCCTGAAGGTCTGCGGTTGACTGTAGGGTCTTTCCGACTGTTGATCCTTTTCCCATTGTCCCTCCCTCTTTGGGTACCGTGTACGTGATGAATCTCGCGTGTCTTTTTTCCAGAGGGAATCCATGTTTAAAAAATTCTTATTATTGTTATGAATATAATTCCCTTTATCCTTTTCTTTCTCTTTCGCATTTACTTTTTTTGTGCCCATGGAAGAGAAGAGAGATGTAGAACCATCAGTATCCTCCTCCATAGATGCACTCCTGTTGCGCTTTTTCCTGGGTTCTTCAGGGTTCTCCTCCACTCTGTCCTCCACTTGTGGTTCTCTAAGATCAAACAAGGTGGATCTTTTTTTTAAAAAATATAGGATCTTTTTCCACATTTTTATACCAAGGGTACACATACCCATATAAATAATCGTCCTCGTCCCTTCTAAATTTTTCCAATTTTTTCTCTTTAATTTCCTTCTTAAAGGTTATGTTGTTTCTCTCAAAATCCTTATGCATCCTCTAAAATTGTTTATCACTTCCCTTCAATGTTACTAACTTTTCGTCTATATCAGCCTTATATAACTCAGACTTTTTATTCGCTGTACTAATGAGCAGAATCATTAAGTCCAGTGAACATTTATTCAGAATAGCATTCCAGCATTTTACGAAGCCACTTTCTTCTGAATACATCCCTGGTGCCTTAATTACTCTAAGACCTCGAGGAATAATTTTCGATCTGCAGCATTCAAGTAAGTATGCCGCATGGAGCTCTTCTTTAACTTGTTTTTCCGTTAGCTGCACCACTTCCTCCCACTGTTGAATCAACTGTTGCATCACGTTGTCACTACTATCTTCTTTGCATGTGATTAAAGCTTCTTGTGACTGAAAACGCTCCAGTGCATCCTCCCCAAAGCTGAGCACGTCCTTCCAGGGGGAAAACATGCTAGGCTATACAGTCCAACAGATAAGCACAATCCACATGCCAAACAGACCCAGTCAGACATCAATTTAGTAATTGCGCACAAACATAACGTCAATTTAAGAAATATGTTGGTACCATCGGCATTTACGGAAAGGAAATATTTATCCCAGTATAAAGGCCACTATCAATGTGGAAAATGTTCTGTATGTGTGCACGCCGTCTCGATAAAGGATCAATACATACACACTGATAATAATAACGTTTTTTATCTGGATGACTATACCAATTGCGTTACCAGTCACGTTATCTATGTGATTCGCTACCCATGTCAGAAGGTGTATGTTGGTATGACTTCACGACCTGTTCGTAAGAGAATATTAGAGCACAGAAGTTGTATTAATAGGAGGCTAGAGGACAAACCATTGGTAGCCCATTGGATAGAACATAACCATAAGATATTAGATCTTAAATTCTTTGTCATAAAGAAGGTGAAGTTAAATTGGCGAGGAGGTGACATGGAAAAAACTATAGCACGTTTGGAACAGCGTTACATCTTTCAACTTAATAGTTTACACCCTGCTGGGCTAAATATGGAGGAAGATTTGTCAGTATTTCTTTAAGTTTATGGTACTGACGATTACATAGGATTATGGGTGAAGGAATGGTGGTTGAGTTTCTCTGAATAGAGTGCAGTTAGTTGAGTGAGATTGATTAATTTCATGTTTTAGGTATAATGTTTTAGGTATAATGTTTTGGGTATAATTTGGTTCTTATATATGTATGATTTTATATTTATATGTGTTACGAAAGGTACAGTTATACAAATTTTGTTCCCCCCCCCTCCTCCCCCCCTTCCCCCGGTCCCTTCCCCCCCTTCCCCACCCCCCTCTTCTCCACTCCTCCCCTCCCACCCCCCTCCCCCCCCTTTCCCTCCCCCCTCCACCCTTCCCCCTTCCCTTCCCCCCTCCCCTTTCCCCTCTTTTTCCTTTTCCTTCTCCCTCCCTTCCCCTCCCCTCCCCCCCTTTCCCCCCTTCTTCCCCCTCTCTCCCCCCTTCCCTCCTTCCCTTTCTCTTTCCTCCCCCCTCCCTTTCCCTTTCCTCCCCCTCCCTTCCCTTCCCCCTCCCCCTCCTCTCCTTTTCCCTCTCTTCCCCCCCCTGTTTTTCCTGTCATACCCCAGGCCCTTCCCTTTCCCCCCCTTCCCCCCCCTCTTCCTCCCCCCCCTTGCTTCTTGGTTGAATACAGTGTGTATAGTTTGAAGGTTTAATGTAAGGTGTATTGTATACAATCTTGAGTAGTGAATGTTAATTGATGATGTCACTAATGGTTCCCGCGCTTCTGCAGACTTTAATTCACCACGCAGCCACGGGCGTTTTTAGTTGTTTTTGTAAGAAAGAGAGGAGCGGCTGGAAGGTGCTCTGTTGTAAATACCTGCATTAGCTTTGGAATAAAATATTTTGGTGAGTCACATATGTTCGATAATACGGTGCGAATGTTATAATGATGTAAAAGTTTTGAATGTGCCGTGATATAATGAACTATGGAAGGAGAGGTGTGTACAGCGATTCCTTTGCCTCCGAAACTTAAGGATTGTATGCCGTGGTTTACATTAGTTTTAACAAGTTGTGAGTGTTTAGTTGGTTTAGTGTTAGGAGGTGTATGGCATTACAGTTATGAATATGACATGATGGAGTGAGTGATTATAGATTATGGACAACGCTGGGTGTTTGGTAAGAAATTTTAGAAGGCAATTTATTAAAGTATAAAATTTGCCCGGTGGGGCAGTCAGCAATCGCTGGCGGTGTAAGGACTGCAGTGGAAGGGACATCAATTGTTAGATAAGTAGATTTGGATTTTAAATTCCAAAAATACAAGGTTTAAAATTTTACAGCATAAAATGATGTGGATGGTGAGTAATGAATGCTTACTGGTGATGTCATTTTTCCCGCGCATCTGTAGACCTTAACTTACTACACAGCTGCGGGTGGAGTTAGATGCTTGTGTATTAAGAAAGTAACGGCGAGTAGAAGCTCTGCTAGTTTTGGCAAGAAAGATTTGGTAAGTTACAAAGGTCTGAAGGTTTTAGAAAAATGCCTAAATGATATTAGAGCTCCGATAGTGGAAGCTATGAGATGCATGGTGGGAGGGTAGTACGGTTGGTTCCCTTGGTTCTAAAGAACTACGATTTTTAATCACGGCTAATGGTTTACATTAGTTATAACCACCTTGGTTTTGGGGTTAATTCTAGTGCATGTAAATATGATATAACTGAAAGAGGGATCATTTGTTATGAACTATGCTTGATGAAGGAATTGCCAAGAAACGGTAAAAGGCACAGCATTAAAATATTGCATATAGCATTTCATAAGATTGCTGACTATACAATAGAATAGCTTTTTAAGTAAATGGGGTTCAACCATTGTTGGTTTTGGTAAAGGGTTTAAGGAGAATTAATGAGACACCTATATGTTATAACTAATAATTATGGTCTTCAAAAAATGTTTTTTCTAAAAAAAATTTCCAAAAGTGTAAATAAAGAGCGTTATGGTGTGTTTAACAAAAGCATGTTGTTTAAAAGTATCATAACTGTAACGGTGTGGTACATTGACTCTTTATGGGAGTATAAGTTGCAGAGATAAAAGTATGGGTAAAAATCATAGTTGGATGGGAAGATAAGGTCTTTGGTTTGATCCTGTTGCGCTTTTTCCTGGTCTTAAGTGTTTTCTTCTAATCGGCTTTTGTCTATCCAAATTTTAAATATATTTTATAAAAGAATTTTCATTTAATAATTGCTTATTGCACAAACAATGGATTTTATGGGATGTAGCCATCTAGAATGGCACTTCTTTTTCTTCCTTCTTTTTTCCTCAGTAATTACAGTGTGGCAGGACAAATTCATACAGGTAAGAGTTAATATAGTATCTTTTATTAGATGGAGTTGTAGGTTATGTTGTTGAAGTAGCTAAAGGACTCTCCATATCTGTAACCTCTGAAAAAGAACCTAGAGCAAATAAATTGGATATTTTAGGATACTCTAAGGTTCCCAAAGAGGCAGCCACCTTACCCATACATGAAATTCTTCAAGAACACATGATGGACTTGTGGGAGGCTCCTCTCACCTTATCTCCACATTCTCGACGTTTGGACACCATGTATCGGGTTCCTCCTTCTCCTGGTTTTCAAAAAACTCAGCTCCCTCACCACTCTATTATGGTGAAGTCTGCTATGAAAAAGATAAAGAGTACCAAAAGGCACTCTTCTACCCCTCCAGGAAGAGAATGTAGGACTCTGGATGCTTTTGGTAGAAAAATCTTCCAAGCTAGCATGCTTATTGCCAGAATCAATTCATACAGCCTTTATATGGGCATGTTTTTGAAAGAGATTGCACTGAAGATACGTCATTTTCTCCCCTTTATCCCAGAGGATAAAAAGGAGGAGTTCCTTCTTTTGCTAATGCAAACTCAAGATGTTTCAAAGTTCTCTAACAGAGCAGCCTTTGACTCTTTTGAGGGAGCTAGCAGAGCCTCTGGCATTGCCATAGCTGCTCGCAGACTTGCTTGGCTCCAGGCCTCTGATTTGGAACCCTGGGTACAAGAAGGCTTGGGCAATCTGCCCTGTACAGGTGAAAATCTGTTTGGCATGGAGTGGCAAATCAAAGCCACTCAAATGGATGCAGAGAATGCTGCTTTAGATAGACTTTCTAAGTCTACCTCTACCCCTGCCAAGAAAAAACCTTTTAAGAAGCCTTTCTATAAAAAGACCAGATTTTCCACAAATACTGGCCAGCAATCTTCCCAAGTTCGCTTTGCTCTTAAGCGTCAGCAATCTAAACAGGCCAGAACAAAGTCTACAGGGGCTGCTACAGTTCAGCAGTCCCAACCCCCTCAGAGTTTTTGACTTGATTCTAGAGAACTTAACCTTTCTGGCTCTGCAACAACCAGAGCCTCTCACCATTCCAGGAAGGTTAACTCATTTTGCTCCCAGATGGGAACAAATCACATCAGAACAGTGGACCCTCTCTATCATCAGAGAGGGCTACAAACTACATTTCTCCAGCCTTCCTCCCCATACCATAGTGAGACAATTCAATTCTCCCCTATCTCTCCTGTACCTGTTGGATCAGGAGGTGACCACTCTTCTCGCCCAAAAGGCAATAGAAGAGGTTCCTCTTCCTCAACAAGAGTCAGGTTTTTACTCCCCTTATTTTCTCATCCCCAAGAAAACAGGGGGGTACAGACCCATTCTGGATCTCAGAGAATTGAACAAATTTCTATACAAGGAGAAATTCAAGATGCTTTCTCTAGGCACTCTCCTTCCATACCTATAGAGTCAGGATTGGCTTTGTTCTCTAGATCTCAAGGATGCGTACACACATATACTCATCCATCCATCCCACAGAAAATTCCTACGGTTTCTGTTCCAGGGAAAACATTTCCAGTACAGAGTACTTCCCTTCGGTCTAGCCTCTGCTCCAAGGATATTTACCAAATGCATGGCAATAGTAGCTGCATTTCTACGCACTCTGGGAATCTCTGTCTTCCCATACCTGGACGACTGGCTCATCCGAGCTCCATCTCAGTCCGAGGCTCAGACTTCCCTGGACCACACCAGACGCATACTGCAGTATCTGGGACTCGTCATCAATCTGCCAAAGTCTCAACTCACCCCTACTCAGTCCCTAGAATTCATAGGGGCCTGGCTAGATACCACCACTGCAAGGGTCTATCTCCCTCAGGCCCGTTGCCACCGTCTAGTGCACTTGGCCTCTCAAGTTCAGTCCAGAAGCCACTTGACTGCCAGGGAGATGCTACAACTGCTAGGCCACATGGCATCCACAGTTCATGTGGTGCCCTATGATCGCCTACATATGAGAGCAGCTCAATGGACTCTGTCCACCCAGTGGACCCAAGCATCAGGAGCCCTCTCAGACCAAATAGCAACCTCAAAACGTCTTTTTTGGTCTCTCCAATGGTGGATATCCACTCAAAATCTGTTGTTGGGGGCCCCCTTCCAACCTTTGTTACCCCAAGCAACTCTCACAACAGATGCCTCCCAAACAGGTTGGGGAGCTCATCTCCAAGACCTCTCCACTCAGGGCACTTGGTCTCCACAGGAGACCACCCTTCATATCAACCTTTTGGAGCTGCGAGCAATTTTTCTTGCTCTCAAGGTCTTTCATACCCTCCTCATCAACATGACAGTCCTTGTTCATACCGACAATCAAGTAGCCATGTTCTACATAAACAAACAAGGAGGGACTGGCTCTCTGTCGCTTTGCAACAAAGCTCTAAAATTGTGGGCCTTCGCCAGAGAGCATCAAATCCATCTCCTGGCAGTATACCTCCCAGGAATCCAAAACTCTTGGGCAGACAGACTCAGTCGAGTTCTGCTTCCACACGAATGGTCCCTGCACATGGATCAGGTACTCAGAATCTTTCAGAAATGGGGAACCCCGGACATAGACCTGTTTGCAAGTCCGTGCAATGCCAAACTTCCCCGGTTCTGTTCCAGAATTCCGTGTCAGGGAGCTCAGGCCAAGGATGCCTTCCTCCTTCATTGGGGTCAGGCCTTCCTGTATGCCCTTCCACCCATTCCTTTGATTCCCAAGACTCTATTCAAACTTCAGAGGGATCAAGGATCTATGATCCTCATAGCTCCACGCTGGCCACGCCAAGTGTGGTACCCTCTACTTCTGCATCTCTCCCAGGCACCCTCCCTGGATTTGGGAGCTGCTCCAGACCTTCTGTCTCAAGAGGAGGGTACTTTGTGGCACCCAAACCCCAAGTCCCTTCACCTCAGAACTTGGTTACTGAAGGCCTAAACCTTCAAGACTTCAATCTTTCTCAACAGGTGAAGGATATCCTCCATTCCTCTAGAAAACCTTCAACCAGGCGTTCTTATGCTTTTAAATAGAAAAGATTTTCCATTTGGTGTGCTGGAAAGGGTCTTAACCCTCTAGCACTACCTTTGAATTCTTTACTCGAATATCTCCTGCATCTTTCCAATGCAGGACTTAAAAACAAATTCTGTAAGGGTCCATTTGAGTGCTATTGCAGCATCTCTTCGGCCTATCAATGGACAACCTGTTTCCTCTCATCCTCTTATTGCAAGATTTATGAGAGGTCTAACTTTAACTAAACCTCCCATTCGGCCTCCTCCGGTGGCATGGGACTTAAACGTGGTTCTTGGTCAGCTTATGAAGCCACCCTTTGAACCCTTAGCCACTACCTCCTTGAAATTTCTTTCCTGGAAGGTCATTTTCCTTATTGCAATCACTTCTGCTCGCCGCATCAGTGAACTACAGGCTTTAGTGGCTAATCCACCTTATACAAGGTTCCATCATGATAAGGTAGGACAAATCCTCACTTTATGCCTAAAGTGGTTTCACCTTTTCATCTTAATCAAGAGGTATATCTACCTGTCTTTTTTCCAGCTCCTCATGCATCCAGTGCAGAGAGGAACCTACATACGTTGGATTGTAAAAGAGCTCTTGCCTTTTACATCCACAGGACACAGCAACATCGAAAATCTTCTCAACTTTTTGTTGCTTTTGATCCTTCTCATTTAGGACTTCCAGTCTCAAAAAGAACACTGTCCAATTGGATTGCTCAGTGTATTTCTTTTGCTTACCAGAGTAAGAACCTTTCTCTAGAAGGCCATGTCACAGCTCACAATGTGAGAGCCATGGCCACATCTATGGCTCATCTTCATTCTGTATCCATCTATCAGATCTGTCGAGCAGCCACCTGGGCTCGGTTCATACCTTCACAGCCCATTACTGCTTGGACAAGGACTCCCGCCAGGATGCCTTGTTTGGTCAGGCTGTCCTCAGACACCTGTTCCATTCTTAAACAACTCCTGCCCACCTTCCCTGAATGGATGCCTGAGATCCATAGGAAGATGAGGAACCCTTGGAAGGGGATCTCACCGGCATCTTAGCTAGGGAGTCCCCATATGTGAGGACTCATTCCTGCTTGTTCCTGGAGATAGCACAGTTACTTACCTGTAACAGGTGATCTCTGGGAACAGCAGGAATTAGTCCTCACAACCCACCCACCTCCCCTAGGAGTTGTATCTCTCTCTCTCTCTTTCCTTTCCTCTCTCTATTGTCTCAGCTTTAAACTCGAACTGAGGAGAGTTGGTCAGGAAGGCGGGAAGGCAGCGTGCATGCGCTGTGGGAGGCCCCAAAAGCTTCCTTTATGGGAAGCTGGGGAGCTTTCCCGCACAGGCTCCTTCGGTTCCGACGTACCCCATATGTGAGGACTAATTCCTGCTGTTCCCAGAGATCACCTGTTACAGGTAAGTAACTGTGCTTTACTTGCTGAGGGAGATTAAGACTATGAAGATCTAGGCTTTCAGCAACCAAGCCCTGAGATGCAGAGACTGGGAATTGGGATGCCATAACATTCCGCCCTCCTGAGATAGGAGATATGGAGCAGACCCTAAACTCCAGGGAGGGAGCTTGAGAGAGATGTAGAAGCAGAGGGTACCACACTTGCCGAGGCCAATGTGGAGCTATGAGAATCATATGGCTTCTGTCCCTCTGAAGCTTGAATAGGGTTTTGGGAATTAGGGGAATGGGTGGAAAGGCATACAGGAAGTCTTGACCCCAGTAAAGGTGGAAAGCATCCCTGGCCTGAGCCCCCTGAGACGGAATTCTGGAACAGAACTGGGGAAGTTTGGCATTCCACGGACTTGCAAAGAGGTCTATGTCCGGGGTTCCCCAAATTTGAAAAATATTGGTCACCTGGTCTGCATGCAGAGATCACTTGTGTGGAAGCAGAACTCGACTGAGTCTATCTGCCCAAGAGTTTTGTATGCCTGGAAGATACAATGCCAGGAGATGAATCTGATGCTCTTTGGCGAGGGCCCATAGTTGCAAAGCTTCGCTGCAAAGCGACAGAGATCCTGTTCCCCCCTTCTTGTTCACATAGAACATGGCTACTTGATTGTCCGTGTGAATGAGGACTGTCTTGTAGCTGAGCAGGGTGTGGAACACTCGAAGAGCAAGGAAGATTGCTCTGAGTTCCAAGAGATTGATATGTAGATGAGTCTCTTGTGGAGACCAGGTGCCTTGGGTGGAGAGATCTTGCAGATGAGCTCCCCAACCCATCGGAGAAGCATCTGTTGTGAGAGTTGCTTGGGGTAAGGGTTGTTGAAAGGGGGACCCCAGCAACAGGTTTTGAGTGGACTTCCACCACTGGAGGGACAAAATAAGGCGATTTGTGTTTGCTATTTTGTCTGACAGGCATCCTGATGCCTGGGTCCATTGAGTGGATAAGGTCCACTGGGCTGCCCTCATATGGAGGCGAGCATAGGGAACCACATGCATGGTGGATGCCATGTGGCCTAGCAGTTGTAACATTTCTCGAGCAGTGAGATGACACTTTAGCACTGCTTGAGAAGCTAACTGCACCATGCGAAGGCAACGGGCCTGGGGTAGATAGGCCCTTGCCATTCTGATATCCAGCAAAGCTCCTATGAACTCTAAAGACTGAGTGGGAGTTAGACTGGATTTTGGGATGTTTATGACCATGGTCTACTATGCTGGAAATGAAAGACAAAGAAGAAATGGTGTTACATTTATAATAAAGAAGAAACTTGCAAGAACTGTAATGAAATACAATGCAGTCAGCGAACGCTTAATCTCTATTCGTCTACGAGGACTGCCTATCAACACAACTATAATTCAAGTATATGCCCCAGCAACAGCTGCAGAAAAGAATGAAATTGAAGAGTTCTATGAACAAGTACAAGCTGAAATTGACAGAACATGCAAACAGGATATCCTGATAGTCATGGGTGACTGGAACGCAAAAGTTGGCAACAAAGAAGAAGGCAAAGTAGTTGGAAAATATGGACTTGGCAACAGAAATGAAGCTGGAGAAAGACTGATAGAATTCTGCAAGACCAATGATCTATTCATCTCAAACACCTTCTTCCAGCAACACAAGCAGCGACTGTACACATGGACTTCACCCAATGGATTGTATAAAAATCAAATTGACTACATCTGTGGAAGTCAACGATGGAAAAGCTCTGTAACTTCAACAAAGACAAAACCTGGAGCTGACTGTGGTACAGATCATCAACTACTAGTATGCAAACTCAAGCTAAAGTTGAAAAAGAGCAAACCACTCATGAATGCAGCAAAATATGACCTTGAGAATACACCACTGGAATTTAAAGACTGCCTGCAAAATCGATTTCCTGCTTTAGATACAAATGACAGAGCTCCAGAAGAGTTATGGAATGACATCAAGAAGGTTGTGTTGGAAGAAAGCGAGAAGTCTCTACAAAAGGTGAAAAAGCAAAAACGGCCAAAATGGATGATGGAAAAAACTCTGAAAATTGCCCAGAAACGCAGAGAAGCTAAAGCCAGAGGAGAAAGAAAGACAATCGCAGAACTCAGAGATTTACAACGTGCAGCAAGACAGGACAAGAAAGAGTACTACAATGACACTTGCAAGGAAATAGAAGCAGAAACTATTAGAGGAAGAACAAGATCGGCTTTCCTAAAGCTACGAGAGTTAAAGAAAAAGTTCCAGCCTTGAATTGGAATGTTACAAGATGCTCAAGGTTCTATGTTGAATGATGCTGAGAAGATCAAGAAAAGGTGGAAGGAATATACAGAGTTTTTATATGATAAAGATCAAGTGGACCAACAGCCGTTTCAACCTGTACCTTATGATCGGGAACCATTGGTGATGAAAGAAGAAGTTGAAGCAGCATTGAAAGCCTTATCAAAGAACAAAGCACCAGGCATTGATAGCATTCCCATAGAAGTATTGCAGCAATCTGATGCAGCTGTTACCGTACTCACAAGGCTCTGCCAAGAAATATGGAAGACAACATCATGGCCAACTGACTGGAAAAAAAATCTGTGTTTATACCAATACTAAAGAAAGGTGATCCAACTGACTGTGGAAATTATCGCACAATCGCTCTGATCCCACATGCCAGCAAGATTCTACTGAAGATTATTCAAAAGAGACTACAACCATACCTGGAACAAGAACTACCTGAAGTACAAGCAGGGTTCAGGAAAGGGCGAGGAACGAGACACATCATTGCAGATGTGAGATGGATCCTTGAAAAGACTAAAGAATACCAAAAGGATATCTATTTGTGCTTTATCGACTATAGCAAGGCTTTTGACTGTGTAAACCATGAGAAAAACTGGGCCACATTAAGAAGCATGGGTATACCAGAACACCTGATCGTTCTCTTGCGCAATCTGTACATTGATCAAGAAGCAACAGTTCGAACGGAACAAGGAGAAACAGAATGGTTTAAAATAAGCAAAGGTGTAAGACAAGGCTGCATACTTTCCCCCTACCTGTTTAATTTATATGCAGAACAAGTCATCAGAGAAGCAGGATTGTATGAAGACAACAGAGGTGTGAAGATTGGTGGAAGACTCATCAACAACCTTCGCTATGCTGATGATACCACATTACTGGCTGAAAGTGAAGATGATCTGAAACATTTGCTTCTCACAATCAAAGAACATAGTCTCAAAATGGGCCTGCACCTTAATGTAAAGAAGACAAAGATCATGACAACTGGCATAATCAACAGGTTCATCGTTGAAGGAGAAGAAATTGAAATTGTGAACAACTTTAACCTACTTGGATCAACTATCAATAAAGAAGCAGCAAGCAGTCAAGAAATCAGACGACGCATTGCTCTTGGCAGAATGGCTATGAAAGACCTAGACAAGATTCACAAGAGCAGAGATGTCTCTCTCCATACAAAGATTCGACTTGTTGAAGCCATGGTATTTTCAATAACATCATATGGATGTGAAAGCTGGACAGTGAAAAAGACAGATAGGAAGAAAATTGATGCCTTTGAATTATGGTGCTGGCGGCGACTACTGTGTATACCATGGACTGCCCGAAGAACAAACCTAAGCTTTCTTTAGAAGCTCAGATGACAAGACTTCGACTTTCATACTTTGGACACATCATGCGAAGAGAGAAATCATTAGAGAAAGACATTATGCTTGGCAAGATAGAAGGTCAACGCAAAAGAGGAAGGCCAGCAATGAGATGGATCGATACAATAACAGCAGCTACGGGTACCAGTCTGTCAACAATGAGCCGCCTGACTGAAGACCGAACACAATTTAGGATAGCTATCCAGAGGGTCGCCATCAGTCGACTCCGACTCGACGGCACTTAACAACATGACCAGACCCAAATATTGAAGGATACGCATTGTGCAGGCTAGAGAAGTCCTGGCCTCTGACTCTGTTGGGGCTTGAATGAGCCAGTCGTCTATGTAGGGGAAGACGAATATCCCTAGAGTGCGGAGAAATGCTGCTACTACAGCCATGCATTTCGTGAACACCCTTGGTGCTGAGGCCAGGCCAAAAGGAAGCACCCTGTACTGGTAGTGCTTTCCTTGAAAAAGAAACCGAAGGAACTTTCTGTGGGTTGGATGGATGAGAACATGGGTGTACGCATCCTTGAGATCTAGAGAACAAAGCCAATCCTGACTCTGAAGGTATGGCAGCAGAGTTCCGAGAAAAATCATCTTGAATTTCTCTTTGGCAAGGTATTTGTTGAATTCTCTGAGGTCCAAAATAGGCCTGTATCCCGCTGTTTTATTTGGGATAAGGAAATAGGGGGAGTAAAACCCCGTACCCTGTTGAGGAGTGGGTACTTCTTCTATTGCCCCTTGGGCAAGGAGGATAGTGACCTCCTGATCTAATAGGTTGATGAGAGGTTTCGGAGAATTGAACTGCCTTATTATTGTGGGAGGAGGCATGCTTGAAAAATGAAGCCTGTACCCCTCCTTTATGATGGAAAGTGTCCAATGCTCTGCTGTTATCTGCCCCCATCTGGGGGCAAAGTGACATAACCTTCCTGGAATGGTGGAAGGCTGTGGCCCCACGAGAGCCAGAAAGGCTAAGTTCTCTAGCTGCAAGTCAAAGGCCTTGTGGAGGCTGCTGGGATGGTTGAGGCTTAGCAGTCTTTGCTTTCTTCTGTTTGGGTGGTTGCTGACCTTTCCTGACAAGCTGACCTGCAGGAAGTCCCTGCTGAGCATAAGCAGGATATCATACTGGGGTATCGGTACCGCTCGAAGCGGATGCCACCACCGAGCATGGCTCAGGTATGTTCTGTGAGGGGTGAGCCACAGGAACAACCTGAAACCCCTTGAAGGCTTTGGAGACCAGAGTTTGAGAAAAAGAAAAAGAAAAAACCCACCGGCGGTACCAGTGGAGGCGGGAAAAACAGCCGCGACCACAAGAAAACAAAAAATTAAGAATTAAAAAAGAAATTTTCTGCGGTGACAGGAGTACGTCCTGCCGGCTCCGCGGAAAAACGGAAACTGAGGAGAGACAGTTGGAAAGGTGGGAAGGCAGCACGCAGGCGCTGAGGGATGCTCCCAAAAGCTTTCTGATTGGACACTGGGGAGCGTTCCCGCGCAGGCTCCGTCGGTACCGACGTATCCATATGTGAAGACTCATTCCTGCTTGTTCCTGGAGATATGTCTTATCCCCCCCATTTTATTGCATTGGCTATTTCCTCCTCTTTTGAATTGTATCTTTCCTGACTACTTTGCTAGCTTCTCTAAGTTTTTCCAAATATAGATGCCTGTCTTCCTCTCTCTGTGATCTCTTGTATTTCATGAAGGCCTCCCTCTTTTTCTTCACTTTTTCAGCTACATCTTTCGAAAGCCATAGCGGTCTCCTTTTCCTTTTACCTTTATTTACCATTTTAAGAAAAAGGTTGGTTTCCCTTAACATAACTCCTTTCAGTTTTGCCCAATGTTTTCTACATTCCCCAGCTGTTCCCATCCCGCTAACGACTCCCTGAGATATTGGCCCATCTTGGCCCAACCCTAGTCCTAATACTGAACCACACCATCTGGTGATCACTGGATGCAAAACTATCTACTATAACATCAGAAACACTTTCACCATTGGTAAGCACCAAGTCCAGTATGGCCCCTTCACGTGTGGGGTCTGTTACCAATTACTTGAATAGTTCTCCCTATAGAGAATCTAGAATCTCTTTACTTCTAGATGATACTGCAGCAGGAATGTGCCAATCAACATCTGGCATATTGAAATCCCCTATCATAAGAAGGACATAAGAACATAAGATATGCCATACTGGGTCAGACCAAGGTCTATCAAGCCCAGTATCCTGTTTCCAACAGTGGCCAATCTAGGTCATATGTACCTAGCAGTTTCCCAAAAGACACAGGTTCAGCAATGCTTGTACTGGGTCAAGCATTGATATCCTGGGTCCCTTCTTAATAATGGTTTATGGACCTTTCCTCCAGGAACCTGTCCAAACCTTTTTTAAACCTAGCTACACTAACAGCCTTTACTACATCCTCCGGTAACAAATTCCAGAGTTTGATTACACGTTGAGTGAAAAAATATTTTCTTTTATTAGTCTTAAATAGTTTACCCTGTAGCTTCATTGCATGTCCCCTAGTCTTTCTATATTCTGATAACCTAAACAATCTATCTACGTTTACCCGTTCCACTCCGTTCATTAATATATAGACTTCTATCATATCTCCCCTCAGCCGTCTCTTTTCCAGGTTAAAGAGCCCTAACCTTTTTAGCCTTTCTTCATAGGAGTATCCTTCCATCCCCTTTACCATTTTGGTGGCTCTTCTCTGAACCTTATCTAATAACGCTATATCCTTTTTAAGATACGGCGACCAGAATTGCACACAATATTCAAGGTGCGGTCTCACCATGGAACGGTATAGAGGCATTATATCATCTTTTGTTTTATTTTCCATTCTCCGCAACGAGACGCCAGAGGCCCGGCATCATACCTAGTCTCCTGCTTCTCAGAATCACCCATTCCTGCCACCGCCCCAACACACTCCTTAGAAGTGTGTTATATAACGGGCGATATCCATTCGCCCAGTCTTTACCTGAATACACTTACCGTATTAGTTGTGTCATGTGCTGGTCGTTGGTCACTTAATAGTTTGCTTTCATTAAATGTTTTCTAGCAGACACAACAAATTGTCAAGAATTTGGTGATTTTGGCGGGCTTTTCCAATTTTGTTCTAACTTGCCTATGCCTTAGTCTTCGAATTGGTTCAAACCACTGTGACATTTGCTTGCCTCTGCAATTTTATTTTGCCTAGCCTTTGCGTTGATTCCAATCTCACTTTCAAAGATCAAATATCACACCTAGCTAAGACGTCTTATTTCTTCCTTCGACAAATTCGTTCCATTCGCCCTTTTCTGTCCCCCTCGGCTCTAACCACCCTCACGCTATCCACAGTCTTATCACGGTTAGACTATTGTAACTCCGTTTTTTCTGGCATCACTACAGTTCAACTTAGTCGGTTGCAACTTTTTCAAAATACCGCAGCCAGGATTATCTCCCACTCCTCCCGCAGAGACCATATTACTCCCTTACTGTTTCTCCTGCACTGGCTCCCGGTACATTATCGCATTAAATTCAAGATATTAACCATGGTTCAGAGTCCTCTACACGCACACGCCACTTTATCTCGCTGATCTTCTTCACTTTCACACCCCCACATGTAATCTTCGCGCCCTCCATATCAGTCGACTTCACCTCCCCCCACCATCTCATGCGCATTTACAATCCACCCGTCACTCTGCCTTCTTTCATGGTCCAGCCCTTTGGAACTCTCTGCCCACTTCACTCCGTTTAGAAGAAAACGACACTACCTTTAGGTCATTACTCAAAACTCACTTCTTTACCTCTGCTTACAACTTTCCGGCCACACCCAGCTGACCTGGTTTATCCATGTTTACCTATGTCCTGTCTCCCTCTCGCTTTATGTCTTGTCCTATGTCTTATTATTCTCTTCTTTCCTGTCCTAATTTTTGTAGTTATTTTCCTGCTACGGGGACCTGTGCCCATCCCAGTTTGACTTTGTACATGTAAACTGCCCTGATGCAATATAGGGCGGTATATCAAATTCAAATAAACAAACACTGCTGTTTTATTTCACCTTGCCTTTGCATTGATTCTACACTGTGTGCAGAAATATTAAATCGCGTGTGGTGGTATTTGAACTTATTTGGCGATATTTGATTTTATCTGGTTTGTTGGACAGAGGTTTGAGTTTTTTTGATGATTGTTTGGTGGTATTTGATTATTGGTGCCAGTATGATGAATTCTTATTTTTACTTTTAGAACTGCATGTGTTGTTTTGGCATCTCCAGTCCTTGTATTGCACATCATCCAGAGGTCTTTCGTTCCTGTTGATCTTTCCGTTCCTGTTGATCTTTAATACTTTGGGACAGTGACAGTTTTGGACCAAATTCAGCCAGTGTTTATACTAATTAGCAGATTTTGCCTTCTTACATCCAGCCACCCCAGTATAACAAAGATGAGTGTTCCAAAGAAGAGCAAAACCTATCACTTTCATGATGAATGGGAAATAGACTACTTATTCATCATGGTGAAAGACAAGTGGTGTTGTCTAATTTGTAACGCCCCAGTATCCTTGCCCAAAAAGGGTAATCTGGAACGTCGTCATAAGGCTCTGCATAGCAATAAGTTTGATGCTGATTTTCTACCCAAAAGTGAAATTCGTAAACTGAAGCTCAAAGAACTTAAGTCGAAATTGGCTACTCAGCAACAGTTGATGGCGAAGCCAAGGTCACATTCTGTCAATGCAACCATAGCATCCTTCAAGGTCAGCAACCTGATCGCAAAGAAATGCAAACCTTTCACTGAAGGGGAATTTGTAAAAGATTGTTTTCTTGAAGCAGCTGACAATCTTTTTGAAGGATTTAAAAATAAGAAAGAGATCATAGCTGCTATTCAAGATGTACAATTGTCAAGAAACACCGTCGTGCGGCGAATAGAAAAGATGTGTGGAGACACAACTGAACAATTGTTGGAGGATGTTTCAAATTGTGTTGCTTTCTCACTCCAACTGAATGAATCTACAGACATAAGAGAGATAGCCTAGTTACTAGTCTCTATCCAGATGGTTTTTGAAGACTTCAGTGTTAAAGAAGAACTACTTGGAATGATTTCTTTAAAAGGGAGAACTACTGGTCAGGAAATATTCAGTTCTTTCCATTCTTTTGTGACAAAGTGTAATCTTCCATTGCATAGACTTGTTTCCATCACTACTGATGGAGCAAGAGCAATGACAGGTGAGGTTAACGGTTTCATAGTCCTCTGTAGACAGCATGACGACTTCCCAGATTTCCTTTCTTACCACTGCATCATTCACCAGCAAGTTTTGGCAAGCAAGAGACTCAATACAAAGACACTCATGGACATCACTTTCAAAACTGTAAATTCAGTTTGTGGAAGATCACTTCAAAGACTGCTTTTCAATCTTACTCTTGATGAAGGGGCAGCGGAAATCATTTTGCACACAGATTTAAGGTGGCTAAGTAGGCACAAATTTCTGCAAAGATTTCGTGATTTGCTGAATTAAATAATAAGTTTTTTGAAGGAGAGGGGAGATGACCAAGCAGAGTTGGAAGATGAGGAGTGGTTATGTGATCTGGCATTTTTTGCTGACTTTACAGGCAAACTAAGTGATAAGAACCTTGAACTACAAGGTAAAAACAAATGCATTGGTGAGATAATGAGTACAGTTCATCCTACAAGAGCAAATTTGAGCTAATGACTGACCTTGCAAACAACAACACTTTTGATCATTTTCCTAATAGGCAGGACCATCTGGGACAATATCCAAATTTTGTTTTTCAGAACGAGAAGTATGTGACAGAAATCTGTTCTGTTATCCAGGAATTTGAAAATAGATTCTGTGACTTCCAAAGAAATTGGAATAGTTGTGGAGTACTTGTCATACCCATTCAAAGTAGATGTGGACATTAAAGAAACTGCAGCTGCTATCAGTAAAAATTACTCGTTGAACAAGCCATCTCTTGAAAACAAAATATTAACCCTTAAAAATCATTTTTCTCAAGACCCGTGCTGAGCAAGAATTGTTTTGGAAGCTAGTGCCTAGAGACAAATTTCCCAACTTGAGAAGATGCAGTGAAGCTGTACACTCCTGTTTCGGTTCAACTTATTTGTGTGAATCTGCGTTTTCCCATCTGAAAATGACAGAGTACACAACGTTCCAACAAGACAGATGAACAGCTCCAGGATTCCCTGAGACTGGCCCTCATGCAATATTCACCCAACTTCAAAAAGCTGGTGGATGAAATGCAGGCTCAGACATCTCACTAATGAGCAAGAGCGAAATATTAAAGACTGTGCAAGATCAGTCTGGATCAATACTCAACCTAAATTTAACACACATTACTCAATAAAAGTTAAAGAAAGTTATTAAGACAGTTAAAGAAAGTTATTACTCAATAAAACTTTAAGAAAAAATGTACTTTCCATTTCCCCTTGCAGTTCTTACTGGATCTTCGTCTCTGTTTTTGCTTAATTTGCTTGACAGCTGATCACATCCAAGTAAATGACAGGTGGTTCATTAAAAATGGGGGGACGGAATCCACCAACTTTATTGGGTTAAAATTTAATTTGAAATTAATTTGAAACTTAATTTTCATGGTGGTAGATCACCAGCACTTTTGTCCGGAAAAGGTAGATCACGACCTGTTCAAAGTTGGACATGCCTGTTCTATGTTAAAGCCAATATGAAAACAACTGAAATGCAAGAGATGGGGGGAAAAGAAGCAGTAATGGATCATTGTGGAAAGAGGAGATGGCATTTCATCCACACTAGAGTAGTTGACAGACACCCCTCCCACCCAGCCCAAGTGAAACGTTAGAAATGGACAGCGACCCAATCAATGATATTGTAAAGGAGGGAATGAAGGGACAGCTGGGAAACCGGCTGGTACTTTGGTAGATCTCTCTCTTTTGCTGTAACAGATACCTAAGCTCCACAAACAGAACAATGGCTGGGAAAAATAATATTGCTAAAGCTGTTGCCCCCGTTACAGCTTCTGCCTCTGTCCTGACAGAGGTCCCAATGCCAATTGAAGGACTGGTTCCATGTGCAGGGTGCCTGCATGCTGAAGCTCTGAGGAAACAAGTGGAGGAACTCAGAGAGGAGGTGGCGAGGCTGATGAGCATTCAAAGACAGTGAAGTACATTGATGAGATGGTTCTTGAAACATCCAAGTTCTCTAGCAGAAGAAAAGATGGGTGCCAACAGAATGATGAAGGTTGGACACAAGTCACCAGGGCCTGCAGAATCACCCATCCAACTTCTCCAGCCCTTGAATTGGAGAACCATTATGCAGCCCTGGAAGTGGAGGGGGTGAAAGTATTCCCGTAAAGGGAAGAACCAGAGCTCAAGTACCCCAAAGTTGCAGAATCAGTGACCAAAAGGAAGCGAAGGATAGTGGTAGTTGGTGACTCTCTTGAGGGGTACTGAGGTGTCCATCTGCCATCCAGAGAGGTATGCTGTCTGCCTGGTGCCAAAATCCAAGATGTTATGGAGAGATTGCAGAGACTCATCAAGCCCAATGACTATTACCCAATGTTGCTAATCCATGTCGGAACAAATGATACTGCCAGGTATCCCTCTGAGCGTATCAAAAGTGACTTCATGGCTCTGGGACAGAGGATGAAGCAGTTAGGTGCACAGGTGGTGTTCTCTTCAATCCTCCCTGTTGAGGGTAAAGGCCAATGTGGAGAGGCTCGCATCCTGGAGAGGAATGCATGGCTGCGTGGATGGTGTCACAGAGCATTTTGGTTTCCTCCAGGGTTACAGAGCAGAGATGGCATCCATCTGTCCAAGAAAGGTCAACGCGTTTTCAGTAGTAGACTGGCTAATCTACTGAAGAGGGCTTTAAACTAGATTCCTTGGGGATGGGTGAAAAAGGCCCCCAGGTAAGTGAAAGCCCCCAGGTAAGTGATGCATTAAATACCTTTATGGAAATGGGTAACAAGGATAAACATATGGAAAGCAGTGTGTATAAATGCCCGTGGCATGCAAAATAAGATCCCTAATGTTGAAGCTTTGGTGGGAGTGGCTGACTTGGATTTAGTGGCAGTTACAGAAACATGGTTCACAGAAAACCATGACTGGGATGTAACTATACCTGGCTATAATTTATTCAGAAAGGACAGGGTAGGAAGAAGGGGAGGAGGAGTGGCACTATATGTAAAAACTACTATTAAAGCTTTGGAATTACAGAGCTTAAAAGGGAGAGAGGAGGCATTGTTGGTTAAACTAGAAAGAGGGAAAGAGAAATCTATTTGCATTGGTGTGATATACAGACCTCCCTCACAAGATGAAGAGGTGGACAGAGTTAATTGAAGACATACGTAGCATTGCTAGAAAAGGGGAAGTGCTACTGAAGCACTGGCAGGTCAAATGCAAGGCATTGATAAAGAAGGCAAAGGGAGAATTTGAGAAGAAGCTTGCTGCGGAAGCCAAAACGCGAAATAAAGACCTTTTCAAGTACATTCGTAGCAAAACACCTGTGCGAGAGTCAGTTGGTCCATTAGATGATAAAGGGGTTCAAGGAGCACTAAGAGGCGACAAGGCGATAGCGGAGAGACTGAATGAATTCTTTGCTTCGGTCTTTACTGAGGAAGATGTAGGGATGTTACCCATGACTGAAGTGGTATTTAAAGGTGCGGAAGAATTGAAGGAAATATCGATACATCGGGAAGATGTATTACAACTATTAGATAAACTGAAGAGTAGCAAATCACCTGGGCCGGATGATATACATCCAAGGGTGTTGAAAGAACTGAAATATGAGACTGCAGACCTGCTATTAGTAATCTGTGAACTATAATTAAAATCATCTCTAATACCTGAAGATTGGTGGATCGCCAATGTATCACCAATTTTTAAAAAGGGCTCCAGGGGTGATCCGGGAAACTACAGACCGGTGAGCCTGACGTCAGTACCAGGAAAAATGGTAGAAACCATCATAAAGAATAAAATTACACAGCATGTAGATAGTCACAACCTAATGGGAGACAGCCAACATGGCTTTAGACAGGAAGATCTTGTCTTACTAATCTGTTATGTTTTTTGAAGGTGTGAATAAACAGGTGGACAAAGGTGAGTCGGTTGATATTGTGTATCTGGACTTTCAGAAAGCCTTTGACAAGGTCCCTCATCAGAGACTTTTGGCAAAACTAAAGAGTCATGGGTTAGGAGGCAGTGTACTATTGTGGATCAGGAACTGGTTAAAAGATAGAAAGCAGAGGGTAGGGCTAAATGGCCAATTTTCCCAATGGAGAAAGGTGAATAGTGGTGTACCCCAGGGATCTGTGCTGGGTCCGCTGCTTTTTGACATATTCATAAATGACCTGTAAAGTGGAATAACGAGTGAGGTTATCAAATTTGCAGATGACACAAAACTATTTAAAGCTGTTAAAACCCAAGAGAATTGTGGAAAATTGCAAGAGGATCTTGATAAATTGGAAGACTGGGCATCAAAATGGCAGATGAAATTTAATGTGGACAAGTGCAAAATTATGCACCTAGGGAAGAACAACCCAAACTATGGTTACACGATGCAAGGTTCCACATTAGGAACCACCACCCAGGAAAAAGATTTAGGCGTCTTTGTGGATAACATGTTAAAACCCTCCGCCCAGTGTGCAGCAGTGGCCAAGAGAGCAAATAGAATGCTAGGTATCATAAGGAATGAAAAATAAAACAAAGGATATTATAATGCCTCTATATTGTTCCATGGTGAGACCGCAACTTGAATAGTGTGTGCAATTCAGGTCGCCGTATCTCAACCCTGGGAGTACCGATGGGGTCAAAAGCGACCCCATTGCAAGTTTCACAACGCGTATCTCGGAAACTAGTTGTTCAAGAATGCAATCTTTTTATGACTTTTCACATGTCAATATTCTCTTTATATTGCGCCATGAGAGGAATAATTTTCATCCGCTAGGTGACGCTAGTGATGAATTGCAGCACAGAGTACCAGTGGGGTCAGTTTTGACCCCAGTTGCTTACGTCCAGTTTGGATCGTGATACAGTTTGCAGTTTTGTGAATTTTTTGATCTGACAAAGGTATTTATCATTAATTATGTATCATTTTTTTTATACTCTTATTTTATGAAATTACACATTTTCTGTAATTGATATCTTACATTCTCTCATTATTTCCGATGAAATCTAAAGGCTTTCAGCTCGTTCATCATGATTATTGTACACCTATAGGAAAACTGCTTTGCGTTTTATTCAACTTTATCTTTGTTTATTTATTTTAGGTTATTGTTTATGATGTCAAAACTAAAGTATTCAGCTGCCCAAGTAAGAGAAATATTGCAACGAGATGCTGACAGTGACGGCTCTGAGTTGTCTGATGATGCAGCATATTCAGCAAGCGAAGAAGCATATCAGCCAAGTTCGGGCGATAAATCTGATGACAGTCATGATTCAGATGGCGACAGCAGTTGGTCGCCAAGTGAATGTGAGTCTGATGTTCATCCGGTAACATTGCCTGCAGCAAAGAGTCAAGTTACAGGTCGAGGCAAAGGTCGAGGCTGTGCTGGACGGGGAAGAAGGCAGGCGTCCTCGGTGTCAGTATCATCTCTGAGGAATCTTAGTTGTGGTCATAGAGGAGCTAAGAGGTCATCAACTATAAGCACAAATGTTGCCATTAAAGCCTATGTATCTAAGGATGCTACATCATGGTACAGGAAACCTATAAAGCAAGCTGCTGGAAGATACGCCAGAGCTAATGTCATGCCCGTACAACAAGGTCCTACAAGGTATGCTGTACGAAATGTTGATGGCCCTCTCACAGCATTCCACTTGTTCATGAGGAAGAACTTATTGAATGAAATCATGATGTGGACAAGCAAACAAGGAAGACACATTTATGACGACACCTGGAAAGATTTGACAGACAGAAAATTTCAACATTTTTTTGGACTTCTGATCCTCTCAGGCGTGTACAAGTCATGAAATGAATCCAGTTGTGGAACCTTGAAGATGGTCGTTCTGTTTTCGGCAAAAATATGTCCATTTTCAGCAAATTTCTTGTGCTCTCAGATTTGATGATGCAACCAACAGACGTGAACAATGAGGCGTGGATAAGCTTGCTCCAATCAGACACATTTTTGATACCTGGGAAGCAACTCTAAGTGACGCCTTTGTTCCTGGTGAAAATGTTACCGTGGATGAGCAACTGCTTACATTTCGTGGCCGTGTTCCGTTCAGACAATATATTCCCAGCAAACCTGGGAAACATGGCTTTAAGCTATGGATGTTGTGTGACAGTGCAACGTCATATGTTCTGCGTCTTCAAGTATATACAGGAAGGGAACTCAGACAAAACAGGGTACAGAATCAGGGTGAAAGGGTTGTACTGCAACTCACTGAAGGATTGACGCTATCTGGCAGAAATGTTACTGTTGACAATTTCTTCTGCAGTTTATCCCTGTCACGGAAATTGCTAGAAAAACAAATGACACTTTTGGGGACAATTCGAAAGAACAGAAAAGAATTACCTCCAGAATTTGTAACAGCAAAGGGCCGAGAGGTATTCACGTCACTGTTTGCCTTTCGCGATGACGCCACTCTGGTTTCCTATTGCCCGAAGAAAGGAAAAGTGGTTGTTCTTCTGAGCAGTTTGCATGATCAAGAAGTAGCTAACACACGTCCAGACAAAAAACCACGCATGATCTTGGACTATAATTCCAGTAAAGGTGGAGTAGATACGGCAGACCAAATGTTGCGCACGTATACCACAAAACGAATGACAAGACGCTGGCCAGTGACAATCTTCTACAACATGTTGGACATCAGTGCTTTGAACGCCTTCATTGTTTGGATGTCACTAAATCCAGAATGGCAGTCCAAGTCAAAGCACAGACGTCGTCTATTCCTCTTGGAATTAGGAAAGCAGCTGAATCAGAGTAATTGCAGCAAGACTTCTTCCAGCATTGAAGAAGCCACTGATGCTGTTTGCAATGTCAGGATCCCAAAGAAAAGGCAAGGTGTCACTGCTGTTCCAGAGAAAAAGAGAAGAAAAGCAACATAGTTTGCACCTCCTGCAAGCGCAATGTTTGCAAAGAACATTCAGAAATTGTCTGTGTCTCATGCAAATGACTGTAGTACTTTACTGTGTTCATCAAGTGCATGCAAAAATTGCTTTCATGGCAACTCTTCTTCATGTAATTTTATGATAAAACATTCAATTTCAAAACATTTAACCTTCATATAATATATAATAAATAATAAATTCGGAATAATATTTTGTCTGTTTAGTTTAAGTTTTTCATGGTTAACAATTAAAATTCATCGTGGGGTCATTTATGACCCCAACAGTATTCAGTGTGTGCAAAAAAATCTCAGTAATTCCAGGGTTAAAAAGTATATAGCATTATTAGAAAAAGTTCAGAGAAGAGCCACCAAAATGGTAAAGGTGATGGAAGGATACCCTTATGAAGAAAAGCTAAAAAGGTTAGGGCTCTTTAACCTGGAAAAGAGATAGCTGAGGGGAGATATGATAGAAGTCTATAAATTAATGAACGGAGTGGAACGGGTAAACATAGATCGATTGTTTACGTTATCAGAATATAGAAAGACTAGGGGACATGCAATGAAGCTACAGAGGCAGACTAAGACTAATAAGAGAAAATAGAAATTACACTTACCTGGTAATTGTAGTTCCTTGAGTGACGACAATTTAGTCCTCCACCTCTGGGTAGTGCACCTCCTCCTGCAGCTTGGAGACTGGACTAATCAAAACTTGGCATCACTGGCAGTAGCATGCTGGAAATCCTCCTCATCTCCAGTGAACTATTGACAAAGCAGACTCAAACGAGCAAAAAATCAGTAGTCAACACTCTAAACCAAACTACAAACTGGTAATAGGACATTGTCACACCCTCATCGGGCCCCTCCGATGGAGACTGGTACTACAGGTTAATACCTCCTCCTGGCTCTGTGTATACGGCAAATAGCCTTGCCTGGCCCTTTGTGGGTGGTAGTTGTACCGTCCTTTTATAATCAATTCAAGCACACAGTTCAAACTTCAAATCAAGGGCTTTATTCCCCGTCCAATGAGGGTATTCTTTTCTTGGTAAACAAAATAACAAAGCCACTCTGGCAAATAACAGAAAACAAATGTAGAACAAAAACTGCTTTCTTCAGCTTAAACTTCATCAAAAGAAAAGTACTTAAACAGTTCTCCTTGTGAGCACTTAACCTTTTCTTTTGCTGCCTCAAAGCAACCAGGTTTTACTTTTTAACCAAGGGAACTTCTGCCAATTAACATGTTTACTGCTTAAACCTCCTGTTGCATATATTTCCCTTATCTGAGTGAGAATTCTTCTTCTTCAGTTACCATTAAAGAGCATTCCATTGGCTCAGGACTTCCTTGCACATTAGGAATATCACATTGCATTAAATGATAATCATTTGTACATACGTTCTCTGTGTCAGCTGTTCTGCTGGCCTCAAACTGGCTGGTCACGTCAGGTATGTGATTACTTCCTGGTTCTGAGCTAAAGCTCTGTTGGGAATTACCATATATTCTTGAAAGTGGTTTATAAGAGCACTTTCCTTGAGGGAAACCATAAGGTAACTGCCCATATACACTGGCCTCAGTATTAGACAGCTTGTGTCCTGCCCTGAACCGGCTAAGGGTTAATTCTTCTGGCTCAGCTGTAGGAGATTGCAGTGCTGGCAACGGCCCTCGGGAGAAATCTGGGAGTTTAAAGTTGCTAGCAGAATTAGGTGCTTCAAAAGGTAAGAAATCTTCCTTTCTCTTGTAGCTGTTAGTACAAGGAAAGAAGTTGTTTCTTTTTCCCCTTATGTCTGCTCTTGGCTGTCTTCTCCGGTTAACCCTGAACTTAGCCCATTCAGGTGTAAAACAGCCCTGTTCAGCTTTGAATGCTTTGTTACCTGCAGTATGATTCCTCCCCCATTTCTTCTGGCTTTCTCACACACTCTGTATTCAGCAGCTGACCTCCACGTGTATTCACACAGTCCTCAGCCTCATTCACGCTGTCCTGTTGTATGTTTTGCTGACTCACTCTTTCACTTCCCTCCTTCCACCAACTCTGGTCCAGGAGATGAGATTGGCTCACTATATCTCTTTCTCTTTCCTTTCGTTCCCACGTCTGAGGCTGTTGCTTCCACCTCTGTCCTTGCTCACTCTCTCTCACTACTTGTGAGTGTGCCTTATGTATCTGTCCCCGGGTTCCACCCCCTCTCAGCTGATCCCTATCGGGTAATTCAAACTCCATTCCCATGCTGACTGGGTGTGTCTTTTTACCCTTCTCCCACGTGTGCCGTGGTTGCTTATAGCAACTATTTGACAGTTTTTTTGTTTATATCATCAGGTTCTGCCTGATCTTCTCTGCTAATCTCCATTTCTTCCAGCTCCATTGGGTCTACCTTGTGACAACATATACCTTCCCTAAAAACGTTAAGTATGAATTTTTTTTTGTTGTTGTTTTAACTTAGGAAATGCTCACCTCCTGCCGAGCCAGCAAACCGCCGGGGAAAGCGAGAAAAGGGCAAGAAGCATAATAGAGACAGGATAACGCGGCCTCTTATCAAAAACAGTCACCTGTAAATAAGCTCTTCAAGACCTACAGCGTGCCGCAGCAACTTACCAGGCTAACGGCGGGAATGAGGACTAAACTGTTGTCACTCAAGGAACTACAATTACCAGGTAAGTGTAATTTCTATTTCCTTATCGTTCCTCCAGTTTAGTCCTCCACCTCTGGGATGTAGCAGAGCAGTACTAACGGGAGGGGCCTTGCCAGCCGGCACGCAAAACCGCTGAACCAAAACTGGCATCACTCGCTGCTAGCATATCGAGCCGATAATGCTTGCTGAAAGTATGCAGCGACGACCAAGTCGCTGCCTTGCAGATCTCCACCGGTGGAATCAGACTGTGCTCCGCCCAGGAAGCTGCTTGCATTCTAGTAGAATGAGTTCTCAAACCTATCGGAGCCGGATGCCCATGCAAGATGTAAGCAGAGACAATTGCGTCCTTAATCCACCTGGAAATGGAGGCTTTGGAAGCCGCTTCCCCTTTCCTGGGACCCCCAAAAAGTACAAACAATCTGACTTGCGGAAGGCCTCAGTGACCACCAAATAACGATGCAAAACTCTCTTTATGTCTAAGTGGCTAAGGCCCTAGTCAGAAGCATGCTGACCTCCCGCTCGCAAAACCGGAAGGGACACCACCTGATTAAGATGAAAGGGGGATGGCACCTTCGGCAAAAAGGAAGGAACCGGCCTGAGAACCACTTTCTGAGAAGAAAAACATAGAAAGGGCTCTCTACACGAGAGTGCCTGAAGCTCTGAGATGCGCCTAGCCGAGCAGATAGCAACCAACAACACAGCTTAAGCGTCAAATCCTTCACCGATGCTTGGGTTAAGCGTTCAAATGAAGCTTTACCCAGCACCCGTAAAACCAAGTTGAGGTCCCAAGGTGGAACCGATATCCGACGCGCTGGCCGCAATCTGGTAACCGCCTTGAGAAAACGCGTGACATCGCTGTGTGTTCCCAGCACTATGCCCTGCACCTTACCTCTGTAACAGGCTAAGGCCGCCAACTGCACCCTTAAAGAACTAGCGGTCAGGGCTTTATCGAAGCCATCCTGTAAAAAATCCAAGATCACCGGAACCGACGCCGTGGCGGCACGAATCTGCCGTCTGAAACACCAGTCCTCAAAGATTCGCCAAACTCTCACATAAGCAAGCAAAGTAGAGCGTTTACGAACCTAAAGCAAAGTCGCTATGACCGACTGAGTAATCTTTCTTCTTTAAACGTGCCCTTTCAATGGCCAGGCCATAAGCGAGAATCTCTCCACCCGTGGCATCCGAAGCGGACCCTGGATCAGCAGGTCCTGAGACAACGGAAGACGCCAAGGAACGCCGACTAGCAATCTTACCAGGTCGGCATCCCACGGTCTCCTGGGCCAGTCCAGCGCTATCAATAGCACTTGCCCCTGATGTGCTTCGATGCGCTGAATTACTCGCCCGATGAGCACCCACGGAGGAAACACAAAGAAAACCCAGCGAGGGCCAGGGCTGCATCAGAGCGTCGATTCCCTCTGACATGGGTTCCCGTCTTCTGCTGAAAAATCGACTTACCTTTGCCGAGTGGAAAGTGGCCATGAGATCCATGATTGGCGTTCCCCATCGCGAGACCAACTGCGCAAACACCTCGGGATGGAGTTCCCATTCCCCTGCATCCACCTGAACTCTGCTGAGAAAATCTGCTATTACATTGTCTCTTCCCGCAATGTGCGCCGCTGAAATCGCCTGTAATCGAGGCTCTATCCAGGCGAACAGACTCCCGGATTCCTCCTCCATGCTCGCGCTCCCAGTCCCGCCTTGCCGATTTAAGTATGCCACGGTCGCAGCATTGTCGGACAATACTTGAACCGCTTGACCTGTCACCTGGACATTGAAACTCCGGAGAGCCAGAAAGACCGCTCTGAGCTTCAGACTTGATCGACCAGCTGCTCTCTTCCGGCCAATGTTCCCTCTAATTTTCTGTAGGCTATGTGCGCATAAAATATCAGCTGTGCAGCTTTTGAAGGAAGGTTAAATTTTTGTGCGCCACATAACGACACTCGGAGTTAAATACTTTAAAATTTGACTACACATCAGAATACAGTATGTACACCACATTGATTGCACTAGAAAATATTGTAGAACTTGTGAAAATCGTAAATACACAACAACTTTTAAATTTTAAGACGTCTGTGTTGTTTTCTATCAGAATCAGAACCGTAATTTGTGCGCGCTCGGTTGTAAAGTATGTGCGCTCGCTCGGCGAGATGTGAGTGCGCGCACACCCGCACAGCTTAGAGGGAACAGTGCCTCCGGTGACCAAAGACCCTGAGCAAAATCCACTCCGCAATGCGCCCCCCAGCCTGCGAGACTCGCATCCGTTAACAGCGGAATCCACGCCGGCTGTTCCAAGGGTATCCCCGCTCGTAAGGAAGCAGGACGCATCCAAAGAAGATCCTGACGGACCCGTGGTGGACAAGGAAGCCGTTTGCTCAGCGGATCGGACTGATTGGACCAGCGGCGAAGCAAAGCCCTCTGCAACAACCGCATGTGAAACCTGGCCCAAGGCACTACTTCCCAACGTCACCGCCATCGTCCCCAGGAGCTGAAGATATTGCCACGCTGACAGAGCTGTGACCTTCCGAAAGTTCCGCACCAATGTTCGTAAGGCCAGAGATCTCCGCTCCGTTAGAAACACAGACCCTATCCGCGTGTCAAACTGTACCCCTAAATACTCGAGGGCCTGAGTTGGCACCAAGTGACTTTTGAGTGGGTTGACTACCCATCCCAGAGTCTGCAATAGAGCCACAACCCTCTCCGTGGCTCTCTCACTCTCGACCTGGGACCGCCCGAATCAACCAGGTACGGGTGGACCAATATTCCTTCTTTCCGCAGAGCCGCCGCCACAACTACCATTATTTTGGTTAATACGCACGGCGCAGTCGCCAAACCGAAAGAGAGGGCCTGGAACTGGTAATGACCCCAAGGTAGCGCAAAACGCAGAAACATTTGGCGGGAGACCCTGATTGGGATGTGGAGATAGGCCTCCATAAGATCGAGAGCCATCAAAAACTCCCCTTGTCAAACTGCGACAATGACTGACCGTAGCGTCTCCATACGAAAGTGTGGTACTCGGAGACAGCGATTTACTCCTTTGAGGTCTAGAATGGGACGAAGAGAACCATCCTTCTTTGGCACCACAAAATAAATAGAATAGCGACCCATGCCGTATTTTGCCGACGGAACCAGAACGACCGCTCCCAACTGCAAGAGACGGTCCAATGTTTGCCGTACCTGAAGAGCCTTCTGAAGTCCCCTGCAAGGAGAAAGCACGAAAGAATCCAATACCAGTCTTACGAGATCTAAGGCATATCAGTCGCGAATGATCTCTAAGACCCATTGATCTGATGTTATGTGGGTCCAGGCAGAAAGAAACCCCCGAAGCCGACCTCCGATCGGAAGAACTTCTGCCGGGACCCACCGTCCTTCATTGTGGCTTACGGATGGCTCCGGAGGCCGCCGTTGCGAAGCCTCTACTGGCGCCGCGAAACCCACAAAATCCCAAGGCTCGAGCCGCAAATCTCCCCCTTTGGGATCCCGCGAAACGGGGCGAACGAAACCTCCGAAAATCCCTGTACTGACCTCGAAACAACAAAGACAACTTTCCACGCCTAGGCTTATCCTCAGGCAGCCTACCCCCCTTGGATTCTCCCAAATCCTTCACTAATTTATCCAGATCTTCGCCAAATAGCAACTTCCCCTTGAACGGAAGCTTGCCGAGCCGCGCCTTCGAGGACCCATCAGCCGCCCAATTTTTTAGCCAAAGGGACCTATGTGCTGCTACCAAAGAGGCCATACTATTCGACAAGGATCTAATGAGGTCATAGTGAACATCCGCCAAATACGCCGAACCAGACTAAGCGCTGAAGTTGACGCACGTCGTCAGCATCCAGGGATACCGACCGCCTTAGGTGCTGGACCCAGCAAAGACAGGCCCTTGCTACCCAAGCCCCAAAGATGGAGGCCTGCAATGCCACCGCATCTGCCTCAAAGGATTGCTTTAACAAACCATCCATCTTCCTATCTTGCGCCTCTTTCAAGGCTGCACTGCCTTCCACCAGAATCATGGTCTTTTTAGTTACCGCTGACACCGCCGCATCAACTTTCGGCGACTGAAACCTCTCCTTGTCCTTATCCGCAAAAGGATACAGCTTGTTCATAATCCCGACTCCCTTGAGAGCTGCCTCGGGATGATCCCACTCACTCTGAATCATCTGATCTACTACCTTGTGGATAGGAAAGACTATCTGCGTCTGACGCACCGCCTGAATGATGGGATCTGTGCCATCTTCCTCTTCAAGAGGTTGCTCAGCCGACAGCTTAAGCATCTGAAGAGCTTCCGAAATTAAAGCCGACAATTCCTCCTTCCTAAATTCACGAATAATCTTCGCCTGATCCTCATGTTCAGGCAGTTCCCCTTCCTCTAATTCTTCCATCTCCGCCTCCATATCAAATTCAGTCTCATCTCCCTCCTGCCATTCTGCTTCAGAAAAGGAAGGAACAGGTGGTCGCGGTCTCTTGGACGCTTTCCCAACTAGAGTTTCCTGCCCCAGAAGTCCAGAGCGTGCATTAGAGGATGGGGTAGACAGGGAGCCTAACATCATACCCTGACGCTTGTGACAAAATGCTTGATGCGTAAGCAATACAAACTCTGGAGAAAAGTCATCCATCTGCGCTGCACCTCCAAAATCTAATTGTGCGGCAGGCTTACCAGAACTGGTTTCGGGGGGCGTAGCGGATAAGCCCAGTAACTCCACTGCACCTTCAGCACCAGGTAGCGGTGCTGGAGCAATGGAAGCCATGGAACTCTCCAGCTGCTGTTCCATATGGAGGGAAACTGGCCTTTCTGGGACTGTATGCTGGCCTTTCTGGGACTGTATGCTGGGACTGTATGCTGGCCTTTCTGGGACTGTATGCTGGCCTTTCTGGGACTGTTCTTCACTGGTTTCGCTCTTTTCTTTCTTGTCGTTCGTTCTCAGTGGTTGCTGGGTCCGCCTCTTCACCCTCCACTCCTCTTACTTGTGGTGTGCCACAAGGATCTGTCCTTGCTCCTCTCCTTTTCAATGTCTTCTTGGCTCCCCTTGCACTTGTGGTTCAGCAGTTTGGTATCTCCGCGTACTATTACGCGGATGATATCATTCTGCTGCACCACACTGATTCACATACCCCTGATATCTCTCCTCTTAACCTCTTTCTGCTGTAGCTTCCTGGTTCACCTCTAATTTTCTTCAGGTTAATCCCACTAAATCATTTGCCATTTGGTTTACCCTTGGAAGCCCTTCCCCCACCTGCGCCCCTTCCCTCTCTTCCCAGCCCATTCCTCTTGTCTCATCCCTCAAGTATCTTGGTGTTATTCTTGACTCCTCTCTTTCTTTCAAAGAACACATCACTTCCATAGTTCAACGTTCTTTTCTATCCCTCAAACAACTTCGACCTGTGCGTCCTTTTCTCTCACCCTCTGCTTTTGCTACTCTTATTCTCTCCTTTGCAATTTCCCGCCTCGACTACTGTAATGTTTCTCTTGCTGGTCTACCACAATCTCAACTCTCCCGTCTACAACGTGTTCAGAATGCAGCTGTCCGTCTCCTTTCCTGTGCTTCTCGTTACGACCATGTCACTCCCTTACTTCTGCACCATCACTGGTTACCGGTTCCCTTTCGTATACAGTATAAGGTTCTCACATTTGTGCACAGGGTGACTCACACTGGTACCCCTCTCTATCTTGCAGATCTTCTTCAATTTCGTACTTCCCATCGTCTGCTCCGTTCTATTCACGTTAATCGGTTGGCCCTCCCTTCTCCCTCTCAAGCTCACCTGGAGTCTACACGTTCTTCGGCTTTCTACTTTCTGGGTCCTAGGCTCTGGAACTCACTCCCCCCCCCCCCCCTCTTCGTGCAGAGCAATCATATCAAGCCTTCAAACAACAACTAAAAACCCATCTGTTTTGCTTGGCGTTTGACCTCCCTCCCCCGTCTGTGTCTCCCTCCCCCTCTTCCTGTTGATGTTTCTTCTTATGTTTTGCTGTTTCTATTTTCTGTCTCTTCGCTGTCCCTTTTAAGATTTTAACTGGCGTTCTTTTTAACTTTTCCGACAGCCTATATTGTAACTGTTTTTAATTTTGTTTGTAAACCGCCCAGACGCCATTGGTATGGGGCGGTATAGAAAGCATTTTAATAAACATAAACATAAACATAAACTGTCGCACAGCGTTGACAAATACCTGATTCTGAACCTGAGCTCCTACGAGAGCCACAAACAACACATTGGGAAGTTGTGGACATGGGGAAAAGGCCCTAAAGGATCCTAAGACCCTTGACTCGAGCCAGCAAAAAAACCCTGGAGGCAGGGCAAGCCTGTCCTAATAAAATGCTTACAGCACCCTATGGAAGAGAAACAACTCCCTCTCTCACAACGTATCTTTGACTCCTTTTCGTTTGGTTCTAATTTTTTTTTTTTTTTTTTTTTAATAGCCAGGTACTCTGCCTGAAGGCTAAACGCTCCGAGAAAAAACAAAGCAGCAATAGCGCTAATGAGAAACCCCAAATCAAAAATTCAAAGATTAAAGCAAAGGAACGCTAAAGGGTTCAAAGAAAATAAAAGAAATCTCAAGAAACTCAAAAAATATCTAAGCAGGACATTCAGAGAAGACAAAAAGTCTTTAAAATTCATGCTGCTGCTGCTGCGGGGGTAGAAACGCTGAAGAAACCGTGAGCCGAAAATGGCCGCGGTTCCTCACAACGTTTTGGCGTGCTGTGCCGACGGCCTAATAAAAAATTTACGGGCAGTTGAAGCGGCCCCCGAAGGGCTCAGCTACCGCTTACCCGTTGCTCCGGACTGACGAGGCTCGATCCAGAGTGAAAGTATGTTTGTTTGTACAGGGTGGTGTACACAACCAGACTGTCTAAGAAAACCTGAGAGAGTTAATTTTTGTTCAGAACTTTGCTTAGAAATAAACTTCATATATTTGCTTACTAAGTAGGTAAAGAGGTACATGTCCTGTAAATAAAGAAAGGGCAGGCTGTACTCTAGCCTCTCTGTCTCAGGGTTATTAGATATTAAGCAGTCAGCAGTAAAAAGTTATGTCTTGGAATACATGTATGTCTCCTCATACTGACCTACACTGATTAGAAGTTGACCTATGATATGATAAATACGTAATGCCTGACGTGTAATAATAAAGTGAAATTATGCTGTATCATCCAAAAGAGCCTTATAAATAAAGTGAACCATGGCTAGTAGTTAGAGTAAACAAAGAGAACTTTGGTTCTGTTTGTTTCTCTCCACAAAGCTTTGGTATATATATATATATATATATGAGTGTGGTATTTTATTGCTGTCTTTTAGATCACCTTCCCATTGTTTTGAATGTAGTTTTCTGTGGCTCCAAGAGCCCTGCAAGTTGCTGGTGAGGAGGGGGCTAAGAAAGCCCACAGTTGGTGCCGTGCCGTTCTACAGATTTCAACATTCCTGGCAAGGGCGGAAGGTGTTTGTGAGTATCATATGGTGCCAGCAATGAGCAATCTGTTAGGTAACCGAGAGTTGTCTCAATTGTGTGAATGGCATGACAAAGCTAAGGTTTTAGCTGTTCAGAAAGGTAGCCCTTCTTATTGTATGCGTGAGAAGTATGGGGATATGGCTACTAACTATATTGTGCACTGGTATGCAGTGACTAATGATAATGTGCTTTTACAGAGGGAACATTTTCTATAGATAAGCTTCGTTATCTGAAATGTGCTTTGCAGGCTAAACATATATTATGTGATGCCCGTGAAGGGCTGGTGTTTAGTTGGTGGCAGCGAATGGCACATGTTATGAAAAATGATTTGTTTATATTAAAGAATGCTGGTAAAACGGGTGAACCACAGGAGAAAGAGATTGATAATGACCGGGCAGGGAAGTTCCCAGTCATTTTTTCTCCAGAGTATGATGCAGATGTGGCTGCAATTGGAGCTGGAAGAGTTCCAGGTGCATTCCCGACGTCTCCCCTTGTTTCTTCTGAGAGTTATGTAGTTTCTAAGAGGGAGAAGGTCACTCGTGCAGTAGTGTTAAGAGAAGAGATAAGGAATAAGCAAAGGATATTGGGGAATGCACAAATTGAGAATTTCGGTACTTGCAATGTTTCTCAGCTGAGAGAAATGAATGACATTCTTAGTCGTGAAATAGAATGTATTGTACATATAATAGATTCCTTAAAGGGAACAGTAAGAAATGATATTTCTGCTACAAAGGAATTAGGAATTTCTAGTAAACTTATTGATGATATTGAAAAGGATCTGAATACGCCTTTTATGACCTATAGAGAGAAATGTATTCAATTACATGGTGTTATAAGTTTTCTTCAAACTGTTTTATGTCAACATAATAGTCCTTGTTCTACTTGGGCTGATTTAGATAATTTGCTTAGAACTGTGTTTTATAAACCCAGCTGATTTTCATAGGGTCACTCATCCAGTTTGTGACATACCCTGTGATAGATTTCCAAGAGAAGACTCAAAGAGATAATTTTGTTTTAGTGGTTAATAAAAGAAAAAAAGATGATTTTCTGTTAGAATCACTTACAGTAGTATGCAAACTTGTAAAAGGATTGGTTGAGATTAACATCTTTAAGGCAGGATTCACCAATTGTTTTTGTAAATGGTTTAATCCCGTGAGTAAAAGGTATTTTCTTAAAGCTTCAATAACAGATTGCCAGCTAGAATAGCTGCTGTAAGTTTCAGTACAGTAAGCTGACATTTGATGTGAAATGACTAAATTGCTCAACTTGCAGATTGCTTCTATGTAACCTCCCAGGAGCAGGGGGAAGGATAGGATCAGAGCAAGAGAAGGTCATAGGAATCCTCAGCGAGACAGTTCAGATAAACTTGTTATTTAGCATTTGCAGCAAGACTGTCTCCGGAATTGGAGTCTTGATATGAGCTCCGGTAGCTGCTGATTTCACTCTATCTTGGCTAAGTGCGAAGACCAGCTGTATTCTCTCTCTGAAGTGCCGTTTCCTGCAGATGCCATCCTGGAAAGCTTTCTTCTATGTTATGGACAGTGCCGGGATCAGATATCGGATGCCTTTCTATCCCGCCTGTGCGGATCATCGTGAAACCTGGAATTCAGTTTCCTAGACTCAAGCTGTGTCCACTGCCAGCAGCCGTCGGTGAGGAAGTTGTTCTGTGCTTGAAGATCTCCAGACACAAGGTGTCACAATCATACAACTTCTTTATGTGCTAAAGGCTGACGGTAAGACTTATAGATTTGTGCAAGACCTGCGAGCAGTAAATAATGTGATTTTGCCAATTTCTCCCTTGGTACTTTCAAGGGCCACCTGGACTTTTGTTGTAGATATGTGACCTGCTTATTTTCAGTATGGCTTGGCAAAGAAAAAGCAGTTTTGTTTTTATTTGTTCTTTTTGAAGGCTAGTCCTGCATATTTGCACAGGCCCTAAGAACTGCATTATTTGATGTAAGACTCAACCATTCCTCTTTAGTTCATTATGTGAATGGTTTGCTTTTAATGTAGACTAAATTATGTACGTTATTGGTCAGATTTCTTGTCTTTATTAGCTTATATTGCTAAGTTAGATTTGAGGGTTAATCTGTCTCAACTACAATTTATTTCCCAAAATGTTATTGCGTAGCTTCCACATTATCGCAGTGGGAGGTTTGTTTTTATGTCAAATTTGTTTATTAAGAAACACCAGCAACAGAACAAGACAAGGATAAATCACAAGACATATTATAAACAGCAAGCCAAAACCAGTAGCCTTGATACATTTTACACTTTTGTTACACTTTTGTAGTGGGGGAAAACAGTTGCAGTAACAGTCAAATAAACAGTAAAATTCAGGGGTCCCCCCCAGCCCTCCCCGCCAGGCCTCTGAACCCCGGTAGGACGTGTAAATAAGAAAATCAAGCAAGAGCTAAGTACCCTCCCCCCCCCTCTCTAGCATGGCACAGATACTAGTACTCCTCACTTGAACAGGCTCGGGGTGTGCTCTTCGCCCGAGCCCCGTCCTTCATGCCAAAATCCCAGAGGGGGGAGCAAGAGAAAAGGACTGGTCTCTACCTCCCCCAGCCCTTGCCCCCAACCCCACTATCCCTCCCCCTCCCCCTGCCTACCCACCCCCCCCCCCGGACTAACACCTCCCCCCTCCCCTACCCACCCCCTCTCCCCTTGGACTGAGGGATCTGCCAAAAAGGATGTGTTGAGTCAGTGGCCCACGTGCCCATTCCATGTGGATCCGGTGGTGAGTCTGTCAGTGAGGCTGTCAATGGCCCCCCAGAATCCGACAGCGGGCAGCACAGGGTAATGAATTCAAGTGAGGACCCCAGGCTTGCAAAAACCGCTGCCAACGTGTGTGGTGGCCCCGGGCTCTAAGCCTCTCCATGAGCAGCATTTCGTGCAGACGTCCCCTCCACAGCCCATAGGTCGGGCCCCTGGGATCCATCCACCGAAACAGAATAGTCATTCGCACTACCCCTAGCACCAAGCGCATCCAGGACCACACTACGTGTCCCAGCTGTGCCTCCCAATCACTCTCCCACACATCCAGAACTGCATTCACAGCCGTTAGGGATACCGGATTGCCCATACATCTGGAGAGATAAACCTGCACTTGCTGCCAAAATGCGGTAACTCTTGAACACTCCCACAGCATATGACCTAAAGATGCCTGCTCTTCCCCACAGCGAGGGCAGCCGTGAGACCCTGCAATCCCAGCCTTCCAGGCCCGGAAGGGGGCATAGTATAGGCGTCTCACCACCTTGTACTGCATATCCCGGAAAGATACCGACCCATAGAGCTTAGGAATACCTGACAGAGCCTCTAACAACATGTCGCTCGTCACCGGGCCCCCCAGCTCCCTAGTCCAGGCCGCCGCTATGTCCTCCAAGGCTAGTGGTACTGCCGATTCCCAGAGCGACCTCTGCAGCCAAGCTACCCGTGCTCCCTGCTCTCCCCCTAACAAAGACACCTCAATCTGGGAGCTAACCTCCCCCCGTAGCGCCAAGGAGGGGACCCCGCTAACGTAGCTCCGAAGCTGCGCATATGGAAAGATGTCACGCCCCTCGAGGGGATACTGTCGGCATAACTCAGAGAACGACATCATAAATCCTTCAGGCGATAGCACATGTTCCAAATTAAGGATCCCTAGCCGCGCCCAACGTGTGAAAGAACCACCTTCTAGGCCCGGCAGGAAGGCACCGTTGCCCCGGATGGGGAGATAAGGCGAGTGGGAAGCCGAGAGCATGCGATTGCTACAGAAGAGACGCCATCCCGCCCTGACCGGGTCTATAAGTAAGGCCCGAAGCTCGTGGGCCAGCCCCAATGACTTCCTCGTATGCAAAAGATAGCGCAAGTGTAGGGGCCTCACTGCGGCCTGTAACAGCGACACGGGGGTGTACTCCTCTAGATCCCACAACCAATCCCGAGCATGCCTCAATAAGCAGGCCACATTGTACTTACGTATGTCTGGGAGACCCATCCCTCCCAAGGGCCAAGGTTGACAGAGGATCGCCGCCCGCACTCGAGGCCGCCGCCCCCGCCACAGCAGGCGGTTCACCAAACCCTCCAGTTTCTTCCGGTCCGACTGTTTCAGTAATAACGGGAGGGTCTGTAACAGATACAGGACCTTAGGGAACAGGGACATCTTGTATAAGGCCACGCAGCCTCCTAGAGATAGCGGTAAGTCCTGCCACTTGGCAACGCTGTCGGACACCGCCGCCAACACTTTGTCCACATTGAGCCTATAAAGGTCGTCCAGGGCGGCAGGGATAAGCACCCCTAGGTATTTGAAATGGCCAGTCACCCACTTTAACGGGAAATTGCCCTGCCAACCCCCCTGGTCACCCGTGCCTAGAAGCATTGCCATCGATTTATCCAAGTTTAAACGAAATCCAGAAGACACCCCATACTCTCTAAAAAGCTGTAAAAGGTGGGGGAGCCCCGTCTGAGGTTCCGCCAGATGAACTAGGAGATCATCTGCGAAGGCTGCGACTCGAAATTCAGATCCCCCCATCGGAACCCCTTGAATCCGAGGATGTGCCCGAATCCGCTGCAATAACGGCTCCAAAGTTAAGATGAATAAGAGAGGGGACAAGGGACAACCCTGCCTAGTCCCCTTCTGGATAGGAAATTCCCTAGACATGGTGCCATTGATCAAGATTGCTCCCAACGGGTTCGCATAAAGAAGCTTCACAACCCGGACATAAAAACCCGTGAAGCCCATCCTAGCCAGGACTTGGTACATGAAATCCCAACTAACCCGATCAAATGCTTTTTCAGCATCGAAACTAATGAGCATGGAGTGCAACTGAGCGGTCTGTCCGACACACATGGAAAGGAGTCGTCGCTGCAAGCTATAAGCCGCGTGGCGACCACGCACGAAGCCCACCTGGTCCCTATGGATCAGGTCTGGTAAGATGACCGCTAGCCGGTCTGCCATGATCTTAGCTAAGATCTTAATATCGACATTAAGGAGGGAGATGGGTCGATAAGAGCCCGGGAGTAGGGGATCCCTCCCCGGTTTTTGTAGAACCATCACCAGCGCCTTGTTCGCCTCATACGGGAAGCCCCCCCTCGCGACCAGATCCTCAAAATAATCCACAAGAGGGGCCGCCACCACCTCCCCCAAGGACTTGTAAAACTCCCCTCTCAGACCGTCCAACCCGGGAGCCCGCCCGTTTTTCAAATTCCGAATCCCCTCGGATACTTCCTTCAGGGATATAGGGGTATTCAAGGCCCTCACCTGATCCTCAGTCAATGTCGGTAAGGTACAGCCTACCAGGAAATCCCGGCCATCCTCTATGCTACCACTGTCCCGGGCATAGAGCCCCTGGTAGTAATCAGAAAAGATCTGTTGGATCTCCGTGGTATCTTTACAAATAGACCCATCCGGGTGGCGAATCGCCCCAATGTGGCGAGCCCCTCCCGCCGGGCGCACCAGAGCTGAGAGTAACCTCCCAGCGCGGTTCCCATGCTGATATAATTGATATCTATAGTACATCATAGACTTCTGGGCCCGTTGATGGAGGAGCATCTCCAACTCGCGCTGGGTCTCTTTGAAGGAGGGACCAATCGTGGCCCTTCCGTCCGCTCCTGCCCTCCGCCGAGCTCTGCCCAATTCCCGCTCCAATAAAAGAATACGTTCATTACGGCGCTTCCGCATGGAGCCATAATAGCTAATAATCTCTCCTCGCATGACTGCCTTGCCCGCCGCCTCCCAGAGGAGAGTCGGTGATATCCCCGGAGAGTCATTAAATTCTTCATATTCCTTCCAACGATCCTTTAGATAACTCGCAAAGGTGGCATCCCCACTGAGCTCCAAAGGATAGCGCCAGAATCTATGTCCAATAGGGGTACTACCGCGGAGTTCCAGCGTGACCATCGCATGATCGGAAATGACGGAAGGACCAATCTCCGTGGCTGTCACTCCATGAAACAGGGACTCTGAAATCAGAAAGTAGTCAATGCGTGACCAAGTGTTGTGGGCTCGAGACAAATGGGTGTATTCCCGTTCTCCCGGGTGTAACACTCTCCAGATATCTAAGAGGTGGTAGGCTTCACAGATCCCCAACAGTCGTCGCGAGCTCCTGCGGTCCCTTCCCCCAACGTGTCGCGACCTATCCACACTATCAGTCATGACAGTATTGAAATCACCACCCAGTAGCACTTGGTACCCAACCGCCTCCGCTACGAAACGTTCCAAGGTCTGATAGAATCCAGTTTCATATACATTGGGAGCATACACAGATTCTAAGACAACCTTGGTCCCCTCAAGCAGACCCCGGATCAGAACATACCGGCCATCCGGATCAATATCAACCGATTCCTCGACCCAGCCCACCTGATGTGTTATTAAGATAACCACTCCTCGCTTCTTCCCTACAGCGGGAGCTCCATACACCCGGGCCCGGTAACGGGATCCTAACTTCATGTGCTCGTCCGCGGTCTGATGGGTCTCCTGTAGCATGGCAATTCCAATCTTTCTACGTTTAAGTTGTTGCACTAATTTATGTCGCTTGATTGGGGAGCCTATACCGCAGACATTCCAAGTGGCAATCCTCAAGCCGTTAGTCATTGCACCACTCCGATTGGCAGCTCTCAACACAATCAGTCATCCTAAGGAGGTAGCGAGAACCCCCCCAGCTCAGGGCCCTCCCCCCCAATCCAGCGTCCCGTGCAGATGGGCCTAGGCGGACACAGATGCTACAAGCACACACCTCACACAGTTCCACAATAACAGGCACACCTCCAGTCTCAATTCTCCCCCCTTCTCTCCCGTATGAGCAACCCCTCAGTTCCCAGGAGAACACACTCCTCCCCCTCCCTTCCCTTCCCTTCCATCCCTCTAGTCCACCCCCTGCTAACCCCCCCTCTAATCCCCTCCCCCCTTTGACACCCCCAGCCCCCCCGCTACCCCCGTTTATCCCTCCCAACCCTCCAACCCTACCGCGCCCGGCCAGTAGGACCTGGTCAGACAACTCCTATTGGTAACGGGACCCCCTCCCCCCCATCCCCGCTAAACCCTCTGTACCCTCATCGTATGTGCACTACCCTAGCCTCAAAATTGTGCCACCGAATCACCAGTCCCTATTCTCCTCTCGTAGGGCCATAGCCCAGGTTAGAAGGGCTGAGACCAGCAAAGGCAAGGAGAGGGGCCCACCGGGTGCGTCGTCATTTAAAAAGGATGCCATCCAGAACCCGAAGAGCTGGACGGGGGCCCCGGGGGCCCACCCACCGCCCAAAAGCTGTGATAGGGACCGAAGGGATCCAAGAGTCCCCAAGCCCAGCACCCAGCGCACGTGAGCCAGGGCTCGAAATGTACTAAAACAGAGAAATAGGCAAACACTTAAGTATACACCCCCCCTCTTTCCCCCAAACAATTACTTTAGAGTGCCCTCGGGGGAACCAGCGACATTGCCAATGTGCTCGTGGCCAGCTCCAGTACAACTTCTCCCCGAAGGCATACCCAGCAAACCAATCCACAGGAATCACCCCATATGTACAGCATATAGTGATCAGGAAAACAGATGAACACAGTAGCAGCAATACCCTATGCATTGATAAGACATGAGTGAAACATGATAAGGCCCATAATGCACAAGTTAGTGGAATGCCATTTGGGTATCGGTGCGCATGGACCCCCAATTGCTGGCGTCAAGATTCGCAGGCCAAGTAACAAAGTTGGTGCTAAAACTAAAAATTAATATAAAAATAACAATATGCGTGAAAAATAAGGATAATTAAATTAAGGATGCAAAAAGTAAAAAAGGAAGAAAGGGAGAAGAGAGGAGGGAAAAAGAGGAGAAAAAAAAAAAGGAAAAAGGGAAAAGAAAAAGGTAGAGAAAAAAAGAGAAGAGAAGGGAAAGACAGGAGGAAAGAAAGGGATAAGAAAGAAGGAGAGTGGGGAGACTGTCCCAGGCCCCCAGCAGCCAGCCCCGTCGTGGGGCTCACCCTCCCGGCATCGGGGCAGGACATTGTCCACTCCATACCATCGCTGCAGGCAGGCCAGAAAGGAAGACCCGGACTCCAACTAACGTTGCTAGCAGTCACACATCCACCGCCGCAGTCTCAAGGCGATCAAGGAAGGCCCCGGCCTCTTCAGGGGTGTTCCAGAGATGTGCCTGTCCGTTGTGTTCGACGCGGAGCCTGGCTGGGTAGAGGAGGGAGAAGCGAAGACCTCGGCCCGCCAGCTGGGAGCACACCGGCGAAAAGGCTTTACGCTGCTGGCTTACCAACGCCGAATAGTCTTGGAAGACTAGAAGAGGCTCCCCATCCCCGGACCCCCTCCGGTGCTTGCGGGCCGCCTTTAAGATCATCTCCTTTTGGCGGAAGTCCAGGAAACGAGCGAGGACTGCACGTGGCCGCCGGGCCTGCTCCCGCCGAGGACCCAAACGATGGACTCTCTCCAGGGCTATAGCCAGACCCCCAGCCTCGGGCAGTATTTTGGACATCCACTCCTGTAAGTACGCGGGAAGAGCACTATCTGCGATGTTTTCTGGAACGCCGATAAAGCGAAGGTTTTTCCTGCGGCCCCGATTCTCCAGATCATCTAGTTTCTCTCCTTGTGTCTGCACCGCCGCTTCCAAGGCCTGTACCCGGGCCACGAGAGAGAGTTGCTCGTCCTCAATACCCAAAATCCGAGTTTCGGCGTGCTCCATGCGGTCAGTGAAGTCTGTTATGCTCTGGGCCACTGATTGTAGCTGTGCCCCCAGTTCCCGGAACCGGCCATCCAGAGCCCGTGCTACCGCCGCGCTCACTTCGTCCACCATGCCCTGGTCCCCCTCCGACCCCGGGCTCCGTGGCGCTCCCTCCGCCATCTTGGGGTCTGGGGCTCGTGTCTTGCGGGAGGGTTTTGCGGCCATCTGAGAAACCCCGATATTTGAAGAAGGCGCCTGGGTTCGCTGCCCACTCTCCTTAGTTCCCCTGGGTGGAATAGAGGGCATTCAGCCTCAGTAAATTAGAAAATTAAAGCTTCTGAAGGGGTAGGGGTCCCGGAGCTGATCAGCACGCCGCCGGTCAGCACATTACCAAACCGGAAGTCGTGGGAGGTTTGTTTTAAGTGTAGAAATGTACTGGGAAGAGTGCCATGGTTATTGTAAACCATTCAAATTGTTTGTGGCTACTTTTGATTTCTCTGTCTGTGTGCTTTTGTGAGCTTTCCCGACTGGTTGTAAGCCAGTGGGCTCTTATTGAGAGTGAATTAATGTGTGGTTTTTGCAATTGAATCTTATTGAGTTTCTGGTTCTACAGTGCTTCTTGCCAGCACACGTCGCAGTTTTGAAATCCAAAGGACACCATTTTATGAACCGAAAAGACGCTCTTCTGGTATCAGTGTCACTGACATTGCTGTATTTAGCACTGTTAAAGATGACTTTGTTTTTCCTTTCATCCTTCCTGCAGCAATAGCAAGATACTTCCTTTGAAACCCAGGTTTGGACTTCGTGATGGCTGCTGGAAAGAGAATCATCTGTTTATTTGCCCTGACCGTCTTTTGTTTCTACTTGCCCTGTTCCTGCAGCATAAGCTTTACCGCCGTGGTTATGCATTTTGTCTTTTTGTTATTGTTTTCTTTGGTACAATCTGTTTGCACTGTTTCAGGACTGGCACTGTAGGGTTAGTTTAGGGACAGTTATTCATATGCCTGCCTGCTGAACTCATTTTATTTTGATTTTGCAACCTGTTTTGTAGATCTGCCCTGTATCAGAGGAGGGAGGTGGTATTCCCAAAAGGTCACTTATGCGGTTAGTTTAGATTAGTATTTTCCTGATATATATGTAATGACCTTTAGGTACTTAACCTCTACTTAATAAAGTAATTGAGAATTAGAGGGCCGATATAGCTATAGTATATCTCTTCATCATCTTAAGAAAAGTATTAAGAAGAGTAGGTATATCTTTAGTTTGTTTTAGAATATTTTTGTTGCTATGCATATTTCCTAATCTGGTCCTAGATGTGCTGTGGCATATTATTAATGAAACAGTATTGCATTCAGAATCTTGGGAATGTTAGAGGGAATATCCAAATATTTTTGAGGCACATTTACACTTGGTGACAAAAACATTTCAATTTATCAAAGAATGTGCTGTTTGCCTTCCAACAATGACAGCTACTCAGCATGGATTTCGACCAAGAGTTAGGCCTAAGACCTTTGAAGAGTTTTGTGACATATGGTCTTATACAAACACAGAACCTAGAATAATTAAAGATATAGGTATGAAGATCCCATGTACAGGTTCCTATATTTCAGTAATTTACAATTGATGCCAGTTAAAGGGAACCAAGTGTGTAGTTCTGGCTACCCTTTTGGATGCCTCTAGTTCTGACCTAGGCATACCTAACCAGAGTTAAAGTGGTTTTGAGTAATTGTATACAGAATATATCTTGTCCTCAGAATTTGACAATCTGAGCAGAGAGCTTAGTGGTTTTAGAAGGAGATTATTTTGTGTGTGTGGTACTTTTGTATATACAGAGCTTCCCAGAGGTTGGTCAGGTACCTGCTATATAGCCCTGGTGGATACCCCATAGTGCATTGAACTTTACTATATTAATTTGTTATCAATCCTGAACAAATCTTTAAGAAGAAAAAGGGATGTATCCCCTCAGGATGAAGTCATAGTGGCTGCTCTGCTTCTTACTGAGGCAATTAGTGTGTATTGCAAGGTCCAGTAAACAAAGTGTCAGCTTATGCAGCCCAGAACCGAATGGCTTTAGATTTTCTCCTAGCAAAGGAAAATGGTGTGTGTGAAGTAATAGTTGGTTGTTGTTGTAGTGTGCTTGATAATAATGGAAAAATAGTAAGAGTAAATTAGACTTACCTGCTAATTGTTGTTCCTTAAGGAACTCTAGTCCAGTACCGGAAAGATAGAGTTGTCAACCTCCACCAGCAGCTTTGGAGACTGAAAGATGTCATCGTCGTGATGTCACTGGTACAAATAGGCTCGCTCCGCCCCCTTTCACCAGCACCTATTGACAAAGCAGACTCAGCAGAGCAACAAATAAGTAGCTATCTCAAAAACCTATATAAAACAATATGTACAGATAGAGATATATCTCTAAGGAAAGGACAGGGCGACGTGGAACGGAAGGGCGAAAGCCCGGTTCCCCTGCGCCCTAGCCGCGTGCTGCCTACACCACAGAGACCCCCTCTGAGAGCGCTTCCCATCTCTGCCACCCCCAGAGCGCCCTGTGTGTACGGATTTCTACTCTCGGGACTAACTGTTCCCTTTAGTTTTTCTTTTCTTTTTTTTCTTTTTCTTTTTTTTTAAGCCGCACGGGTTCAACAGCTGTCAATCTCACTCTCCCCGCCTGTGCACACTTCAGGCTGGCTAACACCCATCGAACGGGAGGGATCCGGGACTGGACTAGAGTTCCTTAAGGAACAACAATTAGCAGGTAAGTCTAATTTACTCTTCCTTAGCGTCCCTCTAGTCCAGTCCCGGAAAGATAGAGGATGTAACAAAGCAGTAAACCTCAACGGGAGGGGCCTGAAATCCCAGCCTGAAGGACGGCTGACCCAAAGCAACTATCCCCGTGCGCCTGCACATCTAAGCGATAATGCCGAGCAAAAGAATGTAACCAGGACCAGGTTGCCGCCCTACAAATATCCGCCGCCGGCACTAGGCTGACCTCCGCCCACGAGGCCGCCTGCGCTCGCAAACCGACCGGCACTACTTTGCCTCTCAAAATGTAGGCCGATGCAATCGCCTCCTTCAGCCACCGAGAAATGGAAGACTTTGCCGCCGCCTCGCCCTTCCGCGGGCCTCCGAAGGCGACAAAAAGCCTGTCCGACTTCCGGAACGACGCCGTCTGACAAAGATACCTCTTGAGCGCTCTCCGCACATCCAACCGGTGCAAACGTCCACCTGCCTGAGCTCCCTGCTCCACGGAAAACACCGGGAGCGACACCACTTGATTAACATGAAAAGCGGACACCACCTTTGGCAAAAAGGCGGGAACTGTACGCAAGACCACCTTGTCCGCAGAGAAAGTCAAAAAAGGCTCCCGACAAGAGAGCGCCTGCAGCTCGGAAATCCTCCTAGCCGAACAAATCGCCACGAGAAACACCGTCTTGAGCGTCAAATCCTTGAGCGAAGCCCTTCCTAAGGGCTCGAAGGGTTCACCAACCAGGGCGTTCAGGACCAAATTAAGATCCCACGGAGGAAGAACAGACCTCTTCGGCGGTCTGAGTAACATCACCGCTCGCAAGAAACGACGAATATCGCCATGCGCTGCTATCACCTGCCCTTGAATCTTTCCGCGAAAACAGGAAAGAGCCGCCAACTGCACCCGCAAGGAGCTGGCCGAGAGGCCCTTATCCAATCCAGCTTGCAAAAAGGAAAGAACATTGGACACCGAAGCTCGTAAGAGGTTGAGAGAGAGATCGGAACACCAGTTCTCAAAGATACGCCAAACTCGGACATAAGCCAAGGAAGTCGACCTCCTGCGCGACCGCAGGAGAGTGTCTATAACCGCCGCCGAGTATCCGCGGGCCGTCAACCGCGCCCGCTCAAGAGCCAAGCCGTAAGCGAGAACCGACCCACCTGAGGCATGCGCAAGGGACCCTGAAGCAACAGGTCCTCCCGTAGAGGCAACCTCCACGGTACGTCGGCTACCAGACGAACCAGATCTGCATACCACGGTCTCCTCGGCCAATCGGGCGCTACTAGAACCACCTGGCCCTTGTGCCGCTCAATGCGCTGAACCACCTTGCCAATTAGCGCCCAGGGAGGGAAGACATACAGTAGACCCTCCGCAGGCCACTGCTGCGCCAAGGCATCCAGGCCCTCCGCCATCCACTCTTTCCGCCTGCTGAAGAATCTCTCCACCTTTGCCGACCGCAAGGTTGCCATGAGATCCATCACCGGAAGCCCCCAACGGCGCACAATCATCGCGAAAACGTCCGGGTACAGGGCCCACTCCCCGGATCCACGCGGCACCGACTCAGATAATCCGCCTCGACGTTGGCGCTTCCGGCGACGTGCTGAGCCGACAGAGCCTGTAAATTCCGTTCCGCCCAAGCCAGCAGCACACTCGCCTCCTCCTCTAGGGCCGCACTGCCCATGCCGCCTTGCCGATTTATATACGCCACCGTGGTCGCGTTGTCCGACAGCACGCGCACCGCCGCTTGCCCCAGCTTCTGCTGAAAGGACAGAAGAGCCTGAAACACTGCTCGCATTTCCAGACGGTTGATGGACCATAGTCGTTCCTCCTGCGACCACGTTCCCTGCGCAAACGAGCCTTCGAGATGAGCCCCCCATCCCGCGAGACTCGCATCCGTCGTGAGCAACCGCCAGCACGGAGGCTCCAGGGGGACGCCCTGCGTCAGGCTGTCGGGAAGCAACCACCAGAGCAGACTGCCCTTCACCGCCGCCGGACAGGACAGACACTGCGACAACGCATCCTTCTGATGAGACCAGCGCCTGAGGAGAGCACTCTGCAACGGCCGCATGTGAGCCCTGGCCCACAACACTAAGTCTATTGTAGCCGCCATGGTCCCCAGTAACTGCAGATACTGCCAAGCCGTCGGCGCTCGAAGCCCCAGAAACCGACGCACCAGGTCGCGCAAGGCCTGCGCCCTTGCGCTGGGAAGAAAGACCCATCCTTGTCGAGTCTCGAAGCGCGCCCCCAGGTACTCCAGGCTCTGCGAAGGGGACAGCTGGCTCTTCGCCTCGTTGACTACCCAACCGAGGCTCTCCAAGAACTCCACCACTCGAGTGGTGGCCACTACGCTCTCCTCCCTGGACTTTGCCCGAACCAACCAGTCATCCAGGTATGGGTGTACCAGGATCCCTTCTCTGCGAAGCGCGGCCGCTACAACCACCATAATCTTTGTGAACGTCCGAGGAGCCGTCGCCAGACCAAAAGGCAACGCCCGGAACTGAAAATGTCCCATCGGTACAGCAAAACGCAGAAAACGTTGATGCTCTCTCCGCACGGGAATGTGAAGATAAGCCTCCGTCAGATCCAAGGACGTAAGAAATTCACCCGCGCGAACGGCCGCAATGACGGAGCGCAAGGTCTCCATGCGGAAGTGGGACACTCTGAGACAACGATTCACCCTTTTGAGATCGAGAATCGACCGAAACGTATCTCCCTTTTTGGGGACCACGAAATAAATGGAGTATCGTCCGGCGCCGCACTGGTCGACCGGAACGGGCACGACCGCCCCGAGCCGTTGGAGACGGCCCAAGGTGTCTGCAACCGCTCTCCGCTTCCGAGGCGCCTTGCAGGGGGAAAGAACAAAGGAATCCCTCACGGGACGCTGAAACTCTAGGACATAGCCTTCCCGAATGACTTCTAAGACCCACCGGTCTGATGTAATCTGGACACAGGCAGGGTAGAACTCCCGCAACCTGCCTCCCACGGGCACCTCCACTACCTGGGCCCGCCTCATCTCATTGTGATCTCTTGTTCGCACCGGAAGACTGGTAGGGACCAAAACCCCTGCCTGCCCCCGAAACCCTCGAAAGGACTGACTCCGCGCTGGAAACCTGCCCCGCTGCGTTTGCTGAAAGCGAGAAGTGCGAAACTTGCGAAAATCCCTCAAGAGGCCTCTAGATGCCGATGCTCCTCGAGTCTGTTTCGGTCTATCCTCTGGGAGACGCCCCCCTTTGGACTCACCGAGGTCCTTAACTAACTTCTCAAGATCCTCTCCAAAGAGGAGTTTACCCCGGAAGGGAAGCTTACTGAGCCGAGCCTTGGAAGAACTATCCGCCGACCAGTTTCGGAGCCACAAAGAACGGCGAGCCGCGACTACCGAAGCCATACATTTAGCTAGGCCACGAATAAGATCATAATGAACGTCGGACAGGTACGCAGTGCCAGACTCCAGCCGAGACGCATCCGCCATCTGGTCGTCGGAGAGGGAGCCCTGAAGACGTTGAGACCAGCGTAAACAGCCTCTCGCCACCCACGCCCCCGCTATGGAGGCCTGCAGGGAAAGGGCACTCATGTCGAACACCTGCTTCAGCAAGGTATCCAACCTCCTATCTTGACCATCCTTCAATGCTGCCGCTCCTTCCACCGGAATGGTGGTTTTCTTCGTGACAGCCGCCACCGCGGCATCAACCTTTGGAGACCGAAAAATCAACTTATCCTGTTCCGAGAGCGGGTACAAGCGGTCCAAAGCCCGGGTCCCTCGCAACGCCGACTCCGGCGCGTCCCATTCCTCCTGAATCATATTCCGAAAGACTCTATGGATAGGGAACACCCGCTGTGAGGTGCGCACAGCTTGCAACAGCGGATCCTCCAACGCCTCTTCTGAGGGAGCGGACCCCACGGGCATGTTCAAAACCTTTAGTGTCTCGGAAATCAAGGCAGGTAGCTCCTCTCGCCGAAACACACGGACCACCCTGCTGTGTTGTTCCTCCTCCAACAACTCACCATCTTCCAAGTCTTCGTCCGAGACCGCCTCATCTAGGTCCTGTATCCCCAGGTCCTCCTCTAGATGGGCTGGCGACTGTGGGTCCAAATCGTCCCGTCGCCTTTTAGGCAGTGCCATCTCCCCTTCCTGAAGACTGGCAGCCCGACTCCTTTTCCTGCTAGAAGGACAGGGAGCCTGAACCCCCCTGTCCGTCTGCAGCAAGGCAAACGCCTTCTGCATCAAGGAGAGGAATTCGGAAGGGAGCCCTGGAATCCCAGCCCCCTGGGACCCTTCTGGCAACAAGGGAAAACTGGAAGCGGAGGATGGACCCGCTACCGGTTCCGAAGCAGTCAAGGAAGGAGGGACAGACCCCCTGCCATCCGGAGATGTCTCCGCGTGATCCTGAGAACCTTCCCCCAAGGACTTCTCCATGCCCATGGCTTCTAAAGAGCATGCTTTGCAAAGGCCAGTGTCCAGAAGCTCCCCACGCCGCACCCCACAGACGAGGCAGCGTGGTTTGGCAGGCATGGTAAGTAACAGCGCTTCAATGCCAATAAAAGAGCCTTGCACAGCCACAAGAGAAGCTCCAATTTAAACGCGTTTTTTTTTTTTTTTTACTTTTTTGCTGTGATCAACCAAGCAAGTTGTAACTAGCTGCCCCCTAACCACCGTTTTTCAAAACGAAGCTTCTAACCTCTAAAAAAATAACTTTGAAAAATGAAAAATTAAGAATTCAAAATGGCCGCCGCAACGTTCCCGGCGCGAAAAATCACGCGGCTAGGCCTCCCTGACTCCGAAGGAGCTGCCAAAACACCTCACCTAACCCCCAAATACCTACCCCAGGGAAACCCCAAAGTCCAAAGTACTCACCAGACCCCGGGAGGAGAGTGAAGAAGGGCAGCGCTGAACCCCTCAGAAGCACAGCCTTCAAAGCGGCATCAGCTTCTGGAGAGACTGTAAACTCCGTGGCAATAACCACTGCCTGCTGCTGTGAGTCTCTATAGCCTTCTACCTGCTCCTCACCCTTCCAAGTGGGTTCGGGAGCGGGGAGGCAAATGCAGGCACACTCCTGTGCTACTGCAATACTCGTTTAGATGCTGGGGCAAAAAGGGAAGGGGGGAGGGGGGGGTTTAGGGAGCAGAGAAAGGAGAAAACAGCCTCAGCAGAACAGATCTCTGTAGCAGCAGCAGGCACCTAAAGAGCAAGAAAATTTAAAACTAAAACAAAGGATAACCTAAAGAAAAAAATTAAGCTTTGCTTATTTGTCCCTCTGAGCCCAGTCCTGGGCTCAGAACCTCCAAGCTGCTTGGAGACTGAAAGTACTGGTGAAAGGGGGCGGAGCGAGCCTATTTGTACCAGTGACATCACGACGATGACATCTTTCAGTCTCCAAAGCTGCTGGTGGAGGTTGACAACTCTATCTTTCCGGGACTGGACTAGAGGGACGCTAAGGAAAAGGCCTATTAGATAAAGTTAGCAACCGTACTTTTGTTTCAAGTGAGTTATGTAAGTTCTTTTTCAGCTCTCTTTGATTCTGTTTCTTCATTTTGGAATTCATTATCCAGGCCTTTGCAAGGCATGTTAGCATCATTGCTTGGTTTGTTGGGAGTTCTCATTCTAGGAGTATTAATTCTCTATGTACTATCAGTTTTACCTTGGGGCTGTTTCTCTATGTCAGCACTGGTTTCTTTTCCACCTCTCCACCTTTCACAGCTTGCTGTAAGAAATCAGTGGAATTACTGACCTCTACATTGATGTTACAGATTGACCCAGAATCTAGTTTTAATTCTACTTTAGTGGCAATGTCTGAGTTTCCTTACTTTAGAAATGATTCTTTACAGAATCAGAGGAGGGACTGAAAGTATGTTTGTTTGTACAGGGTGGTGTACACAACCAGACTGTCTAAGAAAACCTGAGAGAGTTAATTTTGTTCAGAACTTTGCTTAGAAATAAACTTCATATATTTGCTTACTAAGTAGGTGAAGAGGTACATGTCCTGTAAATAAAGAAAGGGCAGGCTGTACTCTAGCCTCTCTGTCTCAGGGTTATTAGATATTAAGCAGTCAGCAGTAAAAAGTTATGTCTTGGAATACATGTATGTCTCCTCATACTGACCTACACTGATTAGAAGTTGACTTATGATATGATAAATACGTAATGCCTGACGTGTAATAATAAAGTGAAATTATGCTGTATCATCCAAAAGAGCCTTATAAATAAAGTGAACCATGGCTAGTAGTTAGAGTAAACAAAGAGAACTTTGGTTCTGTTTGTTTCTCTCCACAAAGCTTTGGTGTATTATATATATATATATATATATATATATATAAATATATATAAAAGAGTGTGGTATTTTATTGCTGTCTTTTAGATCACCTTCCCATTGTTTTGAATGTAGTTTTCTGTGGCTCCAAGAGCCCTGCAGGTTGCTGGTGAGGAGGGGGCTAAGAAAGCCCACACAGAGGAGCTGCGATCGCCGTTTCCACAAGCCAGCCCTGCCTCCCGGCAAAGAGACAGGAGAACGGAACCCCTCTTGTTGTCGCGGCAGGTGGCCTCAGAGAGAGTGAGCCGTCCGGGTGCCACTGAAGGAGCTCTGCCCCGTACAGTCCAGGGAACAGAGATCCTGTGAGCCCAGCACCTAGGCTCACTCCGTCCTCCTGCTGCATGGAGACTGGACACACTGGAGATGAGGAGGATTTCCAGCATGCTACTGCCAGTGATGCCAAGTTCTGATTGGTCCAGTCTCCAAGCTGCAGGAGGAGGTGCACTACCCAGAGGTGGAAGACTAAACTGGTGTAGTCAAATTCTGGAATTTGTTAGCGGAAGATGTAGTAAAGGCTGTTAGTGTAGCTGGGTTTAAAAAAAGGTTTGGACAAGTTCCTGGAGGAAAGGTCCATAAACCATTATTAAAAAGGGACTCAGGATGTCACTGCTTGATCCAATACAAGCATTGTGAAACCTGTGTCTTGGGGAAACTGCTAGGTACGTATGATTTAGATTGGCCACTGTTGGAAACAGGATACTGGGCTTGATGGACCTTGGTCTGACCCAGTATGGCATATCTTATGTTCTTAACTTTCTCATTTACATCAGGTTTGGAGTTACATATTAAAGCTGCTTGTGTGATGCAGTCTCTGTTTTACCATAAACAGGAAGAACTTCTGAGAATATTTGATCATGGGTTTGAGAGTCTGCACTGCAGAGGTACTGTTTCTAGCCAGATCATTTGTTGCTAGGTGGATAACATCAATTTTAGAATCCTTATTGTCCCTCCAGGCCAATCCAGTTACATATGTGTTGTCAGCCCCTTCCAGCAGCTGAGGATTGAGAATGACAGAATCTTGATGGACAAGTATAAGAGCTCCTCCTACAGCTCCAGACTCTCAGTCCTCAGCAGCTGGGGAAGAGCTCCAAAGTGGTGGACTACCTGAATGGACAGATTAGGAGAACCATAATTTAAGAGAGCTTTAAGCCAGAGGAAAAGAAGCTAAGGATTGCTCTATTGGAGCCTTGGTACTGATAAGATTGCAGAGAAGGTTGGGAGCACCCCCTCCAAGGGACATATTTGCAACGGAGTAAGGATAGGCTGTAGGGGCAAGGCCTGCTCTAGCTCCGGAGTCTGTGATGACCAGAGGCTGCCCGGGAGCTACTACCTGGGAACCCCAGGTCCCTCCCCCTCCTTCCCAGCGGAATAGCTAGTGCCTGTTAGCTACAGGAGTTCTACTATCCCACAGCTGGCATCTGTGTACTTGGGGGGGAAAGGAGGGAACCTACAAAGGAACAAGTGTGGAAACGGCGATTTCATGATTCCCTATCTCAGCGGGGGGGGGGAGCATGCTGGGGGCCGGTAGCGGTATCCTCATTATGGCGGCAAGCTTCTTTGGGCTCCGGGGGAAGGGGGGGTTAGATTCATTGCGTTTTCCCTTCAGCGCGGTTATATGCTCTCGGCTCCGGTCTGTGCTCAGTGCGGGAACAGCCTATTGGCTGTTGTCAAACTTGCATTAGGGCAGCGAAGTTGGGTTCAGAGAGATTTTGCTGCGGTGCACATGGAGAAAGGCCTGGCAGCATCGGGAGGGGATTCCTCGAGGCCTGCAAGGCATGCATTTTTTTTTGGGGGGGGGGGGGGGAGACTGCGGCCATATCACAGGAAGCAGCCATATCCCTTGCACTTCAGACTAAGCAGGGGAAGAGTAAATAAACAAAAATGCCGGCGGGGAAGGATTCAGAACCTCGGACAGCTTCTCCTGGAGGTAAGGAGGTGCTTGAATCTGTTTTTCCCCAGATTTAATCTGGTCTCTGCATAAGGCCTTCTGTCTCAAGAGGAAGCAGGCAGAGGTCCTAATTCCTCCCAGAAAAATTCAAGTTCTCCCAGCAGGGGGATTCCCTCTGGAAGAGGACCCAGGTGAGGGCCCTTCCAGAGGGGAAAAAGGGGAGGGGGGAGTGAGTTTGACGGCTGGCAGGGACAGGTCTCGCCCAGTACGCACACGTCTGATAAATTGGGGGAAGGCTCTTCCGATCTCTGCGTCGAGCCATGGGCTCCGGCAGACTTGGAGGACGACGAAATTGTGTTTTGCATCTTCCACAGAGAGGAGTATGTGACACTTATTGGCCATTCACTCGTGGCGCTCAATATTGTGCAGGCGTTACCCCATGTGGACAAGCCCCTGGAGGATCCACTGCTTCAAGGCGACACAGGTGTGCTTCCTGGTTCAGAGTGATCAAAAAGATGACTGAGGTAGAATGGGAGTTTTCGGAGGCTACCTTGAGAGGTAGCCTTCCCATGGGGTGCCTCTACCCTATTCTGTAGGAGGAGTGGAAGCTCCTGAGGACGCCAAAGATGGATGCCTTAGTGTCGGCAATCACCAAGAAGACCACAATGCCAGTGGAAGGTGGGGTGGCCCTGAAGGCAAGACAGGAAGTTAGAGTCCCTCCTTAAAAAGGCCTTTGGTTCAAGTGCGCTGGCACTGCAGGCTTCCATTTGCGGGGCCTGTATGTCTTGGGTGTCCATTCAGTGGCTCCAGGGATTAGCTCCGTCTGACCTGGAAGGTCAGTCAGCACCGGAAGGGGCAAAACTGGAGTCAGCTACCGCTGACGTTTTCTATGATCAAGTTCAGGTAGCGTCAAAAACAATGGCCTCCATTATTGCAGCGCACCGTTTTCTCTGACTTAAGGAGCTGGGCGGCGGACACTTCTTCCAAAGCTTGGCTCAGTAAGCTCCCTTTCAAGGAAAAGCTGTTATTTGGGGAGCATTGGACTTGGGTGAAATCAAAGAGGGGCACTGGCTAGAAGATTGCCCCAAAGGGTAAAACCTGGGGATCCGCAGAGAGGACAGCCCAAGGAGTTCTGTAGGTTTCAAGCAACTCGCTTTGCGCTCTATCAGAGGGGCCGCTATGGAGCAAGAGGGCAATGCTTTTGAAGGACCAGGGGATTTGGTCGAGGTTATTTCTCCTCCCCACCGACCCCAACGAAAAAATCCTAATGAAGCCATGGAGGTCCTGACAGAAGTGGCAACAGGTGGTCAGTTACAGCAATTTTATTCCATCTGGGCCTCCGTGGTGACCAATCAGTGGAGATAATCCACGAAGGGTATGCGCTGGAGTTTGCAAGACTCCTGTCTGATGCATTCGTCGCTTCAACCTGCTAGGCCCCATTGAAGAGGGAAGCGGTCTGCTCTAACCCTTCATCATTTGTTACAGCTGGAGGCAGTGGTACAGATACCCCGAGGCCAGTGCAGCGCTGGTCGGTACTCCATTTATTTCGTGATACCCAAAAAAGGAAAGAGAAATTAAACTTACCTGCTAATTGTGGTTTCTTGAGGAACTCCAGTCCAGTCCCGATGACACCTGGTACATATATAGCTGGCACTGTCTACCAGCCCCAGTAACCTACTGATAAAGCAGACTCACAGGAGCAACAATTAAGTAGTAACAAATGGAAAGACAAAAACAGAACTATGCTTACACGATCACCCCCTCTCCCAGAAAGGGTACTCCAATCCCTCCCCACCAGGAAGGGAGATGCAGCTGCTCCGCCCACCCCAGAGGGTAGCAACTGACAGCTTCCACAGATCATCCCCCCAACTGAACAGACTACACTCCTGAACCCCACTCCACCTGGCTAACTCCTTCCCTCAAGGAAACAAGCTTCAGGCCCGGGGAACACCGCACCCAACCAGCACGGCAATAGGGCGGGATTCGGGATTGGACTGGAATTACTCAAGGAACCACAATTAGCAAATAAGTCTAATTTCTCTTTCCTTATCGTCCCTCCAGTCCAGTCCTGCACCTCTGGGATGTATCAGAGCAGTTCATTAATGGGAGGGACCCACACAACTGGCCTGAAGCACTGCCGACCCAAAGCGAGCATCCCCCGCCGCCTGGAGATCCAGGCAGTAATGCTTAGTGAAGGTGTGAAGTGACGACCAAGTTGCCGCCCTGCAGATATCCACTGGTGGAACTAAACTATACTCCGCCCATGAAGCAGCTTGCGCTCTCGTGGAATGCACCCTCGATCCCGATGGCACCGGCTTGCCCCTCAGGATGTGTGCCGACGCAATCGCCTCCGAAATCCACCTTGAAATGGAGGCCGTCGCTGACGCTTCGCCTCTGTACGGCCCTCCAAACAGAACAAATAGCCGATCCGTCTTTCAAAACAGCTCGGTCCTCAAATACTTCCTCAGGATTCTTTTCACATCCAAACAGCGCAACTGCTGCAAGGCCAGCCTATCCTTCCAGGTAGTTAGCGCCGGCAAGGAGACTGCTTGGCTCACATGAAAAATCGACACTATCTTAGGTAAAAAGGAAGGTACCAGCCACAAAACAACCTTCTCCTTAGAAAAGGAAAGACAAAGACTCCCAGCAGGATAAGGCCTGAAGCTCTAAAATCCTGAGCGCCGTACAAATTGCCACCAGGAAAACCATCTTAAGTGTCAGGTCCTTCAGGGAAGCCCTTCCCAGAGGCTCAAAAACCTCCCCTGCCAGGGCATTAAGTATGAGGTTTAGATCCCAAGAAGGCACCACCACTCTCCGCGGTGGCCAGAGATGTGTCACTGCCCTCAAATATCCAAGCATGTTGAGATGCGAACCCAAAGGCACCCCATGGATCTTCCCCGATAACAATCGCCCATAGTTGTACATTCAAGGACCTAGCAGCCAGACCCTTGTCAAAGCCAGCCTGCAGAAAAGCCAGGACATCTGGGACTGAAGCAGCAGACAGACGTGTCTGCCTGTCCTCACATCAAGACTCAAAAATACACCAAATACGAGACAGGAAGACCTCCGCCAGGCTTAAAGCAGGGTCACTATCACCGCCCCTGAGTACTCTTTCTTCCTTAACCTTGCCCGCTCAAGAGCCAGGCCATAAGCGAGAATCGATTCACCTGGGGCATGCATATTGGGCCCTGCATTAGCAGGTCCTTGCGCATCGGGAGTCGCCATGGCCGGGCCGCCAAGAGTCAAACTAGATTGGCATACCAAGGGTGCCGAGGCCAATCGGGGGCGACCAGTACTACTAGCCCCCGGTGCGCCTCTATCTGTTGCAGCACTCTGCCTATGAGCACCCCCGGGGGGGGGGGGGGACACACAGAGGAGCCTCCCCTCGAGCCACCTCTGAACTAGGGCATCGAGGCCCTCCGACATTCGTTCTCTTTTCCTGCTGAAAAACCACCCAGCCTTGCCTAAGTTGAACATTGCCATCAGGTCCATGACCTGCTTGCCCCAGCATTGCACCAGCTGCTTGAACACCTCCTGGTTGAGGCACCACTCTCCGGGGTCCACCTGAACCCTGCTAAGATAGGGGGAGTCTACAACGTGGAGGCAGACTATGTGTTCCGCTGACACTGCCTGCAGCTGGGCCTCCATCCAACCGACCAGCCTTATGGCCTCCTCCTCCAGGACTGGACTGCCCGTGCCTCTTTGCCGGTTTATATAAGCTACCGTGGTCACATTGTCCAAGAAAACCCGTACTACATTTCCTTGTAAGAACTCTTCAAAGCTGCACAAGGCCAGAGCCACTGCTCACATCTCGAGTGTGTTGATCGACCACCGAGCTTCCAACATAAGAACATAAGATATGCCATACTGGGTCAGACCAAGGTCCATCAAGCCCAGTATCCTGTTTCCAACAGTGGCCAATCTAGGTCATAAGTACCTAGCAATCTCCCCAAAAGATACATTGTTCCAAACCATACACTCTTAGGCGACCATCAGCTTTCCCCTATTATCTAGTTTAAAAGCTGCTCTCTCTCTTTTTTAAAGGTTAATGCCAGCAGCCTGGTTCCATCCCGGTTAAGGTGAAGCCCATCCCTTTGGAAGAGTCCCTCCTTTCCCCAGAATATTCCCCAGTTCCTAACAAATCCAAAACCCTCATCCTTGCACCACCGTCTCATCCACACATTGAGATTCCAGAATTCTGCCTGCCTTTTGGGTCCTGCGCGTGGAACAGGAAGCATTTCTGAGAACGCTACCCTGGAAGTTCTGGATTTCAACTTCCTACCTAAAAACCTAAATTTAGCCTCCAGAACCTCCCTACCACATTTACCTATGTCATTGGTACCAACATGTACCAAGACAGCAGACTCCTCCCCAGGACTATCTAAGACCTTGTCTAGGCCTCACTGCCCCTGGGCAAAAGTGTCACTTGCAATGGGCCCCCCCAGACGGACAGACTGGTATCTGTAATCACTGTGATCCACCCCAAGGCCTCGAGGGGCATGCCCCTCTCCAGATTTCCCGGGCGCAGCCACCATCTGAGAGATTTCTTGGCGTTCGACAGACAGGGGAGAACCTGGGTCAGAGGCTGGCTCTGGTGGGACCACCGACAGAGCACTGCCCTCTGCAACAGGCGCATATGAGTCCTTGCCCATGGGACAACTCGATCGTGGCCACCTTGGTCCCCAGAACTAGCAAGTAATGCCAGGCCGACGGGCTTGCAAAGCCCAGGAAGCAGCGAATCAAGCCTCATAGTCCGTGCGCTCGTGCCCCTGGCAGAAAATCTCTGCCAGCCCGAGCATCAAAGAATGCACCAAGGTACCGCAACTCCTGAGTCGGACTCAGATGACTCTTGGTCAGATTGATCACCCAATCGAGCCTTTGGAGGAACTCCACCACTCTCCTTGTCACTTTTTTGCTTTCCTCCCTGGACTTGGCCCGAATCAGTCAATCATCGAGGTACGGGTTCACGAGAATCCCTTCCTTGCAAAGTGCTGCTGCCACCACCACCAACACCATAACTTTGGTGAATATGAGTGGTGCTATTGCCAGCCCAAAGGGCAACGTCCGGAACTGGAAGTGACCCATGGGCACCGCAAAGCGGAGAAACCACTGGTGATCTGGTCTTACTGGAATGTGTAGATCCGTGAGATCTAGTGACATCATAAATTCCCAGCTCCTTACCACCACTATCACTGACCTTAGCCCCGCAGACAGTGGTTGACCCCCTTGAGGTCGAGGATCGGGCAAAAAGAGCCTTCCTTTTTGGGCACTGTGAAATAAATGGAGTATCGACGGCACCTGTACTGATCTGGGGGCACCGGTTCGACAGCTTACAACTGCAGAAAGCATGACAGGGTTTCCCTTCCCGCCGCCACCTTGCCCTGAGCCTTGCAGGGGGACTGGATGAATAATTCCCTTATTGGGCAGATCCATTCCAGGGCGTAGCCCTCTCTGACCATCTCCAGGACCCATTGGTCAGACGTGATCTGGGTGCAGGCAGAGTAAAAACTCCCACAGCTGACCTCCCACAGGCAACACCCCTGCCTGAGCCCACCTCGCCTCATTGTCCTTTTTTTTTCCCTAGGTAGAGGCGGCTCCAAAGCCCCTTCCTGCTCCTCGGAAATCACGAAAGCCCTGCCCTCTGGCAGGGAATCTATCTCTCTGGGCCTGGCTGAAGCGAGGGGTACAAAAATGCTTGAACTCCTTCGGCTGACTTCAAGCTGAGGAGGTACTATGGCCCTGCTTCTGCTTGGGTAACCAGCCCCCCTTGGACTCCTCCAAGTCCTTAACCAACTTCTCCAAGTCCTCTCCAAAGAAAGCTTCCCCTTAAAGGGCAGCTTATTAAGCTGGGACTTAAAGGAACTATCCACTGCCCAGTTCCGAAGCCACAAGTAACGGTGGGCCACCACCATCGATGCCATGCTGTTGGAAAGGCCCCTGATGGGTGTCCGCCAGATAGGCCGCCCCCGACTCCAACTTTGCCGCTTCTCCTGACATGGCCGGCTCCTAGTCCCCCGGGCTCTGAAGCCCTTGCGACCAGCGGAGGCAAGCCCTAGCCATCCATGCCCCGCAGATGGAGGCCTGCAAGGACAAGATGGAAATGCGGAAGTTCCTGCACATGAAGACACCAACAGCTTGGCACTACAAGCAGCTGCTGGGCTAGATGGCAGTGACGTTGGACATGGTGCGTGAGCCAGGGCTCACATACGATCATTGCAGCAAGTGCTCCCGTCAGAGTGGTCTCCTCAGAAGCACTTGTTGTCGCTGTCAGAAGTTGCAATGCCTGGAGGTGGCGACAAAGTTTGGGATAGTTCTGGAGGCCACTCATTTATGCATGAGCAGGCTCTTGGAGCTACCGCAATGGATACTAGTGACCACGTATGCCAGTCTCACAGGCTGGGGTGTGCACTGTCTACATCAGATGGCATAGGAAGTCGGGTCCCCAGACGAATGGTCTTGAACGATCAACCAGCTTGAGATGAGCGTGATGCACTGCTTGGCACTGCAGAGTTTGTATCCATTAATAGTAGGAAAGGCCATTCGCATCTTCTCCAACAATGCGAGGACAGTGGCCTATATCAACCGGCAAGGGGGCACGGGCAGTGCGACCCTGCTGAGAGAGAGTCCCTCCTGCGATGAGTGGAGAAGCATTTGATGGCCCTCTCAGCAGCTCGTGTCGCAGAGAAGGACAATGTGCAAGCAGACTTTCTAAGCAGACAGATTGGATCCCGGAGAATTGGAGCTCAACATAGTAGTGTTCCACAACACCACAGTGTGTGGAGGGGGGGGGCGAGTTGGTTATGGAACTCATGGCTACCCAGACCAATGCCAAGGCAAGTCTGTTCTTCAGCAGGTGCAGGGAGAACATGTCCGAGGGGCTCAACACTCTGGCATAGGCATGGCCAGCAGAAGAGCTTCTTTTTTCTTCTGCAATGGATACACACAGCATGGTACGATGATCCTCATCGATCCAGACTGGCCCCAGAGACCCTGATATGTGGCTCTCACTCTGCTCCTAATCGATCACCTTTGGAGGTTGCCCAAAAGAAATCAACCTGTTGGCTCACAGGCCAATGCCGATGCCACAAGTGGATCAATTCTTACTTACAGCTTGGCTCTTTAACGGGCACGGTTACAATCCTTGGGGTTATGCTCCGACAGTGATTGCTCCCATGCTGCCGTCCAGAAAGCATTCCACTAAGCTGGCCTATCTCAGGGTCTGGCGTATATTCGAAGACTGTTTGACCAGGGACATGAGTCCCTTTGCAGCTTTGTTTCTGGACATCTTGTTGTTCCTGCAACGTAGATTGGAAAAGGGTTTAGCCCCTAGCTACCTGAAGGTGCAGGTGGCTACCTTGGTCCATTATCGGGGGCGTGTGCAGAGCGGGTCGTTGACGGCACATCCAGACCTGGTCCAGTTTCTCAGGGCCATAAAGCTCGCCCATCTGCTCTTCAGACTCGCAGTACCACCATGGAATCTGAACCTGGTGGTGGAGACACTAACAGGTCCTCCTTTTGAGCCTTTTTCTAGGGCATCCGTAAAAGATCTCACCCTGAAAACATTGTTGTTGATAGCACTCCGTTCTGCTCGGCAAGTCTCTGTGTAAAGAAACAGTTTATTGAGGAGAAAGCATAGTTACTCACCTGTAACAGGTGATCTCCGGGAACAGCAGGAATTTAGTCTTCACATATGGGTATCGTCGGTACCGATGGAGCCTGCGTGGAAACGCTCCCCATCGCCCAATAGGAAAGCTTTCGGGAGCATCCCACAGCGCTTGCGTGCTGCCTTTCCGCCTTTCCAACTGTCCCTCTCCAGTTGAGTTTATAGATGAGACAAGGGAGAGAGGGGAGAGAGAGAAAGAGAGAGAGATACAACTCCAAGGGGAGGTGGGTGGGTTGTGAAGACTAAATTCCTGCTGTTCCCGGAGATCACCTGTTACAGGTGAGTAACTACGCTATCTCCAGGAACAAGCAGGAATGTAGTCTTCACATATGGGGACTCCATAGCTGCAGATGCCAGAGAGATGGCCCCAGGAAGTTGTTAGCCCTTGTGAAAGGGCCAGACTCCCCCCTCCCCCCCCCCATGGATCTCTGGCATTCTACCAGGGACAGTGGGTAGGAGTTGATTAAGTCTGAAAAAGCTTTTGAAGAACAGCCTGGCCAAACAAGGCATCCTGGCAGGAGTCCTTGCCTAAGCAGTAGTGCGCTGTGAAGGTATGTACTGAAGCCCAAGTAGCTGCTCGAAAGATGTCGTCGATAGACACAGAGTGAAGATGAGCCATTGAGGCTGCCATGGCTCTCACATTGTGAGCTGTGACATGGCCTTCAAGTGGAAGGTTCTTACTCTCATAGGCAAAGGATATGCATTGAGCAATCCAGTTAGATAGAGTTCTTTTGGAAACTGGAAGTCCCAAATGACTAGGATCAAAAGCAACAAAGAGTTGAGAAGATTTTCTATGTTGCTGTGTCCTTTGCAAGTAAAAAGCCAAAGCTCTTTTACAATCCAAGGTATGAAGGTTCCTTTCTGCACTGGAGGCATGAGGCCTTGGAAAGAATTCAGGAAGGTAAACCGCTTGGTTTAAATGGAAAGGTGAAACCACCTTTGGCATAAAGTGTGGATGAGTCCTAAGAACTACCTTATCATTGTGGAACCTTGTATAAGGAGGATCAGCCACTAACGCTTGCAATTCACTGATGCAACGTGCTGATGTGATTGCAATGAGGAAGATAACTTTCCAGGAAAGGAATTTCAAAGATGTAGTGGCTAATGGTTCAAAGGGCAGTTTCATGAGCTGCCCGAGCATCAGATTTAAGTCCCATGCCACCGGTGGTGGCTTAAAGGGAGGCTTTGTTAAAAGAAGGCCTCTCATAAATCTCGCTATGAGAGGATGACAGGAAATAGGTTCTCCACTTAGAGGCTTGTAAAAAGCTGCAATAGCACTAAGATGGACTCTTACTGAATTTGTCTTGAGACCCGCATTTGACAAATGAAGGAGATACTCCAGTATCGATTCCAGAGGTATCGCAAGAGGGTTAAGACCCTTCTGTGAGCACCGTACGGTAAACCTTTTGCACTTAAAGGCATACGAGCGTCTTGTGGAGGGTTTCCTAGAAGCATGAAGGACATCCTTTACCTGTTGGGAAGATTAAGATCCTGAAGGTTGTCACAAGCACAACGCCCTAAGCCACTTGCCTTTAGTGGTCGAGGGGCGTGGTGGTTGAGGATTCCTTCTTCTATCAGCTCTTAGCAGCCTATTTCTTCGTGTTGGCTTCTGGGAAGTGTAATACTGCTAAAATATGTTGGTGCTTTAAGTAGAAGGTTTGCAGCTGAGGTAACCAAGGGTAAGGGCTTGTAACAGAAAGTTTATTTCTATAACACAAAACACAGCAGGTTCAAGGTATCATTTACAGGATTATAACTGTAGGATTTGCTTAAGGTACAGCAAATAATGGCAAACAAACCAAAAGAACTCAGAAATGGCTTTTAAAGTCCTCTTACTTGCAGAAGTATTGCCTTTAGAAACTAGGCTGCCACTTTCCTTTTTAGTCCTTGTTAATCAGAGCATAAAGAAAAATTCAAGCTTAATTCTTCTACAGCAGTTTGGTTTCTGCCAGCCTCAAAACCCCTCTTCTAGGCTGCATTTCTACGTGAAACCAAACTTAGAACAAAACAAACATTCCAAGCTGTTATCAAAACTCTTAGCAGGCTTTTCATATAGGAGAGGAGCAAGCAAAAACTCTTATAGCAGCTAACTTGGCTTTTCTTGCCGTTGCACAGTTCAAACACAGGTGACAAACAAGCATGAATCACAGCTTCCTGATCAGGCTTACGTTGCAGTAAATTTCCCTTTTAAAACATACAGGAATTTACCTCCACACTGATTGTGCCATATGGTTCACTTCCAAGGAGAATTACTTCTTTCAGGGCTAGCTTTCCTCAAGACCTCCTGCCTAGAGCTTGGCATAGAGAGCAATCCATAAAGCAATTTTCTTCCCCCAACTCTGACACTGGTTCTCCCAACTGCATGGGTTCTGACTCACTGACCTGGTCAGACTGCTCAGCTGACAACCTCTCTGGTGGTCTGAAAGCTTCTCCACTTCCTGGCCCCCACATCTGTTGCCAACCTGTTGCAGGGAATTCAGCTCTCTCAGCTCTGGGTAGCTCAGCTCTTCTCCAAGAATTAGCTCCTTCTCTCAGCCTCTGTCTCAGCTGCTCTCCCGGCTGCTCTCCTTCTCGTCTCCCTCTCTGCATAATCTAACCCAGGCTTATACCTCCAGGATTCTAACCCCACCTCTTTCTTTCCCAGGTGTTGGTAATCCCCCTGCCTTCTGGTATTAGAATAATCAGTGCACTTAATAATAATAATCAGTGCAACTAGGGTGAATTTGTTATGCTTCTCATCTCCCCCACTCTCAGGATAACTGACTTTGCCACAAGGTCTAGGCTTTCGGCAACCAGGCCCTGAGATGCAGAGACTGGGGATTTGGGTGCCAGAGCATCCCGTCCTCTTGGGAGAGGAGGTCTGGAGTGGATCCCAATTCCAGAGGCAGAGCTTGAGAGAGATGTAGGAGCAAAGGGTACCACGTTTGCCTTGGCCAACGTGGAGCTATGAGGATCATATGACCTCTGTCTCTCTGAAGCCTGAATAGGGTTTTGGGGATGAGGGGAATGGGTGGGAAGGCATATAGGAAGTTCTGACCCCAGTGAAGGAGGAAGGCATCCCTTGCCTGACAACATCGAGATGGAATTCTGGAACAGAACCGGGGATGTTTGGCGTTCAGCAGACTTGCAAAGAGGTATATGTCCGGAGTTCCCCAAATCTGAAATATTTAGGCAACCCGGTCTGCATGGAGAGCCCATTCGTGTGGAAGCAGAACTCGACTGAGTTTGTCTGCCCAAGAGTTTTGAATGCCTGGTAGATACACCGCAAGGAGATGAATCTGATGCTCTCCGGCGAGGGCCCATAGTCACAAAGCTTTGTTGCATAGCGACAGAGAGCCTGTTCCACCCTGCTTGTTCACATAGAACATGGCTAACTGATTGTCCGTTTGAACTAGGACTGTCTTGTAGCTCAGCTGGGCGTGAAATACTCGAAGAGCAAAGAAGATTGCTCTGAGCTCCAGGAGGTTGATGTGAAGACAGGCCTCCTGTGGAGTCCAGGTACCCTGGGTAGAGAGATCGTGCAGGTGGGCTCCCCATCCCATCTGTGATGCATCTGTTGTTAGGGTGGCTTGGGATAGGAGTTGCTGGAAAGGAGATCCCACCAGAAGGTTTCTGGGTGATTGCCACCATTGGAGGGATGAAATAAGACGGTTTGAGTTTGTCATTTTGTCCGACAGGCAGCCTGAGGCCTCTGTCCACTGAGTGGATAAAGTCCACTGGGCTGCTCGCATATGGAGGCGAGCATAAGGAACCACATGCACAGAGGACGCCATGTGGCCTAGCAATTGTAGCATTTCCCGAGCAGTGAGACAAGGTTTGAGCACTGCTTGGAAAGCTAGTTGTACTATGCAAAGACAGCGGGGCTGCAGAAGGAAAGGCCTTGTGTGTCTGGTATTCAGATCAGTTCCTAGGGACCGAGTGGGAGCAAGATTGGATTTTGGGAGGTTTATGACCAGTCCCAAATACTGAAGGATTCGCATTGTGCGAAACAGAGCAGAGCTGACTTTTGGCACTGTAGGGGCTCGAATGAGCCAGTCGTCTAAGTAAAGGAAGACGAATATTCCCAGAGTGCGGAGAAATGCTGCTACCACAGCCATGCATTTTGTGAACACTCTTGGGGCAGAAGCCAGGCCAAAGGGAAGAACTTTGTATTGGTAGCGCTTTCCTTGAAACAGGAATCGGAGGAATCTCCTCTGATTTGGATGGATGAGAATATGAGTATACGCATCCTTGAGATCTAGAGAACAAAGCCAATCCTGACTTTGAAGTTATGGCAGCAGAGTTCCTAGAGAGACCATTTTGAATTTCTCTCTGAAAAAATATTTGTTCAATTCTCTGAGGTCTAAAATGCGTCTGTCTCTTCCTGTTTTCTTTGGAATAAGGAAATAGGGGGAGTAGAACCCTGTACCTTGATGGGGAATGGGTACTTCCTCGATTGCTCCTTGAGCAAGGAGCATTGTGACTTCTTGATCTAAGAGACTGTCAAGAGAGGTCTGAGAATTGAACTGTTTTACAATTGTAGGAGGGGGCATGCTGTGAAAATGAAGCTTGTACCCCTCTCGTACAATGGACAGAGTCCAATTTTCTGCTGTTATTTGGGCAAAATGACATAACCTGTCTGGGATGGTCGAGGGTTCTGGACCGTTCAGGGGCAGGAAGGCAAAGTTCTCTAGGAAGGAGTCAAAGCCCCTGAAGAGGCTGAGCTGACAGGTTTTGCAGCTTTTGGCTTCTTTTGTTGTCTAGGATGTTGCTGTTGACCCTTTTCGGCAGTCTGACCTGGACGGTGTCCCTGTTGGGTATAGGAAGGATAGAACTTCTTTTTCTTATTGAAAAATGGTTTCTTACAGGATTTTTTTCCTTGCAGGATCGGCTGTAGATTTGGACAATCTATCCAAAGTGATATTGTCAGCATCTATCTCATTAGCCTTTTCCTGCCAATTCTTGCCAAAGAGATTTTCTCCAGTGCAAGGAATGTTACCTAATTTATCCTGTACCCAAATTTCCAAGTCAGATGCCTGAAGCCAGGCAATCCGACGTGCACCAATGGCAATAGCAGAGAAGAACATAAGAACATAAGATATGCCATACTGGGTCAGACCAAGGTCCATCAAGCCCAGTATTCTGTTTCCAACAGTGGCCAATCTAGGTCATATGTACCTAGCAGTTTCCCCAAGATACACAAGTTCCACAATGCTTGTACTGGGTCAAGCATTGATATCTTCGGTCACTTCTTAATAATGGTTTATGGACCTTTCCTCCAGGAACTTGTCCAAACCTTTTTTAAACCCAGCTACACTAACAGCCTTTACTACATCCTCCGGTAACAAATTCCAGAGTTTGATTACACGTTGAGTGAAAAAATATTTTCTTTTATTAGTCTTAAATAGTTTACCCTGTAGCTTCATTGCATGTCCCCTAGTCTTTCTATATTCTGATAACATAAACAATCGATTTACGTTTACCCGTTCCACTCTGTTCATTAATTTATAGACTTCTATCATATCTCCCCTCAGCCGTCTCTTTTCCAGGTTAAAGAGCCCTAACCTTTTTAGCCTTTCTTCATAGGAGTATCCTTCCATCCCCTTTACCATTTTGGTGGCTCTTCTCTGAACCTTTTCTAAAATCGCTATATCCTTTTTAAGATACGGCGTCCAGAATTGCACACAATATTCAAGGTGCGGTCTCACCATGGAACGGATATAGAGGCATTATAATATTTTTTGTTTTATTTTCCATTCCTTTCCTTATCATACCTAGCATTCTATTTGCTCTCTTGGCCGCCGTTGCACACTGGGCCGAGGGTTTTAACATGGTATCCACAATGCCGCCTAAATCTTTTTCCTGGGTGGTGGTTCCTAATGTGGAACCTTGCATCGTGTAACCATGGGTTGTTCTTCCCTAGGTGCATAACCTTGCACTTGTCCACATTAAATTTCATCTGCCATTTTGATGCCCAGTCTTCCAATTTATCAAGATCCTCTTGCAATTTCTCACAATCCTCTTGGGATTTAACAACTTTAAATAGTTTTGTGCCATCTGCAAATTTGATAACCTCACTCGTTATTCCACTTTCCAGGTCATTTATGAATAAGGTCTAATTTCTCCTTTTCTCTGATAATGGAGTCTCCAAGTAGCAATAGTTTTCTGTTTGGGATCTTCTGACATTGCCTTGGGAATTTATAATTGATTGTAAGAAAAAGCGGTATAGAAATAGTTAAATAAATAAATAAAAATAAATAATGCATTGGGCGTCACCCTTTTTGTCTATGGTCACTTCACTTTCTGTTATTGACTCATTACCATTTACCAAGGAGCAAAGAAGGCATTTTACAGACGTATCTTTTGGTGGGTTGGATGTGCCCAGGTTAACAGATCATACCCTGCCAGAACTTACTGTGATCAATTTATTCCTGGGTGTTATTTGTTGGAATGGTGGTGGATTGTTTTCATTTGGAACCAGAAGAAGCCCATTTTTACTGCGGCTAATTCTTTCCTTAATTGAACCAACTCTTATCATAGCAGACAAAGACAGAAAGGGCAAAGTTCTAAGGTTCCAACTGGATTGCTTTGGATTAAGGAAATGCAGATATTACACTGAATAAATGTCATTTTGGATTACTGTGTTTGATACAGAGCAGATGTTTTATCAAAAGCACTTTCTACTTACATACATATACACATACATACACACACATACATACATACACATACATACATATATACACATACATACATATAGCACAGTTAATTACCTGTAACAGGTGATCTCTGGGAACAGCAGGAATAAGTCTTCACATATGGGTACGTCGGTACCGACGGAGTCTGCGCGGGAACGCTTCCCAGCGTCCAATCAAGAGCTTTTGGAAGCATCCCAGCACGCCTGCATGCTGCCTTCCCGCCTTTCCCAACTGCCTCTCCTCAGTTAAGTTTTAAAGCTGAGACAAAGAGAGAGAGAAAGGAAAGGAAAGATAGATAGAGATACAACTCCTGGGGAGGTGGGTGGGCTGTGAAGACTTATTCCTGCTGTTCCCAGAGATCACCTGTTACAGATAAGTAACTGTGCTATCTCCAGGAACAAGCAGGAATGAGTATTCACATATGGGTACTCCCAAGCTGAGATGCCTGGAGTCCCAGCATGTCATAGGTTGGAACATGCAATCTCCCAGAACACCAGGCATCCTGAGGATGGAGGGTAGGAGTTGAAGAAAGAAAAAATGCTGTGGAACAGCTAACCTAGCATAGGACTGCAGAGAAGGAGTCCATGTGTGGATGAGGATTGTCATCAATGATGTTGCAAGAAGATTGCAATAGAGACCTCCCCTAACAGGATTTCACAGAAGTATGGAAGTTCATGGATCTACTGGGAACCCAGTAGAGGAACCTTGAAGAGGACCTCACTGTAAAGTGGAGGTAATAAACCTGTAGGAAAAAAAGTGGAGGTCAGAATCCTGAAAAGAATAGGTAACCCCAGTAGGAAAAAACTGGGGTAGTACAAAAAACGGTGGGCCTTCAGAGGAAGGGTTTATGACAAAAACCTAACTCTTTTGGCGGGAGCATGGCTCACTCTTAGGAGCAAAAAGAGAAAGGCTAACCGATTTGGACAAACAGGCATAGTCCTTGTGGGGAGAAAGGGTATGGGGACCCCTTGTATCCCAAAAAGAGAGGACAAATGCCGGAGGTGTTAAAGCCTGTGATTAACTGAAGATCCACAATGTCTCTCCTAACTGGAATAAGCTAGGAGAGATATTGGGTATGGAGAGCTTCAGAGGTACCTAAACCGTTAGGTTATGGTATAAAAATTGTTGACTACCACAGGAGTGGGTGTGTGTGTAGAACCCCAAACCTGCTGGATAGCATAGGTATGGGTAAAAGCCCTCTGTCAGAATCATATAGGTATATGAGAATAGACAGGGAGATAGATAAGTATGTGGATACATATCTATCTATAAGAAAATATCTCAACAGATACATATATATATATATATATATATATATACACATATATATATATATAGTGTGACACCGAAGTTCTGCCCTATACCTTTAAGACACAGAAAGCTGCTGAGTCTGGCACAGATTCTGACAGGAAGGGAGATCAAAAGCTTCACAGTTACCATAGGCAACCAAGGCAGGCTGAGACACGAGATCTGAGGGCACGCCTAGCCAACAAACACTCCCCAAGTAATGAAGAAAACAGTTTGCACATGTGCAGGAAAACGCCCCTAACCATGTATAAGAAACGTGGTAGGCAAACAGAGTTAGATCGAGGCAGAAAGCTGGTAGGAGATCCAGCAGGAGTTGCAGTGAGAGAGGCTGAGTTGGATTCATGTGCTGATTCTGACGGTGGTTTTGGAGACTCAGAAGTTGAGAGTGATTTGGAAACTTGGCAAGTAAGGGAAGACTTGCAGCTCTCTAACAGAAGGTCAGAATACTCTCAGCCTAATGCTGTTTCATTTGAGTCTTGGAATAGAAAGCCAAGCAGGGCTTTGAAAAGAGACAGAAAGCCGTTTACCAGCAGAGGGATTAACTGCAGGAAACCCTCACCTGTGACGCAGGAAGAATTTCCCAGACACAGAGGTCAGTGGGGAGAACGGAGAGCAGCTGGTAAGGAACTCTGTATTACTGAAAGGCAGAATGGCCTAAGATATTTACAACCTTGGGAAAAGGAAAGTAAAGTGATTGAGGACATATGTATGAGTGAAGAAGATGATTGCATGTATTTAAAGCCTGGCAGAAAACTGCCAAGAGAGAGACCTATTAGAAACAGAACAAGGCAGTTTTACAAACTATCTGATAATTATTTGCCATACTGTGGAGAGAGTGGTGAAGAGAAGCTAGGGACTGATTGGAGAAAGTTCCAGACTCTATGCCCTAAAGAAGATAAGATAGTTGATGAACCGATGTGCACGGAGCAAAGTGAATGCTTTCCCTATGTTGAGGACATGGACTGTTCTCTATTAATAACTGATGAAACTTCTCTACGCTAGTAGAAGATAAGTGTGCCTGGGAGAAAGATAAACGTGCACAGAGGGAACTGCCAACGTTGTTACCTGATTTCTGTTTGTTATAATTATTGGTTCTGTTCAAGCAAGAAGCTGTGTTTTCCTTTCACCTTTTGTTTTTGCCAGAAGCATGGCTGCCTCTTAAGTTTGGTATTTTTGTACTGTTTGAAAATCCAGCAAACCCCGGGAGGGGAATAAATCCTTATTTCAACCTGACCACTCCGTCTCAACTACACTTTCTTTCATAGAAGGGTCAGGCCCAGCAGTGTGCCTAGCTATATACTACTAGTTCAGCCACTGCTGGTGACAATATATATATATATATATATATATATATATATATATATATATGTATAGATAGATAGATAGACAGACATATAAGAATATATCTATAGTGAGATATGGCAGGGCATAAAATACACACAAAAAATAAATATGGATATGTAGACCAACATATGGGTGTCTGCAGTTAAACAGAGATATGCCTACAGTACAGTGATCACATAGGCTATGTGGAGAGGAAAGATTCATCTAATAACAAGGAGGTGGAACCTACTTGAGAAGACAGAGAATCTATTCCTCCTGGTCATGATCTGCATGAATGCTAGTTAGTGCAAAATAACCAGGACTGTTACGTGAAAAACCAAGGACAATGTCAGTGTGCAGCCAGCAAGTCCCGAGTCTTCCAGGACTCTGGCATGGTAAGTAGACAGAAAACACCTAGAGATGAGATACCATGTTGACCTGCTTAAGGGCAAAGGTATCATGCGTTCTTACCATGAGGACGAGCATATCCCCGATTGGGAGTACTATGGACCAAGCAGGGAACTGGCAACTCCTGGAGTCTTCACGTAAGAGAAGGCCTATGTCCTTCATATCAAAAAAGGATATAGAAAAGAAGGGGAAACCTTCTAGTCATGGGAGACATGACTGAAAAGCCTTTTCTAACTAGCTAAGATAGCTGTTGGAGAAAACCACCATGCTCTCTAGCAAGGGCCCATAGTGGAAAGCTTCTCTGTAGATTGCAAAGAGCATGATGCAGGAGAATGAGGGGATAGAACTGGCTCTTAGAAAGCCAGTATCTTTGTCAACTATGCTGCCAACTCAGGAATGAAGATGGCAGAATAGAAGACAATCTAGAAACTGGTAGTGAGATGATCTCCAAGAGAGATGAAGTACTGACTTGGAGCCACTACTAAGACTAGACAGAATGTTAGTGGAGGACAATCTGGTTGGGTGTGGATAAGAACCAGTGGTCCAAACATTAAAGCTCCTGCATGGGCAGCTGTTAGCAAGACAGCAGAAAGAATCTTACTGTTCAAAAACAGAAAGAACAGACAGGAGTAGGAACTCTGGACATGTCTGATAAGCTGCCCCAAAGCAAGATTGAAACAGAGGTGGTAACTCAGAGAGGAAAACTCCGCACTGGAAAGTGAGAAACTAGAGAGGTTGAAGAGAAAGCCTCCCAGTAAGTCATTCCGTTCTTACAGAGGAAAAACTTGGTAAGAGGGTGAAGAGAATGGAGCTGAAGAAGACTGACAAAGTAGTAAGTCTATAGAAAGGAAAAATACATGCTGGCACAGGAACTATCATCTGATAGTGGTTAGACCTCTTTCCCTAGCAAGGAAAAAGAGGAGAAACCTGTGACTTATAGGCATGCACAACCTGACAGCTCATAGAATATAGAAAAAATGGATATCTTTTGGAAAGAGATCCCTGTGTAGGGGTTAGAATAAAGCAGTGGATTGCCTCTATTAAGAAGAAACAACTGTAGATTCTAACCCCAAGAGTCACAAGCAGCTGATGATGAAAGATCAGAAACCCTGCAGGTGCTGGGTTTGCTGAGCCTGGTGAGAGGTTGGATTCTTTAGACCAGGACGATGCTTTCCCTGTTGGGGAACATCTGTATGATGGGCAAGTGATGAATAAAACCTTCTCCTGTGGGGAGAAAGTTTGGTAGGACATATCCTACGTACTGGGATAGAGGAAGGTGTAGAAGAACCCTTAGGAATAGGTAAATCAGTGGACAACTGAGTAACCTGACGTAAAGACTCCTTGTTGAAAAGATTTTCTCCAGTGCAAGGAGTATGTCCCAGCCTTTGTTGTGCCCATTTGTCCAAGTCTGAAGCTTGGAGCCAGGCTCTACGTTGTGCCCCTATAGCTATAGCAGAAGTCCTGCTAACAGACTCAAAAGAGTCTAGGGAAGCACGAGAAAGAAACCAAGAGATATTCTGGATATGCTTAAGCAGTGAGGAATAGTCTGTACTCCTGGAATCTGAAAGGAAAGGAGACAAAAGATGTAATTGCTTTGTGACCTCCTCAAGAGAAAGACTCATATAGAATATATATGAGAGAATTCTTGCAGAAAGCATAGATGTCTGGAAGGTTTGACGTCCAAAGTCATCTAGTGTTTTAGACTCACGACCTGGCGGATAGGAAGAGTGCTTTTTCTTACTCTTTACGCGCCTCATTGCTGATTCCACTACTATGGAATGATGAGGAAGTTGAGTCTTTTGAAACCCTGGAGAGGGGGGCACCTGATATAACAGATCAGTTGCTCTGGGAGGTGGGGGTACCCTGAAAGGTGTTTCCCACATTCCTAGAAGGAGATCCTGCAAGGAATGATGCAAAGGAAGCATTATGTTCCCCTTTGCTTTGGTAGAAAAAGAGCCTTGTGCAGGATCATGTCCTGGGATAGGGATGGCAAGAGATCTTGCTATATCCAGGAGGAAACTCTGAAAAGAGGGATCCCTAACAGGAATCTCTCTTGGACAGGGTAGATTTAAAGAACTAGCCTGAACATCCACAGAGGTATCCAAATATATAGGAATAGAAGATCCTGCACAGTGCAGTGTAGAATGTTGAAGGGATGGTTGCTGGTACTGGGTATCATGAGCAGCAACCGTCCTTACCACATTGTCCATGCCAGGTATCGACTCCAAGGTTGGTATAAAATGGAGCGATCCTGTTGAAAAGAGCATGGTAGGAGTTGGCCACGATGCTACTGTGGATACCGGCACCGAAGTCAATACCGGTACCAATGTCGGAGTCGAGCCCGACAAAAGACATCGGAGTAGTCATCGGTGACAGTTCAATCGGTACCTTGGTGACCGAACCCAACCGGGCACTATCCTCGGTACCGAAACACCGGTATCGATCGATGTCGGTACAAAAAAATAGAGGTACCGAGTCTTCTAGACTACAGATAGATTCCAAACTCGGCATCGAGGGCAGAGAGCCTGATAAGCGAAGCATGGAAGGCACCGACCGCAAAGGTAATGAGGTCGTCGGTACCGTGTCTGACACTGGTGAAGGAAGGTCAACCAGTGGCAACTCAATCGGCCTCAAAGGAACTGAGAGTTGTGGATCCAAATCATCGGAACCGAGCCTTCGGTACCGCTGAGAGCCGGTACCAAGGCGAGTCGGTACCCAGTCCTCCAGACTAGAGATCGATTCCAGACTCGGCATCGAAGGAAGCGAGGCTATCGATGCACGTCTGGAGGGTACCGACATCGGTGGTAGTATCGGTGCTGGTACCGATAATGGAAAGTCAGTCTGGACTGTATCCACCGGTCCCGAAGGTACCGAGGACACCAGATGACGATCCCTGGTGAGGAGTGTTTCATCCAACATCAGTGCCGGTACCGAGGTATCGGTACCGCTCGAAGCGGATGCCACCACTGGACACGGCTGAGGTATGTTCTGTGAGGGGTGAACCCCAGGAACAACCTGAAACCCCTTATATGCTTTGGAGACCGAAGACTCCTGCCGGGGTTTTGAAGCCAGTGGGCCCTCGAGGGCAAGGCCGGAGCCGTCTACATGCTGTGCATGAGACCTACCACTCGAGGACTGGCTAGTCTTAACAGACTGTTTGTGGGTTACCTGATCCTGTGTGGAAGGAGAAGGGGACAGTGCCCCGAAGTTGGAGGGCAACCGTGTATCGAGGGAACCTCGATGTTGAAAAGCTCTTCTCACCAAACTGTTGTCAGGGCTCAAGCAGGTTAGACACCGATTTTGAGGGTCTAAAAATAAAGTTGTACCGCCACAGTGTGAACATTTCTTAGAGAAAGTGCCTGGCGGTTCCATGAAGGAAAAAGAAGAGGCCTAAAAGGCCTAAGAGACCGTGGGACACTATGAAGAAAAAATAACCCGTGGAAAAGGAAAATTTTTTCAAGAAAAGAAAAGAAAACACCAGCGGTACCGGTGGTGTCGGGAAGACAGCCGCAACCACAAGAAAACTAAAAAATAAAAAGAAGAATTTTCTGCGATGACAGGAGGACGTCCTGCCGGCTCCGCGGAAAAACGAAAACTGAGGAGAGGCAGTTGGGAAAGGCGGGAAGGCAGCACGCAGGCGTGCTGGGATACTTCCAAAAGCTCTTTGATTGGACGCTGGGAAGCGTTCCCGCGCAGACTCCGTCGGTACCGATGTACCCATATGTGAAGACTCATTCCTGCTTGTTCCTGGAGATACATATATACACATACATATACATATATATAGGAAAACTATATAAGAAAACCCAGTCTTGGGGTGGGATAGTGGGTGAGGTGTAGTCTAGGACAGATTTACAGTATTTATAAGCAAAGCCACAGCCAAGCAGGGAAATATACAAAATATGCCAGAAAATGTCAGAAAACATAACAGTTTGCAGAGTCTGCTTCAGTTTTCAGCATGCATATATTTTCAATTTTACAGCAGTAGTACATGTATACCAGGGCTCGACAAAACCAAGTTGCCACTACAACCAAAAATGCTCACCTGGTGCCTGAGATTTGCTCCACCACCCATATATTTATTTTTATTTTTATTTTATTTCTTTAAATACTATCACAGGCAGAAGACCCTTCCTGTCTGCCCACAGGGATCCGATCTCCAGTAGACAAACAGAAGGGGAAGGCCGCAATGACAGCTTTAATGCAAGCAGGCAACTCGTGGGGATCCCATCCCCCACAGGCAGAAGAGGAGACAGTCACAATCGAGGGAGATTGGATCCCTGCAGGCAGAACAGGCGGGATCTTTGCTACATCTAAGCCCCAATTGCAGCAAAGATCCCTCCTGTTCTGCCCGCAGAAAATTGGATCTTTGTAGGCAGGAGGGAAAGCCCAAAGTAGCATCCTCCACAACAGTGGACTATCAAATTAGAGCCTTCAAAAAAAATAAGACAGACAGGAGGTAGAAAAAATTTAAAGGAATAGGACCTTAAAAAAAAAAAAAAAAGTAAGGAGGATGGGGGAACGGAGGGCAGGGTTGGGAATGTTGGAGGGGAGGGAGAAGGGGAGAATACGGAAAATGAACAGAGTGGGGAAGGACTGAAGCAGGAAGGGACAAGTGCAAGGTGGTGGTTAAAGGGATGAATCAATGAGGACAAAAAATGACAAATATGTATATGCCAAAGGGTGCATCCCCCCACCCAAAACATACACAAAGCATCCCACCTCTCCACACCACACACACACCATCTTCGCATGACATACATACACACACAGAGGCACTACAAGCATATTCGTACACACAAACAGCTCACCTCCACACACATAGGCAACCCACCTCTGTGCCACACAGAGGCTCCTCAGCTCTGCAGCAGGCACGCACACATGCACCACAGCCCTGGCCCACACAAAGGCACCCATCATCACATCCCACACACAGACAGGCATACCCACTGTTGCACCATACTCCCACAGAGCTATAAAGCGTAATTATTCACCTGTAAAAGGTGTTCTCCGGGAACAGCAGGAATCAGTCCTCACATATGGGTGATGTCGGCGCTGACGGAGCCTGTGCGGATCATTTCCCCAGCTTTCAAAGAAAGCCTTTGGGCATGCTACCATGCATGCGTGGTCCCCTTTCCACCCAAAGGTGCCAGCTTGTTCAGTCAGCTGACATAGCTCAGGCAAAGGATAAAAACAGATAGAGGAGGCAACTCCCAGGGGAGAAGGGAGGGTTGTGAGGACTGATTCCAGCTGTTCCCGGAGAACACCTGTTATAGGTGAGTAACTACTCTTTCTCCAGGAACAAGCAGAAAGTCAGCTCTCATACATGGGACTCCCCAGCTCCAGGCTGCCAGGACCCAAACCACAAGAGCACCAATGGTGACATCCATGGGAGGCCGCCAGTTGCAGAAGACAAGTCCCTACCCAGAGACTCCGCAACGCCCAGCTATCCCCTTCGCACTACTCCGGAAGCATGAACATTGACGGGCTGGAGGGCAGGAGTTGCTCATACACTGAGTATACTATGGATTACTGTCTGGCCGAAGATACTGTCCCTGCAGGACTCACTCTAGGCAGTAATGTGCTGCAAAGGTATGCACGGAAGACCATGTGGCGGCCTTGCATAGTTACGTTACCGGCACCAAGCGCAGGTTGGCCACAAACAACGTGATTAGGAGTGATCTGGTGCTCCAGGGAAAAGCCAGCCCGCTTATAAGCGAAGGCAATGCAGTCCACCACCCAAGAGGACAGAGTCCTTTTGGTTACCAGCACCCCGAGTTTACAGGGGTAGAACGAGACAAAAAAGTTGGAGTGCTTTGCGATGGTCTCTGGTTCTATGAAGATAGAAGGATAAGGCCCTCTTGCAATCCAAGATATGCAAGACCAACTCTTACTTGCCGGTGTGAGGCCGTGGAAAGAAGAAGGAGAACCACCTCCTGGTTGAGGTGAAAAGCAGACACCACCTTAGGAAGGAACTTGGGATGGGTACACAGCAGCACTCTACTCGTAAAGAACTGGGTGTAGGGAAGATCCGCCACCAGGGCTTGCAGCTTGCTCATCCTGCGGGCAGAGATAATGGGCACCAGGAAGGCCACTTTCCAGAAGAGGTACCTCAGATGACAGGTGGCCATAGGCTCAAATGGTGGCCCGGTGAGCTGGGATAGCACCACATTGAGATCCCATTCTGCTGACAGAGGGCAGAGGGGGACCTTTGACAACAGGAGGCCCCTGAGGAATCTGGAGACCAGGGGCAGGATCGAGAGGGGCTTCCCCTTTACAGAGTAGTGGTTTGCAGCTATAGCGCTGAGATGCGCCCTGACTGAATTAGATTTCAAGCCCGAATGCGAGAGATGCAAAAGGTACTGCAACACGAGTTGTACCTGGCAGGAGAATGGATTCACTTTACATCTTCAAGTGGAGGTGGTTTTCCATGTGGTGCGCAGACAGGAAACCCTCCTAGTGGAGGGCTTCCTGGAGGCCACCTCCCTTATGAGGTGGAAAGGGGCCAACGCTACCATTTCAGCAGCAACACTGTCAGTGCTAGGGCCCTCAAGTTGGGGTGGAGGAGGGAGCTCTCCTCCTGAGAGGAGGCCCAGGGCCTGGCCCCAGGATACCGTGGCCGTCAGTGACAGAGAGCAGCAGGGGGAACCAGGGTTGCCTGGGCCACCTGGGGGCCCACCAGTAGCACTGAGGCATGCTCACTCTGGATTCTGGACACACACTTGGGTATCGGGGGGGGGAGGAGTCAGCAGGAATGCATAAAGCAGGCCGTGCGACCATGATATCAGAAATGCATCTGCTGCCACCCTCCCGGTAGGTACACAGCTCTTAGGATCATGCGGTTGCGTACCATAAAGGAGTGAAGCGCTAGGGCCTCCTGGCAGAGGGAGTAGAAGCCTTTCTGCCCTGCTTGTTCACGTAGAACATGGCCACCTGGTTGTCCATCTATATGAGAATCAGAAGGCCTCAGAGCAGGTGGCAGAAGGTTTGCAGGACCATAAAGATGGCCTGGAGCTCAAGGAGGTTGATCTGCAGGAGACTCCTCAGAAGACCAGTAGCCCTGAATACGCTATCCCTCGCAATGCGCACCCCAGCCCGTCAGGGAGGTGTCCGTAGTCAGAGCCCTCTGAGGTGCTGGTACCTAGAAAGGTATCCCCACCCTGAGGTGGCATGAGGACTGCCACCAGGCAAGGGAGGCTGCTAGCCGCCAGGTGACCCACACCCTGTTCCTGAGACCACTGAGACCAGAGGCACCACTGGGCCGCCCGCATGTGTAGGCGGACTAGGGGCATAACATGCACTGTTGAGGCCATGTGGCCCAACAAGCAGAGGAGCCGCCGTGCCGGCACCAAACTACAGGCTTGCATCTCCCTGGCCAACCACATCAAGCAGTGGGCTCTGTCTTCTGGGAGGAAAGCCCTGGCCTGCAAAGTGTCCAGCGGGGCCCCTATGAATTCCAGAGTCTGAGCTGGGGAGAGCCTGGACTTGGGGTAGTTGATGACGAACCCTAACTAGTGGAGGGCACGAATGGTCAGCTTTATGGCCCAGTCCGCCTCCCAGATGCTGCTGCCCCTGAAGAGTCAGTCATCTAGATAGGAGAAGACGCAAGCCCTTTGAAGGCGCACATGCACGGCCACTGCAGCAATGCATTTTGTGAAGACCCTTGGGGAGGAGGAGAGGCCGAATGGGAGCACCCTGCACTGGAAGTTCAGATCCCCCACCTTAAACTTCGGGTATTGCCCGTGGGAGGGATGAATAAGGACACGAGCATAAGCATCTTGAGATCCAAGGAGCAGAGTCAGTCTTCCTGGCAGAGGTAAAGCAGCAGTGTCCAAGGGAGAGCATCTTGAACCTCTCCCTCACCAGGAACCCGTTGAGAGTGCGCAGATCCTGGATAGGCTGGAGGCCTTCTGTTCTTTTGGGAACAAGGAAATACCTTGAGTAGAGGCCCCTGCCCCAGAAGTGGTGGGGCACAGGTCCCACCGCCTTGTCCTTGAACAGGTTTGCAAGCTCTATGACGAGCAAGGCCTGGTGAAGGAGCGGACGGGATGGCTCCCCTGGAAAGAAATCTGGAGGGTTTGACTGTAAGTGGCGAGAATAATCCTCTCTCACTACCCACAGGACCCACTGGTCTGTAGTGATGCTGGCCCAAATGTCGGCAAAGGCGGCCAGTCGATCCCTATGAGCTGAGGTGGGTCTCCTGATGGAGGGGAGACCCTGCCAACAGAGTCAAAAACTCCCCCCTGGCTGAGAGGGGGCCAAACTTGGGGCTTTGGGCTTCCTGGACCCACACCCCTGGCCCTTTGGCTGTGCGGGTTGGTGAGGCTGACCCTGGTAAGACTGGTAATGACTAGCCAAGGGGCAATCCTTTTTCCTTGGGAAAAACACCTTCTTTCCCGAGGGCTTTTTCCTGGGGAGAGCAGAGGTCTTTTTGGAAAGTCTGTGCCAGGTTACTACCTCGGCCTCGACCTCTGTGACCTTACTGGACATAGGCTTTCCAAAAAGATTCTCCCCACTGCAGGGCACGTCCAGGAGTTTCTCTTGCACCCACTGCTCCAGGTCAGAGGTCTACAGCCACGTCTGGCACCGGGCACTGATGCCCACGGCCACCACACGGGCTGAGACCTCAAACTGTCATAGGCAGCTCTAGAGAAACTTAGAGCAGTCCCAGACAGCCCCGGTCAAAGACAGGAAGTGCTGGAGGGGTTCCCTGGCAAGGTCCGCCGAGAACCCCGAGCTACTGGACCAGGCTCTTCAAATACATCTCCATATACAGCTCGAAGGCTTGTATACGGCAACCGAGCATGGCGCCCTGGTAGCATTTACACCCCAGGGCATCAAGGGCCCAGGCCTCCCTGCCCAGGGGCAAACGAGTAGGTCTTTTGACTCTTGAGCCTCTGCATCGACGACTCCAACACCATTGAGTTGTGGGGGAGCTGTGGCTTATGGAACCCCAGACCCTTCTCGACTCGGTAAATGGCGTTGAGGCACAGAGTCCGGCGTCTCCCATGTCCGGAGCAGCAGCCTCTCAAGGTTTGGCAGGATCAGGATTGTGTGAGACTCATACTACAAAATTTCCAGCTCCTCACTGCGCGGGTCCTCCTTGGACAACATCTGCACCGAGAGAGCTTAGACCATGTCCTAAACAAAATCATGTAAAGCCATGTCCTCGGGTGGGGAGTGGCATTGAGGCTGCGGGGGTGAGGGCTCCAAGGGAACGTCCCGATGCTGGGAGGTCTTGGGAGAAGCCTCTCCTCAGTCTCCCACTCGGATCCAGAGGTAGTCGAGGACTTAGCCTCGGGGAATAGCCCTGAGGAACTAGGGACTACCTGAGGACCAGGGGTCAGACCCCATGGGCTCACTGGGGAGGATCTGGAGCCCCGAGAATTGGGACCGGGACACGGACCTCGACCAAGGCACCCGAGGCTGACGGAGCTCGGTGCCTGACTTGACACTCCAGGGGAATCCCCTGAGGCCAGGGGTCCGAGTGTCAGGGCCGATGATGCTGGAAGTCCAGACATCAATGCCTGTTGCAAGGCCAGTATGGAGGAGAGACTGCTCCATGGCCGTCATAGAGGTCTTGAGACCCGATGGCTAAGCAGGCTTCGGCATGGACACAGAGGGCCTCAGGTCTGACGCCGGCACTCTGGAGAGTGCATCCTCCAGGACGACTATAGGCTCTCGGACCTTGGCACGGTCACCACTGACCAAGGGCTCCTGCCTTGAAACTTTAGGAGGGCGCTGCACAGAGTCACCTGAGTCCTGCCACCGGACCTTCCCAGATTTCATCGGCAACTCGGGAGGCCGCACCTTTTTCTTCTTCTTTGAAGGGTCCAGCGACCTACCAGAGGAGCCGCCGCTGCAGGACTCCAAGGACGCCCGGACCTCCCACAAGGAACCCTCCTTCAAACTGGAAGAGGGAGACGCCAGAGCAGAGTCTGGTGTGGGAAACAGCTTCCCCTGCAACTCCGACCTCTTCCTGTTGGTCTTGGGCATCATTTAATTTATTTGTTTGTTTGTTTAACATTTCTTATATACTGCCTTTCATGATATCAAGGCGGTATACACTGAACAAACTGAAATTACATTGAACAGGGCATTACAACTTGGAGATAACTATTTTACAGGGAACATGGGCAAAGGAGGGTTAAGTGGCTTGTCCAAGATCACAAGGAGCAACTCTGGGACTAGAAACCCCAGTCCTTCCGGCCCAAGGTTGCTGTCCTCTAGTGGGATTTGAACCACCGACCTTCCGGCCTGAGGTAACTTGCCCCAACCACTAGGCCACTCCTCCCTCCATGGCCTGGCCTGGCACCAGTCGCAGGTGGAGCTGTCATGGTCCAGGCCCAGACAGCGGAGGCAGCAGTCACGAGTATCAGTAACCAAAGTGGTCTGGACACATCGGTCATACTTTTTAAATCCACCGGGAGTCATGGTGGGAGAACACCTGCCTGGGGTCAAAGACCCCCGGACGAAAAAAGGCACAAATGCCAGTCCAGGAAGAACCTCGACAAAAAAAAAAAAAGACAACACGAGGTCGATAACGGCACTGAGGTGCCGACTCGAGGCGGAGGACAGTACAAGACCGAAGCAAACAATTTAGAAGGGGGGGGGGGAGGAGTCACTTTTTCCGGAGAGATAAGGACCACGTCCGTTGGGCTCTGCAGAAAAAGGGAGACTGGACAAGATGGCACCCTTGGGAGGGAAAGCATAATTACTCACCTGTAACAGGTGATCTCTGGGAACAGCAGGAATTTAGTCTTCACATATGGGTATCGTCGGTACCAACGGAGCCTGTGCGGGAACGCTCCCCACCGTCCAATAGGAAAGCTTTTGGGAGCATCCCATAGCGCATGCATGCTGCCTTCCCGCCTCTGTACCTCTTTCACTAAAGTTGAGTTTATAGCTGAGACCAAGGGAGAGAAGTACAGAAAAATAGATAGAGAACTCCTAGGGGAGGTGGGTGGGTTGTGAAGTCTAAATTCCTGCTGTTCCAGGAGATCACCCGTTACAGGTGAGTAACTACGCTATCTCCAGGAACAAGCAGGAATGTAGTCTTCACATATGGGGACTCACCAGCTGAAAGATATCAAGGGGTGACCCCAGCTAGCTGCGAACACAGGTGAGATGGGTCATGCTTCCTCCCATGGACCTTAGGCATCTAAACAGTGGATGGTGGGTAGGAGTTGTATTAAGTATGGAAGAGATGTTGTAGAACAGCCTGGAAAAACGAGGCATCCCGATGGGAGTCCTTGTCTAAGCAATAGTGGGCTGTGAAGGTATGTACCAAAGTCCAAGTGGCTGCTTTGCAGATGTCATCAAAAGACAGAATGAAGGTTAGCTGTTGAGGCTGCCACTGCTCTCACATTGTGAGCCGTGACATGACCTTCGAGAGAAAGTCCCTTACTCTGATATGTATAGGATATGCAATCTGCAATACAATTTGACAGAGTTCTTTTAGAAACTGAAAGTCCCAAATGACTAGAGTCAAAAGCCATAAAAAGCTGAGAAGATTTTCTATGTAGCTTAGTTCTTTGGAGATAAAAAGCCAAGACTCTTTTACAATCCAATGTGTTAAGATTCCTTTCCACACTGGAGGCATGAGGCCTAGGGAAGAATATAGAAAGATAAACAGACTGGTTTAAATGAAAAGGCGAAACCACCTTTGGCAGAAAGTGAGGATGAGTCCTGAGGACTACTTTATCATAGTGAAACCTTGTATAAGGAGGGTCAGCTACTAACACCTGTAGTTCACTAATGCGTCTTGCAGAAGTGATGGCAATTAGGAAAATAACTTTCCATGAAAGAAACTTTAGGTCTGAAGTGGCTAAAGGTTCAAAGGGCAGTTTCATAAACTGACCAAGAACAAGATAAAGATCCCATGCCACCAGTGGTGATTTAATGGGAGATTTTGTTAAAAGTAGGCCTCTCATAAATCTTGATACAAGTGGATGAGAGGAAATAGGTTGTCCATCGAAAGGTTTATGAAAAGCAGCAATAGCACTAAGATGGACCCTAACTGGTCTTTAGACCAGAAGTTGATAATTGCAGACGATACTCTAGTAGCGACTCTACAGGTACTAAAAGGGGGTTAAGACCCTTTTGTGAACACCAGATAGAGAACCTTTTCCACTTGAAAGTGTAGGAACGTCTTGTGGAAGGTTTTCTGAAAGCCAGGAGGATATCCTTTACTTGTTGAGGAAGGTTAACATCCTGGAATTCTAGGCTTTCAGTAACCAGGCCCTGAGATGTAGGGACTGGGGATTGGGATGCAGTAAAGATCCGTCCTGCTGTGACAGGAGATCTGGAGTATTCCCCAACTACAGAGGAGTGGTTTGAGAGAGACGCAGAAGAAGATACCACGTTTGCCGTGGCCAACGTGGAGCTATGAGTATCATATGACCTCTGTCTCTCTGAAGTTTGAATAAAGTCTTGGGAATGAGGGGAATGGGTGGGAAGGCATAGAGGAAATCCTGTCCCCAGTGGAGTAGGAAAGCATCTCTTGCCTGACAGTTTTGAGCCGGAATTCTGGAACAGAATCAGGGAAGTTTGGCATTCTGTGGACTTGCAAAGAGGTCTATATCTGGTGTCACCCAGATTCGAAACACTCGGGCAAGCTGGTATGAGTGGAGGGACCACTCATGTGGCAGCAGTATTCAATTGAATTTGTCTGCCCACAAGTTTTGAATGTCCGGAAGGTATACCGCAAACAGGTGAATTTGTAACTCTCTGGCGAGAGCCCATAGTCGCAAAGCTTCGTTGCACAGCGACAGAGAGCCTGTTCCACCTTGCTTGTTCACATAGAACATAACTACCTGATTTTCAGCTTGGATCAGAACTGTTTTGTTGCTGGGATGGCCCTGAAAGACTTGAATAGCACTGAAAATGGCTCTCGGCTCTAGTTGGTTTATGTGAAGGGAAATCTCCTGTGAGGTCCAAAGACCCTGAGTGGAGAGATCATGTAAGTGGGCCCCCCAACCCATCTTGGGCGCATCTGTCGTCAGAGTGGTTTGGCATAGAGGCTGCTGGAAAGGAGAGCCTACAAGGAGGTTTTCCAGGGATTGCCACCATTGCAGGGACAAAAATCAGACGTGTGGCAGTTCTGATTTTGTCTGTTAGTCGACCCACCAAGGCTTGTGACCACTGAGAGGAAAGGGTCCACTGGGCTGCTCGCATGTGGAGGCGAGCATAGGGAACCACATGGACAGTGAATGCCATGTGTCCCAGCAGTTGAAGTATCTCCCGAGCAGTAAGGAATACTTTCATAGATGCTTGAGATGCCAGTTGTATTATACGTAGACAGCATGGCTGGGGCAGGAACGCCCTTGACTGCCGTGTGTCTAGATGAGCCCCTTTGAATTCTAGAGATTGAGGGGGGGTGAGATGAGATTTTGGGAGGTTTATGACCAGGCCCAAGTATTGAAGAATTCCCATTGCTCGAGAGAGAGCGAAGCTAGCCTCTGGAGCTGTCGATGCTCAAATGAGCCAATCGTCTAAGTAAGAGAAGACAAATATTCCCAGAGTCCTCATAAATGCTGCTACCACTGCCATGCATTTTGTGAAGACTCTTGAAGCAGAGGCTAGTCCGAAGGGAAGAACTCTGTACAGCGTCTTCCTTGGACCAGGAATCGAAGGAACTTCCTGTGATTTGAGTGGATGAGAATATGCGTGTACGCATCTCTTAGATCTAAAGAACATAGCCAGTCCTGACTTTGGAGGTATGGTAAAAGTGTTCCGAGGAGATCATTTTGAACTTTTCTTGGAACAAATATTTGTTTAATTCTCTGAAGTCTAATATAGGGTCACGTGATGTGGTGAGCTTGGGGAAGACGTGCCTTCGCTGAGCTCCGGGCCCCACAGCTCCAAAACGGTCATATAGCGCCCCTTAAGAGGTGTGAAACCGGCATTCTCCATCCCAATTAACACCGCAGATTGCCGGGACCTACCGGCCGACGACCGGGGCGGATGGCAACAACAGTGAGAGGTGCGAGGAGGGAGAAAGAACGCGTGGTCGGAGGCCCGAAAATGGCGGAGTCACCACCTCACCCGGCGGCGTCGCACACTCCAGCCACAGCGGTTTCCCCGGAGGCAATATCCGCGGCGGTCACAGGGGCGCTCTCTGCTCAGTTTGATACCCTGCGGAGTAAGCTGGATCTGTTGCAGACGTCGGTGGATGCGTTCGGTACCCGCATGCAGGAGGCGGAAGGCCGCATCGCCCACACAGAAGGGGAAGTGGAGAAACTCTCCCAGGAGGTACAGCAGCTGCGTGCAACGCTCCGGGCCCATGATGAGAAGCTCGAGGACCGCGAGAATCGCTCGAGGCGCAGTAACTTACGGTTTCTGGGCATTCCAGACTCCGTGGGGGACAGGAACCTAAGGCAGTATGTGGCAGCCCTTTCGGCCACGCTCATAGGGGTGTCTGGAGAAACTTCCTTGGTGGTTATAGAGCGGGCTCAGAGTGGGCCCGAAAACTTTGACGGATTCCAGACCCCGAGTAGTGCTCGCGAAGTACCTGCACTTTCAGCAGAAGGAGTCTGTTTTGCGAGAGGCTCGGAAGAGGGGCATTGTTGAGCACGACACAGCCAAGATCAGAATTGCCCAGGACTTCTCCGCAGCAGTGAGCAAATGCCGTAGGGCATATGCACCCTTGTGCCAAAAACTTCTCGGAGTTCATATAAAGTTCTCAGTGCAATACCCAGCCCGGTTACACATACTACAGGAGAGCGGGCGCCGGGTCTTTGGGTCGGCGGAGGAGGCGGCTCCTTACATCGATCAGCTTGTGCGGCAACTTTCTCCCTCACGACAGGGGTCTACATGAGAGCCGGGAAGATTCAGAGAGGGAGATTTCTCATCTGTTGGCGACGGCAGCCCGTCCAGGGGGAGCAGACTAGCAGTGGTGACACACAAATGGGCCTGCTCTCTGACTTTCACACTGTATCATATCTTACTTTACATTGAAGAGAAGGGAGTCAAGGGCTGCCTGCATCGAATTATCCTCACAGTATGGTTATGATTGCTGTTTTAGAGTATTAAGTCTGTTGATGTGGGATGCATGACTATGTATACTTACTGTTGTAAGGCTAACTTATTGCACAAATCGGGGGGTTGAAGCCTAGTATTTGGTTTCTGGGGAGCTGTGGGGCCTGGTCACATTTTCAGTGACTATGAGGAGGGGGGGGCCTGCAGATTCTGGGAGGTTTTTGTTGGGGGGGAAGGGAGGTGAGGCAGAGGGGGGAGTTGGGGGGGGGAAGGGGGGAGGAGGGGGGAGGAGGGTGGGGGGAGGGGGTATCGACATGAGCCTTGCGAGGAATAGCTTTACAAGGGGGGGGGGGAACCGCACTCTTGGAATCCAACATGGGCAGAGACTGGCTGGTGGTGACGATACATGGGGGGCTCTAGGCTGGGGGGGCTCTAGGCTGGGGGGGCCCCACCCATATCTACCGAAGAACTTATCACTGAAGTTTAGTTCTGTTAATGTAGCTCCACTCTGAAGATCATATCATGGAAGGTTTGTGGGCTGGGGAGTCCAGTGAAGAGGTATAAAATATTAAAGGCCCTGGCCAGGCAGCAATGTGACATCGCACTCTTACAAGAAACTCATCAGACAGCCGCAGAACATAATAAATTGTGTAGGGATTGGGTGGGCCAAGTGTGGGAAGCCCCGGCGGTAGGAAAAAAGGGAGGAGTGGCCATCCTGGTACATAAGCGGGTGAGGTTCATGTTGGATATAGTGGTCGCTGATCCCAGCGGGCGCTTTGTGCTGACACAAGGAGAATTAGAAGGTAAAGCGGTCATTTTAGATAACCTCTTCAGCCCTAATACACTGGATCAGGAATTATATCATCGTCTGGCAGCAAAGGTGGAGCAACTAGCCGAGCTGCCGATGCTCCTGGGGGGGGGGGACTTCAATGGGGTTTTGGATGTTGAATTGGACACTTCTCAGGGGTTTGGGTCGCGGGAACGGAAGGCGACTGCCTGTGTGCTGCAAAATTTCCGCGATCGACTCGGGTTGGCAGACCCTTGGAGGCTGCTCCACCCAACTGAACGGGATTTTACCCATCTGTCACGTGCACATGGTACCAGTGCTCGGATAGATTACTTATTGATCTCAGAGACACTCTTCACTTTTGTAGTGGAGGCGCGCATTGGACCCACAGAGATTTCCGATCACGCCCCGATCTGGTTGGATTTGCACTGGTTGGGGGGAGGGGATGGTCCATATACCCGCATTTGGCGGTTTCCCATAGAATTATATAAGGATACTCAATTCAGTTGTTTTCTCCGCCAGCGTTGGCAGGAATTCGAGGCGAATCATCAAGCCCATTTAGATGATCCGGAATTTATGTGGGAAACCGCCAAAGTGGTTCTGAGAGGTGACATTATTGTCTATGTAGCTCGCCGGAAGAGATTAATGACCGAACAGATTATTAAATTAGAACGATCCGTGACAAAGGCAAGGCGAGTCAACGCCCAATATCCCAATGCCCAGAATAGGAAGAGGCTCTGGGAATTGCAAACGGCGCTTAATGAGCTCCTACATAGCCGAGCGAAAAAAATCACTGATGTATTACCGATACAAATTACATTGCTATGGAGATAAGCCGGGTAAAATATTGGGACGGTGCTTGAAGGGCCCAAAGGCCGGGAGAACGGTGGCGGCTATAAGGGATGCTCATGGTATCCTCCAGAAGGATAAGGGTGCAATAGTGGCTGTGTTCAAAGAGTTTTTTCAGAACTTAAATACTGCTGATGGGGGGACCCCTGTCCGGATGGAGGATTACCTGAAGGGCCTTGACTTGCCTCGGTTGAGCGTGGAGCAGGGGGAGCAATTGGGGCGCCCGATATCTCTTCAGGAGGTTTCCCAAGTTATTTCGAAAGCGAGCTGTTATAAATCTCCGGGACCCGATGGGTTCGGGGCTGAATTCTATAAAATTTTATCAGAGTTACTGGGCCCCTTATTAGTCGCGACCTTTGACCAGCGCAAGGGGGGGGGCCCCGTGAGGAGGGGGACCAACCAAGCACATATTGTTCTGATACCGAAGCCGGGGAAAGATCTTACTCAGGCCGCCTCCTACAGACCTATTTCTTTGTTGAATTTCGATTCAAAGTTGTTGGCTAAAATACTTGCGGAGCGTCTAGCAGAGGTGTTGGGGGATCTTGTTCACGATTCTCAAGTGGGCTTTGTCAGGGGGAGATACGCGGTGCGTAACGTGAGGAGGGTTGTGGCGTCCTTGGAGTGGGTTCAGGAGCATCACTTGCAATCGTTACTTGTTAGCTTTGATGCCGAAAAAGCATTCGACAGGGTTAATTGGACCTATCTTCGTTACTTGCTGCCTATGTACGGACTTGGGGAGCCCTTCTGTGAAATGGTGCAGACTTTGTACTTGGACCCGACAGCTCGAGTGCTGTGTAATGGGGTGCTCTCGAAGCCTATTTCCTTGGGGCGGGGCACAAGGCAGGGATGCCCACTATCCCCCCTATTGTTCGTTCTGTCGTTGGATCCCTTAATCCGGCGGATGGAACTGGATAATGGTATCAGGGGTGTGAAGATCGGAAGACAGGGATTTAAGGTCTCGGCCTTTGCGGATGACCTTCTGGTCCACTTGCTGGACCCAAGGAAGTCTCTCCCTCGATTGTTGATGGAATTCACTTTGTTTGGCAGTTTTTCCGGGTTCCGTATTAACCGAGATAAATCGGAGGCCTTGGATGTCTCTGGCAAACTCCGAGAGCGTTGGGGAGGGGAGTTTCCGTTGAAATGGGCCGGGATCCAGTTTACTTATCTAGGCATAGTGATTACCAGGGTCCCGCAAGATCTATATGCCTGTAACTTAGACCGAGTCACCTCTAGAGTGCGTGCTCAATTGCATGCCTGGCAGTCTCTACCGTTATCTTTACTGGGCCGTGTGGCTGCGGTGAAAATGGTGATACTTCCACGGCTACTATACTGGCTGCAAACTTTACCGGCTTGGTTGTTGAATAGGGATTTGCATGGCTTAGAGAAGGAAATACAACGATTTCTCTGGAAGGGGGCTAGAGCCCGTATTCCTTTGTGCCGGCTGGTGGGTACCTGGAAGACGGGAGGGGTTGGTTTCCCGGACTTTCGGCTTTATGCGTTGGCCTGTCAGGCACGACATTTGGCGGACTGGCTGGGTGAGACTGAGATTTGCACCCCTAGGGCATTGGAAGAGGCCCTGGCGGCTCCCCACGCTATCCTGGCAGTTTTACATATGGAGAGTGACAGTCTGCCTGTGCATGTTAAGCGCAGTGGACTGTTGAGTTCTATGCGTCATGCCTGGCGACAATTAAACCTTTACTGGAAACTGAACTGGAGGGTCTCTAGCTGGCTGCCGATCCGGGGAAATGCGAGGTTTTCCCCGGGTTCAGAGTCGAGTATGTTTCGCGTTTGGACGGAACAGGGTCTTCGACACTTGGGGCACGTGGTTGACTTAGCCGGAAAGTGTAAAACGTTTTCGCAGATTCGGGGGGAATATGCTTTACAACCGAAATCCTACTTTGCATATTTGCAGTTGGCTCATTACGTAGCCACACTGCCAGCTGAGGAGCTCGCGGTTGACCGCTCTGCACAGATTTTGGAATTTTTTGATCTTGGGGGGGAAAGTCGCCCGACCATAGCTACCCTGAGGGCACGTTTGGCGCTCTACGGAGCCCTACCGGATTATGGAGCTGTGGAACGGGCCTGGGCTACTGAATTGCGACAAGAGGTTTCACCGGGTTCCGTTAGGGAGGCGCTCAGGCAAATACCGGAGCTGGCTGACGGGGCCCGATGGAGAGAAATTCAATTTAAATGTATCATACGGGCATACTTTTCCCCTAGAAGAGCTTTGCGTAGTCACATTGCCACTGCTGATGGGACCTGTCCTAGATGTGCGGAACCTCTGGCTACCCTGCTGCATATGTGGTGAGAGTGTAAATATATCCGACCATATTGGACACGAATAGGTTCCTGGATTGCCGGTCGCATACGGCAGAGGGTTCCCTGGTCAGGCCCCCTGGTGGTGTTAGATCAGTTAAACCCCTCTCTTCCCCGGGGAAGGTGGGTGCGGCTTTGGGTTAGAAAGGCATGCCTGGTGGGGAAGGGGGCCCATACTCCGGAGGTGGCGGGACCAGCAACCACCCTCCTTTTGGGAGTGGCGGAATAGTCTTCATCAACTGATGTTGGCAGAACGATGGAGAGCTAGGGGTAATGTGAAGAGGTGGTCCCATTTTTTGTTAATTTGGGAATCATATATCCAAAATCTGGGCCCACTCAGCCGCAATGAAATATTGAAGGTTGGGTGTTAAGGTGCTGACAGGGAACGGGTGACATCCCCGATGGCAGTAGTCTGCTATGGGTTCACAGGGGACGATAGGATTCCAAGGGGGGGGGGGGTCGGGAGAGGGAGGGGAGGGGGGAAGGGGTGCGCTGGGTTTTACGATAACAATCAAAAGACAAAAAGAACCTGTGTTTGAAAGATTTTCTGTTTTTCTCTTGCCAATGTTATATGGTTTGGTAACCTTCGCGGGGATAAGAGTTCACCCCTCGGAGGTTTGCAGTTCATTGTTGTTGGCATGTGTTATGTCTGACTAAATAAAAGTTATAAAAAAAAAATATATATATATATATAGATCTGTATCCCCCTGTCTTCTTTGGAATAAAGGTAGGGGGAGTACTGCTTCGATTGCTCCTTGAGCTAGAAGTGATGTGACCTCCTGCCACAAGAGGTCGGTGGCAGGGCCCTAAGAATTGAACTGTTTTACTATTGTAGGAGGGGACAAGTTGAGAAAATGAAGTTTGTATCCCAGTTGTACAATGGACAGATTTTCTGATGTTATTTGTTGCCATCTTTTGGCAAAATAGCATAGTCTTCCTGGAATGGTCAAGGATCTCTAGATAGAAGTCAAAGACCCTGAGGGGGCTGGATCTGTTGAGCCAGTTGAGCTTTTTGAGCTTGCTGCTTTCTTTGCTGTCTGTTCTGTTGTTGCCCCTCTGGGGAACATAGAGCGGACAGTGAGTTTGATGGGTGTAAGATTGGTAAGGCGTCTTTTTCTTACTGTAAAAGAGTTTTTTGAATATTTTCTTCTTTCCTGGGTTGGCTGTAGACTTTGACAATCTGTTTAAAGTAGTATTGTCAGATTCAAGCTGATTAGCCTTGTCCTGCCAGTCCTTGCCAAAGAGATTTTCTCCTGTGCAAGGAATGTTTCCCAGCATTTCTTGCACCCACTGTTCTAAGTCTGATTCTTGAAGCCAAGCAATACGACTTGCTCCTATGGATATAGCAGAGGTTCTGCTAATACATTCAAAGCAATCAAAGGTAGCACGGTTCATGAATTTTAAGACATTCTGGGCATGCTTGACCAGAATAAGGTAGTCTAATCTTTTTTCCTCCGAAACACAAGGACTAAGGAGCTCTAAGTCTTTTGTGACTTCTTCCAGGAACATTCCCATATAAAGAATGTAGGAACTGATCCTGGCTCCTAGCATGAAGAATTGAAAGCATCGACGGCCAAAGGCATCGAGAGTCCTGCATTCATCGCCTGGAGGATTAGAAGAATGTGTTTTAGCACTCTTGATCCTTCACATGGCCGATTCCACTACCATTGAATGGTATGGTAACTGAGTACATAGTGTCAAGGCGTCGGGAATGTGAAGATATTGTTAAAGGAGTTTCCCACATTCTCAACATTAGATCATGTAAGATCTTGTGAATGGGAAGCATAGCTGCTTCCTTGGGAGCCACAGGGTACTGTAGAATTCTTAATTCTTCTGCCCTAGGTTCCTTTTCTGGAATCATAGTGATTGCAAAACCCTTTGCTAAATCACATATGAAATCCTGGAAGGACATATCCTCTGGAGGAAACATTCTGCGTTGAGGAGAAGTAACTGAATCTTCTAATAGATTCGCTCTGGTACCGGTAAATAGTCAGAGTCATCGGAATCAGAAGACTTGAGTACCGGGTGCTCCTGTAACGCATGGTATCGGTACCGCTCGAAGTCAGTACCGAAATGTCTTGGTTCCTGATCCCCAATACCGGAGATCGGCATGAGGAAGCAGTCCTGTTGAAGCAGGTACTGTCGGTACCAGTAGCGATGTCGGTACCGATACCTGTTGAACCGTCTGTTGCGGTCTTAGCTGTACCAAAGCCGCTAAGAGGGCCGCTAGACTGCGTTCAATAGAGAGGATTTTTTGATCCATTGCTCCTGCCGATGCCTGGGTGCCGGTACCGGTGGAAGCGGCAATGACCCCAGAACATGGCACCAGTAGTTCCGCAGAGGTGGAGGCCTCTGGAACATCCTGGAGCTCCGTTAATGCATTGGAGCCCGAAGACTCCCGCCAGGGCTGTTTTGCTAGTGAAGTATCCTGGAGGAAAACGCCAGTGGCATCTCGTTACTTTGAAGGAGATTTACCCTTCGAGGACCGGCTAGTTTTAGAAGACTTAAAATTTGGTTACCTGAGATCTATGGGAGGAAGATGAAGCCCTGGAAGACGTCGATGCAACTGACATTGTGTCAGTGGCAAAAAGGGTACCGAGTTTTGCAGCTATATTCTGCAGGCCTCTTTTGGTCATCCTCGTGCAGGAGAGCCAATGTTCAGGACCCAAACATTTTAGACACCAATCATGGGTGTCGGTGACGGAAATGGTACCGCCACATTTTGAGCTTTTTTTGAAACCACTAGCTGGTTTCTCCATGCTTGAAGAAAAATGGGCCTAGTGCCCAAAATGGCGCCTAGCACCAGAAGCAGGGAAAGATCCCTGAAGAAATATAAGTTGTTTTTTTGTTTTATTTTTTTTAAGGAAAGAAGAGGAGAACCGGCAGTACCGGTAGGCGTTGAATGAAGGCAGACGCAACCACAAAAAACAAGAAATAAAGGTAAATTTTCTGCGTTGACAGGGTACCATGTCCTGTCGGCTCCGCGGAAAACGAAGAACTGATGTGAGAGGTACAGAGGTGGGAAGGCAGCACGCATGCGCTGTGGGATGCTCCCAAAAGCTTTCCTAGTGGACGCTGGGGAGCATTCCCGCGCGGGCTCTGTCGGTACAGACGATACTCATATGTGAAGACTACATTCCTGCTTGTTCCTGGAGATAGGGACCACGCATGTGTGGTAGCATTTCCAAAGGCTTTCTTTCAAAGCTGGGGAAATGTTCTGCGTGGGCTCCTTTGGCGCCGTCGTCACCCATACGTAAGGGCTGACTTCCTGCTTGTTCCTGGAGAACTACTGTTATCCACGGATGACACATGGTGTAGAACTCTGGCGCTGGTCTCATGAGAACATGAGACCAGCGTGAGAGAACTGAAAGGGTGGGTGGGGGTGTGGGAGGAGGTGGTCACAAGCACTGGCTCTTAAGATTCTGTCTCAGCTCCTAAACTCGCAAAAACGTTGTCAAAGCCTGACGTAAAAAAAATGTGGACATCAGCATGCTCCGAGACATGTTTAAGTGTCAACTAAGTGCTTGTATGAACTAGAGGTTCACACTAGTCATTGAGAGACTAATCATGCTACTCTCTTGGTTCTGCTTTGGTCTTGAAAGACTGGTAAGGGGGACTGTTGCTTCTGGAGGGAGATCTGCAACTGTGAGTATTTACTTCTGGTAATTTTCTAAAAGGAATTCTTTGTATTAAAGCTAATTAATCTGTGATCCACTATATTTGTTAAATCAGTCAGGGCCTAGTAGCAGCAGTTTAAGTTTACATTTAAAACACAGAGGAGAACTCTCTGGTTACATTTCATACCCAGCAGAGAGCTTGTACTTTAAATTTAATAGTCACTCAGGGCCTAGCATCAGCAAAGTTCTTTTAGCTTAAATTTACAACACAGAAAAGAGCTTTCTGGTTAAATTTAGAACCCAGCAGAGAGCTTGTACTTTAAATTTCATAAGAAGTTAGAGCCTAGCAGCAGCTAAGAGCTATAATTTAAATCAAATCAGAATACAGCTTACCTCAGCAGCACAAGACAGAGTACTGTGTAGCAGCCCTCTTTTAATAAGTGTTAATTCCCTCCCACCCTCCCCACACCCACCCACCCCAGGGATAATCATAGCTTTATAGGTACTTACACATCTTAAAAGACAGGAGGTGCTCTCAGGTGAAGCTCATTACCCAAATCAGTCATACACTAAGGACCTGAGATTAGTTAAGCTTCAGGTGAACAAGGTATATTACACGTATTAGGTTCAGTTTTATTAGTATAAATATCAATAGCAACCCTTAGTAAGTAAAGAACTTAGATCTAAACACAAACTTAAAACTAAGATGCAGACAGCAGTCCAGCAGCGGGATGGGGGCTTTCCAGTCTTTTGCATTGAGTGTCACATGTATGATTTTCTCCCAGTTGGTGAGAGGTCTTACGTGTGCACTAGGTGCAAGGAGCTCTTTGCTCTCAGGGAACGAGTCCGTTCTCTAGAGGCTAAAGTAGCAGACTTGGAAAGCATAAGACAGACAGAGAGGTACATAGACGAGACCTACAGGGATATAGTCCTGAAGTCCCACCTCCAGTCTGGCAGCATCCCTGTTGCCATGGAGGAGAGAGGTCACGTGACTGGAGAGCATCACCCTGGTGTGGCAGGAAGTGATCCTGTAACTAGGACCTGTCCTCCAGGTGATGTAAAACCCTCTCGCACTGAGGAAGTTTCTCCAGGGCCATGTGCCCATGAGGGAAGGGTTAGGACAGCCGTTATAGTTGGTGATTCGATCATTAGGCATGTAGATAGCTGGGTGGCTGGTGGACGTGAGGATCGCCTGGTAACATGCCTGCCTGGTGCGAAGGTAGCGGACCTTACGCGCCACCTAGATAAGGTCTTAGATAGTGCTGGGGAGGAGTCTGCTGTCTTGGTACATGTTGGTACCAATGACATAGGAAAATGTGGTAGGGAGGTTCTGGAGGCTAAATTTAGGCTTTTAGGTAGGAAGCTGAAATCCAGAACTTCCAGGGTAGCATTCTCCGAAATGCTTCCTGTTCCACGCGCAGGACCCAAAAGGCAGACAGAGCTCCGGAGTCTCAATGCGTGCATGAGACAATGGTGCAGAGATGAGGGGTTTGGATTTGTTAGGAACTGGGGAACATTCTGGGGAAAGGAGGGGCTCTTCCGAAGGGATGGGCTTCACCTTAACCGGGATGGAACCAGGCTGCTGACATTAACCTTTAAAAAGGAGATAGAGCAGCTTTTAAACTAGATATTAGGGGAAAGCCGACAGTCGCCCAAGAGCAGATGGTTCGGAAGAATGTATCTTTGAAGGATACTACCAAAAGCAGAGAGGTTCCACAAAAGAGTAAAGTAGCCCAAATGCCCTCAAGTATGGAGCAGACAGAGCTTAAAGATCCCAAATTACTCATGTCTAACAGACAAATTTATATGGATAAAATACATTCTCTAAAATGCTTGTATGCAAATGCTAGAAGTCTAAAAAATAAGATGGGAGAGTTAGAATATAGCACTAAATGAAAGGTTAGATATGATTGGAATATCAGAGACATGGTGGAAGGACGACAACCAGTGGGACACTGTGATACCTGGGTACAAACTATATCGTAATGATAGAGCTGATCAAATTGGTGGAGGGGTTGCTCTCTATGTTAGAGAGGGCATTGAGTCAGAAAGGATTAAAGTTTTGCAGGAAACAAAATCTGCTGTAGAATCTATATGGATTGAAATTCCATGTAAAAGGGGGAAGGCAATGGCAGTGGGGGTGTACTATCGAGAGCCTGGCCAGAATGACCAAATGGATGATGAAATGCTCAAAGAAATCAAGGAAGCTAACAAAAGTTACAGCACAGTAATAATAATGGGTGATTTCAACTACCCCGGTATCGACTGGGTCAGTGTCACATCAGGACATGCTAGGGAGATAAAGTTCCTAGATGAAATAAATGACTGCTTCTTGGAGCAGCTGGTTCATGAACCGACCAGAGGGGAAGCCATATTAGACCTAATCCTTAGTGGAACACCAGATCTAGTGCAAGAGATAAGGTTGTTGGGGCCACTTGGCAATAGTGATCATAGCATGATCGCCTTTGATTTAATTAGTGGTGGAGGGATAGTAAGGAAATCCACAGTACTACCTTTTAACTTTCGAAAGGGAGACTATGATAAAATGAGGAAAACAGTCAAGAAAAAACTAAAAGGAGCAGTTGCAAAGGTTAAAGACGTACATCAGGCTTGGCTGTTGAAAAATACTATCTTGGAAGCCCAGACCAGCTGTATTCCACGCTTTAAGAAAAGTGGAAAGAAGTCCAAAAAACTGCCAGCATGGTTTAATGTTGAGGTCAGAAAGGCTTTTGTTGCCAAAAAAGCATCTTTCAGGAAATGGAAAAAAGAGCCAAACGACGAAACCTGGAAACAGCACAAGCACTGGCAAGTCAAATGCAAGGCAATGATAAGGCAGGCAAAGGGAGAATTTGAGAAGAAGCTTGCTGCGGAAGCAAAAACGCGAAGTAAAGACCTTTTCAAGTACATTCGTAGCAAAAAACCTGTGAGAGAGTCAGTTGGTCCATTAGATGATAAAGGGGTTAAAGGAGCACTAAGAGGCGACAAGGCGATAGCGGAGAGACTGAACAAATTCTTTGCTTCAGTCTTTACTGAGGAAGATGTAGGGATGTTACCCATGACTGAAGTGGTATTTAAAGGTGCAGAAGAATTGAAGGAAATATCGATACATCGAGAAGATGTATTACAACTATTAGATAAGCTAAAGAGTAGCAAATCACCTGGGCCGGATGGTATACATCCAAGGGTATTGAAAGAACTGAAATATGAGATTGCAGACCTGCTATTAGTAATCTGTGAACTATCATTAAAATCATCTCTAATACCTGAAGATTGGAGGATCGCCAATGTAACACCAATTTTTAAAAAGGGTTCCAGGGGTGATCCGGGAAACTACAGACCGGTGAGCCTGACGTCAATTCCGGGAAAAATGATAGAAACCATCATAAAGAATAAAATTACTCAGCATGTAGATAGTCATAAACTAATGAGAGACAGCCAACATGGCTTTAGACAAGGAAGATCTTGTCTTACTAATCTGTTATGTTTTTTTGAAGGAGTGAATAATCAGGTGGACAAAGGTGAGTCGGTTGATATTGTGTATCTGGACTTTCAGAAAGCCTTTGACAAGGTCCCTCATGAGAGACTTTTGGCAAAACTAAAGAGTCATGGGATAGGAGGCAGTGTACTATTGTGGATCAGGAACTGGTTAAAAGATAGAAAGCAGAGGGTAGGGCTAAATGGCCAATTTTCCCAATGGAGAAAGGTGAATAGTGGTGTACCCCAGGGATCTGTGCTGGGTCCGCTGCTTTTTGACATATTCATAAATGACCTGGAAAGTGGAATAACGAGTGAGGTTATCAAATTTGCAGATGACACAAAACTATTTAAAGTTGTTAAAACCCAAGAGGATTGTGGAAAATTGCAAGAGGATCTTGATAAATTGGAAGACTGGGCATCAAAATGGCAGATGAAATTTAATGTGGACAAGTGCAAGGTTATGCACCTAGGGAAGAACAACCCAAACTATGGTTACACAATGCAAGGTTCCACATTAGGAACCACCACCCAGGAAAAAGATTTAGGCGTCATTGTTGATACCATGTTAAAACCCTCTGCCCAGTGTGCAGCGGCGGCCAAGAGAGCAAATAGAATGCTAGGTATGATAAGGAAAGGAATGGAAAATAAAACAAAGGATATTATAATGCCTCTATATCGTTCCATGGTGAGACCGCACCTTGAATATTGTGTGCAATTCTGGTCGCCGTATCTTAAAAAAGATATAGAGTTATTAGAAAAGGTTCAGAGAAGAGCCACCAAAATGGTAAAGGGGATGGAAGGATACTCCTATGAAGAAAGGCTAAAAAGGTTAGGGCTCTTTAACCTGGAAAAGAGACGGCTGAGGGGAGATATGATAGAAGTCTATAAATTAATGAGCGGAGTGGAACGGGTAAACGTAGATCGATTTTCTATATTCTGATAAGGTAAACAGACTAGGGGACATGCAATGAAGCTACAGGGTAAACTATTTAAGACTAATAAAAGAAAATATTTTTTCACTCAACGTGTAATCAAAATCTGGAATTTGTTACCGGAGGATGTAGTAAAGGCTGTTAGTGTAGCTGGGTTTAAAAAAGGTTTGGACAAGTTCCTGGAGGAAAGGTCCATAAGCCATTATTAAGAAGGGACCCAGGATATCAATGCTTGAACCAATACAAGCATTGTGGAACCTGTGTCCCTTGGGGAAACTGCTAGGTACATATGACCTAGATTGGCCACTGTTGGAAACAGAATACTGGGCTTGATGGACCTTGGTCTGACCCAGTATGGCATATCTTATGTTCTGATGTTCTTATGTCTAAATTCCACCACTCAAATAACTTCATAAATGGACAGGGGTGACCTGCCTCTAGAAGCAGGTCCAACTCTCCAACTCTAGCCATTGTACTGAGCAGGCTAGATGCTGGTTTTATCTGCTATCTTTTACTATGTCACAAATTTAAATGATGAAATTTACACATGTAGGATGTGAATTGGCACTTACACTTTTAAGGTCAGCACTTATACATACAAAAACCCAAGTTATGTCACTCCTTGTTTGGGCATGTCTTTTTGTAAAATGGATGTTCCTGCTGACTGTTCTGCAAAATAAATGTGTACTCCCATGTGTCATTCCACTATTTCACAAAAGGCTCAGTGTGTTTTTTCTAAAATACCAGGAAAACTGTCAATGTCCTGACTTTGACGCTCCTTTGCTGACCTAGATATCCGCTACAGAAAGAGAAATTAGACTTACCTGCTAATTGTTGTTCCTTGAACTCCAGTCCAGTCCTGCACCTCTTCCCACAGCTTGGAGACTGGGCATGTCAGATCTTGAAGCCACTCAGATATATACTGCTGGCACCTCCCACCAGCTCCCAGTGACCTACTGACAAAGCAAACTCAGAGGAGCAACAAATAAGTAGCTACAAAACTAAGTAAACCCGTTAAATGAACACTTAACCCAACAGGTAAACATAAACCTATCCCACAAATGTCCCCCCCTCCATCAAAGGGAAATTCCCCCTCCGCTGCCGAAGGAGACGTGGGTAAAGAAAAAAGGGCAAGATAGAACGCCACAAAGTGTGAGAAAGAGAGAGAGAGCAAAAGGAAGAAAGTATAGTGAGAAAAAAATAGCCTTAGAACCCCAAGGCCCGCAGCTATCCTTCACACCGACTGCATCGAACGAAGCATACCAATTCTGTATCAGACCACTGAAAGAAACACCGGATGGGATTCGGGACTGGACTGGAGTTCCTCAAGGAACAACAATTAGCAGGTAAGTCTAATTTCTCTTTCCTTATCGTCCCTCCAGTCCATTCCGCACCTCTGGGATGTATAAGAGCAGTAAATTAATGGGAGGGACCTGACAAACCGGCCCGCAAAACTGCCAACCCGAAACAGACATCCCCTGCCGCCTGGACGTACAGATGATAATGTCTACTGAAGGTATGCAAATTAGACCATGTCACTGCCTTGCAAATTTCCAGCGGAGGAGCCAAAGTATACTCCGCCCACAAAGCTGCTTGAGCCCTAGTAGAATGAGCTCGCAACCCAACAGGAATCTGACAACCTCGCAAAATATAAGCTGAAGCAATCGCCTCTCGAATCCATCTGGATATGGAAGCTCTGGCTGCTGCTTCGCCCTTACGTGGCCCACCAAACAGAACAAATAATCGATCCGTCTTGCGAAAAGGCTCAGAGGCTTTCAGATAATGACGAAGTACTCTCTTTACGTCCAGCAGATGTAAACAACTGTCAGTCGCATCCTTCCCTGACGCTCTCAAGACCGGTAAAGACACCGCTTGATTCACATGAAATGCTGACACCACCTTAGGCAAGAAGGACAGAACGGGACGCAAAACTACCTTATCACGAAAAAAAGGTCAGAAAAGGTTCTCGACAAGACAAAGCCTGCAACTCCGAAACTCGGCGTGCCAAGCAGATGGCCACCAAAAAGACAACCTTCAAAGTCAAGTCCTTTAACGACACCTGGCGCAAGGGTTCAAAGGGCTCTTTTGTTAACGCATTTAAAACCAAGTTGAGATCCCACGGCGGAACCACCACTCTCCTGGGCGGATGCAGACGATACACTGCCCTTAAAAAATGTAACAAACCCAGTATAATTCGTGGTATGAAGGAAGGGAAGATTTTATTTCACACAACTTAAGCCCAAAAGCCCAACACAGGCCGTGTTTCGAATCCTTCTTCGTCAGGGGGATTCAGGCACACTGTATCCATGGGTACATGAACAAACAATAATTGAAAATACATTACATCAATAAAACATTTGAATAAGTAAATTAAAACAGAATGATAAAAAAATCAAAATAAAACATTTCAAACAATCACAATAAATCACAAAAAATATATGATACAAACTATAAAACCAAATGGATCAAATGTAGTAATAAATGCAAATAAATAAAATCAATAAAAACAATAAAAAATGTGTTGGAATGCCAACAAATAAATATCATAAACAAATGTACATATCATAAACAAATGTACATGTGCATATGTATATAGTTTACCCTGTTTTCCAAGTTACTTGTTCCTGTTCAATGTAATGACCTGACTTTTGTTCATTGTCGGTTACCTTTTTGTTTTATGTAAACCGCGCTGATCGCAAATAGTGCGGTATATAAGAAATGTAAATAAATAAAAATAAATAAATAAGAACTTCAACCGTGAAATCAATGAGAAACGTGTATAAAGGAACAGAAAGGGATGTGTGACCATTACATGAAACCAATACTGAAAACAAACATACCTTATCAGTGAACTCAAAATGATTTTATACTTTTCTTGCTAAGGGGAGGAAGAGAAACAGGAAATAAATGTGACAGGCAGAATAACAAACTTTTTTAGACACCGAAGCAGAAGTGATGTCAGATAACGAAACCAACTATAAGAGTTATAAAAATATTCAAAAAACTTATACATGATAAAGCGTGTGCATAGGAAACATCCAAAGGATGGATGGGAAACCCTAGACCCAATGGACTGAAAACCCAAAGGGTCTTTAAAGGAAAAAGTGGATTTAAACAGCACGTCAGACACTTCACATGAGGAGCGCTATTTGCAAAAACTATCAAACGTATAAGTGCTTAAAAACCAGCACAACATAATGATTTTTCAAAAAGGAAGAGTATTCTACTGCCGAACCATTGAATGATAGATAAAATTTTTAATCAACCGGAGTACCCTATTCTGCAGATGGTATGTTAGTAAATTTGTAACTGATTGACAGGGAACAATTATAAACAACCATTCGACGGATTGCACTATTTTAAGGAGATACATCATACGACTAAACCTATTATTAAAAAATGTGACATGCACAAATTTTATTCAGAACCTGACTAAAGTTTAAAATAAAAAGAGCTGATCTTTATAAAATCTTGTGTAATATCTACCCCAATAATATGTCTTAATCAAATAATTATTATAAAAAATGCTTTTAAGCAATGTGAACAAACCTGTAAACTCAAAGAACTTGATCAGTGCCTCGAGAGGGATCTGTGGCAAATCCCAATTCACGTGCATCAACGCCTCACAAACAGATGCGGATCAGCTATTGTACATCAAAGACTGAAAGAAACTGTAGGAGGACGACGGCATCTGCGCACTGAAAATAAAGAAAGCAAACGGTGGGAAAAACTTGAAGCGCTTTGATTGGAGATCCATCAACCAATCGATTGCCAGAAAAAAGGCACTGAGGTCGATAGTATGCATATATCAGTCAGCGCTAAAGGATGTAAAAGGCAAACAGGAGCAGACATTATACTTATATGAGAACCAACCAAAAATGTACTAAAACCCCTAAAAACAACTCTCGCGCGCTGTCCATTCATGCGTGGATCTATAAATGTTAACCCACTATGTAAATAGGCATGGTGTGGGAAAAACCATACGTAGTGTCAGAACACGTATTGTTGAACATAAGAGCTGCATTAGAAGGGGTGTGGTTGAAAAACCCCTAGTAATGCATTGGCAGGAGAAAGCACATAATATTACATATTTGAAGATTTTTGTTATTAAAAAAAAGTTAAATTGAATTGGTGTGGGGGATATAGACAAGACATTAATGAGATTGGAGCAGAAATACATTTTTAGGTTGAATATGTTGACCCCGAATGGATTAAATTTAGATAAGGATCTCTCCGTGTTTTTATGATTTGGATAGTATTTTGGACAAATCAGTTATTTTGGTTTGGTATAACTGTTTTTCCAGGGTAATCAGGATTTATTTATTAAATTATTTATTTCACTTTTTCTATTTCTTAGATATACTCATGGGAAGCAGGTTTTATTTTTGTTTTAGTTTAATTTATCTATACTTATTTTCCTCAGTTTTATTGGTTTAACGGTTACTAGGTTTTATAACTTTGCCCCTTATATTTATTTATACTTTTTATAATCCTTTATATAGGTTCTTACTTGGTTTTATATGTGCACAAGGCCTTATTGATTTTAATACAGTTTCATATATTTGTTATAGTTAAATTAGTTTGTGCACACTCATGAAACATGTTTGTAAGGTCTCCATTGGTATTTTTGGTGGCTGGTGGTTTATTATTACTTTTACTTTAATTTTTACATCATATTTATTTATTAGATGTTTTAATATGCATATGGTTTTAACGTATGAGTCATTTTTGGGGAGGAGTAGCCTAGTGGTTGGGGCAAGGTACTTCAGGCCGGAAGGTCGGGGGTTCAAATCCCACTAGAGGACAGCAACCTTGGGCCGGAAGGACTGGGGTTTCTAGTCCCACAGATGCTCCTTGTGGTCTTGGGCAAGCCACTTAACCCTCCATTGCCCATGTTCCCTGTAAGTATTAGTGTATGTGTCTCACATCCCTGCGTGTTAAAATGTATCCCCCAATTGTGTTGTGACCGCTTTGATTGAAGGATAAGGCGGTATACAAAACTGTCTAAATAAATAAATAAATAAATTTTTAGATATTTTGAGTGTAATATGTAAGGTTTTTTCTGGATGCACTTTATGTTTTTATAGTAATCACCATGCCTATTTATATAGTGGGTTAACACACACATGAATGGACAGCGCTCGAGAGTTGTTTTTAGGGGTTTTAGTAAATTTTTGGTTGGTTCTCATAAGTATAATGTCTGCTCCTGTTTGCCTTTTACATCCTTTAGCGCTGACTGATATATGCATACTATCGACCTCAGTGCCCTTTTTCTGGCAATCAATTGGTTGACGGTTCTCCAATCAAAGCGCTTCAAGTTTTTCCCGCCATTTGCTTTCTTTATTTTCAGCGCACAGGTGCCGACGTCCTCCTACAGTTTCTTTCAGTCTTTGATGTACAATAGCTGATCCGCATCTGAGTTTGTGAGGAGTTGATGCACGTGAATTGGGCTTTGCCACAGATCCCTCTTGAGGCGCTGATCAAGTTCTTTGAGTTTACAGGTTTGTTCACAACTGACAGGATGCCTAAAAGCATTTTTTATAATAATTATTTGATTAAAACATATCATTGGAGTAGATATTACACAAGATTTTATAAAGATCGGCTCTTTTTATTTTAAACTTTAGTCATTAGGTTCTGAATAAAATTTGTGCATGTCATATTTTTTAACAATAGGTTTAGTCATATGATGTATCTCCTTAAAATAGTGCAATCCGTCGAACGGTTGTTCATAATTGTTCCCTATCAATCAGTTACAAATTTACTAACATACCATCTGCAGAATAGTGTACTCCGGTTGATTAAAAATTTTATCTATCATTCAATGGGTCGGCAGTAGAATACCCTTCCTTTTTGAAAAATTATTATGTTGTGCTGGTTTTTAAGCACTTATACGTTTGATAGTTTTTGCAAATAGCGCTCCTCATGTGAAGTGTCTGACATGTGCTGTTTAAATCCACTTTTTCCTTTAAAGACCCTTTGGGTTTTCAGTCCATTGGGTCTAGGGTTTCCCATCCTTTGGATGTTTCCCATGCACACGCTTTATCATGTATAAGTTTTTTGAAATTTTTTTTATAGCTCTTATAGTTGGTTTCGTTATCTGACATCACTCCTGCGTCGTTGTCTAAAAAAGTTTTAGTTATTCTGCCTGTCACATTTATTTCCTGTTTCTCTTCCTCCCCTTAGCAAGAAACGTATAAAATCATTTGGAGTTCACTGATAAGGTATGTTTGTTTTCAGTATTGGTTTCATGTAATGGTCACACATCCCTTTCTGTTCCTTTATACACGTTTCTCATTGATTTCATGGTTGACGTTCTTATCAATGTACATTTGTTTATGATATTTGTTGGCATTCCAACACATTTTTTTATTGTTTATTGTTTTTATTGATTTGCATTTATTACTACATTTGATCCATTTGGTTTTATATTTTGTATCATATTTTTTATGATTATTTATTGTGATTGTTTGAAATGTTTTATTTTGGTTTTTTTATCATTCTGTTTTCAACTTATTCAAATGTTTTATTGATGTAATATATTTTCAATTATTGTTTGTTCATGTACCCATGGAGATTACCACCCTTGAATAACCCTTCTTCTTTATTCTCGCCCTCTCAATGGCCAAATCGTAAGCGAGAACCGATCCACTTGCGGCATTCTGAGAGGACCCTGGTGCAAGAGATCCTCCTGAATTGGAAGCCGCCAAGGTCGTCCGTCGAGAAGACGTACCAAATTGGCTACCATGGTCATCGAGGCCAATCCGGAGCGATTAAAAGAATCTTTCCCTGATGGGCCTCTATGCGCTGATTCACCCGACCTATAAGAGCCCAAGGCAGGAAGACATATAAGAGCCCTTCCGTAGGCCATTGCTGTAACAGAGCATCCAAACCGTCGGATATTCTTTCTCGTCTCCTGCTGAAGAAGCGGCTTGCCTTGGCTGATGATAATGTCGCCATCAGATCAATAATGGGAGGTCCCCATCTATGGACTATCTTAGCAAAGACCTCCGGGTGCAGCTCCCACTCCCCAGGGTCTACTCGAACCCGACTGAGATAATCCACTGTCACATTATCTACTTCCGCAATGTGCGCCACCGACAGAGTCTGAAGCCACAGCTCTACCCAACTGAACAAGGCTGCCGCTTCCTCCTTTAAAGCTGTGCTGCCCATACCCCCTTGCTTGTTGAGATACACCACCACGGAGGCATTGTCCGACATAACTCGAACCGCTCGACCCCAAAGGCTGGGCTCAAATGTGCCGGAGCGCTAGAGCTACCACTAGAGCTACTCCAGATGGTTGATCAACCAGTGAACTTCCTGTCCGTTCCAATTTCCTTGTGCAACGAGTTCCCCGCAATAAGCGCCCCATCCCGCCAGACTGGCATTGGTTAAGACCAGAACCCAATGCGGTTGTTCGAGGGGCATGCCTGCCACCAAATTCTCTGGAAGAAGCCACCACCGAAGAGACTCTGACTCCCTTCGGACAAAGGAGACATTTGGACAGAGAATCCTCCAGATGGGACCAGCAACGGAGCAAGGAACTTTGGAGCGGTCGCATGTGTGCCCTCGCCCATGGCACCACCTCCAGAGTTGCTGCCATTGTCCCCAGAACCCGAAGATACTGCCAGGCCATTGGCGCCGCGCAACTCAAAAAGGTGCGCACCAAGAGATGGAGATCTTGAGCCCGGTAATCCAGCAGAAACACCGACCCCACTTGTATGTTGAAGCAGACTCCCAAATATTCCAGAACCTGAGAGGGTACTAATCGGCTCTTGGCCACGTTGACCACCCAACCGAAGCTCTCTAGTAGCTGTACTACTCTGGCTGTTGCCTGTACACTTTCAACCTTGGCCTTTTCTCGGATCAACCAGTCATTGAGATAGGGATGTACCAACACTCCCTCCTTGCGAAGGGCCGCCGCCGCCACCACCACCATCACCTTGGTGAAAACACATGGCGCCATTGCAAGACCGAATGGCAAAGCCTGGAACTGAAAATGCCCTTGAGGCACTGCAAACCTCAAAGCGTTGATTATCTGGCCTGATCGGAATATGCAGATACGCTTCGGTGAGATCGAGAGACATCAGAAACTCCCCCTGGTAGGCTATTGCTCAGATAGTCCACCGCCACAATAACCGACTGCAAGGTTGCCATATGAAAATGTGGCACCCGGAGACAACGGTTTACCCCTTTGAGATCCAGAATTGGGCAAACGGAACCGTCTTTCTTGGGCACCACGAAATAAATGGAGTATCGACCCAAGCCATACTGGTCTCGAGGAACTGGAACCACTGTTCCCAACTGAAGCAGGCGAGCCAGTGTCTCCTCCACCGCCACTGCCTTGGCCCATGCCCTGCAGGGGAGAGAACGAAAGAGTCGGTTACTGGCCAAGCAAACTCGAGGGCATAGCCCTCACAAATGACTTCCAGCACCCAACGGTTGGATGTTATCTGGACCCAGGCCGATAAAAACTCCCTTAGTCAACCTCCCACGGGTTGTACCACAGCCTGGATCCTCCTCGCTTCATTGGGCCTTTCGGAGAAGGGGCTAGAGAAAACCCTACCCATTCCACGGAAACCCCGAAAACCTTGTCCACGAGAGGGAAATCTCCCTCTTTGAAAACCCCCCAATCGAATGGTCCGAAAACGCCTGAAATCCCACAGTTGCCCCCTATGTGTCGGTGCTGCCCAACCAGGTCTCGGCTTATCCTCTTGCAAGCGACCATCTTTAGATTCCCCCAAATCTTTAACTAACTTGTCGAGGTCCTCCCTGAACAACAGCTTGCCTTTAAAGGGGAGCTTGCTAAGCCGTGACTTGGATGAACTATCCGCCGCCCAATTCAGAAGCCAAAGATAACGCCAAGCTGCCACCAGAGGCGCCATGCTATTAACCAAACTTCTATTGAGGTCATAATGCAGATCGGCCAGGTAAGCTGCTCCAGACTCCAGTACATCCGGTACGTGTTCCTGCAGCTGTTCCCCTGGAAGCTGCAAATGCTAAGACCACTGTTCCCTCTAAGATGTGCGCGTGTGCGCGCGCACACACCTCGCCGAGTGAGCGCACATACTTTACAACACAGCGCACAAAAATTACGGTTCTGATTCTGATAAACACCACAGACGTCTTAAAAATTAAAAGTTGTGATTTTAATTACTAGAAATTTTCCGCTTCATTTAGTAATCGTCTGTTTTCATTTAATTTGATTAAAATCAATGTGGTGTACATACTGTATTCTGACGTGTAGTCAAATTTTAAAGTATATAACTCCGAGTGCCGTTATGTGGCGCACAAAAATTTAACTTTCCTTCAAAAGCTGCACAGTTGATATTTTATGCGCACACAGCCTACAGAAAATTAGAGGGAATATTGGCTGCGACCAACGGAGACAGGCTCTTGCCACCCAAGATCCACAAATAGACACTTGCAGAGACAACGCATTAACTTCAAAGGCCTGCTTCAACAAAGAGTCTAACCTCTGGTCTTGTCCATCCTTCAAGTCTGCACTGCCCTCTACCGGGATAGTAGTCTTCTTGGTGACCGCCAAAACGGCCGCATCCACGCACGGAGAACTAAAAACCTCACGTTCCTGGTCCAACAAGGGATAGAGGCGATTCACAGTCTGTACCCCTCGCAGACTATAGATCCCACTTGTCCTGAATCATCTGCCTGACGACACGATGAACAGGAAAGACCGTCGGTGTCTTCCGCACCGCCTGAATGAGCGGATCTTCTACCACTTCATCCTCTGCCGGTTGAACCATCGACAGGTTAAAAGCCTGCAGCGACTCAGTAATTACAGCTGGCAGTTCCTCTCTATGAAAGACTCGTATAATCCTAGCCTGGTCCTCTGGCTGCAGAATCTCACCTTCCTCAAGTTCCTCCACGCCAGTGTCTGGCTCTACAAAGTCATTCTCATCTAGCCAGTCCGCCTGCAAAGCCTGTTCCTCTACAGACTGAACCCTCTTGTCCAGCCTCGCACTCGGAATCTCCACGCTTGCCGTCATAGGCATAGCCGCTGCTGCTCTGAGTCCCGAAAGATTCGTAGCGGCTCCCTGTTGACGCAAACAAAAAGCCTGATGAAACAAAAGAACAAACTCTGTGGAAAACCCCGCCAGTGCTCCACCCCCCAAACCCTGTAGAGACAGAGGGACCAGGAGCTGACAGAGTCTCCCGCAGCGGAGACGCAGGGGCCTCCAGCGGTAGAGAAAGCTGCAAAGAAACCTGAGTCGCCTGCTCAGGCAATGATGCCATCTCTTTAGATTTATCCTGGAGCTCCTGCTCCATGTTAAGTGCTTCAGCTACACAATCGCGGCACACTCTGTCGTCCGAGACTGCCCCACGATGGATACCGCAGGCGAGACACTGCGAACGCGCTGGCATTAGCCCGAATCCCTGCGCCTAGGCAATCTTGTAAGGTCAGAGAAAGCAGGCCAATTGATTGTGGGATTTGTTCTGTTTATTTTTTTTGTTTTGTTTTGTCTTTTTACTTCACTAGCTCTTACCGCCCCCCCCCCCAAAGAAAAATTACAACCTTACTACCTTGCCAAATGCTGAAAATGGCTGTTTTAGCTTTAAACAGGAGAGAACTGAGCAGAAAAGTACCTCCCCAAAAGAAAAAACGCGCTCTGGGAAAAAACAGAAGAGCTAACCACCGAGAAGAGACTCTACACGAGGCAGCAGGCCCTGGCTGACAGGCCTGCCAAGTTATCCATGGAATTGCAGCACTCACCTCCACCGAAACGGGCCAGAAGAGATCTCACAGAAGAGAGCTGACGGCAAAAAATGCCAAAACTGCAGCACCGGAGAGATCAGCATAACCGGCATAGGCAGCGAGTGAGGAAACCAGCTGACGGCTCCTCTCTCGCCGACGTGATCGGGAGCCGTCAGATCGCCGCGGGAACACCTCACTACCTCAGCTCCCCTCCATGCAGACAAGGAGGGGAGTGAAGAAGGGGAAAGACAGCAGACAAACGTCAGCAGCGAAATCCTCCTCCCTGTCTAGTCCCCGTTGCTCTCTGGTTCCCTTTGGACTTTTTTTTTTTTTTGGTACCAACTTTAAAGAACTGTTCCCAAAAGAAAGAAAGTAGATGAGAAATAAAATTTAAATCTTAGCTACTCTAAATCTAATGCTCCTTATGCTACAGTGAGCCCAGCACCTAGGCTCACTACCATCTCCAGCTGCTTGAAGACTGAGCACACTGGGAGCTGGTGGGAGGTGCCAGCAGTATATATCCAAGTGGCTTCAAGATCTGATATGCCCAGTCTCCAAGCTGCGAGAGGAGCTGCACTACCCAGAGGTGCGGGACTGGACTGGAGGGACAATAAGGAATCTGTCTAACATAGAAACATGACGGCAGAAAAAGACCACATGGACTATCTAGTCTGCTCTTTCATATCAACTACTACAGTAATCCCCTTTTTCCCTTTTGAGATTCTCTGTGTTTGTCCCATGCTTTTTTGAATTCAAATACCATCCTCATCTCTACCACCTTCACTGGGAGACCATTCTATGCATCTACCACTCTTTTCGTAAAGAAATATTTCCGCATATTACTCCTAAGTGTATTCCCTTTCACCCTCATCCTATGTCCCCTCGTAGCAGAGCTTGCTTTCAATCGAAAGAGGCTCTCCTTCTGTGCATTTATGCCACAGAGGTATTTAAACCTCTGTCATATTTCCTTTATCCCACCTTTCCTCTAACATATAAATATTAAGATCCTTAAGTCTGTCCTCATATGCTTTATAATTCCGGGCCACAAAGGATCTACTAACATTCAGAAAAGGCCCTCAAGACTCACCTATTTACAGTCTATGTCACAGAAGACATAATTCCTTAATGCAAAAGCCTCTTTCTCCTTTCACCCCATCCCCATACCCCATTCCCCCACCCCCCCCCCCCCATTTAAGTTCTCTCCAAATCCTTTGCCCTGATACAATGTATCAAGTTTTGTTTCAATGTAAACCACCTTGACCATAGGATAAAGCAGTATAGAAAAACCTGTTAAATAAATAACAAAGATCACTGACCATTTTAGTAGTCACCCTCTCAACCGACTCAAACCTGTTTATATCCTTTTGAAGCTGTGGTCTTCAGAATTGCACACAATACTCCAAATGAGGTCACACTAAAGACTTATACAGAGGCACTATCACCACTTTTCTGCTGGCCATTCCTCTTCCTATGCATCCAAGCATCTTTCTAGCTTTCGCTGTTGCCTTTTCTACCTATTTAGCTACTTTAAGATAGTCAGAGACAGCCACCCCCAGGTCCCGCTCTTCTATTGCAGACAGAAGTACTTCAGCCCCTTCACTATACTGCTCCCTTGGATTATTGCAGCCCAAATGCATGACCCTGCATTTTTTTAGCATTAAATCTCAGCTGCCAAATTCCTGACCATTCGTCAAGTTTAGATAGATTCCTCCTCATGTTATCTACTCCTTCCTAGGTGTCTAATCTATTGCAGGTTTTGGCATCATCTGCAACGAGGCAAACCTTACCCAACAGCCCTTCCACAATGTCACTAACAAAGATGTCAAGTATTTGTAGAATGAATCACCCCTCCATGCTAAAAACCCACCGCTACCACTGCTCCCCAAAGAAAGCATGCCCTGTGATAAACATACTTACCACAATCCTCCGGTTCTTCCTTCTAAGATTGCTGCCATCTTTGCTTCTGTACAAAGCAAAAGCCACATTTTCTGGATCCTTAAGTTGGCCATTTGAAAATTGGACTACAAATAAATTCAAACCAAAAATAAAGTTATTGAAATAGCAGTGCCCATTTTGAAGTATTCAGAGTGCTAACTGGCTAAACCACACTCAGCAGGATATTCATTCAGCAGCCCTAATACAGTTGGAGCCACCGAATATCTCCTCCTACACATTTCAACACCATAAAGCAAACTGTATAGCATCAGGGCATTCCGGGGCTGGAGTGGGGGCAGCAACATAGGTTAGCTGGTCAATGGCAATATTTAGCTGCTAATCTGCTAAAGTTATACAGAAAAAAGGCTGTCCTAAATTTAGCTGGTTTAGTTATCTAGCCAGCAGCTGAATATCACCACTGACCGGTAAACTGGACAACCCAGATATTCAATGCCAGTGGCCAGATATTTATGTATGTATATATTTAGCTCACAGCTTTCCAGTAGTAGTTCAAGACAAGTATTTCCTTTTCCCTAAAGGGCTTACAATCTAAGTTTGTACCTGAGGCACTGGAGGGTTAAAGTGGCCACAGTCAATGGGATTTGAACCCTGGTCTTTCTGATGTCAGGCTGCTGCTCTAACTACTAGACTGTTCCTATTCAGACTTACTTTAAAGTGGTGATGACCTGCTACTTTAACAGTACCTCCCATGCTTTGCAATGCTGTGTGTGCCTATGAGTCAATGCCGACTCCTGGCGACTCAGCTGCTCCTGGGCTTTCTTGGAAGCATAATCACAAGTAGATTGCCAAGCCTTTCTTCTGAGGCAATGGAGGGTTAAGTGACTTGCCCAAAGCCACAAGGAATGCTAGTGGAAATCAAACTCTGGTCTCTTGGTGACCAAGCCAGTGCTTTAACCACTAGGCTACTCCTCCACTTCCAAGCATTAAGGCTGCATTTTCACAAAAATAAACATCCATCCCACTTTCAGAGATTGCCCAGCTCTTCAGCTGTTCAAAATAAGCATTTAGGAAATTCAGATCATCTCCTTTGCACCAGTCACTTGGCAAGGGTTGGCAGGGGGTGCAATTTTAATGGTTGGAAGAGTAGAGATCAGGGAAAGGCAGCCTGAAAAGGAGGAATTCCCAAACTGCTATATGTCACAGTATGTAAGCTCCTTTGCTATAGAAAAACTCTTTCCCCAACAGAAATCCACTGGGCCATTTCCATTTTTTAGGGGGAAGGGGGTATTTTCTCTGGAGTCCCCCAGCCAGATATGGTTAAAAAAAATTTAAGTCAATGAGTCTTTACACCGGTTTTTCCTCCCCATAGGCCAAGTTTCATCCCATTCAGTTAAAATTTCTGGAGAGTTATTTTACCCCCAACAGATAGCAGACACGACCGCTTCTGTACAATTCTTTCCAATTTTCATTGGGATAGAAAGAATAAAAGGGCTTTTGCATCACGCACAGCTATCAGGGGTCACCAACATGCTGTTAATAGCATGTATTGTTGAGTGGAATGGGACTACTAGCTTCTGCCAACTCTAAACAAGGGCCAGATTTCTTAACCTTTCTTTTTCAATAGACACACAATGTGTATACAGTCTAAGAGGCATGTTTACTAAAAGTTAACGTGCATTAAATTTCATTAACGTCCATCAAGTGACTGTGCCCATAAAAATAAAAGGGCTGTGGGTATTTAACACATGTTTAAAATCTTTAGTAAATATGGTCCTAAGTATACTGGGCTGTAAACTAACCGCCATAAATTATGGAAGGAAGAATGAAGAGAAATTTTAATCATAACCGATGACGACCTCTCCTTGAATCCTGCTAGACCAATCCAGGAAAGCACAGTTACTTACCTGTAACAGGTGATCTCTGGGAACAGCAGGAATAAGTCTTCACATATGGGTACGTCGGTACCGACGGAGTCTGCGCGGGAATGCTCCCCAGCGTCCAATTAGAACGCTTTTGGGAGCATCCCACCATGCCTGCGTGCTGCCTTCCCGCCTTTCCCAACTGCCTCTCCTCAGTTAAGTTTTAAAGCTGAGACAGAGAGAGAGAGAGGAAAGATAGAGATAGAAATACAACTCCTAGCAGAGGTGGGTGGGTTGTGAAGACTTATTCCTGCTGTTCCCAGAGATCACCTGTTACAGGCAAGTAACTGTGCTATCTCCAGGATCAAGCAGGAATGAGTCTTCACATATGGGGACTCCCAAGCTAAGATGCCTGGAGGAGTCCCAGCATGTTGTGAATCAGAGAAGGCCATGCTATTCGACAGAACCTCAGGCATCCTGGGGATGGAGGGTAGGAGTTGAACTAAAAAGATATGCTATGGACCAAACAGGACACCTAAAGAGGAGACCCTGTGTAGATAATATCTAGTAGTAAACATTGAACTGGAATTTAGCAATATAGACTTCACCTTGAGGTATTGTAAAAAGTTTATGGTGGTTCATATGGGACTGCTAATATGAACCAGCAGAATATCCTCAAGGAATACCTCAATATAGAGCAGAGGTAATAAACTGTGCAAAAGACAGGTTGAGGTCAGAACCTTTAGGGCGAGAAAAGTCCCAGCGGAGACTGGGGTAGTTCAATGGGGCAGGACTTTTGCGGGAAATGCGGAAGTCCCTATTAGATAAACCTGAAGTTCTTTTGACCCTAAAGAGATATAGTTCTTATAGGAGAAGAGGGGCTTTGAAGACCCCTATATCCGATAACAAAGAAGGACAGAAGTATGAGGCATTGTAGCCTCCTATTTACTGAAAATTCAGAATGTCCTTCTTAATTGAAGTTACTTAGGAAAAAAGATGGTACATGGACGACTTCAGATGTACCTAAACTGAAGGTTATGGTGGAAACCTTCTAACTACCACAGGGAAGTGGTTGGTTATGTAGAATCCTGAACATGCTGGAGCAGCATTGAAAAGGATAGTGATTATCTGTCAGGGCCGTATAGGAAAACAAAACTTATATATATATATATATATTTCTTTTTTTATATATATATATATATGGGTAGAGACATGCAGATGTCTATATACATGTATGCATAAATATATATATACCCATGTCCCCACATAGGGATATGTGAAGAGAGAAAGATTCATCTAATAACAAGAAGGGAATACCTGCTTGAGGAGATGTTTAGAGAATCCATTCTCCCTTGTTGTGGGTGGGAGAGCTAAGGGAGTGCTCTCACTGACAAGGAGAAGTCTAGAGTATTCTAAGAACTCTAGCCCTTGAAAAACCAGGAATGGAGGATGTTTTAATCCGCTGACAGTAAGTCTGGATCCTTCCATAACTCCAGCATGACAGCTGGAGAAGATACAATGAAAGAGATACCATATTTACCCTTCTAAAAGGGCAAAATGAGTAAGATGCATTCTTGCACTCAATATGAATTACTCCATGAGGAATTGAGGATGGAAGGAAATACACAAACAAAGACTGGCTGTCAGTGAAAAAAAACCATCCCTGGTGAAGGGGTCCACTGGGAAGGTGAACCAACCCAGGGGATTGGATAATTCTTTAGGTCTTCACTTAATTAAAGGTGTGTGTCCTTTATTGAAGAAGAAGACTTTAATGGAAATGGTAAGGGTAGGGAAGAACCCAGTAAAGCCCTTCCTAACCATCTGGAATTATTTGCTCTCTAGCAAGGCCCATAGTGCAGAGCTGCTCTGTAGAGATGCAGAGAGCATGTTGCAGGTTGGCTAGAAGAAAAAACTGGCTGTTTAAGAGCCAGTATGTAACCTGAACTACTCCGCCAACGCCCAAGGATTGGGGAAGGCTAAGGATAGAAGGTATGCTGCAACAAGAAAACCCGAGAAGGTTCTAAGTCTGTTTGGGACTTAGTACTAAGGCCAGAAAGATTGATATTGGAGATCAAGCCCTGGGTGCTTGGTTAGCAAGTTAGTGGTTTAACACCAACAGCCCCTGCATTCTAACTATTGTTAAAGCGGCAGAACAAATCTTAGGTCTCAAGATTAGAAAAAGACCTACAGACATAAGTAGGAGTGGTAAAACTCCATCATTGTCTGAGAAGCTGCCACGAGAAACAAGAATGCAAGGTGGCGACAACTCTGAAAAGAAACTCAGGGCTTAGGGATAAGCCCTCAGTTAAGTAGTATACTCTTACAGACCAAAATGTCTTAGTAAGAGGGACAGAGTTGAAAAAGACTTACGATGGAGTAAATCTTTGAAAAGAATAGTACGAGACATGCTGATACAGGAGAAACTGTCAAAGATAAAGGTACAGACGACCCTATTGACAGTTGCTACTCCTCTATCTACTTAGAAGGAAGAGGAGTAACTTTACTACCTGTAAGCATAATCATGCTAAGGAGCTCTATGAGCTAAAAGTCAGGATGTGTCTTTAATGTAAAGTTTTGGATGGAACCGATGTAGATGCTTGTAAGAGAAGAAGCAACTACAGGTTCTAAACCTCAAAGCAGGAAGAAGGATTCAGTGAAGAATCTATCAGCAACCCTGCAACTGCTGGGTTTGCTGAAGTGGTTGAGGTTGTGGTTTCTTTAGCCTGGTTTGATGTTTCCCCTGTTTGGAAATAGCTGTATGATGGGTAGAGAAAGGATAAAACTTTTTCCCCTTGGAGGAATAAAAGTTTGGTAGAAGATTTCTTACCAACTGGGATAGAGGAAGGTGTAGACAATCTTTGAAAGCAACAGTGCCAGTGGTTAACTGAGCAACTTGGCGTAAAGTCTCTGTATTAAAGAGATTCTCCCCAGTACAAGGGGTATTTCCCAGCCTTTCTTGTACCGATGTATCCAAGTCAGAAGCTTGGAGCCAGGCCATGCGTCGTGCCCCTATGGCTATAGCAGAGGTTCTGCTAACAGACTCAAAACTGTCCAGGGTAGCACGAGTAAGAAACCTAGCAATATTTTGAACATGACTAACCAGTAAAGAGTAGTCTGCTCTTTTGTGATCCTGAAGAAAAGGAGTCAAAAACAGCAAACTGGTTGTGAACTCTTCAAGAGATAGTCCCATATAGAAAATATATGAGAGAATTCTTGTTGAAAACAGATACCTGGAAGCTTTTACGTCCAAAGGCATCTAAAGTTCTAGCCTCACGACCTGGCGTTTAAGAAGAGTGCCTTTTAGCACTTTTCACACGCCTCATTGCTGATTCCACAACAAGAGAATGATGTGGAAGTTGAGTCTTTTGAAAACCTGGAGAAGGGGGCACCTTGTACAGACAGTCAGTGGCCCTTGAAGGTGGGGATACCGTTAAAGGAGTTTCCCACATTCTAAGTAAAAGATCATGTAAGGTTTGATGCAAAGGGAGCATGATAACCTTCTTTGGAGTCTCAGAGAGACAAAGAAACTCTGAATCCCTTGGAGCAGGATCTTGATCAGGTATAGATATGGCAAGTAACCTTGCCATATCAAGCAGGAATGCTTGAAAAGAAATTTCCCCAGAAGGGGATCCTGTATTATGAGGAGTGAAGGTCAGATCTGTTGAAGATCTAGCCTTAGCACCAATGGACTGATCCATTAGAGTACCAGACCCAAAAGGGTGGAGCATCGGTTTGTCCTTAAAGGATAGTCGGCGGTACCGCTCGAGGTCGGTACCGCGACGAATCGGTGAAAAACTATCCATGCCAGGGATGGACTCCAAGCTCGGTACTGAAGGAAGCGAGCTTGTGGAAGTAAGCATGGAAGGCACCGATACCGATGCAAAGGTAGAAAACGGAACCGGCACTGGTATCGCAGCCGGTACCGACACCGATCAGTCTGAAGCGACTCTAACGGTACCGAAGGTACTGACAGCGGTAGACTTTGATCTCCGGGACAATGTCTTCGGCACCGAGCAAGGTCGATACCGAGACGAGTCGGTACCCAATCGTCCAGGCTAGAGATCGATTCTAGACTCGGCATAGAAAGCAGCGAATCAATGGAAACAGACCTGGAGGGTACCGACATGGATGCCAGAATCGGTACCGGGATCGATGCCGATGCTGGAAGATCAGTCTGTAGCGGCACTGAAGATACCGAGAACGCTAGACTGCGATCATCGGTGTGGAGTGCTTCATCCAACACCGTTGCCGATGCCGGGGTACCGGCACCGCTCCCAGCGGATACCACCACCGAGCATGGCTCAGGTATTTTCACGGAGGTGAAAACCCCGGAAATAACCTGAAACCCCGTTAGTGCTTTGGAGGCCGAAGACTCCCGCTGGGGTTTTAAAGCCAAATTGTCCTCGAGGGCAAGGCCGGAACCATCTCGATGTTGAACATGAGATCTACCACCCGAGGACTGGCTAGTCTTTACAGACTTTTGTGGGGTTACCTGATCCTGTGAAGAAGAAGTTGTAGCTGGTACCCTCAGAGCTGACGGGAACCGCGTATCGAGTTGAGCTCGATGCTGAAAACTTCTTTTGGAAAAAGTGCTGCAGGAGGGACACTCCAGCGGATAGTGGTCAGGACCCAAACATGGAAGGCACCAGTTATGGGTGTCTAAGACTAACTTAGTATCACCACAGTTGAAACATGTTTTAGGGATAGTGGCTGACGTTTCCATGAAGGAAGTGGAGAGGCCTAGTAGGCCAAAAAAACGTCAGGCACTAAACAGGGAAAAATTCCCTACCAAGGAAATAATTTTCTTCAAGAAAAGAAAAAGAAAAAAACACTGGCGGTACCGGTGTGTCGAGTGAAGGCAGACGCGACTACAAGAAAAAACAAAAATAAAGGAAAAATTTTCTGCGGTGACAGGAGTACGTCCTGCCGGCTCCGCGGAAAAATGAAAAACTGAGGAGAGGCAGTTGGGAAAGGCAGAAAGGCAGCACGCAGGCGTGGTGGGATGCTCCCAAAAGCGTTCTAATTGGACGCTGGGGAGCATTCCCGCGCAGACTCCGTCGGTACCAACGTACCCATATGTGAAGACTCATTCCTGCTTGTTCCTGGAGATAGTGAGTTATGTTCCCTGCCAGAAAGTGAAGACAAACTTAAGCAACTTTCCGTTATGTCATCACTTATACCCTCTGGTACAGCATAGAGAGAAGCCAATTTGAAAAATTCAGACAAAAACTCAGATAGCATCAACAAACAGTTCTGCAATGAAGAGCGCAAGCAAGTACTTCTCTCTTTTACTATGATGAAACTGGAACCAACACCCAAGACTGACTAAGACCTTCCACAATAGCAAAAATCTCTCAAACTTGCAGAAAGTCTCCTAGGCAGAGACATTGTTTTTGTGACTAAAAGGCAGCAGGCATTACAACCTGCAAAAATAGTTTTCCAGGGCAGTTCTTGGACTGGTCTAGCAGGATTCAAGGAAAGGAGATATTCAGGAATAATTAAAATCTTTCCTTCCTTATCCTGCTAGACAAGTGGGATGTACCCAAGCAGTTAGGGCGGGAGGAAGATGACATTCAAGACAGACTACCCTGTCAAAGGAGTCTTCTAAACTATCTCCACAATCACCCAGTAAGGCCTCACAAGGCAGTCAACAAACATAGAAACATGATGACAGAAAAAGACCACAAGGCCCATCTAGTCTGTCCTTCCATAACAACAACTACAACAGTCCACTTTTTACCTTTAGAGATCCTCTGTGTTGGTCCCATGCTTTTTTGAATTCAGTTACTGTCCTCATCTCTACCACCTCCACTGGGAGACTATTCCACGGATCCACTACTCTTTCCGTAAAGAAATATTTCCGCATATCACTCCTGAATCTATCTCCCTTCACCCTCATCCCATGTCCCCTCGTTGCAGAACTTGCTTTCAATTGAAAGAAGCTCTCTCCCTGAACATTTATGCCACGGAGGTATTTAAACATCTCAATCATATCACCTCTATCCCGCCTTTCCTCTAAGGTGTACATATTAAGATCCTCAAGTCTGTCCTCATATGCCTTATAATGAAGACCACTAATCATCTTAGTAGCAACCCTCTGCACCGACTCCATCCTGTTCACATCCTTCTGAAGGTGCGGTCTCCAGAATTGCACACCATACTCCAAATGAGGTCGCACCAAAGACTTATACAGAGGCATTATCACCTCCTTTTTTCTGCTAGCCATTCCTCTCCGTATGCACCCAAGCATCCTTCTAGCTTTTGCCGTCGCCTTTTCTACCTGTTTAGCTACTTTAAGATCATCGGACACAACTACGCCTAGGTCCCGCTCTTCTTTAGTGGACAAAAGTACTTCACCTCCTATGCTGTATTGCTCCCTTGGATTGCTGCAGCCCAAATGCATGACCTTACATTTTTTAACATTAAATCCCAGCTGCCAAATTCTAGATCATTCTTCAAGCTTAGCTAGATCCCTCCTCATGTTATCTACACCTTCCTGGGTGTCTACTTTATTGCAGATTTTGGTATCATCCGCAAAGAGGCAAACCTTACCCGACAGCCCTTCCGCTATATCACTAACAAAGATGTTAAAAAGAATCGGACCAAGGACAGATCCCTGGGGCACACCACTGGTAACATCCTTCTCCTCAGAGTGAGCTCCATTTACTTGTACTCTTTGTCGCCTCCCACCCAACCAATTTCTAACCCAAGCAGTAACTTTAGGGTCCATCCCTAGGGTGCTCAGTTTGTTTATAAGTCGCCTGTGAGGAACAGTGTCAAAGGCTTTACTGAAATCTAAATACACCACATCTAGAGCTCTCCCTCGGTCCAACTCCCTGGTCACCCAGTCAAAGAAATCAATCAGATTTGTCTGACAAGACCTGCCTCTGGTGAATCCATGCTGCCTCGGATCCTGTAATCTGCTGGACTCCAGAAACCTCACTATTTTCTCTTTCAACAGCGTTTCTATTAATTTACTCACCACTGAAGTTAAACTAACCGGCCTGTAGTTTTCAACCACATCCTTACTTCCGCTTTTGTGTAAAGGCACCACATGAGCCTCTCTCCAGTCCTTTGGCACCACTCCCGACTCCAATGAGGCATTGAAAAGGTCAGTCAGTGGAGTTGCTAGAACGTCCCCAAGTTCCCTCAGTATTCTAGGGTGTATCCCATCCGGTCCCATCGCTTTGTCTACTTTGAGTTGAGCTAGTTTCTCACGAACACAGTCTTCTGAAAATTGTTCAAGATGTCCCTCGCTTCTGTTCTTATTTGTGGGTGTTTTCTGAGGTCCTGCTCCTGGTTCTTCATCTGTGAACACAGAACAAAAATATTTATTAAGCAATTCCGCTTTATCCTTATCAGCTTCTACATATTCCCCCCCTGTACCCTTGAGTCTGACAATACCACTTTTGCCCTTCCTCTTCTCACTAATATATCTGAAAAATGTCTTATCCCCCCATTTTATTGCATTGGCTATTTCCTCCTCCTTTTGAATCTTTGCCTTCTTGACTACTTTGCTAGCTTCTCTAAGTTTTTCCAAATACAGATGCCTGTCTTCTTTTCTCTGTGATCTCTTGTATTTCATGAAGGCCTCCCTCTTTTTCTTCACTTTTTCAGCTACTTCCTTCGAAAACCATAGCGGTCTCCTGTTCCTTTTGCCTTTGTTTACCATTTTAACAAAAAGGTTGGTTGCCTTTAAAATACCCCCTTTCAGTTTTGCCCACTGTTGTTCTACATCCCCCAGCTGTTCCCATCCCACTAACGACTCCCTGAGGCATTGGCCCATCTTCGCAAAGTTAGTCTTCCTAAAGTCTAAGATCTTCACCTTGGAATGGATTCTAACAGCCCTAGTCCTAATACTGAACCACACCATCTGGTGATCACTGGATGCAAAATGATCTCCCACTACAACATCAGAAACACTTTCACCATTGGTAAGCACCAAGTCCAGTATGGCCCCTTCACGTGTGGGGTCTGTTACTAATTGCCTGAATAGTTCTCCCTGTAGAGAATCCAGGATCTCCTTACTCCTAGATGATACTGCAGCAGGAATGTGCCAATCAACATCTGGCATATTGAAATCTCCTAGCAGTAGCACTTCCCCTTTCCTAGCAATGCTGCGTATGTCTTCAATTAACTCTCTGTCCACCTCTTCCTCTTGTGAGGGAGGTCTGTATATCACACCAATGCAAATAGATTTCTCTTTCCCTCTTTCTAGTTTAACCCACAATGCCTCCTCTCTCCCTTTTAAGCTCTGTAATTCCAAAGCTTTAATAGTAGTTTTTACATATAGTGCTACTCCTCCTCCCCTTCTTCCTACCCTGTCCTTTCTGAATAAAGTATAGCCAGGTATAGTTACATCCCAGTCATGGTTTTCTGTGAACCATGTTTCTGTAACTGCCACTAAATCTAAGTCAGCCACTCCCACCAAAGCTTCAACTTCAGAGATCTTATTTCCCATGCTACGGGCATTAATACACACTGCTTTCCATATGTTACCCCTGTTACCCATTTCCATAAAGGTATTTGATGTATCACTTACCTGGGGGCTTTCACTTACCTTTCACCCATCCCCAACGAATCTAGTTTAAAGCCCTCTTCAGTAGATTAGCCAGTCTACTACCAAAGATGTGTTGACCTTTCTTGGACAGATGGATGCCATCTCTGCTCTGCAACCCTTGGAACAGCATCCCATGGTCTAGGAAACCAAAACGCTCTCGAAGGCCCAGAAGGCTTAGAACCGTCTTCTGGGGAAACCCAAGCGAGTTGTGCTACATGAAGTGAACTGCAGCTCACTCCTAACAGTGCTTACCAGCCAGGATGCACCCTTCCTCCAACAGTCTCGAACTGCCGAGAACAGAGCATGATCGCTTGTCAGGAAAAATGAGAAGTTACAAAGAACTCAAGCAACGCCCTCTGCCCATCCATCAAACAAGGTGAGAAGTTCGTTTGAGGATCCTTTTTGACGAAGGAAAGTCAGGACCACAATTTAGCGAAGATGAGGAAGAAAGGGACAACCTCCTTGAAGGGTAGATGGTGAAGGCTGCACAGCAAAAGGAGCTATCCAGAGAACGAGAAAGGTGTAACCAGCGCTAAGGGCTACAGCACAGCCACCCTACGGCTGGCACCAAAGTCCCCTGAATGGATCGTAAGGAACCAACTCACTAGAGGCCCAATACACGGACCCAAAGAAAGGTTCTTCAACAGGATACTCAGGACCCCGAGATATAAGCAGGCCTGCCACTCAAATCATGGTCCAGGTTGAACCACAAAAGGTTCTAACATCTGCTATGGGCATAGACACTCCCCCGGCCCCCAAACTATGAGATTATCAAACTGAACAAACTGACCAGCATGCACCCTCAAGGGCCAGGCTCTAAGTAAGAAGGCACCGAGGGACTGCCTTAACTGGAGCTCCCATCAAGTTTCCCAATGCAGGCCACAACACTTGATCCAAGACTCCGTGAGACAAACAGGCCGATGCAGACATCCGGCACTTAAGTCATGCTCTATCAACTTTTACGCCTATTTGCAGCGCACAGATAGCGTACGACTTCAGTGCAGGCATGCGGAAAGGGGCTCATATGCTAATGATCCACACATTAAATTGTGTGTAAAATGGCAGCATTAAATTGGGAGAGCAAGCCAAACATGCGCAAAGAAGTTGGGGCTAGTTTGGCATGCTCTCCCAGAGAAACAGGGGTAACATGTAGTTAATCTGCATATGAGCCCAGACAGTATTTTGAGCTTTCCCAGATGATCCAGGAGGCATCAGAGAAAGCCTCCAATGCCATCAAAATAGTGTTGGGGACTGGTGCCCCTGACAGAAAACATCTCTCTGGTGGCCCAGCAGCAACAAACCCTCCACCCCTCCCAACTAAAAATAAACCTGGTGGCCCAGCAACCCCCACCCAACTAAAAACAGATCTGGTTGCCAGTGGCTCCAAACCCGCCACACAACCAAAAATAACCATGGTGGCCCAGTGGCCCCAAACCCCCTACCCGATACCTTCAGAAATGAGCGGGAGTGCTGCCCGCGCACTCCAGCTCTTGCCACACCATCTTGAAAAATGGCAGTGCCTGGCCCCATGAGGTACATCCTGGGCGAGATCAGACTGCCATATAAGGCATAATTCTACCTTATATGGCAGTCTGACCTCACCTGGTACATCCCAGGATAAACTTTGTGGGGCCAGGCACAGCCATTTTTCAAGATCGTGGGGAAAGAGCGAGAGCGCATTGGCAACACTTCCACTAGTATGTGAAGGGGGGTGGGGGGAGGTTCGTGACCACTGAGCCATCAGTTTTTTTTTTGTTTTGTTTTGTTTTTTTAGTTGAGAGGGGGAGGAATTGGGGCCACTGCGCCACCAGGGATTCGCTTTCTGTTGGGGACATCAGCCCCCAACAATATTTTGATGGCAATGGGGGCTTTCCCCGATGCCTGGATCACCTTTGACATTTGGGTCTGTCCATAACAAATGGACCAGGGGTCTACCCTCGACCTCCTCCAACTTGAATAAACTTTTGTGTGGATGCTCCCTAAGGTTTCAAACAAGACCATGCAAAATATTCTAGCTCTCCAACCAATTGAGATCCAGCCAAAGGCAGCTTAATACAGGTCACCTTCGAAGTACTACAGTCCACACAACAAAAAACGGCCACTTTGTCCAAGCACCACAGCCCAACCAAACCTTATAGGAGCGTGAAATTTTGTGGATTAGTACAATGCCTGGTGCTAATTTCCTATGCAAAGTTTGGGACTTAATACAAGCTTCTCCCCCTTTTTATGGATCAGCAAAGTATGTGAAAAATATAACCAAACAAATACATGGTCTACTTTGACTCCTTATTGCTTCTGACCTGTACATCAATAACTGGACCAGTAGTCATAGCCCATGGAGTACATCAAGGATTTGCCATAAGGTGAAATTAGACTTCACTGCTAATTGTTGTCCTTTAAGGAACTGTGGTCCAGTCCCGCACCACTGGGTAGTGTACCTCTTCCAGGAGCTTGGAGACTGAACATGTTATCTTTTGATGACAACAATACTAATACTACAGGGACCGGCCACAAGCTCCAACAACCTATTAACAAAGCAGACTCACAGGAGTCCGTGGAGAATGATCAAACTCGTACAACAAAGCTGTGAGTTTATTGGTATATCGTGATTGTAATCTGCCGTTTCCTTTACTTTTGCTTCTTCTATTCCTTTGACTATCACTGTGTCTCTTAGTCTGTCCTAGCTTACAAATGGCGTTCTTTTCATATTTTCCGTAACATTAATATTGTACTGTAAACCGCTCTGATGCTTCGGCCTGAGCGGTATATCAAATATAATAATAAACAAACAAATAAGTGTTCAAACTTGAATCAAACAAATGTACCTCTGAAGGGTGAAGGCTTACCTGTAGCCCACCTGGACGACTGAGCGTAAGAAAAAAATAAATACTTTTGGCACGTTTGCAACACTATCCACCCCACATCACGTGTCCCCCCCCCTCCCCCCCCAGGCCCTTCCTTAGTCAAGGAGTCCTGCTTCAGGCCCCAGTCACATACCACTGGCACTTGGGGAGGGATCCAGGACTGGACTGGAGTTAGAACATAACATAAGTTATGCTATACTGGGTCAGACCAAGGTCCATCAAGCCCAGTATCCTGTTTCCAACAGTGGCCAATCTAGGTCATAAGGACATAGTTTCCCAAAAAGACACAGGTTCCACAATGCTTGTATTGGGTCAAGCAGTGATATCCTGGGTCCCTTTTAATAATGGCTTATGGACTTTTCCTCCAGGAACTCATCCAAACCTTTCTTAAACCCAGCTACATTAGCAGCTTTTACTACATCCTCTGGTAACAAATTCCAGAGTTTGATTACACATTGAGTGAAAAATATTTTCTCTTATTAGTCTTAAATAGTTTACCCTGTAGCTTCATTGCATGTCCCCTAGTCTTTCTATATTCTGATGACGTATACAATCAATCTACGTTTACCCATTCCGCTCAATTCATTAATTTATAGACATCTATCATATCTCCCCTCAGCCGTCTCTTTTCCAGGTTAAAGAGCCCTAACCTTTTTAGCCTCTCTTCATAGAGGTATCCTTCCATCCCCTTTACTATTTTAATGGCTCTTTTCTAAACCTTTTCTAATAATGCTATATCCTTTTTAAGATACAGTGACCAGAATTGCACACAATATTCAAAGTGCTGTCGCACCATGGAACGATACAGAGGTATTATATCATCTTTTGTTTTATTTTCCATTCTTTTTCTTATGATACCTAGCATTTTATTTGCTCTCTTGGCCACCGCTGCACACTGGGTTTCAACATGTTATCCATGAGGATGCCTAAATCTTTTTCCTGGGTGGTGGTTCCTAATGTGGAACCTTGTATCGTGTAACCATTGTTTAGGTTGTTCTTTCCTCAGTGCCTAACTTTGCACTGGTCCACATTAAATGTCATCTGCCATTTGGATGCCCAGTCTTCCAAATTATCAAAATCCTCTTGGGTTTTAACAACTTTAAATAGTTTTGTGTCATCGGCAAATTTGATAATCTTACTCGTTATTCCCTTTTCCAGGTCATTTATGAGTATGTCAAAAAGCAGCAGACTCAGCACAGATCCCTGGGGTACTCCACTATTCACTTTTCTCCATTGGGAAAATTGGCCATTTAGCCCTACCCTCTGCTTTCTATCTTTTAACCAGTTCATGATCCACAGTAGTACACACTGCTTCCTATCCCATGACTTGTTAGTTTTGCCAAATGTCTCTGATGAGGAACCTTGTCAAAGGCTTTCTGAAAGTCCAGACAGACAAAGGAGTCGGTTGATATAGTATATCCATTTATTCACACCTTCAAAAAAACGTAACAGATTAGTAAGACTACTACTACTACTACTATTTATCATTTATATAGCGCTACCATTTGTACACAGCGCTGTACAGACATAAAAGAGAGACAGTCCCTGCTCGTCAGAGCTTACAATCTAGTAAAGTCGAGACAAAACACAGAGTAACAGTTAAAATATAATACAAAGTGAAAAACACAAAATGCGGAGCTTGAAGTCAAGTCATACGGAGCTTGCAGTCAACTCAGGACCTAGAACAGGGGTTAAGATCTAAAAGCAATGGTGAAAAGATGGGTTTTCAGCCTGGACTTGAATAGGGTCAAGGAGGTTGCCTGGCGTATAGATTGAGGCAGCTTATTCCAGGCAAAGGGCGCAGCAAGGCGAAAGGAGCGAAGTCCGGAGTCAGCAGTCGAGGAGAAGGGCACAGACAGAAGCAGTCTGTCAGAAGAGCGAAGTAACCGAGAGGGGCTGTAGGTAGAGATAAGGGATGAAAGGTACAGAGGAGCTGCAGAGTGAATGCATTTATAGGTCAGGAGAAGCAGCTTGAACTGTATGCAGAAACGGATAGGGAGCCAGTGGAGTGATTTGAGGAGAGGGGTAACATGGGAATGGCGAGGCTGGCGGAAGATTAGTTGAGCAGCAGAATGTTGAACAGACTGAAGGGGGAAGAGATGGTTCGCGGGGAGACCAGCAAGGAGCAGGTTGCAGTAGTCAAGACAAGAGCTGATTAAAGAGTGGATAAGCATCTTAGTAGTGTGTTCGAAGAGGAAGGGGCGGATTTTGCTAATGTTGTAGAGAAAGAAACAGCAGGTCTTGGCTACGAGTTGGATATGAGAGGAGAAGGAGAGAGAGGAGTCAAAGATAACCCCTAGATTGCAGGCCGAGGATAACAACATTATCGACAGAAACAGAGAGGGAAGGAAAAGGAGGGGGGTTTGGGGGAGGTTTTGGGAGGAAAGATAAGGAGCTCGATCTTGGACATGTTCAGTTTCAGGCAGCGGCGAGACATCCAGGTAGCAATGTCAGAAAGGCAAGCGGAGATCTTGGTCTGGATGGCCGGAGAGATTAGAGGCATAGAGGGGTAGATTTGGGCGTCATCAGCACAGAGGTGGTACTGAAAGCCATGGGAAGAGATAAGCACACCAAGGGACTGGGTATAGAGGGAGAAAAGGAGAGGTCCCAGGACGGAGCCTTGGGGTACACCGATTGGGAGCGGGGTGGCAGAGGAGAAGGAACCGCCAGAGCACATACTGAAGGATCGATGGGAGAGGTAGGAGGAAAACCAGGATAGTACAGAGCCACTGAAAACAAGTGAGGACAAAGTGTCGAGGAGGTGGTTGTGATCAACAGTGTCAAAAGCAGCAGAGAGGTCAAGAAGGATGAGGACAGAATAGAGACCGTTGGATTTTGCTAGGAACAAGTCACTGGAGACTTTGGTGAGAGCTGTTTCGGTAGAATGTAGGGGACAAAAGCCAGACTGTAAAGGGTATAGGAGGGCATGAGAGGAGAGGAAGTCGAGGCAATGGTGATGGATCGCGCGTTCAAGTAGTTTACAGATGAAAGGAAGGAGAGAGATGGGTCGATAATTGGAAGGACAGGTGGGATCGAGTGTGGGTTTTTTTGAGGAGGGGTGTGACCACGGCATGCTTTAATTCTCCACGGAAGGTTGCGGTGGAGAGCGATAGGTTGAGAATGTGAGAGATGGAAGAGATAACGGTGGAGGTTATGGGGCTTAGGAGACGGGTGGGGATAGATCAGAGGAGCAAGTGGTGAGTTTGGAGGAGGAAAGGAGGCATGTGGTTTCCTCCACGGAGATCACAGGGAAGGAACAGAGGGTAGCAGAGGAAGGGGGGGGGGGAATTGGGATTGGGGAGGGGTAGTAGGGGTATGGGGGAATTGGAGGGTGATCTTATGGATTTTGTCATGGAAGTAGTCGGCCAAGGTTTGGGCGGGAAGAGAGGAAGGGATTGTAGGCGGAGAGACCTTGAGGAGAGAGTTGAGAGTATTAAAGAGACATTGAGGATCGGAGGAAAGAGAGTTGGTCAGATGGATGTAATAATCTTGCTTGGTGAGAGCTATGGCTGATTGGAAGGAGACAAGCATGAATTTAAACTGAAGGTGGTCAGCACGCGAGCGGGATTTGAGCCTGACACGCTCAGCAGAAGGGGCACAGGAACGAAGATAACCGGTAGTAGAAGTGAGCCAGGGCTGGGGTGTAGAACGCCTCACAGGGCATGGGGTGATCGGAGCAAGGGTATCCAGGGCTGAGGAGAGTGCAGCATTATAGGAGGTTACTGCCTCGTTAACGGATGTAGAAGACAAAATGGAAGAGAAGTGACAAGATCTTCCTTGTCTAAAGCCATGTTGGCTGTCTCCCCATTAAGCCATGACTATCTACATGTTCAGTAATTTTGTTCTTTATTATGGTTTCCACCATTTTTCAAGGTACCAACGTCAAGATCACCGGTCTGTAGTTTCCCAGATCACCCCTGGAATCCTTTTTAAAAACTGGCGTTACATTGGTCATCCTCCAATCTTCAGGTATTACAGATGATTTTAATGATAATTCACAGATTACTAATAGCAGGTCTGCAATCTCATATTTCAGTTCTTTCAACACCCTTGGATGTATACTATCCGGTCCAGGTAATTTGCTACTCTTCAGTTTATCAAATAGTTGTAATACATCTTCCCGGTGTATCAATATTTCTTTCAATTCTTCCACAGTATCACCTTTAAATACCACTTCAGTCATGGGTAACATCCCTACATCTTCCTCAATAAAAAACGAAGCAAAGAATTCATTCAGTCTCTCCGCTATGGCCTTGTCCCCTCTATCATCTAGTGGTCCAACTGACTCTCTCAAAGGTATTTTGCTACAAATGTACTTGAAAAAGTCTTTATTACACATTTTTGCTTCCACAGCAAGCTTCTTCTCTAATTCTCTCTTTGCCTGCCTTATCAATGCCTTGAACTTAACTTTCCAGTGCTTGGGCTGTTTCCAGTTTTTGTCATATGGCTCTTTTTCCATTTCTTGTAAAATGATTTTTTGGCAACAGCCTCTCTCTGACCTCACCTTTAAACCATGCTGGCAGTTTTTTGGACTTCCTTCCACTTTTCTTAAAGCGTGGAATACAGCTGGTCTGGGCTTCCAAGATAAAATTTTTAACCACCACCCAAGCTTGATGTAAGTCTTTAACCTTTGCAACTGCTCCTTTCAGTTTTTTCTTAACTAATTTTCCTCATTTTATCATAGTCTCCCTTTCGAAAGTTAAAAGGTAGTACTGTGGATTTCCTTACAATCCCTCCTCCACTAATTAAATCAAACACAATCATGCTATGATCATTATTGCCAAGTGGCCCCAACACCCTTATCTCTTGCACCAGATCTGGTGTTCCACTAAGGACTAGGTCCAAAATAGCTTCCCCTCTGGTCGGTTCATGAACCAGCTGCTCCAAGAAGCAGTCATTTATTTCATCCAAAAACTATCTACCTAAGCATGTCCTGCCATGGCACCGACCTAGTCAATACCGGGATAACTGAAATCACCCATTATTATTACTGTGCTGTAACTTTTGTTAGCTTCCCTGATTTCTTTGAGCATTTCATCATCCATTTGCTAATTCTTGCTAGGCGGTCGATAGTACACCCCCCATTGCCATCGCCTTCCCCTTTTAACATGGGATTTCAATCCATAGAGATTTTACAGCAAATTTTGTTTCCTGTAAAACATTAATCCTTTGTGATTCAATGCCCTCTCTAACATAGAGCGCAACCCCTCCACCAATTTGATCAGCTCTATCATTGCGATATAGTTTGTACCCAAGTATCACAGTGTCCCACTGGTTGTCCTCCTTCCACCATGTCTCTGAGATACCAATCATATCTAACCTCTCATTTAGTGCTATATATTCTAACTTTCCCATCTTATTGTTTAGACTTCTAGCATTTGCATACAAGCATTTTAGAGACTGTATTTTGTTCATATTGATCTGGCTATTGGTAGGCAGTGGTAATTTGGAATCTTTAAGCTCTGCTCCATACTCAAGGGCATTTGGGCTACTTTTGTCTTTATTGGAACCTCTCTGCTGATATACCCTAACTTCATTCTTCTGGTAATATCCTTCAACGATACATTGTTCCGAACCATGCGCTCTTGACCAACTGTCTGCTCTCCCCTATTATCTAGTTTAAAAGCTGCTCTATCTCCTTTTTAAAGGTTAATGCCAGCAGCCTGGTTCCATCCCGGTTAAGATGAAGCCCATCCCTTCAGAAGAGCCCCTCCTTTCCCCAGAATGTTCCCCAGTCCCTAACAAATCCAAAACCCTCATCCTTGCACCATCTTCTCATCCACGCATTGAGATTCCGGAGCTCTGCCTGCTTTTTGGGTCCTGCGCGTGGAACGGTATTTCGGAAATTGCTACCCTGGAAGTTCGGGATTTCAACTTCCTAACTAAAAGCCTAAATTTAGCCTCCAGAACCTCCCTACCACATTTTCCTATGTCATTCTTACTGACATGTACCAAGACAGCAGACTCCTCCCCAGCACCATTTAAGACCTTGTCTAGGTGACGCGTGAGGTCCACTACTTTTGCACCAGGCAGGCATGTTACCAGGCAATCCTCACGTCCACCAGTCACCCAGCTATCTACATGCCTAATGATCAAATCACCAGCTATAATGGCTGTCCTAACCCTTCCCTCATGGGCACATGCCCTGGAGAAACTTCCTCGGTGCGAGAGGGTTTTACATCACCTGGAGGACAGGTGCTAGCTACAGGATCACTTCCTGCCAGACCAGAGTGATGCTCTCCTGTCACGTGACTTCTCTCCTCCACGGCAACAGGTATTCTGCCAGACTGGAGGTGGGACTTCACGATTATATCCCTGTAGGTCTCATCTAAATTTAACCAGAAAGCTCTCTACTGTGTTTTAAATTTAAACTGAAAGCTTTTTGCTGCTACTAGGCCCTGACTGATTTAACCAATACACTGGGTTCACAGATTAATCAGCTTTAAACTAAAGAATTCCTTTTTCCCCAAGATTTAGAAAAATTCCCAGAAGTAAAAACTTACAATTGCAGATCTCTATCCAGAAGTAGCAGTCCCCTTTTGTAGTCCTTCAAGACTTGAGTTCCTCAAGGAACAACAATTAGCAATTAGCAGGTAAGTCTAATTTCATCTTCCTTATCATCCCTCCAGTCTAGTCCCTCTGGGGATGTAACAAAGCAGTTAAAATTAGTGGGAGGGACCTGCCACAGCGGCCTGAAGCACCCCAAAACAGGCCTCTCCCGCCACCTGAACATCCAGGCAGTAATGCTTAGCAAAGATATGAAGCGAAGTCCATGTTGCCGCCCTACAGATTTCAACCGGTGGCACCAAACTATGCTCTGCCCACAAGGCCGCCTGCGTCCTCGTGGAATGAACCCTCAACTCTGTCAGCACCCTCAACCTCGTCAGCACTGGCTTATCCTTCAGGATGAGTGCCAACGTCATTGCTTCCCGGATCCATCTAGAAATAGAGGTCTTTGCTGCCACCTCCCCTCTGCGCGGCCCTCCAAACAAAACAGACAGACGATCAGTCTTATGAAAGGGCACTGACCTTTGCAAATACTTCCGGAGGATTCTTTTTACATCTAGACGGCGCAACTGCTGAGAGGCAGAGCCCTCCTCTGCCTTTGTCAGGGCCGGCAAAGAAATTACTTGGTTCATATGAAACGCTGCGATCACCTTGGGCAAAAAGGAAGGTACCAGACAACACTACCTTCTCCCTGGAAAAAGGAAAGGTTCCTAGCAGGATAAAGTCTGAAGCTCCGAAAACCTGCGCGCCAAACAAATTGCCACCAGGAACACAGTCTTCAGTGTCAAGGAAGCCCGGCCCAGAGGTTCAAAGGGTTCCCCCACACGAGCAGTTAGCACGAGATTGAGATCCCTAGGCAGCACTACCACCCTCTGTAGCAGTTGCGTCACTGCCCTCAGAAACCTGAGCACGTCCGGATGCGACTCTGGTGGCATGGATCTTGCCTCGCTAACAGGCAATTGCCGCCAGCTGCATTCGCAAGGAGCTGGCAGCCAGCAGGAACGCTAGGATGTCCAGGACTCAGGCAGCGGACGGGCGCGTCTGCCTTTTTCCGCACTAAGACTCAAAGATATGCCAGATACGGATGTATGCCAAGACAGGTAGACCTCCTTTGGTCTTACAGCAAGGTTGCTATCACCGAGCCCGAATATCCTTTCTTCTTCAACTTTGCCTGTTCAAGAGCAATGCCATAAGTGAGAGAGAATCTATCCCCCTGGGACATGCAGATTGGCCCCTGCATTAAAAGGTTCCTCCGAAGCAGGAGTCGTCCCGGCCGGTCCACCAGCAGTCGAACCAGAGTCAGCACACCACGGGCGCCGCAGCCAATCTGGGGCAACCAGAACTACTAACCTCTGGTGTACTTCTATCTGTTGCAGTACTCTGCCTATGAGCACTCAAGGGGCAAAGACATAGAGAAGCCCCTCCTCGGGCCACTGTTGAACTAAAGCACTAGGCCCTCTGATACGCGTTTTCTTCTGCTGAAAAACTGTCCGGCCTTGGCCAATTCGAACATTGCCAACAGGTCCATAACTGGTTCGCCCCATCACTGCACCACCTGCTCAAATACTTCCTGGTTGAGGCACCACTCTCTGGCGTCCACGCATACCCAACTGAGATAGTCCACTATCATGTTGTCGACTCTCGCTACATGTGCTGCCAACAACGCCTACAGACGGGCCTCCGTCCAGCCAAACAGGCTTTCGGCTTCTTCCTCCAGGGCTGGACTGCCCTTGCCCCCTTGATGGTTGATGTAAAGCCACCATGATCGCATTGTCCGAGAAGACACGCACTTCCTTCCCCTGCAAGCCTGCTTCAAAGCAGCACAGTGCCAGGGTCACCGCTCACATTTTGAGTCTGTTGATCGACCAATGAGCCTCCTGAGGGCTCCAATGTCCTTCGCAATGGGCTCCTCACCCGGACAGACTGGCATCTGACATCAATGGGATCCACTCCAGGGACAAGGGGCATGTCCCTTTCTAAGTTCCCCGCGTGCAGCCACCATCTGAGTAATTTCCTGGTGCCCTGCAGAGAACCTGGGACAGGGGCTGGCTCTGGTCCCTTTGCAATGGACTCATGTGCACCCTTACCCATGGGACTACCTTGATCATAGCCACCATGGTTCCTAGCACCTGCAGCAATGCCAAGCCGACGGTTTTGCCATCCTCAGGAAGTGCCATATCAGGCTTTGTAGTCCCTGCGCTCATGTCCCTGGCAGGAAAACCCTGCCGTCGCGGGTGTTGAAGCACGCTCCTAAGTACTCCAGCTTCTGTGTCAGACTTAGATGACTCTTGGCCAGGTTGAACACCCAGCCGAGACTTTGGAGGAACTCCACCACTCGCTTCGTTGCTTTTTTGCTTTTGTCCCTGGACTTGGCAAGGTGGAAACAGCCAATTGTCAAGGTACAAGTGCACAAGGACCTCTTCCTTGTGGAGTGCTTCTGCCACCACCACCATGACCTTGGTGAAGGCGTGCAGTGCTGTCGTCAGCCCAAAGGGCAGTGCCCGGAACTGGAAATGACCCATCGGCACTGCAAAGCAAAGAAATTATTGGTATTCTGGCCATATGTGAATGTGCAGATACACCTCTGTGAGATCAAGTGATGTCAAATACTCCCCACTCCTTACCATCACTATAACAGACCTCAGCGTCTCCATGTGGAAGTGTGACATCCATAGACAGCAGTTGACACCATCGAGAAACAGGCGAAAAGAGCCTTCCTTTTTGGGCACTATGAAATAAATTGAGCATCAACCGTAGCCATACTGGTCTCGCGGCACCGGCTCCATGGCCCTGATCTTAGGAGGCGAGACAGTCTCTTCTACCGCCGCCACCATGCCCTGTGCCTTGCAGGGAGACAATGAAAAATTGGTTTACCGGGCGAATCCACTTGAAGGCATAGCCCTCCCTGACTACCTCCAGAACCCATTGGTCGGATATGATCTGGACCCAGGCAGGGTAAAAATCCCACAGCTGACCTCCCACGGGTAACACCCCTGCCTGGACCCCCCTCGCTTCATTGTCCTTTTTTGCGTCCCAAGGTAGGAGTGGCTCCAAAGCCCCTGCCTGCACCCCGGAAACTACAAACCCCTTGTCTTCTAGAGGGGAACCTACCCCTCTGGGCCTGTCCAACTTCCTATCCTCGGCGTCCTTGAGAGCTGCACTACCTTCTACTAGAATCGTAGTCTTCTTGGTAAGTGCCAACACTGCCGCGTCCACCTTAGGCGACACGAAGGAGTTCATACTCCTGCTCCAGTAGCGGGTAAAGGCGCATCAAGGCCCACACCCAACTAAGGCCAGCCTCCGGCAGATCCCACTCCTCCTGGATCATCTGCCTGACCACTCTGTGCACTGGAAACACTGTCTGCGATTTCCTCACCGCCTGGAGCAGAAGATCCTCCAATGTTTCGTTCTCTACGGGTAGGCTAGTGGCTATGTTTGGGCTTTCAATGGACTCCGAGATGAGCGTCGGGAGCTCCTCCCGACGGAATACCCTAACAAGCCAGAACTGATCTTCCTGCTCTGGAATCTCTCCTTCTTCCAGCTCCTCTTGCAAGTCCAGATCCGTGTCGAGGTCCTCGCCCTCCAGCCCCTCTGACAATGGTGAGGGTTACTACACCTCAGGGCCTCTGGCTCTCTTAGCCGGAGCCCCCACTGCCTCACTCTCTGTTGTGCTAGTCACCCTCTTAGTCCCACGTACAGATGCCGAAGGGCCACTCGCCAAACCCTGCTGGCTTAAGCAAAATGCCTTGTTTAACAGCAAGACAAACTCTGGTGAAAAATCACCTGGGAGCCCGGCGTGGAGGGTCCAGGTGTAGCCGATAGACTGTGGACTCCATCAGAGGAAGCCAATGTAGGGCCCCCAACTCCTGGCCCTCCAGCGCCAGGGGAGGCTCTCCTGCCTCAACTTGTCCTGCAGGTCTTGCTTCAAGGAGTTCGCCTCTTGTGTGCAGCCTAAACATATGCCTGTCTCCAAGACCATCCCTCGGTGGGTCCGCAAACAAGGCATTGAGGCCTAGCCAGCATGGTGGGATTTATTGTGGACTCCTTCCCTGCCAAGTCTCCCCAAATGGGCCCCAGGCACGCAGCAGTTATCTCCGAACCAAGGTGCCCAAAAGCCCTTATTTTTTCTTTCTCCCCAAATTAATAAAAGGTAAAAATGAAAGCAAAAGCAGAAGTAAAGGCAAAAGTAAACAAAGTAATTTTCAATTAAATTTCAACTAGTTACACCCAGCAGGAATCCTGTCTCCACCTGCTGCAATTAAAATTTGGGCCAGGAAGGCGGAACACTTAAAAACCAGACTGCTCTGCCGGAAAAAAACAGGCTGCTAAGCTCCCCTGCGCGTCAAAAATCCCAGCGGGAGGCAGCCACACACGTGATCCAGGCCCCAAGGCAGAAAAACGCATTGCACAGTTTCCCGCAAAGCAGCCGGCCTCCAACACGGGCCTGCACTCTGGGCTGGGACTCCAGGTGTTCTGGTGCCGTCAGGGAGCTCTGCTGCTGCTTCCCCGCCAGTTTCACTCCAACACCACCTTCCTTCCTTACCTCCTGGCGTCTCTCCACTCCCCACGCTCAGCCTTCCACTCTGGGCTTCGGCGCTAGGGGGTGACTCAGGCTACCAATCTCAAGTGCTGACCACGTGGCGGCTCCTCACCCGATAACAGGATCAAGAAACACCTGAAGACTCTTGTCTGCGGGAATCCTGTACAAGTCCACCTGGGCTCCTGGGGAAGGGAGCAGTAACTCCCAATGCTGATCCAAGCCGCTTCTCCCCCCAAATTTTTTTTTGTTGTATTATTTTTTTGTTTTTCAATAAGCTTGAAAGGTAACAAGACCTGCAGCTCTCAGGGGAAAGAAAATCCAAAAACCTCTCTACCCTAACCTATTGCTCCTTAGTTGTTCCTTAAGTGAGTCCAGCACCCTGGCTCACTACCTCCTCTAGCTGCTCGGAGACTGAGCATACTGGGACTGGTAGACAGTGCCAGCTGCATAAACACTCAGTGTCATCAAAAGATGACATGCTCAGTCTCCTAGGTGCTGGAAGAGCTACACAACCCAGAGATGCGGGACTGGACTGGAGGGACAATAGGGAAGCCTGTTTTACAAGGTGTCCAACTTCCAATACTGGACATCCTTGAGCGCCACACTACCTTATACCGGGATAGTCATCTTCGTGACTGCGGAGTCTGCCTCGTCCACTTCAGGGGGCCAAAACTCCTCGTGATCCTGATAGTGGGATAGAGGCCTGCCATATTCCTCGCCCTGTTCAGGCTCACTTCCAGCAGATTCCACTCTTCCTGGATTATCTGCCGCACCACTCGATGTACTGAAAAATTCTTCTGCATTCTGCATACCGTTTGCAGCAATAGATTCTCCAGTGACTCATCTTCACCCGGAAGACTCGCGGGCATATTCAGCACCTTGAGGGATTCAGAGATGAGCGCCAGCAGCTCCTCACAATGGAATACCCATAAAATCCTTGTCCGCTCATCCTGTTCTGGGATCTCCCCTTCCTCGAAATACTCGTCTGTCTCTAGTTACACATCCAGGTCCTCCGGACAATGGAGGCTGGCCCTGATCCTCCACCGCGGACTTGGACCTCTTTGTGGGTACTGAACCCGGCTCGCCTACCGAAGGACCCCCTGTCTTCTTGGTCCCGCCATGGAACGCCTAGGGACCAGTTGTTCCCTGTTGGCATAGGCAAAAGGCCTGATGAAGCAGGAGCACAAATTCAGGCGAGAACATACCTGGGACCCCCTGCCTCTCCCAAGTTCTGAGATGCAGATGGCCCAGGGATGGCCAGACAGTAGGGAGATGCTTCTTACAGTGGCACTACAGAGTCCAGAGTCCTGCGCCTCCCCAGACGGCGACAGCGCCCTCTCCTGGGTTCCATGGAAGTGGCCTCCTGAGTACACCCCTTGCAAATGCCAGCTTCCGAGACTGTCCCGCGCCTGGTTCCACAAAAAACAGGCACTGCAGTCTGGTTGGCATATTTGGAGCAAACAGAGATGCTTTTCAATCCCTCTATCCCTTTCTGAGATGAAAGATAAAGCCCCCACACCCCCACTACTTGAACACCGAAGGCCAAAAAGAAAAAGACCAAGCACAAACTCCCCTGCCAACTGTGCCAGCAACTACTGAACTCGCCCCCCCCCCCTTTTTTTTTAATTTTTTTTTAAAGGTAAACGCAAACCATTTTTGACTCCTAAGGCCTAATTGAAACCAGAGCCCCCGTGCCGTGGGTGAGAAGAGAGAGCAAAGAAAACATGCAGCACCCCTTTTTCTTCCCGCACCACTCAAAGCTGTCTTTCAAGCAGTCAGGCCGTTATTCAGCAAATCGGGCCTGCCTGTCAGATCCCCTCTGCCTTCAAATTTGCCCGTTAGCTTCGGCCCTGAGCAGCACTCTGGTGCCAGTGAGGGCGCGCTGTTGCTGCTTTCCTCCCCTCGTGTTCAGCCAGCAGCTATGGGCTCAGCACAAAGGGGATGGACCTCCGGGGAAACCGGACTCAGCCCACTCCTACTGTTGAATGCCCAGCAGCTCCTCACCCAAAGTAGGGCTCAGGAGCCGCTAAATCCCCAGTCCTTCAGGCACACACACAACCCCTCATTTTCGAGGGAGGGGGCTTCTCCTTTCCTATTTTTTTTTAACTACCTTTCTCTACAAGAAAGCATAGTTACTCACCTGTAACAGGTGATCTCCAGGAACAGCAGGAATTTAGTCTTCACATATGGGTATCGTCGGTACCGACGGAGCCGGCGTGGGAACGCTCCCCAGCGTCCAATAGGAAAGCTTTTGGGAGCATCCCACAGCGCCTGCGTGCTGCCTTCCCCAACTGTCCCTCTCCAGTTGAGTTTAAAGCTGAGACAGAGAGGGAAAGAGAGAGAGATAGAGAGATACAACTCCTAGGGGAGGTGGGTGGGTTGTGAAGATTAAACTCCTGCTGTTCCCGGAAATCACCTGTTACAGGTGAGTAACTATGCTATCTCCAGGAACAAGCAGGAATGTAGTCTTCACATATGGGGCATCCTTAGCTGCAGATGCCAGGGAGAAATCCCAGAAGTTGTGTGCCCTTGTGAAAGGGCTCCACTTCCCCCCATGGATCTCTGGCATCCTACTAGGGATGGTGGGTACAAGTTGCTTAAGTATGGAACAGGTGTTGAACAGCCTGACCAAATAAGGCATCCCGGCGGGAGTCCTAGTCTAAGCAGTAATGGGCTGTGAAGGTATGAACCAAAGCTCAAGTAGCTGCTCGGTAGATGTCTTCGATAGACACAGAGTGAAGATGAGCCATAGAGGTTGCCATGGCTCTCACATTGTGAGCTGTGACACAGCCTTCAAGAGGAAGGCTCTTACTCTCATAGGCAAAAGAAATACACTGTGCAATCCAGCAGGACAGTGTTCTTTTGGAGACTGGAAGTCCCAAATGACCAGGATCAAAAGCAACAAAGAGTTGAGAGGACTTTCTATGTTGCTGTGTCCTTTGCAAGTAAAAGGCCAAAGCCCTTTGACAGTCCAAAGTATGAAGATTCCTTTCTGCATTTGAGGCATGAGGCCTTGGGAAAAATACAGGAAGGTAAACCGCTTGTGTAGTTTGTAATTGCTTTCTTTTTATGTCTTTTGTAGTCTTGAAGGACTACAAAAAGGGACTGCTACTTCTAGAGAGAGATATCTGTAATTATAAGTATTTACTTCTAGAAATTTTTCTAAATCTTGGTGAAAAAGGAATTCTTTAGAATAAAGTTGATTATTCCGTGAATCCAATGTATTTGTTAAATCAGTCAGGGCTTTGTAATGGCAAAGAGCTTTTAGTTATATTAAAAACTCAACAGGTAGCTTTCAGTTTAAGCTTAAAACCCAGCAGAGAGCTTATAGTTTAAATTTAATACTCAGTCAGGGCCTGGCATCAGCAAAGAGCCTCTTCCAATCAGCAGCTCCTCACCCGCTCACAGGATCGAGAGCCGCTCTGGTGACAAATGCCTCTGCTCAATGCTCTCCTCCGCCCGAAGCCTCCTCCTGGGCCCGGCCCGACGAAGATGAGAGGGGGGGGAAGGGGATCCTTTCCGCTGCTGAACACATTGATTTCGCTAGCTGATGAAGGAAGAAAAAACTCGCAGCAGGAGCCAAGAAATAAAATAGAGGGATTAGGAAAAAAACAAAAAAACCCTACATTCTCCTTCACTGTCTCTCCAGAAAGCCTATCACCCTGGCTTACGTCTCCCTCAGACTGCTTGCAGACTGAGCATTACTGGAACTGGTGGAAGGTGCCAGCGGTATATATACCTCAGAGTCATCAAGACTCCGTCTCCAAGCTGCTGGAAGGGGAGCACAACCCAGAGGTGAGGAATTGGCCTAGAGGGACGACTAGGAAAGAGCAGTAATTTAAATCAAATCAGTGTATAATTTAGCATAAAAGGAAAAACAGGGTCTGTATTCTTTGAGCAATAAATTATTTCTAGAGACCTTTACAAAGAGGCCTTATAGATAGAGGGCAAGAGACCTGTGAAATTGTTTTAAATAGGTGTTAAAGCCAAGTGACAGATCAAAGGGCCATTTTGAAAGACTCCCTCTATCCAAGCAGGGGCTGTGTGAATCACCCAGGAAATTGGTCACAGATTATCTCAGCAGCACAGACATAAATAGTTCAACTAGAGCTCTGTGATTCTTAGTCTTGAAGGACTACAAAAAGGGACTGCTACTTCTGGAGAGAGATCTGCAATTGTATATATTTACTTCAAGGAATTTATCTAAATCTTGGTGAAAAAGGAATTCTTTACATTAAAGCTGATTAATCTGTGAATCCAGTGTATTTGTTAAATCAGTCAGGGCCTAGTATCAGCAAAGAGCTTTTAGTTAAATTAAAAACTCAAAAGGTAGCTTTCAGTTTAAGTTTAAAACCCAGCGGAGAGTTTTCATGGTTAAATTTAGAACCCAGCAAAGAACTTCTAGTTTTAATTTAATACTCAGCCAGGGCCTAGCAGCAACAAAGAGCTTTCAGTTTAAATTTAACACACAGCAGAGAGCTTTCTGGTTAAAATTAAAACCCAAGACTCTCTCAATCCAAACAAGGGCTGTGTGAATCGCCCAGGAAATTGGTCACAGATTACTTCAGAAGCACAGGACAGGGTAATTGTGTTGTGGCCAGTTTTTAATAAGACTTCTTTTCCTCCCTCCCTTCCCTACACCCACCCACCCCTGGGATAATTGTAGCTTTATAGGTGTTTAAATCTCTTAAAGGAAAGGAGGTGCCATAGTCACTCTCAGGTGCAGCTGTTTATCCTCATCAGGCATACATTAAGGACCTGAGATTAATTAAGCTTCAAGTGAAGTACATTAAATGTTTTAAGTATAGTTTTATTAGTAAGTCTCCCCAGCAACCCTTAGTAAGTAAATACCTTAAATACCTAAACACAACCTTAAAACCAAGATGCAGACAGCAGTCCAGCAGCGAGATGGGGGTTTTCCAGTCTTTTGCATTGAGTGTCACATGTATGATTTTCTCCCAGTTGGTGAGGGGTCTTACGTGTGCACTAGGTGCAAGGAGCTCTTTGCTCTCAGGGAACGAGTCTGATCTCTGGAGGCTAAAGTAGCAGACTTGGAGGACATAAGACAGAGAGGTACATAGATGAGACCTACAGGGATATAGTCATGAAGTCCCACCTCCAGTCTGGCAACATCCCTGTTTACGTGACAAGAGAGCATCAAGCTGGTGCAGCAGGAAGTGATCCTGTAACTAGCACCTGTCCTCCAGGTGATGTAAAACCCTCTTGCACAGAGAACGTTTCTCCAGGGCCATGTGCCCATGAGGGAAGGGTTAGGGCAACCGTTATAGTTGGTGATTCCATCATTAGGCATGTAGATAGCTGGGTGGACGTGAGGATCGCCTGATAGCATGCCTGCCTGGTGCGATGGTAGCAGACCTCACGCGCCACCTAGACAAGGTCTTAGATAGTTCTGGGTAGGAGTCTTCTGTCTTGGTACATGTCAGAACCAATGACATAGGAAAGTTTGGCAGGGAGGTTCTAGAGGCTAAATTTTGGCTTTTAGGTAGGAAGTTGAAATCCAGAACTTCCAGGGTAGCATTCTCCAAAATGCTTCCAATTTCAAGCGCAGAACCTAAGGTAGGCAGAGCTCCGTAGTCTTAATGCATGCATGAGACAATGGTGCAAGGATGAGGGTTTTGGATTTGTTAGGGACTGGGGAACATTCTGGGAAAAGGAGGGGCTCTTCCAAAGGGATGGGCTCCACCTTAACCGGAACGGAACCAGGCTGCTGCCATTAACCTTTAAAAAAGGAGATAGAGAGGGGGCGCTAGTGAGCCCACGGAAATATGGCAGCACAATAGAGAAGCTCTGCACCCTGGTCCTAATACAGCACCAAGAGTAGTGGCAGAAATGCTCTTTTTGATGTGCTCTTAAGCAGTGTAGACTCTGGTAAACACGAATATGAGCCCTAGCCCCGCTGCAACGTGGATCGGTGGTCCCGTGCTACCAGAATTGCTATAGCTGAAAGCATCGGCAGCATTGAATGCAAAACTGATACCCCCGCTGGAAATCCGATGAGACATGTGTCACTATTGAGATGCTGTAGGTCCTAGATGCCCTGTGCATTCACAAGCATAGATTAATCTTCACTTCTCTACTGCCGCTGCTGCTGTCCTGCATCTGCCAGTTTGTAATCTGTTTAACTGGCTGCAGCGGGGTGAAAAAGAGAGCTGGCACTCTGCCGTCATTACCTGTGAATGCCGGGTGAGCTCTGTAGCGAAGATCCACTGCTCGGGTGGGGAGTGGGACTGCCAGTGGTGCCCTTTCTGTGATGTTTGACTGCCTTGTTGTAATCTAAGGGTTCTGTGCTGCTGTGGCCATTAACACAAGGCTCTGGAACGCATGCTTGACACGCAGAGAATCTCCTCTTGAGTGGGAAGAACCTGTTTCCAGCTGCTGCGGCTTCCTTCTGGTCGGTGCACTGAATGAAACGACTTTGCAGCTTTTTGTAGACAGAAGATCCCTCGCATTTGTAGTACCCATCTCATCTCTCTGCTGCCTGAATGAGGATTTGCATAAAGGCAAATATTCCTGTGCTGATGTTACAATATGTTTGGCTATAAATAACACAGAGGAACTTTGTGTAATTAACAGGCTTGGAGTGCCATCTGGTGGCAGAGAGTGGGACTTTCCTTGTCGGACTGAAGGTTTTTCACTGGCCTTGGCTCAACTATTAGTGAACTATCTACAAATTGCAAGAGGTTCCGATAGGCTTCCGGCGTTGTCAATGAAGTAAATGGTGGCTTCAGCACCTAATTCTGCCGCCCAGAGGAGGTAAAGAGTAGCTACTCATCTGTAACAGGTGTTCTCCAGGAGCAGCAGGAATCAGTCCTCACATGGGTGACATCGGCACCGATGGAGCCCCCGTACGGAGCATTTCCCCACCTTTCTATGAAAACCTTTGGGAATGCTACACACATGCGCGGTCCCCTTCCCGCCTAAAGGTGCCATCTTGCTCAGTAAAATGACCTAGCTAAAACACAGCACACAAAAATGAAAAAATAAACTATGTACAACGGCAACTCCCAGGGGAGGAGGGAGGGTTGTGAGGACTGATTTCTGCTGCTCCTGGAGAACACTTGTTTCTTCCTCTTGCGTTCCCGGTTGGGGGACCCCCTGTCCGAGGAACCCCGGCGATGCTCGGGATCAGACTCCCGAGACGTCGAGGCCTCAGACGAGGTCCGGGCCCAGCCGGAGGCAGAATCCGAAAAAAATCCTTTCCTTCTGGTGCTGACGGCTTCGAAGTGCCTTGGTGGACATTTTGCCACACGGACCACAGATCATGGGATCATGATCTGGGCCAAGGCACCGAAGGCAGCAGTCGTGTGTGTCGGTGAGAGACATTAGTTTCTTGCACCGATCACACTTCTTGAAACCACTGGAAGCCATCGGGGAAAAAAGGGCCACCGCGAGATCAAAAGACCGCCCTTCCAGGGAAAAACAGAAAAAAGGGTGCGAACGCCAGCCACGAAGGGCAAAAACCGAAAATTAGAGAACAGGCTCAATATCGGTGTACCGAACCCGGCGGGAAGGGGAACCGGCGTCGAACTCTGAGAAAAAAGCGAAGAAATCTTCGAAAAAACATCAACTCTTCCCGGGTGACTAGGACGAACGTCCGAAGGGCTCCACGGAAAAAGAGAGACTGAGCAAGATGGCACCTTTAGGCGGGAAGGGGACCGCGCATGCGTGTAGTATTCCCAAAGGCTTTCATAGAAAGCTGCGGAAATGCTCCGCATGGGGGCTCCATTGGCGCCGATGTCACCCATAAGTGAGGACTGACTTCCTGCTTGGTCCTGGAGAAAAGAGAAATTAGACTTACCTGCTAATTGTTGTTCCTTGAGGAACTCCAGTCCAGTCCCGCACCTCTGGAGTTCTCACCGGAATTTTTCTTACATTTGCAGAAGGCGTTTTGCTTACCATGTAGCTCCTCAGCCTCAGAACACAGGGCTAAGAGGATGTCAGACGCAAAAGAGCACGAGTCAGGAGCAGTGGCATCTCAGCGGGCTGGAGGCTTAGAGGCTTAGAGGAGTGGCAGCAATCTGTTGTCAGAGGGGCTGGATGGGGAAGACCTTGATAAGGAGCTAGATCTGCAGGAGGAGTTGGAAGAAGGAGAGAGCCTAGAACAGGAAGATCAGGCACAGATTGTTTGGGTTTTCCGCCGGGAGGAGCTACCAGTGCTCATCTTTATGCTTATGTTTATGCAATTTCTCGATATACTGCCCAGGCCGAAAGCCATTAGGGCAGTTTACAATCACTACAAGCCGAGCAAATCGCCACCAGGAATACCATTTGCAGAGTCAAATCCTTCAGGAAAACTCGACTCAATGGCTCAAAGGGTTCCCCAGACAGCACCGTCAGCACCAGATTGAGATTCCAAGGCGGTACCACTGCCCTCTTTGACAGACGGAGGTGGGTCACTGACCCTAGAAAGCTCAGTCAGTCTGGATTTGTACCCAAAGGCACCCTGTGGACTTTCCCGCGATAACCGGAAATCACCGCCAGTTGCATCCCCAAGGAACTGGCAGCTAGAGCCTTATCAAAACCGGATGCAAGAATGACAAGATGGAGGCAGTGGAAGGGCACGCCTGCCTCTCTCCGCACCATGATTCAAAGATACACCCTATGCAGATGCATGCCAGGTTCATAGACTACCTCTGGGCCTGTAGTAAGGTCACTATCCCTGAGCCTGATTATCCTTTCTTCTTCAACTTTGCCCTTTCAAGAGTCATGCCGCAAGCGATAATTGATCCACCTGGGGCATGCGAAGTGGCTCCTGTGTCAAAAGATCCTTCCAACCGGAAGCCACCAGTGTCAATCCACCAGTATCCGAATCAGTTCAGCATACCACTGGCACATCGGCCAGTCTGGTGCCACCAGAATTAAAAATCCCCGGTGCACCTCTAGCCATTGCACTAACCGGCCTATAAGCACCCAAGGGGAAAAACAGAGAAGACCCTCTTCGAGCCACTGCTGAATTAGAGCATCCAGGCCCTTGGACTTCCTCTCTTCTTCTGCTGAAAAACCGGCAGGCCTTGGCTGACTCGAAAATTGCCATTAGGTCCATGACCGGTGTGCCCCATCGGCAGACCACCTGCTCAAACACCTGATTGAGCTGCCACTCTCTGGGGTCCATGCACAACAGCTTTTCGGCCTCCTCTTCCAGGGCTGCACTGCCTGTGCCTCCTTGCCGGTTGATGTAAGCCACCGTGGTCACATTGTCCGAGAGGACTTCGACAACCTTCCCCTGCAACCATAGCTCGAAACTTTCTAGCACCAAGGGCAATGTTCGCATCTCAAGCCTGTTGATCGACCACAGGACCTCCTGCGGACTCTTGTCCCTGAACAAAGCGTCCTTCACAATGGGCTCTCCAACCTGACAGGCTGGCATCAGTCATCAGAGGAACCCACACCGGGGACTCCTTCCAGGCTTCCCACATGCATCCATCAACTGAGGGCTCTCCTGGCACTCCGTGGGCAGGGGAGTACTTGGGGCAGGGGTTGACTCTGATAAGACCATCGACTGAGCAGAGCTCTCTGCAGCGGTTGCATGTGCGCCCTTGCCCATGGGACTAGCTTGAGAGTGGCCACCATGGTCCCCAGAAACTGCAGATGCCGCCACTCTGATGGTCTTGCCATCTTCACGACCTGCCGTAACCACTGTTGTAGCTCCTGTGCCCACAAACCAGCAGGAAAATCCTGCCCACACAGGTATCAAAGCACACTCTCAAATACTCTAGCTCCTGGGCCGGCTGTAACAGACTCTTGGCCAGGTTGACCCCAATTAAGACTTTGAAGGAACTCTCCCACCCGCGCTGTTGCTCTTTTCGCTATTGTCCCTAGACTTCACTTGGACCAGCCAATTGTCTAGGTACAGGTGGACGAGAACCCCTTCCTTGTGGAGAGCTGCCGCCACCACCACCAAAACCTTGGTAAAAGGTATGGGGGGTGGTCGCCAGACCGAAGGGCAATGCTCAAAAACTGAAATGGCCTTGGCACCGCAAAGCGGAGAAACTGCCAATGTTCTGGATGGATGGGAACGTGCAGATACGCCTCTGGGAGATCGAGAATCGCCCAAAACCTCTGCTTCCTATCGCCATTATTACTGAGAAAATGCGGTACCCGGAGACTGTACAGTCAACTCCGCTTAAGTGCACAGCCTTTGAACCAGATCGCCACGTGTGCTTAAGCGAAGCGTGCGCTTAATAGGAGTAAAGTACACTACATGCCAGTCATGAAAGTTGACAATTCACTACACGTACTAGCCCTGTCAAACATTATAAAACTTTTATTAAACAGACTATGGTAAAGAATACAGTAGTGTACACTCTAGTTCAAACAGCAATCAATCGAGTCTACATTTTATTATGTCAATTTTCTTTTATTAGGCAAACTCCAAATCCAAATAACATCATCATATTATATCAAAATGTACATGGTAAACCATTCATCAAAAACACATACAGACCATTCTCTAGCCTATATCATTTATTTTACCCCTCCATCCTGTCGTCCCCCCCCCCTTATCCCCCCCAATATCTACCTGATGGTGTACTTCTGCCCTCCTCCCCTACCCCATGCCCACTCCCCCGGCGGGTGATGACTCTTACACTCCGCCCAGGGGTCCATTCACTTCCTCTATTCAACTATACCTCAACGACCATCCCACTGCCCAATTAAGCACTCGTTTGTCCCCCCCCTCCCTCCAACCTCCCTTCTTCCCCACTCCCTACCCTCCCTGCCTCTTTCCGTCCTATCCCCCCACCCCTCTGCCATATCCCCATTGCTAGTGGTCCAAATACTCCCAATGTCATACATAATCGGTTCTCTACCTCAATGTATTGAGTATCCTGCTCCTCTCCCGCGCAGAGAGTGTCTGTAGAAAAGGTCCCCATTCTATCAGAAATCGTTGCCCCAATTTGTCATTCCCTTGTATGCCAGCCCTCTCTACCAACATTAAATCATATATTTCCTGCCTCCAATCGGCCAACCTGGGCCTGCTCCGTGACAACCATCTCTTAAGAATAAGATGTCGCGCTACCAACATCGCACGTTGCATCCACCGGGTGTATTTTCTTAGTATCTTCCCGCCAGTATCCTTCAACCCCAACACTGCTGACTGAGGCTCGGCTCCTATATCAACCGCAAACAGCCCCCCTAGAAATCCATATACTTCCATCCAAAATTGAGAGATTCGAGGACAGCTCCACCACATATGTCCTAGAGTGGCCGCCCCCTCCACACATCTAGGACAGCCCGCCGAGGCGGCTGCCACTGCTCGGTAAGCTCTATTAAGAGCAAAGTGACTCCTTCTTATAATCTGATACTGCATATCCCTCCATTTACTATAGCCACTCATTTGCGGGATCTGTGCCAACGCTTCTGTTATATGCTCACTCGTAATCTGTACTTGCAAATCCCTTGCCCATTGCTCCGCTACAGCCGTCTCTTCCAAAGGAGCCTCCAAGGCTACATATTCCTTCTGCAGCAATGATATACTTGCCTGCTGTGGCATACCCGCATACAGTAGCTCCTCCAATTTCGAGCATATCTCTCCTTGTAAATCCTCAGCCCGCAACTACCTACATAACTGCGAACTTGCATATATCTGAATTGATCCACAGCCTGTAACCCATATCGCGCCTGCAGCTCTCCAAACGGAAGCATCCTACCTTCACCATCCACTACTTGGTCAAGTGCTAATATCCCTTTCGCCTCCCACCTCTTAAATGCCCCCCCCCCTCCACTCCTGGTCGAAACTCGCCATTCCCATGTAAGGGGAGCAGTGGCGTAGCATGAGGATTCCCATTACACCTCTTGCACACTATCCCCCAGACGCGTCGCAAAACTTTGAAACCAACATATTGGTCAATAATTTTGGGTAACAGCTGTCTTTTGGAGTGTAACACATATCGCAGCGTCAGTGGATGCACTATCTCTGCCTCAACTGGCAGCGGCGTATAGTCCTCTGTTTCACTCAGCCAATCTCTCAAGTTCCGTAGTTGGCAGGCAATGTTATATCGATAAATGTCTGGTACCCCCATGCCCCCCCTCTCCCACGGCTGTTGTAATAACCGTAGCCTAATCCTTGGCTTCCTACCTCGCCATAGAAATTGAGTAAGTATCCGCTCCAATGCTTTAACTTCTTTACGCAGCAACAAAATGGGAAGGACCTGCAGCACATACAACCACTTTGGAAAAATCACCATCTTGTACACCGCTATCCGTCCCCCCAACGACAGAGGAAGATCCCTCCATCTCTCCAACCGAGTGCGGGTCTCCTCTAGCAATCTCCGTATGTTCAACATATGACACTTCCCCGTTTCCGCCGCCAATCTAACCCCCAAGTACTTGAGCTCATTCATACTCCACTTCAATGGAAACTCGCCCTTCCAGTTCCCTGGGAGTCCTTTATCCAAGGGCAGTGCCTCCGACTTCTCTAAATTAAGTTTCAGGCCAGAAAACCTTCCAAACTCAGCAAACGTATCTTTTGCTGATGATGTGCTGGTGTATGTGGGGAGGCCTCAGCTCCTGAGGCCTCCCCACATACACCAGCACATCATCAGCAAAAGCCGAGACTCGGAAGTCCGACCTGCCAATCCTCGCTCCCACCAGCCGGGGGTGTGTCCGTATTCGCTCCAGTAATGGCTCTAATGTCAAAACATAGAGGAGCGGTGATAGCGGGCACCCCTGTCTAATACCCCTCCTTATTGGGAAAGCATTCGTCAATGAATCATTCACTATAATTTGTCCCTGTGGATTTGAATATAACAGCCGTACCACGTTTCCAAAAAAACCTCCCAGACCCATACGCTCTAAAATCCGGAACATATAGGGCCACGCCACCCGATCAAAGGCTTTCTCCGCGTCAAAGCTCACTAAGAGTGCCGGCTCACTTGCTACTTGAGTCATGTACAAGGGCAGCGAAGATCCTCCGCATATTTTTAATGATGTGCCTATTACGCACAAAACCCACTTGATCCCCATTCACCAAGTCCGGTATCATCGGTGCTAGGCGCTCTGCCATTATTTTAGCCAAGATCTTGAGATCAACATTGATCAGTGAGATAGGCCTGTAAGATCCTGGTTGTGCAGGGTCCCTACCCTCCTTGGGGAGTACTGTGATAACTGACCTATTTGCTTCATATGGAAAGAGCTGTCTTCCGACCAAATCCATATAGTGTGCTGACAGGGGTCCCGCCACCTGCTGTAGGAAGAGCTTGTAAAATTCCCCCCAATATCCATCAGGCCCAGGAGCCAGTCCCCTACGCAGGGTCTTAACCACCGCCACCACCTCCGTAGGCGTGATAGGACCATTCAACAAGTCTCTCTGTTCTTCTGATAAACATGACACCCGTATTCGATCCAAAAATACCCGCTCGCTCCTCTGGTCCTCCTGCCCTTCTTCATACAGTGCAGTATAATACTGCCGAAATATCTCTTCTATGTGCTGTTGTGTGCTCCTAATCTGCCCCCTCTCATCTCTCATTGCTCCCACATAAGTCCTCCCCCCCCCCTCCCGTTCGGATCAGCCCTGCCAGCAACTTTCCGGGTTTGTTCCCGAATTTGTACAGCTTATGTCTGAAATACAACTGGGACCGAATCACCCTTTCGTGTATTACGGAGGACAGCTCTTTCTGCAGACAGAGCAGTGCCTCCTTATTCTGACTTGTGGGAAACTGGCAAAATCTGCGCCTTGCTACTCCCACCTCCCTTTCCAAACGTAACAAGTTCCCATTATACTGTCTCTGTCTATAACCCATATAGCTAATAATGTGTCCCCGAAGTACGGCCTTAGCATTTTCCCAAAACAATGTGGGGTTTGCCTTATGCTCATCATTGTGTGTAACATATTCCTCCCACTTAGACTTCAGAAATTCACCAAAGTGTTTATCAGTGCTCACCTCCAATGGATACCTCCACAAGGTCCTGTCCTTACTGAACCCCCACTGAATGTCTATCCAGATCAATGCGTGGTCAGAGACCATTATAGGCCCCACTCTCGCTTCAGTTACTCTAGGAAATAACCTAGAGGATCCCAGAAAAGTCTATCCGAGATCCAGTGTCATGGGCTTGCGACACATGCGTATAGTCCCTTTCTAACGGGTTTAAAACCCTCCAATAGTCTAACAGCTCAAACCCTTCACAGAGTCCCTTCACCCATTGCGCTCTCCGATCTCTGTTGTTACCACTCCTCTTCGACCTATCCATACTCTCGTCCATTACGCAATTAAAATCTCCCCAATTATTAACGGGGTGTGTCCCACATCACTCAAACATTTGTTAACCTTCACACAAAAGCTTGCTTCGTACAAGTTCGGCGCATATATATTCATTAACGCTACCCTCTGGCCTCTAATCTCTCCAATTACCAAAATAAATCTACCCTCTGGGTCTTCCATGGTTCGTGTCAACACAAAGCCGACCTTCTTATGAATAAGGATTGCCACTCCTGCTTTTTTACCCCCCCCCAGAGGACGCTCCATATACCCCGCCCACCCACCATCTCCGGAGCTTATCATGCTCTTTAGCAGTAAGATGTGTTTCCTGCAGGAAAGCGACCTCCACCTTATTATCCCTTAAAGTCTTTAAGACCTTGTAGCGCTTAAGAGGATTCCCCATCCCGCATACGTTCCATGATGCAAATCGTATTTTAGTACCCATCATGATTTATCCATAATCATAGCCCCTGCTGAATTTATACGCATATTCCCGCCAAAGAGACAGCCCCCCAGCATAGGGCATCCCCTTTTCCTCTCGTCCCTCTCAATCTGTCTGAGCTTCCAAGGACCACTAGCAATATCCCTCCCCTCCTCCCCCCAAATCCCTTTGTCTCTGCATCGTATTTTTAATTTTTCCCTGCCCCCCTCCCCTCCAAGATTCCCAAGCCTTCCCCCCTCCCCCTCCCCTCCCTCCTTCCCTAACATCTCCCACCTTCCCTCCCCGCCTTCCTGTGTCTCTACTCCTTGCCCTCCTCTCTGGGGCTCCCCACCCTTGACCATCAGTAATGCATCCCAAACTCACCTCCATCAACCTCCATCCTCCGCTCAATAATTAGTCTACCCCAGAGTCCCTCCCCCTTCCCCCATACATTCCCCCACTTTACCTCTCTTACATGCATTACCTTATAGCTTCCTGCCTCCCTCCGCTATCCCATCCAGCTCCCCCCTTGTAACAACCCAAGCCCCCAGACCGGCTACCTCCTCCCCCTACTCTCCTTCTGTTCCCAGTAATCCGCAAACATGGACCATATAGCGACACGGAACTCTCTAAACAACCAATACTTTCATTTTTAACAAACAAGATCACATTGTCAACCATCACAACATCAGCAGCCAATCTCAGACAGAGACCGGTCCTCAATAAAACAGTTCAACAATTCAATAGTGCCACATGGAGGAGGGAGCAGACAACAGAGCCACCCCTCCTCATGTAAGCGTATCTCCCAGCTGCCCTCAAGCTCGCCTGCCAGCGTCCTTGTTATGGAGGAGGGTGGGCGAATTATATTCTGGGATCCCCTTTTCATAGCGTCGGCTCTACTCCAGATCTCCCCCAGTCATACATCTCAATCATTCTGCAATGCTGCAATCATTATACATGTGCTCCATGTCACTCCCCTCATATATGTCCATAGGGAGAAAAAGGTACATAGTCCAGTTTATCACATAGTCCAGTTTGTCCAGAGGGAGAAAAAGGTACATAGTCCAGTTTCTCTTCCCTCAGCAAAGCTTGGTGCTGCAGTATTTCTCTCAGAGCTACTACAGTCCATATCCCGTACCAGCTCAGCCTTGTTTTATGCATCACCGAGGGTTGCTAGAAACGTCTGTGCTGCTGCCACCGTTTCAAAGATGTGTTGCTTGCCATTATACTCCAGCCTCAATCTAGCAGGATACATTAGGGCAAACCGCATGCCCTTATTAATAAGTGTGGCACAGATTCCTGTAAATTCACGTCTGCACAAACTCACTTGATTCGAGTAGTCTTGGAAGATCAATACTTTCTGCCCTCCCGATGTCTGACTCCTCTTTGCTCTGGCTGCTCTCAACACTGTCTCCTTTTGGACAAAATTCAGAAATCGTACAATCACTACCCGTGGTCGGGTTGCTCCGTCTCTCTTCTGTCCCAGTCTATGCGCTCTCTCTATGATCAGAGGTCCCACACTCGCCTCCAGATAAAGTTGTGAGACCAGCCACTTTTCCAGGTAGGCACGGAGTTCGCCCTCTTTAACAGACTCCGATATCCCCACGATTCTCAAGTTCTTCCGCCTACCGCGGTTCTCCAAGTCATCAATTTTATCCGCATAACTCTTTAGTTGTTCTTCCAGTTTCTTTATAGTTTGGGCCTGTGATTGCTGGGCCTCTTCCACCGTCACAATGCGTTGTTCCACTTGTGCTACTCTTGGCCCAATGTCTGCTACTGCTTGCCCTACCTGGGACATCTGCTCTGATAGGGCTTGAAATCGCCCCTCCAAGGCTGCTACCACCGCACTGGTGACGTCTTCTACAGCTCCTACCAGAGGGCTGTTAAGCGGGCTATCCGGAGCAGAAGACGCCATCTTACTTTCCGCCCCGCGTGGCTTCTCCTTTTTCCCGGGTTTTGCTGCCATCGGCTTCCTTGTTATGCACGTTTCCTCCGACGCTTGCCTCTCAGCACTCCACTTCCGTCGTTTCCTCTGCTCAGTCAGCTGGTTTCAAGTGGAGGTTGCCTACAGAAAGTCTATTTTCCCGAAAGGCTACTCCAGAACATGGCAACCCGCTGCCGTCTAGCTCACTGCATCACGTGGTCTCCGGTGGTCTTTATTTATTTACACTCAGCAGGGCTACGTCCTTTATAATAGGGATTCTCTTAATCCAAATTGCTGTATATGTAGTTCAAACACTTCACACTATGGCCACTAGATGGAGCTCCCGCTTCACCATTACACAGCAGTTCACTCACGGTGAAGGCAGGGAAACCAGAAACCTGTCCGGGCATGTTCTTTATTTCTGCCTGCAAGCTACAGCTGTGTACTACCAGCCAGCAACGGCAGGAAGATTGTGTCCCTGCAGCCCCGGAGCAGCGAGTAATCAGTGCAGGACTTAAAGATCTTCAATCTGATGACCCGGTTCACCTCCTGCACTTCCTTCCGGCTCAGTGGAACGCAGGAGCTCCATGCGTTTCACCACCACGTGGTAATGGCCGCAGCTCTCCAACCCCAACGGGAAACCAAGACACAGAAGGGCAGAGACAGCAGCCAGAAGCCTCCGGATCACAGCAGCTCTATCTCCCACGCAGGCAGTCACTTCGTGGCAGACCTCCCCGACAACCAGGTCAGTCTTGTTTTTGAAGTTTAATACTGCTGACCCCAGCTCCCGATCAGATCTCAAGCTCCCCGCTTCTCTCTGCTATCCACTGGAGTTATTCTGGGCACAAAGCTGGACGGGCATCCCTCATTGCTGTACCTCCTGCTCCTCGGGGGTTTCCTTCTTCCCCACGGGCACTCTCCAGATCAGCCGGTGTCACTTCAGGGCTCAGCACAGCATCAGCAGTATCTTGCCCGTCATGTCTCCCACTACCGGAACCGATGATCCCAGCACAGAGGGGCAGGAAAGCTCAATTTAGACTCCCTCACACTTGGTGAACATTGGGAGAGGGGTTTTTTGCACTTTCCTCAGGTATTCCTCTGCAACAAGGTGGATCAGGCACGGAGCTGCATTAACTTGCGGCCATTCTTGCCAGCGCTCACCAGCGCCCCCTCTACATTTTATTAAAATAATCAGTCATTGTTTTCTGCACGCTGTTCACACGATTCAAGCTGTGTACCTGACTACCGAGTCTGTAAAACTGACCATAGTCCTGACAGACGTTTATTTCCAGATAACAACGCAGCGTGAGTAGGGACTTCAGCGCGTCTGAGAAGGAAACAGTCTCTACAGGTGGCTCATTAGTCGCTCTTACGGCAGCAGTATTTTCGTCCTCATCGGAGTCTTGATTTTCAGCAGTGTCCTTAATGACTGTACAGATATCGGCATCAGAGATGTCAGCTGATGTGGGAAGATCGTTGTCAATGGCAACATACAGCGCAAATTCTTGACGATATTCCGACTGGGAGCTCAATGGACGAATTATCTGCATTGTCTTGGCTTTGGGCATCGTCGTTTGAAGTCGAACTAGCTTCAGTTGTCTGATCAGATGTGTGAGCGAAGCTCGCCCGTCAATAGCAGCTTGAAATCGTCGATGATGTGATTCGACTCCATGCCTCCAGTACCATATGAAGGGAGTCCAGCACTGTCAGTTTTCTCACCAGATCAGCGGCCCGGGTGCTGGATTCCATGATTGCTTCAAATTACTGTCATCAGATGATGCAAAACAAGTGATCTGTAATGGTGTTTGAAATTTGCGATTATTCCTTGGTCCATCGGCTGGATTAAAGATGTCGAGTTTCGCGGCAAAAACACAAGTTTGATGTTGGTTAGTCTTACGTAATCACTGTGTGCTGCACAGTTATCACACAGCATTACAATTTGCCGCCTACGCTTTCTCATCAGATTGTCAAGCTTCTTCAGCCATTCGATCCACGTTGTCGTCATCCAGGCATTTTTGTTGCTTTTATATTCAACAGGTAGTCATTTAATGTTTTTGAAGCACCGTGGATGTCAACTCTTTCCAATAACCAGTGGCTCGAGCTTTTCACTGCCATCCATATTGCAACTGAGTAGCAATGTCAATCGTTCCTTTGGCACTTTGCAGCCGATGGCTTCGCTGCGTTTAAAAGCCAATGTTCTGTTAGGTATGGCGCGCGAGTAGAGCCCAGTCTCATCCGCGATGAAGACGTCACACAGTTCATATCCACTGATGATTGACGGCAACACTTTCACGACCCATCTTTCAGCTCCAAAATCATCCGCGTCTTGTTTTTTGCCATGCTGCTGCTTAAACTTTATGCCATTTCATTCTTTCCACCTCTCCAACCAACCGTTTGTCGCTTTGAAGTCTTGTACGCCCAGTCTTTCAGCTAATTGTGCTGCTTTCTCCATCAGCAGAGGTCCACTGATCGGCAGTTGTCGACTTCTGGCTTCCGCAAACCATCGCAGCAGCACCTGTTCTACGTCTTCAACCTTCCCTATTCTTTTTCGTTTTCTGTCCGGATTGCTACTGTTCTGCCAGTCTTGCAATATCATTTCCTTATTTTTGTAAATCCGAGAAATCTAGCTAGGATGAACGCCGTAATGTTTCACAACAGAGACTTGACTCTCTTTTGTGTCAAGTCTGTTTAAGACATCGAAATGTTCAGCCAGAGACAACAATTTCTGTGCACGAAATGACTAAGTCGATGCCATAGTCAATACATTAGTCGCGACAGCTAACTTATGACAGTTGAGTTGTAAGGCTAATCCTTATGTTACAGGCCTCAGTACAGTCGTGGGACTGGACAACAGCGCCTGAACCACAGTCGTGGGATTGGACAACAGCGCCTGAACCAACCACCTTCGGCCGGTCACAAGAGCTGGGCTACTTAGTACAGTACTGTACTGTACTTCCATCATTGCACGCAGATACCGCCATTTGAGTGTTGCAGTTAACCGGAGTGAATATGGCTGGAGAGAATGGCATTGGGATCGATAACATACATGTGCTTAAACGGATTGTGCGCTTATCACTAGTGTGCTTATCCGAAGTTATTTTCCATTTACGCTTTAAATAAAACAGGGACCGTGCAAGTCAACAGCAGCTAAGGGGAGCGTGCGCTAAACCGACGTGCACTTAAGTGGAGTCTACTGTATTTCATACTTTCGAAGTCGAGAATTGGGCGAAAGGAACCTTCCATTTGGGCACCACGAAATACATGAAGCATAGACCGCAGACATACTGGTCTCGCGGAACCAGTTCCACAGCTCTCAGCTGCAGGAGACAAGTCAAGGTCTCCTCGACTGCTGCAAACACCGCTGCGCCCACTTTGGGTGATCAAAGGAGCTCGTTCTTGCTCCGGCAGCAGGTATAGGCACGTCATGGATTGCACCCCTTTAACGCCAACCTCTGGCAGATCCCACTCATCCTGTATCATCTCCATGTACTGGTAAGACTTTGTGATTTCCGTACCACCTGGAACAGCGGATCTTTCAGCACCTCTTCCTCTGCCGGGAGGATAGTAGGCATATTCAGGGCCTTGAGGGTCACCAAGGTACACATAGAATGTGAGCCCTTTGGGGACGAGGAATTGTATCAGTACCCGCTTGTAGTGATTGTAAACCGCCCTAATGGCCTTCGGCCTGGGCAGTATATCGAGAAATTGCATAAACATAAGCATAAAGATGAGTACTGGCAGCTCCTCCCAGTGGAAAACCCAAACGATCCACGTCTGATCCTCCTGTTCTAGGCTCTCTCTTTCTTCCAACTCCTCCTACAGATCTAGCACCGTGTCAAGGTCTTCCCCATCCAGCCCATCCAACAACGGCAATTGCTGCCACTCCTCTAAGCCTCTAGCCCGCTTAGATGCTACTGCTCCTGACTCGTGCTCTTTTGTGTCTGACATCCTCTTAGCCCTATGTTCTGAGGCTGAGGAGCCACTTAGTAGGCAAAACGCCTTCTGCAAAAGTAAGAAAAACTGCAGTGAGAACTCCAGAGGTGTGGGGTAGGACTGGACTGGAGGGACGATAAGGAAAAGCTTTGAAGAGTGCCTGTCGGAGTTGGAGAGTCATTTAAAAAAAAAAAAAAAAAAAAAAGTGGGGCATGGTGCCAGGAGAAACTGGTAATAAATGGCTACAAAAATTAAGGGACCAGAGGCAAAAGAAAAGCCACGTGCTTCACAGAGGTTGATGGACAAGGTTGAACAGCATGGGAGTTCCCCGCGGAGGCAGGCATCGGAGGAGTCAGGGGAGGAAACATTAAGTGACCTGAAGCAGGGACCTGCAACAAAATCCACACAATCTCTTCTGCAGCAAGAACTCTGGAGGGGTTTTGAGAACTAGCTGCAGAGTTTCAGTCTATGCGGGAGGAGGTGATGACTACAATTGCGGAGCTTCGCGGAGATATTAAAGAGCTGGGCCACCAGGTGGAGGAGGTGGAAACTAAAATGGAGGCTCATGCTGAAACTTTGGTGAACTTGCAGTGCACAGCAGACAGGCAACGTTCTCAAGTGTTGGAACTTACATACAAGAATGATGATATAGAATATCGGGCACGCAGAAACAATGTGCATTTCAGAGGCATACCGGAGGCTGCAGGTGGGGCAGAGAATTTGGTAGAGGTGATCCGAAGGCTGATCAGCAGCCTCTTAACAGCAGAGAAATTTGTGTCTCGTGGGACTCACATGGAGATTGAAAGGGTGCACCGGGCGCTGGGAAAACCTCCCAATAATCAGCTGCGGGATGTCATTACTCGCTTCTGCAATACACCGATGCGGAGCTTTTGCTGCAGAGAAGCTGGGAGAAGAAAACAGTCCAGTATCAGGATGCGGCTGTCTCTCTGTACTAGGACCTCTCGACTTTTACGCTGGTGAGTCGTTGGAGATGAAGCCGATCATAGAGGTGTTGAATAGAGAAGGGTCTCCGCTATTCACGGTCCTTTCCTTTTCAAATGAAACTTTATGCTGGGGAATAAAAAAATCTCTGCAAAGGATCACAATGAGGCATGCAGATCGCTCCGCCAAGTTGGCCTCGTGCAGAATAATGCACCGCCGGTGACCGCAGCTCCCAAGACCCAACATGTGAAATGGAAGCAAGTAGGAAGAAGCAATCAATAATTTCAGGGCTAGAACGAACCTGCATGACTGGCATCTGGGAGAAAGATAGATTTGGTCGCAGGAGACATGGTGGTAGCATGATGAGCCGATGGCTAAGGCTGCTGAAGATGTGGAGCTATAACTGGATAAACCTTATTAGGGAGTAAATACTTGGACTATGTGTAATTGCTAGGTATCTTGCCTTTTTTTCCTAACTGATGTTTTCTTTTTCTTACTATGTTAGGTGTTGGAACTGTTAGGGGCTGCTGGCTACTGTTGTAAGGGTTGGGGTGAAAGAAGGGGACCTGGGTGGGTTAGATTTCAGGTCATCCATTCCATGACCTGTCAAGTTGACAGGCAAGTGGTGATGACAAGGAGGGAGGGTGGAGCTATACGGGGGGGGGGGGATGAGAGACAGGGAGAGGGCTGAAGGGAGGTGGGGGGGGAAAGAGAGGGTTTGGGAAGGGGTTTGAGAACAATAGAATGGGAAGAGGGGAGGATGGAGATCTATTTTTTGCTCTTTTCCAAGGGGAAGTTGGGAGGGGAACCGTTGATGCAAGAATAGGGAGGAATGGATGACAGGGTTTGAAGTCCTGACCGACTACAGGGGACAGGAGCCATTAAGCGGCAGGAGAAGAGAGGTGGACGATATAGTATGCTGAAGATTATCTCCTTCAATGTAAAGGGCCTCAATTCTCCTCAAAAGCGTTCGCTGTTATTTAAGGAGCTGCGGTCCCTGAAGGGGGAAACAGTGTTTTTGCAAGAAACACACCTCCGTAGTAATAACCAAGGCTGGTTAAAATGTAAGCCCTACTCTGAAGTCTGGATAGCATCAGATGAGAGAGGCCAGAATAAATGTAAAGTGGCCATGCTATTTCACCAGGCTCTGTCCTTAAGTGTAGAGGAAGATTGGAAGGACAAGCTTTATGAATGCCCGCTTAGATGGGCATCTCATCATTTTGGCTAATATATATGCACCTAATGAGGGACAGGTGAAATTCTTTGCGCGGCTGAAGGTTCTTTTGGCAGAGTTTGCAAAGGGGCCTATCATTTTGGGAGGAGACTGTAATGCTCATATGGTACCACATTTGGACTCCACGGGGAGGCATGCGAGGGAGGGAAACGGGGTTAGTCGAGCGTTACAGACATTCATGACCAATCTGAGCCTGCAGGATGTTTGGAGGGATACCCATTGAGGGGAAAGCACAGTTACTTACCTGTAACAGGTGATCTCTGGGAACAGCAGGAATAAGTCTTCACATATGGGTACGTTGGTACCGACGGAGCCTGCGCGGGAACGCTCCCCAGCTTTCCAAAAAGGAAAGCTTTTGGGAGCATCCCACTGCGCCTGCGCGCTGCCTTCCCGCCTTTCCGGACCAGCTCTCCTCAGTTCGAGTTTAAAGCTGAGACAATAGAGAGAGGAAAGGAAAGACAGAAAAAAGGTACAACTCCTAGGGGAGGTGGGAGGGTTGTGAAGACTTATTCCTGCTGTTCCCAGAGATCACCTGTTACAGGCAAGTAACTGTGCTATCTCCAGGAACAAGCAGGAATGAGTCTTCACATATGGGGACTCCCTAGCTAAGATGCCTGGGAGATCCCCAAGGATATGAGACCCTGGGAAGGGTCCTACGTCCTCCTATGGATCTCAGGCATCCATCCAGGGAAGGAGGGTAGGAGTTGTTTAAGAACGGAACAGGTGTTTGAGGACAGCCTGACCAAACAAGGCATCCCGGCGGGAGTCCTTGTCCAAGCAGTAATGGGCTGTGAAGATATGAACCGAGGCCCAGGTGGCTGCTCGACAGATCTGGTCGATGGACACAGAGTTTAGATGAGCCATAGAAGTGGCCATGGCCCTCACATTATGAGCTGTGACATGGCTCTCCAGAGAAAGGTTCTTACTCTGCTAGGCGAAAGAAATACACTGAGCAATCCAATTGGACAGTGTTCTCTTAGAGACTGGAAGTCCTAAATGAGAAGGATCAAAAGCAACAAAAAGCTGGGAAGACTTTCTATGTTGCTGTGTCCTTTGTAAGTAAAAAGTAAGAGCTCTTTTACAATCCAGAGTATGAAAACTCTTCTCTGCACTGGATGCATGAGGAGCTGGAAAAAAGACAGGTAAATATACCTCCTGATTAAGATGGAAAGGTGCAACCACTTTAGGCATAAAGTGTGGATTTGTCCTAAGGACCACCTTGTCATGATGGAACCTTGTATAAGGTGGATTAGCCACTAAGGCCTGCAGTTCACTGATGCGGCGAGCTGACGTGACTGCAATGAGGAAAATAACCTTCCAGGAAAGAAACTTCAAGGAGGTAGTGGCTAAGGGTTCAAAAGGTGGCTTCATAAGCTGACCAAGAACCAAATTTAAGTCCCATGCCACCGGAGGTGGCCTAATGGGAAGTTTAGTTAAAGTTAGGCATCTCATGAATCTTGCAAGATGAAAGGAAATAGGTTGTCCATTGATGGGCTTAAGGGATGCTGCAATAGCACTCAAATGGACTCTTACTGAATTTGTCTTAAGTCCTGCATCAGAAAGATGCAGGAGCTAGCCTAACAGAGAATTTAAAGGTAGTGCTAGAGGGTCAAGACCCTTTTCAGCACACCAAATGGAAAATCTTTTCCATTTAAAAGCATGGGAACGCCTGGTGGAAGGTTTTCTGGAAGCATGGAGAATATCCTTCACTTGCTGAGAAAGATTCAAGCCCTGAAGGTCTAGGCTTTCAGTAACCAAGCTCTGAGGTGAAGGGACTTGGGGTTTGGGTGCCACAAAGTCCCTTCCTCCTGAGACAGAAGGTCTGGAGCAGCTCCCAAATCCAGGGAGGGGGCTTGGGAGAGATGCAGAAGTAGAGGATACCACACTTGGCGTGGCCAGCGTGGAGCTATGAGGATCACAGATCCTTGATCCCTCTGGAGTTTGAACAAAGTCTTGGGAATCAAGGGAATGGATGGAAAGGCATACAGAAAGTCCTGACCCCAATGAAGGAGGAAGGCATCCTTGGCCTGAGCTCCCTGACACGGAATTCTGGAACAGAACCGGGGAGGTTTGGCATTCCACGGACTTGCAAAGAGGTCTATGTCCGGGGTTCCCCATTCTTGGAAGATTCTGAGTACCTGATCCATGTGCAGGGACCATTCGTGTGGAAGCAGAACTCGACTGAGTCTGTCTGCCCAAGAGTTTTGGACTCCTGGGAGGTATACTGCCAGGAGATGGATTTGATGCTCTGGCGAAGGCCCACATTCTTAGAGCTTCGTTGCAAAGCGACAGAGAGCCAGTTCCTCCTTGCTTGTTTATGTAAAACATAGCTACTTGATTGTCCGTATGAATGAGGACTGTCTTGTAGCTGAGGAGGGTATGGAAGACCTTGAGAGCTAGAAAAACTGCTCGAAGCTCCAAGTGGTTGATATGAAGAGAGGTCTCCTGAGGGGACCAAGTGCCTTGAGTGGAGAGGTCCTGTAGATGAGCTCCCCAACCTGTTTGGGAGGCATCTGTTGTGAGGGTTGCTTGGGGCAACAACTGTTGGAAGGGGGACCCCAGCAACAGATTTTGAGTGGACATCCACCATTGGAGAGACCAAAAAAGACATTTGGAGGTTGCTATTTGGTCTGAGAGAGCTCCTGATGCTTGAGTCCACTGGGTGGACAAGGTCCATTGAGCTGCTCTCATGTGTAGACGAGCATAGGGTACCACATGTACTGTGGAAGCCATGTGGCCTAGCAGTTGTAGCATCTCCCGGGCAGTTAAGTGGCTCTTTGACTGAATCTGAGAGGCTAACTGCACTAGACGTTGGCAACGGGCCTGGGGAAGGTAGGCCCTTGCAGTGGTGGTATCCAACCAGGCCCCTATGAATTCTAGGGACTGAGTAGGGGTGAGCTGACACGTTGGGAGGTTTACCAGAAGTCCCAGATACTGCAGAATGCGCCTTGTGCGGTCCAAGGAAATCTGGGCCTCTGACTGAGATGGGGCTCGGATGAGCCAGTCGTCCAGGTATGGGAAGACAAATATTCCCAGAGTGCGTAGAAATGCAGCAACTACTACCATGCATTTGGTGAACACTCTTGGGGCAGAGGCCAGACCGAAAGGAAGCACTTTGTATTGGTAATGTTTTTCTTGGAAAAGAAAACGTAGGAATCTTCTGTGAGATGGATGGATGAGGACATGTGTGTACGCATCCTTGAGATCTAGAGAACAAAGCCAATCCTGACTTTGAAGGTATGGAAGAAGAGTGCCCAGAGAAAGCATCTTGAACTTCTCCTGGCATAGAAATTTGTTAAATTCCCTGAGATCTAAGATGGGTCTGTATCCCCCTGTTTTCTTTGGAATGATAAAATAGGGGGAGTAGAACCCTGACCCTCGTTGAAGAAGAGGGACTGCTTCTATTGCCCCTTGGGCAAGAAGGGTAGTCACTTCCTGACCTAAAAGGTCGAGAAGAGATGTGGGGGTATTGAAATGTCTCACCATGGTGTGGGGAGGAAGGTCTGAGAAATGAAGCTTGTAGCCCTCTCTTATGATGGAGAGGGTCCACTGCTCTGATGTGATTTGCTCCCATCTGGGAGCAAAATGAGCTAACCTTCCTGGAATGGTGAGAGGTTCTGGCTGTTTTAAAGCCAGAAAGGCTAAGTTCTCTAGCATCAAGTCAAAAACCCTGAGAAGGTTGGGACTGCTGAGTTGCAGCAGCCCCTGTAGACTTAGGCCTGGCCTGCTTAGGTTGCTGATGCTTAGCGGTAAAGCGACCTGTAGAAGATTGTTGGCCAGAAGCGGAAGGAAATCTGCCCTTTTTGAAAAAAGACTTTTTAGAAGTCTTTTTCTTGGCAGGAATGGAGGTAGACTTTGAAAGTCTATCCAGAGCAGAATTCTCTGCATCCATTTGAGTGGCTTTTATTTGCCACTCTTTGCCAAATAGATTTTCACCTGTACAGGGCAGATTTCCTAAGCCATTTTGAACCCAGGGTTCTAGATCAGAAGCCTGGAGCCAAGCAATTCTGCGAGCAGCTATGGCAATGCCTGAGGCTCTACTGGCACCTTCAAAGGAGTCAAAGGCTGCCCTGTTGGAAAACTTGGAGATGTCTTGAGTATGCTTAAGCCACATGCGGAATTCTTCCCTTTTATCCTCTGGAATAAAAGGGAGGAAAGTGTGCAGCTTTTCTGCCACTTCTTTTAGAAACATACCCATGTAGAGGCTATATGAGTTGATTCTGGCAATAAGCATACTGGCCTGGAAGATTTTCCTACCAAAAGCATCCAAGGTTCTGCATTCTCTTCCTGGAGGAGCAGAAGAGTGTCTCTTTGTACTCTTTATCCTCTTCATAGCTGACTGCACCACAATGGAATGGTGAGGAAGCGGAGTTTTTTGAAATCCAGGACAGGGAGGGACACGATACATAGTGTCCAACCTGCGAGAATGAGGAGAGAGAGTGAGAGGAGTCTCCCATAAATCAATCATGTGTTCAAAAGAATCTCATGAATTGGTAAGGTGACTGCCTCTCTAGGAGCCTTAGGGTATCCTAAAATATCCAATTTTTTTGCTCTAGGCTCTGATTCAGAGGTTACTGAGACAGAAAGTCCTTTAGTTACTTCTCTTATGAAGTCTTGAAAGGACAAGTCCTCTGGAGGAGACATTCTTCTTTTTGGAGAAGGCGGCTCTTCAGGAAGGGCTATGGATACTTCAGGAGATTCATCTGATGAATCAGAATCACCAGAGGAATCGAAGTACCGCCTGTCAGGGTGCTCTTCCAGCGCTCGGTACGCGTATCGAGCGGTATCGACATCGGGCGTCCTCGGAACCGGATCAGTACCGAGAAATAGCCCTGGACAGGGAACCGCTGCAGCCGGTATCCTGGTCGATGTCGATGCAGTCGATACCGGTATCGGCGCTGGTGCCGGTACCGGAGCCGATACCTACAACAGAGCTTGTTGCGGTACCGTCGGCGTCGCAGCTTGAATGAAGGCTGTAATAGCCCGCTGCATGGACAGAACATTCTGATCCATCAACATCACGAATGCCTGGAGTTCGGTACTGGGAGATTGTGCCGGTACCCCAGAGCAATCTAACAGGTGATCGGTCGAGGCCGTGCCATCGATGTCAACCTGTAACCCCATAGGAGGAGCTTTGGAAGCCGGAGCTTCCCGCCGGGGTTGTTTGGCTGGGGCAGGATCCTCGAGGGCAAGCCCGGAGGCATCTCAATGCTTAGAGGGAGATCTACCTTTCGAGGACCTGCTAGACTTGTTTGGTTACCTGAGATCCATCAGGAGAAGACGACCGGGAAGAGGTCGATGCTACCGACGCTACATCAGCGGGAAACAGCACATGGAGCTTAGCTGCTCGGTTCTGTAAACCCCGTTTAGACATTAGAGAGCAGGACGGACAATCTGGAATGGAGTGTTCAGGACCCAAACATTTAAGGCACCATTCATGGGTATCTGTAACAGAAATAGTACCGCTACACTTAGTGCATTTCTTGAACCCGGAGGCTGGTTTTTCCATAGGGAAATTTTCTCTTGGGCCCTGAGGCCTAGAAGAAAAAGTACACTAAGTGAGGAAAAGTATAGATTTTTTTTTTTAAAGAAGAAAGAAAAGACCGGCGGTACCGGTCCGGAGTCGGGGAAGGCAGACACGCGACCAAAGAAATAAAATAAAGAACTTCTTCAGCGGTGACAGGGCTCGACCTGCTGGCTCCGCGGCAAAGAAGAACTGAGGAGAGCTGGTCAGGAAAGGCGGGAAGGCAGCGCGCAGGCGCAGGCGCAGTGGGATGCTCCCAAAAGCTTTCCTTTTTGGGAAGCTGGGGAGTGTTCCCGCGCAGGCTCCGTCGGTACCGACGTACCCATATGTGAAGACTCATTCCTGCTTGTTCCTGGAGATAAGGGCTATACATACTACTCGCCAGTCCATCAGGTACATACGCATATTGATTATTTTCTGCTGAATAAGCGTCTGATGGATGGGAGGAGTGCAGGCAGGGCATGGGACCTTGACATGATCGGATCATGCGTCGTGCTGAGTTTCTCTTCCTGGTGATCTGGGTGGAGAGTGGGGGCGGCTATGGATATTGGATGGGCGATTTTTCCATCGGGCCTCTGCTGTTCAAGACCACTGACGATTTTTACAAGATTTTTTTGAACTAAATGACACCGGGGAAGTTACATTACCAGTGGTGTGGGATGCTTTTAAGGCTACAGTTCACGGTCATCTGATGGCCGAGAAGGCCCGAACTAGGAAAGCCTGGGCACGGGAATCTCAACATTTAGAAGAGGAAGCCAGGCGCTTCCGGTTAGAACATGTACGGACTGGCTCTAAACGTGCCTGGCGCCAGTGGCAGGAAACACCGGCCCGATTGGATGCATATGTGCAAAGGGACTTAGATAATATGTGTCGTAGACTGCACCAAACGTTTTATGAACAGGGGAATAAAGTTGGGCACTAACTTGCACTTCGACTCCGGCAACACCACACTTCGCGCATGGTACATGAGATTTGGGATTCATTGGGAGGCTTGGGGGGGTGGTGTCTTGAGAGATCCACGAAGTGTTAGACTACTTGGCACAACTGTATAAGGCTGAGCCCTTTGATTCAGCCCAAGTGGATGAATACCTACGTGATATATCCCTGCTGCACCTGGCTAATCTGGATAGGGAACAGCTGGAGGCAGAGATTACCACACAGGAAGTGGATGCGGTTATTCGGCGTTTGAAGACTGGGAGGGCGCCGGGTAGTGATGGGTTCCCTTCGGAGTATTATAAAAAGTATAGCGCCCAGTTATCACCCACTCTGGCGATGCTTTTTAATGAAGTGTTACAGGGGCTGCCATTGCCCGCTACACAACGGGAAGCTGCCATTGCGGTGATACCTAAGCCAGGGAAACCAGCTCAAGAGACGGCCTCTTAGCGCCCTATTTCTTTTCTAAATCTGATGTTAAAATATTGGCCTCTGTACCAGGCACTTCTTGATCTGGTGCAACCTGACCAAGTTGGTTTTGTACCTGGCAGGCAAGCTGCGGATAATGTACGACGCATTTTTCAAGTGATACATGCTGCATGACAGGGATCTCAACCAGCACTATTGGTGGGAGTTGACGCCTAGAAGGCGTTTGATCGAGTCAGCTGGAGCTTCTTATGGCATGTATTGGACAAAATTGGGTTTGGTCCTAATTTTACTCGATAGGTGGAAAGTCTTTACCATGGGCCCAGAGCTAGTGTTCAAGTCAATGGGGGGTCAATCGAAGAGTTTCGAATTGGAGAGGGGAACCCGGCAGGGGTGCGCCCATTGTCCCCGCTACTGTTTGTGTTGGTGATGGAGCCCCTGGCGCAAAGCTTCCGTGAGCACCCTGGGGTAGTTGGTGAGGGTGGGTCCCCGTGAATACAAAATAGCACTTTTCGCTGATATTATATTATCGTTAGCCAACCCTGAAATTTCCCTTCCCAATGCAATACAGCTCTTTGTGGCCTTTTCGCAGGTTTCAGGGTTTAAAATTAACTATGCTAAGTCGGAGATCCTGAATGTGGGGGTTCCAGAGGTGACCTGTGCACAATTGAAGGCCCATTTCCCTTTTCGATGGGTAGATAAAGCCCTTTGTTATTTGGGTGTGAATCTCACGGTAGATAGGGTTGCGTTGTATTGGGCGAATTATGGACCCTTAATCCAGCAAGTTAAACGGGATTTGGAATCTTGGACGGGCCTGATGCTGTCCTGGTTTGGGCGTATAGCTGTAACGAAGATGGTGGTAGTTCCGCGATTTTTGTAACTTTTCAAGGTGCTCCCTGTACCCCTGCCTCATGGGGCTTTGGAATCATGGCAAGCGCTGATTATGAAGTTCATAAGGAAGTTTTGACGCTCTCGAATAGCTCGCAAGATCCTATATGCCCACTCAGGGCGAGGGGGCATGGGGGTCCCTAACCTTCATTGGTACTATGCAGCAGCATAGTGTCGTGCAAGGGTGGAATGGATGAACTCTACTAGCTCTAAATACTGGGTACAGATGGAAATGGAACTAGCAGGAGGGACTGGGGTGAGGAACCGGCTGTGGCTATGCTGGGAACAGTTTTTTGCCATAAGGGGCAATATTGTCCCCGTTAGAGCCCATAGCTAATAATTCCTTCCCTCCAGGCATGAGTGATTTAGCTTTTCGACAGTGGGGGCATAAGGGACTTAGTCGTATGGATGAGCTCTTTGAGGATGGTGTGGTCCGTTCTTTCTGCGATCTGAAGGAGGAATTTGATATCCCAGACCAACATGTCTACCAGTATGCAAAGGTGGCTCATGGGGTGGGGAATCGAGATGTTAGGCAGCAAGTTTCTCAGGACTTGACAGATGTTGAACACCTATGTGAGGAATGCACAAATACTAAGGGCCTCATTGCAGCTCTGTATACACACTTACAGAAGCAGCATTTTGGAGAAGGCAAATATAGGGTTCAGTGGACACAGCAGCTGCACCTTTCATATATTGAACAGCAGTGGGAACAGATTGAGGGCCAGCTCTGGAGAAGTTCGGTGGCTATTAATGCACGAGAAACTAATTATAAAATAATCTATGGGTGGTACATGACACCTGTACGAGTGGCTCGAACATTCCCGGGGGTATCTGATTTGTGGTGTTGGAATTGTGGCGAGAAAGGGGCCTTGGCTTTGCCCTCGTGTCCAAGTTCTTTGGAGGGGGATACAGGATTGCCTGAAACAAATGGTGGGTTTGGATATCCCTTGGGACCCGGGCATTTTTCTTTTTGGGAAGGAAGAAAGTCCCTGGTGGATGGCTCCCTCAGTTGGCACTGATTCGTCAGTTTGAATGCAGCTAGGCTGACTCTGGCGGCTGCCTGGAAATAGGCATCGCCTCCAGCATTCTCCCGCTGGTTGGAACGGATGTGTGACCTATACATAATGGAACGAGGGGTAGCAGTCGGGAGGATGCGCCTACCCCAATTTGAGCAGGTATGGGAGACCTTTGTCTTGAGATATGGCTCACGACCTGCAATGTCTATAATTTAGATGGGGGTATAAAATGGAAGTCTCGCTTGGTGTGTGGGTTTGATATACCTCCTTTCTTAGTGTTAGACTGATGGGATACCCCTTAACCTATAGAATTTGTAGGAAGATGGGTGAGGGAGGGGGCGGTGGGGAGGAGAAGGGATGAGGGGGAGGGGAGGGGAGAAGGGATGAGGGGGAGGGGAGGGGAGAAGAGATAGAGGGAAGTGGGAAGGTGAGGGGATGGGGGAAAGGGGAGGGGTTGTAAGGAGGAAAATGGGTGATAATGAGGTCTTGTGAATAAAGACAAAAAATATAAGGCTGTGATGAAGCAATTGTTCTGGTTGAAGATTTTGTGTTGATACGTTTTGCAAGTATTCCATGTGCAGTTTGTACAGACGCTTCTTTTTGTACCTGTATAAAAGCCTTTAAATAAAAAAAAATATAAAAAGAGATAGAGCAGCTTTTAAACTAGATACTAGGGGAAAGCTGACAGTCACCCAAGAACTCATGGTTCGGAACAATGTATCTTTGAAGGATACTAGCAAAAAAGATTGAAGTTAGGGCATATCAGCAAAAAGGTTCCAATAAAGACAATAGTCCAAATGCCTTTGAGTACACAGCAGACAGAGCTTAAAGATTCAAAATTACCCCTGCCTACCGATAGCCAGATTAATATGAATCAGATTTATATGAATAAAATACAGCATCTAAAAAGCTTGTGTGCAAATACTAGAAGTCTAAAAAATAAGATGGGAGAGTTAAGAATATATAGCACAAAATGAGAGGTCAGATATGATTGGAATCTCAGAGACATGATGGAAGGAGGACAACAAGTGGGACACTGATACCCGGATACAAACTATATCGTAATGATAGAGCAGATCAAGTTGGTGGAGGAGTTGCGTTCTATGTTAGAGAGGGCATTGAGTCACATAGGATTAAGGTTTCGCAGGAAACAAAATTCAGTGTAGAATCTCTATGGTTTGAAATTCCATGTAAAAAGGGGAAGGGGAAGCCGATGGCGATGGGTGTGGGGGTGTACTATTGACCGCCAGGCCAGAATGAACAAATGGATGATGAAATGCTCAAAGAAATCAGGGAAGCTAACAAAAATTACAACACAGTAATAATAATGGGTGATTTCAATTACTGCGATATCAACTGGATCAGTGTCATGGCAGGACATGCTAGGGAGATAAAGTTTCTAGATGAAATAAATGACTGCTTCTTGGAGCAGCTGGTTCATGAACCGACCACAGGGGATGCCATTTTTGACTTAGTCCTTAGTGGAACACCAGATCTGGTGCAAGAGATAAAGGTGTTGGGGCCACTTGTCAATGGTGATCATAGCATGATCACATTTGATTTAACAAAATGAAGGACGGACGGTAAGGAAATCCACAGTACTACTTTTAACTTTCAAAAAGGGAGACTATGATAAAATGAGGAAAATAGTAAAGAAAAAACTAAAAGGAGCAGTTGCAAAGGTTAAAGACATCAAGCTTGGGTGTTGTTGAAAAATACTATCTTGGAAGCCCAAACCAGCTGTATTCCACGCTTTAAGAAAAGTAGAAGGAAGTCCAAAAACTGCCAGCATGGCTTAAAGGTGAGGTCAGAGAGGCTGCTGTTGCCAAAAAAAAGCATCTTTCAGGAAAGAAGCCAAATGACGAAAGGTGGGAACACCACAAGCACTTTGGGCAAGTTAGATATGCAAGGCAGGCAATGAGAGAATTTGAGAAGAAGCTTGCTGTGGAAACAAAAACGCATAATAAAAGACTTTTTCAAGTACATTCGTAGCAAAAAAAAAAACCTGTGAGAGAGTCAATTGGTCCATTAGATAAGAAAGGAGTAAAAGGGGCACTAAGAGGGGACAGACCATAGCAGAGAGACTGAATGAATTCTTTGCTTTGGTCTTTACTGAGGAAGATGTAGGAATGTCACCCATGACTGACATGGTATTTAAAGTTGATGCTGCGGAAGAACTGAAAGAAATAACGATACACCGGGAAGATGTATTACAACTATTTGATAAACTGAAGAGTAGCAAATCACCTGGACCGGATGGTGTATATCAAAGGGCATTGAAAGAACTGAAATATGAGATTGCAGACCTACTATTAGTAATCTGTGAACTATCATTAAAATCATCTGTAATACCTGACGATTGGAGAATGGCCAATCATAACACCAGTTTTTAAAAAGGGTTCCAGGGGTGATCCATGAAACTACAGACCGGTGAGCCTGTAAAGAACAAAATTACTGAACATGTAGACAATCATGACTTAATGGGAGTCAGCCAACATGGCTTTAGCCAAGGAAGGTCATGTCTTACTAATCTGTTATGTTATTTTGAAGGTGTGAATAAACAGGCAGACAAAGGTGAGTCAGTTGATATAGTGTATCTGGACTTTCAGAAAGTCTCTGACAAGGTCTAACATGAGAGACCTTTGCCAAAATTAAAAAGTCATGGGATAGGAGGCAGTGTACTACTGTGGATCAGGAACTGGTTAAAAAATAGAAAGAGGATAGGGCTAAATGGCCAGTTTTCCCAATGGAGAAAGGTGAATAGTGGAGTACCCCAGGGATCTGTGCTGGGTCCGCTGCTTTTTAATGTATTCATAAATGATCTGGAAATAGGAATAACGAGTGAGGTTATCAAATTTGCAGATGACAAAACTATTCAGTTGTTAAAACCCACGAGGATTCTGGAAAATTGCAAGAGGATCTTGATAAATTGGAAGACTGGGCATCCAAATGGCATATGGAATTTAATGTGGACAAGTGCACCTAGAAAAGAAAACCCCAAACTATGGTTACATGATGCAAGGTTCCACATTAGGAACCAACACCCAGGAAAAAGATTTAGGCGTCATCGTGGATAACATGTTAAAACCCTCCACCCAGTGTGCAGCGGTGGCCAAGAGAGCAAATAGAATGCTAGGTATCATAAGGAAAGGAATAGAGAATAGAACAGGATATTATAATGCCTCTGTATCGTTCCATGGTGCGACAGCACCTTGAATATTATGTGCAATTCTGGTCACCGTATCTTGCTTTTGAAGATCTCTTACATAATGCCTCACCTGCAAATAAAAATCCCGCGGACCCAGCTCTCTCAAGGACAGAAACAAATCCAGTTCCACGTGCCCTTCCATTTTTACATGTCCTACATACTGTATTCCACTATGAGCCCATCTCACAGCTACTCTTCCCAGTTCTTGCAATCCCGGCAGGAAGGCCTCATTTCCCACAAGCAGTAGGCAATCTGTTCTCCTCCAAGGTATCTTCCTGAACCCGCATAAGGCCCTCCACGCTTATCTAAGCGCCCCCATATATCCCAAGACTCTCCATGTTGCTGGCAAATCCTTATTAGTGCTATGCAGAAGATAGTATCTCGGGAGTACAGCACAGGGTCTATCAATCAATTCTATTGGCAACGTCTCTGCCGTACCCTCTATTAAATCTCTTAATGGTCTAGCCAAACACACCAGATTATAGACCCGCAAAGATAATACCCCCCCCCCCCCTCCTCTTCACTCCTCATCATCGTCTCTAACGAAATACGGGCTCTATGGCCTCTCCACAGAAATCTAGATATGTGTCCCTGCAAAATCTTCATATCTCTCCTTAATATCCATACTGGAATATTTCTAAGAAGATAAATCCACCTGGGCAGCTCTACCATCTTAAAGAGTGCTATGCGTCCTTTTAAAGAAATAGGCAGCTCTCTCCATTTCTTCAATCGTTCGATCGTCTTCTCCAACATAGGTTTAACATTCACACTATAAAGTTGAGATATCATTTCTGGGATTTGAATACCTAAATACCGAAGCTGCCCCTTAGCCCATACTAATGGAAATCGTCCATTCCACCGACTCGGTACCCAGCCTCCCACATCTAATCCAGAGATTTAGCTCTATTAATTCTTAATCCAGAAAATGAACCAAACTCTTCAATCCGTTGTAGCACCAGCTCCAAAGATCTATGGGGGTTTGTTAAACATAGTAACACATCATCTGCAAACGCACTTACTTTAATTCCCCAACCTTTCCATTCTATGTCCTTCGCTTCCTCTAACTCTAGTAACATTCTTAACAGCGGCTCCATCTGGAGCACAAACAATAGAGGGGATAGAGGGCATCCCTGCCTTGTCCCTCTCTGCAGCGGAAAGGATTCCGATCTTACTCCCGCCACTACTATATAAGCTAGAGGATCGGTATAGAGAACTTTTACCCATCCTACAAAAGTTCCTGCAAATCCAAACCTATGTAGCACTTCAAACATGTACCTCCATGAGACCCTATCGAATGCTTTTTCTGCATTCAAACGTACTAAAAGCAATGGAGATCGTTGTTGTGTGCTTCTCTCCATTCCCAGTAATACTTTGCTAATATTTAGGAACGCTTCCCTCCCTTTGACAAAACCAGATTGGGGTATGCCTATTAATCTCGGGAGGATATTTTCCATCCTCTATGCCATGATAGAGGCCAAAAGTTTCATATCATAATTGATTAACAAGATCGGTCTATATGAAGCCGGGTCCTCCTTGTCCTTGCCCTCTTTATATATATCAGAGAGATGGAGGCCGTTTACATATCTCTCGACTGTGGGAAACTTTCGACCTCTAACACTTCAGCATACAAAGCTGCTAAGGTGGGAACCACTTGAGGCGCCAGCATTTTGTAAATCTCGGTGCCATAGCCATCTGGCCCAGGGGCCTTATGCGGCTTCCCTGCTCCAACAGCCTTTTGTATTCCCCTCCATGAAATAGGCTTGTTTAACTCTGACCGTTCTGCCTGGGTCAACTGCGGCAGGGAAACCTTACCCAAAAACCTTAAGTCCTGCCCACTGTCTTCTTCCTCTGGGGTATACAAAACTTTGTAAAATTGCCGAAAGACTTCAGCCACCTTCTTCGCCCCTGTTTACTTAACCCCCTCTTTATCCCGAATGACCGCTACTACCTTAGTACCCCCCCCCCCATTCTTTCACCAGCCGTGCTAAGAGCCATCCCGATTGGTTTCCATACCTGAAAAATTGATGCCTATAATACTGCATAGTATGAACCGCCCGCTCTTGAAGTAAACTATTTAATTTCCTTTAGGCGGCCAGATAAACCCAGGTATCCTCTGAAGGGTGCCGCAATGTGGCTCTCTTCAAATCTTGCAGTTCCCGCATCAGGAGCAGAACTCCCTCATTAATCCTCTTCCTTTCCTTTGCTACAAACGCAATAATGTATCCCCGCATTACTGCCTTCCCAGCTTCCCACAGCAAAGACACTGAATTAATTAGATATTCCTCCCATTTCTGCTTTAAATAATTTTGGAATTCTCGGTCCTTCCACATGTGCCTAGGAAAGGACCATTTATAACCACCCACTCCTTTCCCTCTCCAGTCCATTCTCACCATCGCATGATCCGATACTACAATCGGTTCAATTTCCGCATTTATCACTTTCCCAAAATGACTCTCCGAGATCAAAACATAACACAGGTCTGCGACTAAAAAGCTGTTTGATTATTTTCATCTAATTTCCATGTATTTTGGTGTGCTGAAAACAAATAAAATATTGAAAAAACTCCTAGACGTCATGATTTACCACAACATGCAAAATTGTCTTCAAATTTATCAAATTTTTTCAAATTACTATTAATTAATTCACATAAGTGCATTTAAGATATAACATGCCACAAAATCCTTAAAGGGGTTGTCTGAGTTATGTAAAAAAAAAATATAGCACTGTAAATCTGATGGTCAGCAATATATACATAAGCTAAGCAAGTTTTAAGTCCGTGTTTCTAATGGTAGAAAGGGTTAATCTTTCCTGAAGAATCCAGTGGGAGGGAGACACAGGGCAGATAGTAGCAGCTCTGGTCAGTGCAGGGGGGCGTGGCCAGCACTGTGACATCTCGTGTACAGACACAGAGCTGCTCTCTCCTGCATGCCACACTTGTGCATGAATCATCATCAGGTTCTTGGTTCTAGGCTGTTCACACTTTTTCATTGCAATTTGTGTTAGCTCGTCATTCTTCAACCGTTATGTTATGGCTCCGCGAAAGTGTATTAATTCGCCAGACAGTTTCTGTTTCATCTGTGGTGAATATACAGTGTTGAAGCAACAGCAGAATATTACAGACTTTGTGAAAAAAGTATACTTTGCATACTTTGGACTAAAAATTGGAGATCAAGATAAAGTCTGGGCACCTCATAAAGTGTGCAAACTGTGTGTTGAGGACCTCCGAAACTGGTTCAAGGGTAAGAAAAAATCTTTCCGTTATGGGATTCCTATGGTATGGCGAGAGCAAAAGAACCATAGTGACGACTGTTACTTTTGTTCATGCGATGTGAAAGGGTTTAATTCCAAATGGAAGCATTCCATTTCATACCCCAATCTTCACTCAGCAATTCGTCCCATCCCCCATGGCACAGATATACCAGTACCCAAGCCCCCTGCTACCTTGGAAGAGATACCTAGCTCTGATGAAGGTGAAGTCATACCTGAAACAGATGACAAATCAAGTTCTGACTTTGAAGATGATTCAAGACCAAAACTATTTTCTCAGGAGGAGATGAATGATTTGGTAAGAGACTTGAATCTTCCCAAAGATGCCGCTGAGTTACTTGGATCAAGGCTGAAAAGCAGGAATTTATTGTTGCCAGGAGTGTCATCTTCATGGTTCAGACATCGTGAAAAGGAGTTCGTTCCTTACTTCGCCCAGGAAGACAAGTTGGTTTATTGCATCGATGTCGAAGGTCTGATGGGTCAATTTAAAATCCTATATGATTCAGAGCAATGGCGTCTTTTTATAGATTCTTCAAAAGAAGTCTCAAAGCAGTTTTACTCCACAACGGTTTTTACGCTTCCATACCTGTAGGTCATTCCGTACACTTGAAGGAAACCTACGAGAACTTGGAATTGGTTCTTCGTAAACTTAAATATGAAGACCATGGTTGGCAAGTGTGTGGGGACTTGAAGGTCTTGTGCATGCTGCTCGGGCAACAAGCTGGGTATACCAAATATCCTTGTTTTCTGTGTCTATGAGACAGTCGAGACTGACAAAATCACTGGACCAAGAAGGGTTGGCAGCCGAGGGTGCTTACAGTCAGTGAAAAAAATGTCCTCTGAGAAACTTTGGTACCTTCCCATAAAGTTCTTCTACCACCTCTCCACATAAAATTGGTATTGATGAAGCAATTCGTAAAATCACTTCCAAGAGATGGAGAATGCTTCAAATACTTGGTCACCAAGTTTCCAGGCCTGTCGGAGGCAAAATTGAAGGAAGGTGTGTTCGTCGGACCAGACATTAGAAGGCTTATAGTTGATCAAGAGTTTGTCAATACCATGACGGATTCTCAAAAAGAAGGGTGGATTGCATTTAAAGAAGTCGTACAGAAATTTTTAGGCAATAACAAAGATCCTCACTACAAAAAGATAGTCGGACAAATGCTGAAAGCATTTCAAGCTTTAGGTTGCCTGATGAGTTTGAAAGTGCATTTCCTCCAGTCCCACCTTAACTACTTTCCTGAAAATTTGGGAGCTGTGAGTGAGGAACAAGGTGAACGATTCCACCAAGACATTAAAGAGATGGAAAGAAGATACCAGGGAAAATGGAGCATTACAATGATGTCAGACTACTGTTGGATGCTTCAGAGAGACATTCCAGATGCTACTCACAAGCGTAAATGCACCAAGAGGAGCCTCACAAGGAAGAAGAATCGAGTTTAGTGTGTGTAGGTGAGCTCATTTCAGTTCAAAAAAGGATTTTCATGAAAATATTGTAATAAAACTTTAATTTTATAAGTCTATTTCCATTTATTTTGAGGTATTGCCTTATTTAACATAGTTACCTAAATTGTCAGGAAACGTGATGTCCTATGACAAAATGGACGTCATTTTCAGATTCAGCACACCAAAAAACAAAGATTACGTAGAATAACCAAAACAGCTGTCGAAAAAATTTATTTTGCAGACCTGTGTAATCAATTCTAGACCACGTTTGGTGCACTCTCGACAGATGTGTGTAATCTTTCTCCCCTTCATGCAGTGCCCTCCACACATCCACAAGTCCCCCCATTTAACACAAATAACTCACACCCTTGTTGTTCCACCCTCCTCCACCTTTTAAAGAGGACTTATCCAATTCTGGGTTGTGCAGACAATTAAAGTCTCCTGCTAACACTATCAGAACTTTTGGTGCCTCCACCTTCCATAGGATGTTTCTAAAAAAATTATGATCATAAACATTTGGGGCATATATATTCCCTAAGAACATCTCCTCTCCATTTAGCTGTACATGCATGAATATAAATCTTCCTAATGGGTCTATCTCTTCCCTCAACACCTCCGCTTGAATCCCTTTCTTTACCAGAATCGCTACCCCTCGTTTCCTCCCACCGGAGGAGGCTGCGTACACTTGGCCTACCCAGTCTCTCCGTAGCTTATTGTGTTCTTTAGTGCTTAGATGCGTTTCCTGCAGGAGAGTCACTTGGGCCTTCCCTCTTTAAAGCGCTTGCAAAATTTTTGTACGCTTTAGCAAGCGTGCTCACTCCCCCACATTCCAAGTAATTATACGTAACTCATAGTTCACTGATGCCCCTCATTCTGATCCCTTGTACCTCAATTCCACTCCGTTTTACCCATATGGGGATCTGCCCAGCCTCAGCCCCCCGTTGTTCACTCTTTAAGAATTCAACATATATAGGTCTCACCTCTCTACTTCCAATTAATGTGGTTACTCTACCTGCAGCCTGCCTTCTCTCACTGGCCACTCAGACCCCAGTGTCCCATTCCCCCCACTCCCTTCCTTCCTCCCCAACCCCGCTCCCCCTCTTCCCTTCCCTTTAACCCCTTAAAAGAGCTCATTTCCTACCCTCAGCACCTTCCCGCTGAGGTATTAGTCCCCGAGTAGATGCTGCAGGGCTGCCCCAGCGTCACGTTCACCACGGCTTGCCCCCTCCAGCATTCGTCCACACCCCCATTCACATTTACCCCAACCTCTAGCCTTCTTGTTCACATGGCTAAGGTGGGTTGGGTTGGAGACGGAATAACCCTTTCGCTCTACATGTCCCACTCCCCCCCTCTTCTCCGAAGAAAAAAAAAGAAAAAAAACAAACATCAGATGTACATTTAAGCTTATATAGAAAAAAGACACCAAAGCAGAACAAGAAACCGAAGAAACCCCCCAACCCAACAATTCCCACCTCTGTAAACAACTCAGCAGTCTGTTCATGTCCTTTCCATCTTATTTTTTCTGCTAATACACCAACACACAGTCTAGGACATTCACAATGCGCACTCCTTCTCAGGCAGGCTGCTATCCATCTCCGCTACAAATTTCTTTGCCGCCTCTGGGGAGTTGAAGACATGATTCTGACCAGAGTTCGATACTCGTAGAATTGCAGGAAATGCCAACATGAACCTCACCCGTTTTTGAAACAGAGCCGCACATACCGACGTGAACTTTCTCTTTGCTGCAACAGCTGCCAAGTAATCTTGAAAAAGCAGCAATTTTTGGTTTTCTAGCTTTAAATCCCGCTTCCTCCTATATGCCTGAAGTAGCTGCACTTTGTGCTGGAAATTCGGAATTTTCGCAATCACCACTCTGGGGTGTTGCCTTGCCTCAATTCTTGCTCCCAGACGGTGCGCTCGCTCAACTTTCATTTCACCTACTAGCGACTCCAGCCCGTTCTTATGGCAGCCATTTTCAAGTAGTAGCAGCAACATATGGTCCATTGTTGATTCAGGTATCCCTACAATACACAAGTTATTTCTGCGCGATCTATTCTCGAGATCGTCCACTTTTTCTAATAGGGCCTCGATCTTCACCTGCTGTGCTTTACTCTCTCATGCTTGCCGCCACTCTATGTTCCAGCTCGTCCACTCTCTGTCCAAACTCTGTCAGCGACTCTCCCATAGACTCCAGCTTCTTTAATATTTGATCAAATTTAGGGTCCAGTAATTTCACTACTTCCTTTGCTAAGTTCTCTGCGGCAGAATCGGCACGCTCCATGACTGACGAAGGCGGCTGCAACGCCACAGAGGTTGAGGCCCCGCTTTTCAAGGTTCTTTCCCAATCCTTACGCGCTGGTAAAGGCATTATTTTCCTATCTGCCATGCTAATCAACTCTTCCCCAGGTATTTGAACACCGGCTTTTCACTTCTTCCACTTTAGATGGTGGCAATGACCAATTTTATATCAATTAATGCAGAGGCAGCCCTGGAGCAAGCAGAGAAGTGTGCTCACTCGCTCATGCGTCACGTGGGACCCCCCATTCTTTTTTTAAAAAAACATTCCAATACAAAGATCGTATAAAACAATCCAGTTTACTTTCAAAAGAAGTGCTCAATACTCGCACAGCGACATCACAAAACCGTATGAAGCAATATAATAACTTCACAGTATCTTCATAAAAAAACCACATATTTTTTCACTCTTCAAATATTCACTGGCTTAACTTGTAAACTTCACAAATTCTTCTTCAGCAAAAACAACCTCCTTTTCACTCTTCATTCATCCACTGGCTTAACTCATTAAAATATGAAAAAAAAAACACTCTGACACTATCTATGTCACCAAAAAACATTTCACTCCTGAATGAGTTTCATCGGGGAAAAGCCATAAGATGTAGACAAAAAAATTAAAGCATTCACACTTCTGTCAAATTTCGGTTGCATGCATCAAACAGCCTAAAACAAAAACAAACAAAAGAATAAACACAAATACTCTTTCCACCAACACAACAGAAAACGTGAGAACTATTTCAAAGCCCATAAAAACACCATCTCAGTACTCACAAAGTTAAATCCAAAGTTTCCATCACATGAAAATAGAGCGGCAGGATAGCGGGAATCGCTTATTGAGAAATCGACTGATCAAAAAAACACCGTGCCGGCATAGCTTTTAAAGCAAAAACCTCAATCCCCATTCAAACTATTAAGGAGCCAGATTACTCAGTTCAACAAAAACCTCCAACCACTCCAAATTGGAAACCCAACAATAATATACAATTTCAGAAAAAAAAAAAACATCTTCCCTATGCAGCGAAAACTCCAAACAAATTCACATCAAACATCAACATACAGACCAATTAATACCAGCATTACCAATAGGATCCACAGTATCGCAGCAATAAATCAAATGTTGTTCACAGCGCAACAATCTAAGAGCCACCTTGCCTTCCCCCAGAGAACAGGCTACCTGATTCAGACATAAACATCGTAAATAAAAAAAGCCATGTCCAACCAATTTATAGTGTTTTACCAGAGGAGCTTAAAGAACTGCCCACATAAGTTGGTTCTTATTTTCCAACAGCCAAGCACGTAATGGCTGAATGGTTTTACCAATATATAAAACTTATTGAAGGAACAAAATATGCCATAAACCACACACAAAGACTTGCACGAGGTAGACTGTCGCAACTAATAAGTCTTCCCATGATATATAAACTCTTCAGTAACCAGCATTACCGAACAGTTAACCACGTTGTCGATGTCCATTCGACAAACTCACAACATTAGATGTTCTCCCGGGGTCGGAATCTTAAAGACCAGGTTAGCCAACTCAACTAAGGATAACACAAATCTAGCTTGACTTTCTTCTAAACCAGGAACCACGCTCAACAAATTAATTTTATTTATTTTGACGTTTCTTTGATACCGCCCCTTCCTGAGATCAAGGGCGGTTTACAGTTGAACAACAGTATTACATCGAACAGGTTTTAAGTCAGTAAATTCAACAAATATCTTAACTATATACATACAACTGTGAACATGAACTATTTAAATGGATGAGGTACTTCGACTTCATAACATATTGGATGGAAGTTATTGGGAGGGTAAAATTTGTGTGAGAGGACAACCACACGCCACTGAGAATGTGAGCTTTATTTGTGCCTACTGGTCAGGCTAACAGGTATTTTGGCAATTACCCTTCTTCAGAGGCAGCAACCATATTGGAAAAGACACACAGGTAGTGCTCTCTATAACCAAGACAATTATTGGTTAACTCACTCCAAGGTTCTAGAAATGTCTCCAGTAGTGTGTGGTTGTCCTGCTGTTCTTGCACCTAGCCTTACTGCAGGTGGGGTGTTTCTCCTTGTTTATCTGGTTACCATTCGCAACACTGTCACTGTATGTCATCGTACAATTTTCTTCAAACACAAACTCTGTGGTGAAAAAGGAGTAATAAAATGAATAAAAGATCCATCCCTCAGACATATCCAGCTTCCGGGAGGACAATAACCATTCCCTGTTAGGCTTATAAATGAGCTGCATCTTTCTTACCACTGAGCTAGGGGATATCCCCCATCATAGAAATAAAAAATTAAGGTCTTAGATTATTTCCGATGTTCATTTAAAATAGTGTAGTTATGACGATACTGTATAAACTGCAGGAAAGGGAAACCAGGTTTTAAAGATATAGGGTGAGAACTGGAGTAATGACGGTAGGTATTACAATCGGTACCTTTATGATTTTTTTTTTTTTTTTAGTGCCATCAAGTCAGTGTTGACTCACAGCGACCCAGCTACCTCTGTTTTTTCTTGGCAATGTATCACCGGAAATAGATTGCCAGCCTTTTCTTCCAAGGCAATGGAGGGTAAAGTGACTTGCCCAAGGTCACAAGGAGTGCCAGTGGGAATCGAACCCTTGATCTTCTGGGTACTAGGCAGTTGCTCTAACCACTAGACTACTCCTCCACTCCTTTATGATAAATCTTGGCTATTAACCTCTTATTTTAACTGATACATACAAAAATAAATACTAAACTTACAAAAGAAATAGAAAATTGAATGTGTCAATCACATGTACCCACCCATTCATAACATTCTCACATCTACCTTCCAAACAAGAAAAGCGTCATTGATATAACATCACAACGTAATTTGATCTTTAAAAGGGGATTGAGAGAGCAATTGCTGCTTCCCAGGTAGACATATAAAAATTAGCCACCGAGGGAGCAACCATGGCACCCATAGCTATTCCAGAAATCTGCTTGTACAGCTGATCAGCAAATTGAAAATAGCTCTCCCGAAGGGCTACTTGAGCAAGCTCTGATGAGTGTGGCTTTTTTATTACTCAGTTCCCCCAGACTCATTAACTGTTGTTCAGTGATCTTCAGTACTCCTTCCTGAGGAATATTTGTATGTAATGATGAAACATCCAAGGTCAATCAAATCTCAGATTGATCACCATCCACATCCACACTCTCCAAGATCGTAAGAAAATGGGCTGTATCCCAATAAAGAAGGTATACCAATAAAGGACGAAGGAAAAAATCAATATAAATAGAGGCTCCAAGAGAGAATTATTAGATGAAACAAATGGCCTCCCCAGTGGATTATGCAAATTCTTATGAATTTTAGGTAAGATGTAGGATCTACTACTACTACTGAACATTTGTATAGCGCTACAAGATGTAAGCAGCGCCACACAGACACATCTAAAAAGACAGTCCCTGCTCATGAGAGCTTACAATCTAATCAAGATCGACAGCACAGTAGCTGTAGACATGGGATACAGCTAGGGGAAAAGGTAAGGAAACACAAAGGAGATCAGGTGAGTCAAGATCCAAAAGCAGCAGCGAAGAGGTGAGTTTTCAGCCTGGATTTGAAAAGGGTCATAGAAGGTAGCAGACGTAGGTAGTTTTGTTCCAGTCATAAGGAGCAGCAAGGTGAAAGGAGCAAAGTCTGGAGTTTGTTTAATCTGTGCCCTTCTCTTCTATTGCTATTTGCCCGAAGAGCAAAGTTCCCGAGGAAGGGTGTAAGGAAAGATAAGAGGAAAGGTAGTGAGGAGCTGCAGAGTGAATGCACTTATAGGTCAACTGGATGTTTCATCTGGATGCAGAAACAGATAGGGAGCCAATGAAGTGACTTGAGAAGAGGGGTAATATGAGCATGACGAGGCTGGCAGATTATTAGCCACATAGTAGAGTGTTGAACAGATTGAAGGGGAAAGAGATGATTCAGAGGGAGACCAGCAAGGAGTAGGTTACAATAGATGGGAGGTGACCAAGGAGTGGATAAGGGTTTTAGTATTGTATTCAGAAAGGAATGGGTAAACCTTTGTTGATGCTGTAGTGAAAGAAACCAAAACATACACAATGCAAAAAATATCATGAAATGTATTAGTAATTTATATTTCATTTACCATGGTGTTGAAACGGACTCCGAGGTACACGAGGTCCTGGGTGGGTTCCAGATGACTCTTCGCAAAATTGATCACCCAACCCAGGCTCTGCAGAAAACGGACCACTTTGTCCGTAACCTGCAGACTTTCCTCCTTGGACTTCGCACGAATCAACCAATCGTCTAGATAGGGATGAACCAGGATCCCTTCGCGCCGCAATGCCGCCGCCACGACTACCATTATCTTCGTGAAGGTGCGAGGAGCCGTCGCCAGACCGAAAGGAAGCACCTGGAACTGATAATGTCCCCACGGGAGAGCAAATCGCAGAAACCGCTGATGAGCCTCCAGAATGGGAATATGTAAGTACGCCTCCGTCAGATCTAGCGACGTTAAAAACTCCCCGGGACGCACCGCGACGATGACCGACCGCAAGGTCTCCATGCGAAAGTGGATGTTTCATCTGGATGCAGAAACAGATAGGGAGCCAATGAAGTGACTTGAGAAGAGGGGTAATATGAGCATGACGAGGCTGGCAGATTATTAGCCACATAGTAGAGTGTTGAACAGATTGAAGGGGAAAGAGATGATTCAGAGGGAGACCAGCAAGGAGTAGGTTACAATAGATGGGAGGTGACCAAGGAGTGGATAAGGGTTTTAGTATTGTATTCAGAAAGGAATGGGTAAACCTTTGTTGATGCTGTAGTGAAAGAAACCAAAACATACACAATGCAAAAAATATCATGAAATGTATTAGTAATTTATATTTCATTTACCATATGCAAAATACATATTTCAAAAATCAATACTCTCACTAGTGTGTATCGATATTATCTTAAATTACACATGATTTATCAATTTAGAGTAGTTACTCACCTGTAACAGGTGGTCTCCAGCAGCAGCAGGAATCAGTCCTCACATATGGGTGACATTGGCGCAGACGGAGCCCCCTGTGCGGAGCATTTCCCCAGCTTTCAAAGAAAGCCTTTGGGAATGCAGCGCGACTGGCAGTCCCCTTCCCGCCCAAGGGTGCCATCTTGCTCAGTCTGATGACATAGCTAAAAGACAGCAAAAATCAAAATAAAGTATATGACTGCAACTCCAGGGGAGGAGGGAGGGTCGTGAGAACAGATTCCTGCTGCTCCTGGAGAACACCTGTTACAGGTGAGTAACTACTCTTTCTCCAGGACCAAGCAGGAAGTCAGTCCTCACGTATGGGACTCCCCAGCTCTAGGCTACTGGGAACCCAAAGCTGAAAAAATGGCTCCCTCTCAAGAGCCTCAGCATCCGTGACAAGAATATCCTCTGAGAACGACCCCGCACGGTAGCCCAATACAAGGGCCGGAGAGTAGGAGTTGCGTAAACCTCAAAGAGATTACGGAGTACCGCCTGTCCGAAAGCACTGTCCCTTCGGGACTCTCTCTCGAGGCAGTAGTGGGCTGCAAAAGTCTGGCTTGAAGACAAAGTAGCGGCCCGGCAGATGTCTGCCAACGAAACAGAGTGGAGATGAGCTACTGACGGGGCTTTTGCCCTGACACGGTGGGCCGTGTCTCGACCCTGCCAGGAAAGGCCAGCTGCCATGTACGCCCAGGCAACACAATCTGCTACCCAAGTGGACAACGTATGCTTGGAGACAGGCAACCCCAAAGTATTAGGGTCAAAGGATACGAAGAGCTGAGTAGCCCTTCGATGCCCCTTTGTACGTTCTATGTAAAAGGACAACGCCCTCTTACAGTCCAGAATATGCAAGACTGTCTCAGCCCAGCTGGTATGTGGACTGGGAAAGAATGTCAGAAGAACCACCTCCTGGTTGAGGTGGAAAGAGGAGACAACTTTTGGAAGGAACTTCGGATGAGTCCGAAGGATCACCCTGTTCCTATAGAACCGTGTGTACGGTCTATCAGAAACCAGAGCTTGTAGTTCACTCACACGTCTGGCCAAGGTAAGAGCTACCAGGAAGAGCACCTTCCAAGAAAGGAAGCATAAATGACAAGTAGCCATCGGCTCAAATGGTGGGCAAGTAAGTTGTTGCAAGACCATGTTCAAGTCCCACTCAGTGACAGGGGGACGAATCGGAGGCTTGAGCAAAAGCAGGCCTCCGAGGAAGCGGGACACCAAGGGGTGAGCCAACAGCAACTGTCCCTCCACCGGTGAGTGGTGTGCTGAAAGAGCACTGAGGTGGACCCAAACAGAGTTGGACTTAAGGCCTAGGTCTGACAGGTGAAGTAGGTATAGTAGCACTACTGGCACCAGGCACGAGATCTTCATTGTGCTGAGCACACCACACTGAGAACCTGCACCACTTGAGTGCATAGGACTTTCTGGTAGATTCCCTCCTCGAGGCCAAGACCACCTCCTCAACTTCCCTAGGTAGAAGTAAGGGAGCTAGCACTATCCTTTCAGCAGCAAGGCCATCAGATTGAGGGTTCTGAGATTGGGGTGCAGAAGGGAACCCTGATCCTGAGACAGAAGATCGAGTTGCAACCCCACAGGGAAAGCATAGTTACTCACCTGTAATAGGTGATCTCTGGGAACAGCAGGAATTTAGTTTTCACATATGGGTATCGTCGATACCGACGGAGCCTGCGCGGGAAAGCTCCCCAGCGTCCAATTAGAAAGCTTTTGGGAGCATCCCACAGCGCCTGCGTGCCGCCTTTCCCAACTGCCTCTCTCTAGTTGAGTTTAAAGCTGAGACAAAGAGAAAGAGACAGGGAAAGAGAAAGAAATAGATAGAGAGCTACAACTCCTAGGGGAGGTGGGTGAGTTGTGAAGACTAAATTCCTGCTGTTCCCGGAGATCACCTGTTACAGGTGAGTAACTATGCTATCTCCAGGAACAAGCAGGAATGTAGTCTTCACATATAGGAACTCCCTAGCTTTAGATTCCAGGGAGAGACCACAGAAGTTGTGTGTCCCTGTGAAAGGGCTCCACTTTCCCCCCCATGGATCTCTGCCATCCAACCAGGGATGGTGGGTAGGAGTTGATTAGGTATGGAACAGGTGTTGGAGAACAGCCTGACCAAACAAGGCATCCCGGCGGGAGTCGTTGTCCAAGCAGTAATGGGCTGTGAAGGTATGAACCGAGGCCCAAGTGGCTGCTCGACAGATGTCATCGATAGACACAGAGTGCAGATGAGCCATTGAAGCTGCCATGGCTCTCACACTGTGAGTGTGACATGGCCCTCCAGAGGAAGATTCTTACTCTGATAGGCGAAGGAAATACACTGTGCAATCCAGCTGGACAGTGTTCTCTTAGAGACTGGAAGTCCCAAATGAAAAGGATCAAAAGCAACAAAGAGTTGAGAGAACTTTCTATGTTGCTGTGTTCTTTGCAAGTAAAAGGCTAAAGCTCTTTTACAGTCCAAAGTATGAAGATTCCTTTCTGCATTTGATGCATGAGGCCTTGGAAAAAACACAGGCAGGTAGACCACCTGGTTAAGATGAAAAGGCGAGACCACCTTTGGCATAAAATGTGGATGAGTCCTAAGGACTACTTTGTCATGATGGAACCTTGTATAAAGGTGTATCAGCCACTAGTGCCTGCAACTCATTGATACGACGTGCTGATGTGATTGCAATGAGAAAGATAACCTTCCAAGAAAGGAACTTCAAGGAGGTAGTAGCTAAGGGTTCGAAAGATGGCTTCATGAGCTGGCCAAGAACCAAATTTAAGTCCCATGCCACCGGTGGTGGCTTAATGGGAGGCTTGCTTAGTAGAAGGCCTCTCATAAATCTTGCTATAAGAGGATGGGAGGAAATAGGCTGTCCATTTAAAGGCTTGAAAGAAGCCGCAATAGCCACATAAATGGACTCTTACTGAGTTAGTTTTAAGTCCTGCATTGGATAAATGAAGGAGATATTCCAGTAATGATTCAAGAGGTATCGCAAGGGGGTTAAGACCCTTTTGCGAGCACCATATGGTAAACATTTTCCACTTGAAAGCATAACAGCGTCTTGTGGAAGGTTTCCTAGAAGCATAAAGGATATCCTTTACCTGCTGAGGAAGGTTAAGATCCTGAAGATCTAGGCCTTCAGCAACCAAGCCCTAAGATGTAGTGATTGGGGATTGGGATGCCATAACATTCCCTCCTCCTGAGACAGGAAATCTGGAGCAGAGCCTAACTCCAGAGAGGGAGCTTAAGAGAGATATAGAAGCAAAGAGTACCGCACTTGCCGTGGCCAATGTGGAGCTATGAGAATCATACGGCCTCTGTCTCTCTGAAGCTTGAACAGGGTTTTGGGAATGGGTGGACAGGCATAAAGGAAGTCTTGACCCCAATGAAGGAGGAAAGCATCCCTGGCCTGAGAGCCCTGAGTCGGAATTCTGGAACAGAACCGGGGAAGTTTGGCATTTGACGGACTTGCAAAGAGGTTTATGTCCGGGGTTCCCCAAATTTCAAAAATCTTGGCCACCTGGTCTGCATGTAGAGACCATTCGTGTGGAAGCAGAACTCGACTGAGTCTATCTGCCCAAGAGCTTTGGATACCTGGAAGATACACAGCCAGGAGATGAATCTGATGCTCTCTGGCGAGGGCCCATAGTCGCAAAGCTTCGTTGCAAAGTGACAGAGAGCAAGTTCCTCCCTGCTTGTTCACGTAGAACATGGCTACTTAATTGTCCGTATGAATGAGGACTGTCTTGTAGCTGAGCAGGGTGTGGAACACTCGCTGGGCAAGGAAGATTGCTCTGAGCTCCAGAAGATTGATGTGTAGATGAGTCTCCTGTGGAGTCCAGGTGCCTTGGGTGGAGAGGTTTTGCAGATGAGCTCCCCAACCCATTGGTGAAGCACCTGTTGTGAGTTGCCTGGGGTAAAGGTTGCTGAAATGGGGACCCCAGCAACAGATTTTGAGTGGACTGCCACCAACGGAGGGACAAAATAAGGCGATTTGTGTTTGCTATTTTGTCTGATAGGCATCCTGATGCCTGGGTCCATTGAGTGAATAAAGTCCACTGGGCTGCTCTCATATGGAGGCGAGCATAAGGGACCACCACATGCACGGTAGATGCCATGTAGCCTAGTAGTTGTAACATTTCTCGAGCAGTAAGGTGAGGCTTTAGCACTGCTTGAGAGGCTAACTGCACCATGCGAAGGCAATGGGCCTGGGGAAGATAGGCCCTCGCTTTCCAGGTATCCAACAAAGCTCCTATGAACTCTAGAGATTGAGTGGGAGTTAGGTTGGATTTTGGGATGTTTATGAATAGACCCAAATACTGCAGGATACTCATTGTGCAAGATAGAGAAGTCCTGGCCTCTGACTCTGATGGGGCTCGAATGAGCCAGTCGTCTAAGTAGGGGAAGACGAATATTCCTAGAGTGCGAAGAAATGCTGCTACCACAGCCATGCATTTCGTGAACACCCTTGATGCTGAGGCCAGGCCAAAAGGAAGCACCCTGTATTGGTAGTGTTTTCCTTGAAAAAGAAACCAAAGGAACTTTCTGTGAGTTGGATGGATGAGAACATGAGTGTACGCATCCTTGAGATCTAGAGAACAAAGCCAATCCTGGCTCTGAAGGTATGGCAGCAGGGTTCCTAGAGAAATCATCTTGAATTTCTCCTTGAACAGGAATTTGTTCAATTCTCTGAGATCCAAAATGGGTCTGTGTCCTCCTGTTTTCTTTGGTATAAGGAAAAAGGGGGAGTAAAACCCTGTACCCTGTTGAAGGATGGGTACCTCTTCTATTGCCCCTTGGGAAAGAAGCATGATGACCTCTTGATCTAACAGGTTGATGAGAGAGGTCTGAGAATTGAACTGTCTTACCATTGTAGGGGGGGGGCAAGCGGAGGACATGAAGCTTGTACCCCTCTCTTATAAAGGAAAGAGTCCAATGTTCTGCTGTTATTTGCCCCCATCTGGGGGCAAAGTGGCACAACCTTCCTGGAATGATGGAAGGTTCTGGTCCACTGAGAGCCAGTTCCCTAAATGGAAGTCAAAGGCCTTGTGGAGGCCGAGACTGCTGAGACGGTTGAGGCTTAGCAGTCTTTGCTTTTCTTTATTTGGGTGGTTGCTGAGCTTTCCGGACAGGCTAACCTGCAGAACGTCCCTGCTGATAAGAGGGATAAAACCTCTTCTTTTTGGAAAAGAATGTTTTTTTGAAAGATTTCTTTCTTGCAGGATCAGCTGTGGCTTTGGATAACCTATCCAAAGTGGAATTATCAGCAACCAAATCATTGGCCTTTTCTTGCCAATTTTTGCCCAATAGATTCTCAATTGTTTACACTATCAGAATATTGCCCAGTTTGTCCTGAACCCAGAGCTCCAAATCGGATGCCTGGAGTCAGGCAATTCTACGTGCACCTATGGAGATGGCAGAGGTTCTGCTTATGGCCCAAAATGGCGCCTGCACCTGAGGAAGAAAAAATTGGGGGGAAAAAAAAAAAAACACTAAATATATATTTTTTTTCTAAAAGAAAGAAAGAAGAACCAGCAGTACTGGTGTAGTGTCGAGGAAGGCAGACGCGACCACAAAAAAGAAGGAGGAATATTTTTCTGCGGTGACAGGAACAACGACCTGCTGGCTCCGCGGAAAACGAAGAACTGGACAGAGGCAGTTGGGAAAGGCGGGAAGGCAGCACGCAGGCGCTGTGGGATGCTCCCAAAAGCTTTCTAATTGGACGCTGGGGAGCGTTCCCACGCAAAGCTCCATTGGTACCGATGATACCCATACGTGAAGACTACATTCCTGCTTGTTCCTGGAGATTGAAGTTTCCACTGCCAACTACAGAAGAAATGGAAACCACGGTTGCCTCAGCCATCTGGGAGCTACCAGAATGACCGAGGCCTTGTCCTGTAGAATCTTGAACAGAGTTTGGGCCACCAGGGGAGTGGGAGGAAATGCATACAGGAGGCTCGTCGACCAAGAGATCAGAAAAGCATCTGCTGCTACTCTCAGGGGATGCAGCTGTCTGGAGCAGAACCTGGGCAGCTGACGGTTCAGTGGACTGGCAAAGAGATCGATGGATGGAAGTCCCCATCATAAAAGATCTGCTGAACCACCAGTGTATTCAACTGCCATTCGTGAGGCTGGAGAATCCTGCTTAGTTTGTCTGCCAAAAGGTTCTCCTGACCAGGCAGAAAAACCGCTTTGAGAAACATGTCTTGTTTGACTGCAAAGGAGCAAAGGGCCTGCGCCTCCTGACATAGGAGTCTGGACCCTGTGCCCCCTTGCTTGTTCACATAGTTCAGACAGACAATCAGGTAGCAATGTTCTAAGACAGACTGGTGAGAGAGGGCATGAGAAAAAGTCTGTAGAGCCAAGTGGATAGCTCGCAGCTCAAAAAAATTGATTTGCTGTGTGGCCTCCCGAGGAGACCAGAGGCCTTGAGTGCACGTGCCCTGACAATGTGCACCCCAGCCCTTTAAAGAAGCATCGGTCGTCAGCACCCTTGTGTGTGCTGGGGCCTGAAAGGGTACCCCCCTGAGAAGGTTTGGGAGATGCAGCCACCACTGCAAGGAGTCTAAGAGTGGTTTGGACACCCTTACTCTGTCTCGGAGGTCACCTGTGGCCTGCGCCCACTGAGCTCTGAGGCACCACTGAGCGGCCCGCATGTGCAGAAGGGCATTCGGGGTCACATGTACCGTGGATACCATGTGGCCCAAGAGCCGCAGGAAGTGTTTGGCGGAGACCTGAGAATTGCTTAGGAACTGATTAGCCAAGTCCATCAGTCTGTGGGCCCTGTCCTCAGGCAAGTAAGCCTTTGCCTGTTGGGTGTCTAATCTTGCCCCTATAAACTCTAGGTTCTGCGAGGGGAGCAAAGTGGACTTTGCATAGTTTATGACAAAGCCCAGATGCTGAAGAAGAGAGACAGTGCGAAGAGTGGCTTGTCTGGCCTCCTGGAGAGACTGACCTCTGATGAGCCAGTCCTCCAGGTATGGGAAGACAAAAATTCCCTGATTCCCGAGATAGGCCGCCACCACCGCCAGGCATTTGGTGAAACCGTGGGGGTGGAAGTAAGGCCAAAGGCAAGTACTCTGTACTGGAAATGGTTTCCTCCCACCACAAATCTGAGGTATTGCCTGTGGTCTGGATGAATGAGGATGTGAGTATAAGCGTCCTTTAGGTCTAAGGAGCATAGCCAGTCTCCCTGCTGGAGGTAGGGCAGCAGTATCCCAAGGGTAAGCATCTTGAACTTTTCCCTCTCCAGAAAATTGTTTAGGTTTCGCCAGTTTAGGATAGGCTGAAGGCCTCCTGTCCTTTTTGGTACCAGAAAGTACCTGGAGTAAAAGCCTTGCCCTTTCAGGTGGTGAGGCACCGGTTCCACCGCCTGTTCCTTCAGAAGACTTGCCAACTCCTGAAGCAGGAGGTTTCTGTGCAGAGGGAGTCTTGGAGGCTCCCCTGGGAAGTAGGAGGGGGGTATCTGGTGGAAGTGGAGCATGTAACCCTGTTGCTGAGGACCCAGGTATCCCCTGTGATGGCTGGCCACCTGTAGGCGTACAGGGTCAGCAGACCTCCTGTGCTGAGTGGAGCCAGCTGTGGAGAAGAGGCTATGCTGTGGGAGTCAAAACCCCGCTCCCTGCTGTGCAGGAGCCAGAGCTGGCGGCTTGGGGGTCTTCTGCCTACGGGGTCCATGCCCCTGACCCTGCCCCTTGGCCTGCTGGCCCTGTTGGGGAGCTGGAGAGGCCTGATAGTGGATTTGTAGGCAGCACCCTTCCTTAGGAAAAAGGGCTTTTTCCCCCGAGCCCTTCTTTTTCTGAGAAGGGGCAGAAGTTTTCCTGGACAGCCTTGTCCTGGTGAGAGTCTCAGTCTCGATTTCTGCAGCCTTTTCAGTCATGGGCTTACCGAAAAGGTTTTCACCTCGGCAGGGGACATCGACCAACTTGTCCTGCACCCATGGCTCCGGGTCTGATAACTGTAGCCAGGCCTGACAGCGTGCACCGATGTCGGCCGCGGCTACCCGGGCCGAAGCCATCATAGGCTGCTCGAGAGATAAACTTCGAGCACTCTCGAGTCCCCGTTGACAAAGCCTTGAACCTCTGCAAAGGTTCCTCGGAGAGGCCAGCTGAGAACCCGGCAATTTCCTTTGCCAGGTCCCGTAGGTACATGCCCATGTACAGCTGGTAGGTCTGGACACGGCAAGACAGCATAGAGCCCTGGAAGCACTTTCTACCGAGGGCATCCAGGTTCCGAGCCTCCCAGCTGGGAGGCACAGAGGAGTGCATCTTCTGACTCTTCAGACGGTTCATGGCTGATTCCACAACCATGGAGTGGTGCGGTAGCTGCGCCTTTTGGAACCCAGGGCTCTTATAGACTCAATAAATGGAATCGACCCATTTGCTAAGAACCAGCGTCGAGGCTGGTGCCTCCCACATATGGAAGAGCAGCCGTTCCAGCATCGGAGGAACCGGTACAGTAAAGGCTTCCTTCGGAGGAAATTCATACTGGAGGGCATCGAGCTTCTCGGCACGAGGCTCCTCCTCGGCATCCGCAGGGAAGGCCAAGGCCTTGACCATGTCCCTCACGAAGTTCGAGAACCGAGTATCCTCGGGGGGGGGGGGGGACCTTCTTCGAGGCTCGGACTCCGGTGAGCCCAAAGGGACGCACCGGTTCTGGAAGGTGTCCGGGGACTCCTTGTCCTCCGTCTCCCACTCCGACCCCTCCAAGGAGTTAAGCAGCTCTGGCCGTGTGGGCCTCTGTGCCACCTGCCCCGACGCCGAGGGTATCGGCGTCAACGACCTCGGCCCTGCACGGGAGGTCGAGGGAGACCTTGACCGAGGATCGACTCGAGGATCGGCTCGGTCTCCGGGGTCGACTTAGACGTTGAGGTCCCGGTGGTCGGGGCAGATGCACCAGTCAGACCGGCGATCAGCACCCGCTGCTGTTCCATGAAGGCAGCCAAGCTGCTGTCCAAGGCCGTCAACCTGAGTCCAAGCTCAAGAGACTCAGCAGGCCCCGACGGTGTCGGGTCTGACGTCGGCTCCCCCGGAGGAGATTCCACGAGGACAACTGCACTTACGTGACTCGGGGACTCCGGCTCCACACGAGGTAGCTTGGAAGGCCTCTCCGTCTCCGAGAGCCCAGGGCGGCGGTCAGGGCTACGCGATCTGGCCCTCGAGGAACCAGGCTCCTCCACCGACACTGCCCTATGAGCTTTTTCTTCCTTCGATGCTCCCGTGAGTGAGACTCCCTTTCAGAGGACCCCCGATGGTGCTCGGGGTCGGACTCCCGAGATGTCGAGGCCTCTGACGAAGTCTGGGCCCGACTGGACGTGGAATCGGAAAATATTCTCTCACGCTGATGCTGACGGCTCCAAAGCACCTTAGACGACATTTTGCTGCACGGGCCACAGGCCAGCGGGTCATGGTTGGGCCCGAGGCATCAGTCATGTGTATCGGTGAGAGATATAGGTTTCTTGCACCGATCACACTTTTTGAACCTGCTGGCAGCCATCGGGGGAAAAAGGGCCCCTGCAAGGTCAAACGACCAGACTGCCAGTGAAAACACAAAAAGAGCGCGAATGCTAGTCACGAAGGACAAAAACCGAAAATCACAAGTCCGGACTTGATACTGGTGTACAGAGTCCAGGCGGGAAGGGAAACGGCATCGAAGCGGATAAAATAACATGAAAATCACCGAAAAAAACCCAACATTTCCCGGGTGACACGAACTCACGTCTGTCGGGCTCCGCGGGAAAAAAAGACTGAGCAAGATGGCACCCTTGGGCGGGAAGGGGACCGCGCAGGCACGCTGCATTCCCAAAGGCTTTCTTTGAAAGCTGGGGAAATGCTCCGCACGGGGGCTCCGTCGGCGCCAACGTCACCTGTATGTGAGGACCGACTTCCTGCTTGGTCCTGGAGAATTAATATACATCTCATCCTATAGAACCCATTGATTCTTTAAAACCTGGTATCAAATGTATAAAATCTCTGATTATTACATAAATTATATTGGGGATGTTGTAGGTATTATATCACAATAAACAACTATATATCATACATTATTACATCTTTACAAATATTTCATAGACTATTCTATGATGATGTGTTCTATACATACATTTCATAATCCCAAATAATTGTAAATCTCATAACCCTCTATATCTCATATACCTCATTCAACTCACACTACAAACACATATACTCTTTCATCTCTTTCTATATCAGATGGTAGATGACACACATATCCCCAATTCCTTATTCACTTCTTTGTACATCACCTCCTCATTCATCTCCTACTATTCCAAATGGTATGTGACGCATATATCCACGATTCCAACTGTTAAAACAAAAATGCATATATATTAATTACACTTACCTGGTAATTGTAGTTCCTTTAGCGACGACAGTGCAGTCCTCAACTTCTGGGTTGTCAACCTCCTCCTGCAGCTAGGAGACTGGCATGTGCAAATTCATGACATCACTGGATATATCCTGTCAGCTTCCCTCCTACTTCCAGTGTGAACTATTAACAAAGCAGACTCAAAGGAGCAAGAAATAAGTAGCCAGTACGTGACATCCAAAAAGAAAACTCTCTTTTTTTTTTTCCAATAAACTACTATGGTAACCGTGCTCACGCCCGGCTTTCCATCCCTGCCCTCCGAGCAACAGAAGCAGAGGCAAGAGACAGACAACAAAGATAGCGAAAAGAAACAGGAAAACGGAGTCGGCTCACCTGTAGAAATTCTTCAATCCGTACTCCACTCCGGAACCCTGAAAATGACAGAAATAGGGCGGGATGGAGGACTGCACTGTCGTCGCTAAAGGAACTACAATTACCAGGTAAGTGTAATTAATATTTCCTTAGCGCTCCGCAGTGCAGTCCTCAACTTCTGGGATGTACCAGAGCAGTACCTAATGGGCGGGATCTTTCCGGACGACAGACAACACCGCCGACCCGAAGCGAGAATCCTTCGCCGCCTCCACATCTAAACGATAATGCTTACTAAAAGTATGCAAGGACGACCACGTAGCCGCCCTACAAATATCCCCCGGCGGAACCAAGCGATCCGCCCAAGAGCAAGCCTGCGCCCTGGTGGAATGCGCCCGTAAGCCCGACGGCACCACGCGGCCCTGAAGCAGATAAGCCGCCGAAATCGCCTCTTTAAGCCACCGGGCAATAGAAGCTTTCGCCCCGGCCTCCCCCTTACGGACACCCCCAAACAGCACAAATAAATGATCCAACTTACGAAAAGAGTCCGTGACCTGCAAGTAATGACGCAACACCCGCCGAACGTCTAACCGGCGCAGATCGCGATCGAGGGGGGACTCATCGCGAGAACCGAGAACCGGCAAAGTGACCACCTGGTCCATATGAAAGGGAGAGACCACCTTAGGTAGGAAGGAGGGCACGGTACGCAACACCACCTTATCAGCCGAGAAGGTCAGGAACGGCTCACGACAAGACAGGGCTTGCAGTTCGGAAATACGCCTTGCTGAGCAAATTGCCACCAGAAAAACAGCCTTCAAGGTCAGATCCTTAAGAGAAGAGCGTTTCAACGGCTCAAAGGGAGACCGAGACAAGGCTCGGAGAACTAAATTAAGATCCCAGGATGGAACGCCAACCCGAAGAGAAGGCCGTAACTTGGAAATCGCCGTTAAAAACCGCCGAACATCCGGATGAGACCCTAACGACACACCATTGACCTTACCTCGATAACAGGCCAAGGCCCCCAGCTGCACCCGCAAGGAGCTGGCCGCCAGCCCTTTAGCGAAACCATCCTGCAGAAAGTCCAGAATAACGGGGACGGCCACCGTGGCCGCTCGAATCCAATGCCGAGAACACCAATCCTCAAAGATGCGCCAAATTCTCACATAAGCTAACGACGTGGATCGCTTCCGGGAGGCCAACATCGTGGCTATCACCGCCGCCGAGTATCCCCGCTTTCTTAAGCGTGCCCTTTCAATGGCCAAACCGTATGCAAGAACCGAGCCACCTGAGGCATGAAAAGAGGACCCTGAACCAGGAGATCCGATCGCTCCGGTAGCCGCCAGGGACGACCGTCCAGGAGACGAACTAGATCCGCATACCAAGGCCGACGAGGCCAATCGGGAGCCACCAGAAGAACTCTTCCCGGGTGGCGTCCTATCTTCTGAACAACCCGACCGATCAACGCCCACGGCGGGAAAACGTAGAGAAGTCCCTGTCTCGGCCAAACTTGCAGAAGCGCATCTATGCCCTCCGACATCCGTTCTCTTCGCCTGCTGTAAAAGCGAAGGACCTGAGCAGATAGAAAGGTCGCCATCAGATCCATCACCGGCGATCCCCAGCGCTCCACAATCTGACCGAATACTTCGGGATGCAGCCGCCATTCCCCGGCATCCACGTGAACTCTGCTGAGGAAGTCGGCCGTTACGTTGTCTTTTCCGGCAATGTGAGCCGCGGAAATCAACGGGAGACGCGGTTCCACCCAACGGAACAACTGATCCGCTTCCTGCTCCATGGCGGCGCTTCCCGTGCCGCCCTGCCGATTGATGTAAGCTACCGTCGCCGAGTTGTCGGACAGAACCCGCACTGCCCGACCCAGGATTAAGTGCTGAAAGGCCTGAAGAGCTAGAAACACGGCTCGCAGCTCCAGGCGATTGATTGACCACGACGTCTCCACTCCTGACCATAGGCCCTACGCAAAACTGCCCTGGCAATGCGCACCCCAGCCCGTCAGGCTGGCGTCCGTCAATAGAGGCAACCAATCGGGTTGATCTAGCGGCATCCCGGTCGCTAAAGAGCGATGGAGAAGTCACCACCGGAGAGACCTGCGAACTGCCAGAGGGCAAGGCAACCTCCTGCTTAAGGGATCCGCCTGAGGGCCCGCTGCAACGGTCGCATGTGTACCTTCGCCCACGGAACCACTTCCAGAGTCGCCGCCATGGTACCGAGCACCCGCAAGTAGTCTCAGGCTGTCGGAGCCGGAGTGGCTCGGAATTTCCGAATGAGAGTGCGCAAGGCTTCGGCTCGCGGGGAAGGAAGGAACACGTGACCCGAGCAGGTGTTGAAACGGACTCAGAGGTACACGAGGTCCTGGGTGGGTTCCAGATGACTCTTCGCAAAATTGATCACCCAACCCAGGCTCTGCAGAAAACGGACCACTTTGTCCGTAACCTGCAGACTTTCCTCCTTGGACTTCGCACGAATCAACCAATCGTCTAGATAGGGATGAACCAGGATCCCTTCGCGCCGCAATGCCGCCGCCACGACTACCATTATCTTCGTGAAGGTGCGAGGAGCCGTCGCCAGACCGAAAGGAAGCACCTGGAACTGATAATGTCCCCACGGGAGAGCAAATCGCAGAAACCGCTGATGAGCCTCCAGAATGGGAATATGTAAGTACGCCTCCGTCAGATCTAGCGACGTTAAAAACTCCCCGGGACGCACCGCGACGATGACCGACCGCAAGGTCTCCATGCGAAAGTGCGGTACCCGCAAGCAGCGGTTGACAGACTTGAGATCCAGGATGGGTCGCAAGTCTTTGCCTTTCTTGGGCACAACGAAATAAATAGAATAACGACTCGTACCGTAGTCGCTTTTGGGCACCTCCGTCACCGCACCCAACAGTAACAATCTGTTGAGAGTGACGGCCACCGCTGCCGCTTTGGAGGCCCCCTTGCACGGCGAGCGGATAAAGGAATCCCGAACGGGTCGAGCAAACTGGAGGGCGTATCCGTGTTGAATGATATCGAGGACCCACTGGTCCGTCGTGATGAGGGTCCAAGCGGAGAGGAACTCCCGCAGACGGCCGCCTACCGAAATGACCACCGCCGGGACCCGCCTCATCTCATTGTGGCTTGCGAGACGTGGAGGGGAGGCCGCAGAGAAGCCCCTAGCCCCACCTCTGTAGCCCCGAAAGCCCTGCGCGCGGGTCTGGAAGCAGCCCCTAGAGAAACCAGCATAGCGAGGGGACCGAAACCGGCGAAAATCACGAGACTGACCCCTAACCGAGGAGGTCGAACGAAGCGGCTTAGGCTTGTCCTCAGGGAGGCGACCAGCCTTGGACTCCCCCAGGTCCTTGACCAACTTGTCCAAATCCTCTCCAAAGAGTAGTCCTCCTTTAAAAGGAAGCTTACTAAGACGAGATTTGGAAGGACCATCAGCCGCCCAGTTCCTGAGCCACACCGAACGTCTGGCCGCCACCACCGAAGCCGTACTGTTGGCTAATGCGCGAATCAAGTCATAATGAATATCCGCTAGATACGCCGCCCCTGACTCCAAGCGATCTAACTCCTTCACATCCTCCTCCTCGAGACGCGAGGACAGACGCAACCGCTGGGCCCAGCGTAAACACGCCCGAGCCACCCAAGCGCCACACACAGACGCCTGCAACGAAATGGAATCGGCCTCAAAGGTCTGCCGCAGCAAGCCATCGACCTTCCTGTCTTGGGCATCCTTCAAGGCCGCACCCCCTTCAACCGGGATAGTGGTCTTTTTAGTGACTGCCGAGACCACCGCATCCACACGCGGTGCCCGAAAACGTTCTTTATCCAGATCCGCCAAGGGATAAAGACGAGACACGGTGCGAACGCCACGCAATCCGGCTTCCGGCTTATCCCACTCATCCTTGATCATTTTGTCCACCACCCGATGCAAGGGAAAAACTATGCGCGATTGACGCTCCGCTTGGATAACCGGATCCTCGATCTCTACATCCTTGGCCACTGGAGACGCCATATTCAAGACCTTCAAAGACTCGGAAATGAGCGCCGGCAATTCCTCGCGGCGAAAAACTTGAATGATCTTGGCCTGGTCTTCAGGCTCCGGAAGCTCCCCGTCTTCGAGATCCAGAGGATCCCCCTCCGGGTCCCAGGCCGCCTCAGATCCTTCAGGCCACTCCTCAGTCGCTACCGAGGCCGCGGACCTACGAGCCTTCTTCGGAGCGGGCGGAGGAACACTCGAAGCACCTCCCGCGTCCTGGGGGGCTTCAAGGGGCAGCAGAGGAACCGATCCAGGCCCCGTACCCTGCTGCCGCAAACAAAATGCCTGGTGCATTAACAGGACAAACTCGGGACTAAAAGCCCCGGGTTCTACCGCAATGCCTGCTGGCGGAGGCGCAGAGGGCCCAGCGGACCCCTCTGACCGGAGCTCCGGCGCACCATGGCGGGAAGAATGCTCAGCATCAAGTTCTGGAAGCTCAGCCATCCCCTCAGGCTCTCTGACCTCCAGCTTCTGCTCCATGAGAGAAGACAGGGTTGCACAACCCCTGCAGACTCCCAAGACTGATAAAGGACCTCTACGGGCTCCACAAATTATACAGAGGGGCCTCTGTGGCATTGGCCTTAACAATGAACCCGATGCCAGCAAAGAGCACACTATTGGATACCCCCCCAGGCAACCCTCTGCGGGAAAAAACCAAGGGAAGGGCCTACAAATATCCCCTTTGCCAGGTAAAAACCAAACTCAAAAGTAAAAGGAAAAGCCAAAAGAAAGATAAATGCAAAGGAAAACAGCGTTTGAAGAAATTAAACCAAGAGAGACTTACCCAAATCCATGGAGCCTAGAAGTGCTGAAATGCACGCGGTGGACCAAGCGTCTGCAAAATGGCCGCCGCGGCAAAAGCCCTGAGGCAAAAAAGGCGCCAAGACCCGCGAGCAGTTTACCGCCGCTCACAAAGGCTGCCCCGAGGCTCCAGAAGACCGACGGAGCTCCTACCACTGCCGCGCAGCTCGCCCCGGGGGAAAAGACCCCCGCGATGTGCAGAGATAAGGCCCAGCCCCCGGGGAACTCCGGAGACACCGGCAACAGAAGGGCTCTCCCCCGTATGGTCCGGGGGGAGAGAACTTCCACGGAGCCCAAACTGCCTGCTTAGAAAGGAACGAAAGAAAGCAAAAATTAAAGGAAAGTAAAAGCAATTAAAGGAAAGAAAACAAAACCAGGTAGGCAGGGCTGACACGGAGGAGAGGCAGGAGGCTCCAATAGTGCTGAGCACTGACCCCTCCTCCCTCCAAACGGGCTGATCAAAATTTAAAACCACAGAAGCCCAGTAATAAAGAAATGAAGAAGAATAAAAAACTATCAAAAAGCAAAGAGCTGCTTATTTGTTTCTCACAGTGAGTCCCACTCCGGGGCTCACAACGTCCTCCTGCTGCAAGGAGACTGGTCACACTGGGAGTAGGAGGGAAGCTGACAGGATATATCCAGTGATGTCATGAATTTGCACATGCCAGTCTCCTAGCTGCAGGAGGAGGTTGACAACCCAGAAGTTGAGGACTGCACTGCGGAGCGCTAAGGAACGAGGCAAATTATGGGTACAAAACTGCCATTGTAATTGCTGTAACCCGATTAGTAGTTGTGCTTGGAGGCATCAAACTAATGTTCCCGCCCATACGACGTTATCACAGACTCCACACTCCCATTTCCTTTTATCAACAGTTTGGACATGCTGCTACATAAAACCCTACTAAAAATAAATACAAAACTCATTAAAATAATCCCCACTGAAAAGAGGTGATGAGACAGTGGAGGAGAGAGCCAATGGGTCAATAGCATGAAGATTTCTATAGAGTTTGGAGGAGACGTGAGATTGAGGCAGTGAGTCATCAATAGTATTCAAAAAATTTCAGTTTTTTTTGTTAATTAATTTACAATTCAAAGCCCTCTTGGTCAAAATCTCAATTCTTTCTTTCAAGACTGAAGTGGGATCGGTAGTCAACAATACATATGTACTGGCATCGGCAAGTTGGCGAGAGACTTCTGTCATATAGAAATCATAATCCATTACAACCACAGCCCTCCCCCCCCCCCCAGACTTATCAGCTTTTTTTTTATAACTATATTTGACATAACCCGCAGTTGGCACAAGGCTTCCTGCTCAATCTGGGACAGAGCAAAAGAGGTTTTCTTTCAGCCAGAACGTCCCAAAGAACTAACATCTTTCAAAACTAGCTTTTTAAATGTGGTGATTGCTGCATGTGGCAGGCCAGGAGGAATCCAAACTGACTTAAATGGCAGAGGAATAAGTTTCACCTCAGCAGAAGAGTCCTCCTGAGAAATATTATCATTCTTAATTGAATCAAAATAAGCCCTTAATGTCAGCCTGCAAACATATTTTCCAAATGCTTAACTTTTATGTTCTATACAGTTACCCCTGTATAGAACCCCTGTACAGAACATAAAAGTTAGGCACTGTCATGTTCAAAATACTTCTGGATATAAAGATTGCGTTGAAAGCCATAGATAAGGAAGGTCATTGATGCGGAATGGCACATAACATATAGACAAGATAAAAGTCTGAAGTGTTGTGCCTATAAGTGTCTGAGACCCCCTTTTTTTTTTTAAACAATTTGAATGTTATTGCTATATCTATCTAACAAAGAAAAGATTTAGAGCATTATTCATTTTTATGGTGATTGAAGTATTATAAAATCATGATCTTAGAGATAAAAATAGAGTGTGGACTATTAATAGATAGACAAACAATTCCACTCTGAGAGAAGACCATTTAACCAGATGGATCAGGTCAGCATACCCAGAGCACCCAGGCCAATCAGGGGCAATTAGAATGACCAGCCCCCTGTGCATCTTAATCCTTTGCACCATGCACCCTATGAGCGCCCAGGGAGGGAAAACAGAGCAACCCTTCCCCTGACCACCACTGCACTACGACGTCCAAGTCCTCTGACATACACTCACACCTTCTACTAAAAGGCCAGCTCACCTTGGTCATTCCAAAAGTCGACAACAGATCCATTACCAGCGTGCCACCCCGGTGCCCTATTTGGGCGTAGATGTCGCTGTTGATCATCCTTTCCTCCAGGTCCAGTCGACGCGACTCAGGCAATTAGCCATCTCGTTCTCCATTTCCGTAACATGTGCTGCTGAACCCGCCTGTAGGTGGCTCTCTGTACCAGTCCAGCCAGACTTTAGCATTGCTTTCGAGGTGCATGATGCCAGTGCCCCCTGACGATTAATGTAAGCCACCGTGGAAGCATTAACAGTGAAGACTCGCACCGCCCGATCCTCCTAGAAAGGAGAGAAGGACTTGCAGAGCTGGAAGGACCACCCTCATCCCCAGTCTGTTGAAGGGTCATTCCCACTCATTCAGAGTCCATTGCAACTGAGAAAGTTGCCTGCTCAGTGAGCTTAGTCCACTAGGCTGGCATCTGTTGTCAGAGGTATCCACTGGGGTGACTCCAAGGGCATCCTGGCTGCCAAACCTCCGGGCCACAACCTCCACCTGAGCATGACAGAGGATCCTGTTGGTGGGACCCTCGGCATAATAACGCTCCCTGCAATGGGCGCGAGCCCAGTGATCCAGCTCGATGTTCATTGCTATGGTCCCTAACAGCTGAAGGCAATGTCACGCTGCTGGCTGTTTCCTACGGAGGAATAGCTTCACCCCCTGCTGCTGGTTCCAAGCCATCTTCCGCAGAGGGAATACAGCGCTGCTTCTCGTGTGGAAGCGAGCTCCCAGATATTATAGGTCTTGCGTTGGCACCAGCCAACGTTTGGCGACGACGATGATGTAGCCAAGGTTCTGCAGGTGCTCTACTACTCCCGCCGTGGCCAACACACTTTCTCGCTTGAACTTCGCCCATATGACCAGTAGTCAAGATAAGAATGAACCAAGAGTCCTTCCCAGCATAGCACCATTGCTACCATGAGCATTACCTTGGTGAAAGTGCATAGAGCTGCTGCCAGGATGAAGGGCAAAGCCTGAAATGGCTCCTGGGCACCGCAAAGCAGAGAAACTGATAACACTCTTGGCGGCTGGGGATATGCCAAGAACTCATCCTCTCGCACTGCCATTATGACCTACTGGAGTATCCCCATGTGGAAACAAGGCCTCCATAGGCAGCGGCTGACTTGCATGAGGCCGAGAATGAACCAAAATGAACCGTTAAATGGAGTATCAACTGCAACCGTACTGCCTCTGCGGTAGCAGTACCATGGCCTCCAGACGGAGGAGTCGCCGCAAGGTGTCCCGCACTGCCTGTGCCTTTCCCTGCACTTTGCAGGGAGAGCTTATGAAGGACGGCATGAAAGGCCCTGCAAACTCTAATGCATAACTGTTGGGGACGATGTGATTGGGACCCAGGTAGGGTAAAAGCCCCGCTCTTGCCAACTGTACCCCTGCCTGAGCTCTCCGCATTTCATTGTGATTTCTTCAGGGCCACAGAGGGGCTGTGGTGTAGTAGCCTCATCTTGTCCCTCGAAACCCCTTGCCTTGAGGAGAGAAATGTCCCTTCTGAAAAGGCACAAAGCATATGGCGTGGAACAGTCTGACCCTGCACTGGCGCAGAGGAACACCCTTGTTTCTGCTCACCCTCTATAGGCGCCCCCTTTACACTCTCCCAAGTCTTTCACCAGTTTTTCCAGCTCCTCCCCAAATAGCAGCTTCCCCCTTAAAAGAAAATTACCTAACCAGGCCTTAGAGGAGACAGCTGCCGCCCAATTACGCAGCCACAGATATCAGTATGTAGCGATCGCCGAGGCCATGCCTTTGGAAAGACCTCTGAGCAAATCATAGAAGGCATCTGGCAAATACGCTGCCCCTGACTCTAGCCATGCCGCTGCTGCCATCAGCTTAGGGGAATTTTCCGCTGGTTCCAGAATTCCCTAGGCTCAGCGAAGGCATGTCCTTTCTACAAATGCCCCACACACAGACACTTGCTAAGACCAGGCATTAATACTCAAAGCCTACTTCCACGAGGCATCCAACTACCTATCTTGTACATCTTTGAGCACTGGTAGTCTTCCTGGTCACGACCGACACCAAGACATCTACCTTCGGGGAGCGTAACAGCTCCGGCTCCTGTTCTGGCAAAGGGTACAGATGGGTCATAGTCCGAATTCCCCCCCAATCCTGCTTCCGGGAGATCCCAGTCATCCTGAATCACCTGTTTGATTACTCCCTGCAAGGGGTAAAAACCCCTGCAGTTTCCGGACGGCTTGAAAGAGTGGATCTTCTAGCATGTCCTCCTTCAGCAACTAACCCGCCAGGATATTGAATGTCTTCAGTGACACACTATAAGAGCTGGCAGCTCTGCTCTTTTGAAGACCTAAACTATGCGGGATTCTTCTTCCTACAGGATCTCCCACTCTGGCTCTGCTTCCAACACAGTTTCCTCCTTCAGTTCTGGGTGAAGGGATTCCGCGTCCTCTCCCAGTTCACTGGCAAGGCCATGCCTGACCAAGACCGGCCCCCTCCCCCCTAAAGGGGCCCATCCGGCCCTCCTCTGGTATCACTCTCTTTCACTTGCGTTCTGGCCCGGGGGAATGCGCATCTGCTCGTCGCTGTCTCATCCAGATCATCTGGTGCATGGGCAGGACGAACTCGGGAGAAAGCCCCTGGGCCCCCTTCTGCCAGGGACTCCTGGGAACATGGATGAGCCTGAAGAGGCAGGGTTATTGCAGAACAGATCCAACAGCGGCAGACCCAAACCAACCGACCATTTCCGTCGGACCAGCGGTCTCCCGCTGTGCACAGTGTCAGCCTGTAATTCCGCTTCTGAGCCCCAACATGGTTCCCACAGAGTGGGCCTGCAGCTTCCCCTGCAGTCCCTTCTCCAGCATTCTTGTCTCCGATTCCTGCACAGAGACAGACCCTCTGCGAGCCCTGCATGCCAAACAGTGTGGTCGTGCAGGCATACTGGGGTCGCGGGGAGGGGGAGACACTCACTCCGCTCACTGATTTTATTTTATTTATTTAGACAGTTTTGTATACCACCTTATCCTTCAATCAAAGTGGTCACAACACAATTGGGGGCTACATTGATCCCCAGCCACAGAGCTCAGCCCAGACCTAAGCTTCTGGACTGACTTATATATTATATGCGCTGCCCTAAGTTCCAGTGAATAGGGCAAAGAAAACAAAACAAAAAAAAGACGGCAGAGGCAGACACCCAACATCAAAGAAACTCACCCCTACCCTAAAAACATGTGCTCACGCTGCAAACGCAAATGGCGCCGTTTTAAACAGCAATCCAAAATGATTCTTTTTCCTGTGCAGTAAACTAAAGGGGACCATCACCACACTGTGCTAGGTCGCTCCTCTTCTTTACCTGCTTTTCCCCTTTTTGCCACGATTACTGCTGCTCACCTCACCTCGCGCTCAGCCTTTCCAGGCTTCTGCGCTGTCGAGCTTCTGACCAAATGCTGCACTTTAGACCTGTCAGAAAAAGCCACCCAGTCTCACCAGCTTTTCCTGCAGTACTGTCCTGACCTGAACGAATCTCCAACATGGCTCCTCACCCAATGAATGGGTTCAGGAACTACTGCAGCTTGTACAACCGGGACTGGCAAGCCTCCTCCTCTGTTAGAAATGAGCCCCTAGCCCGATGCAAATTTTTTTTTTTTTTTTTTTTTTTTGCTTTATCAGCCAGCAACAGGTCTCCTCTGCCCAATTAATCAATCAAGGGCATCTGTTAAAAATCTGCCTCCAACCGCCCGCGGGCCTACCCGCTGCGCCCCCCCCCCCCCCCCCAAAAGCTAAGGCATCACTCATGGGGAAATCTTAGCAGGCTCCTTAGTGGTCCCTTCAGTGAGTCCAGATCTCTGAGATCACCCACTCCAGCTGCTTGGAGACTGAGCTTATTGGGGCTGGTAGGTGGTGCCAGCTGCCTAAGTATGCTGATGTCATCAAAAGATGACATACTCAGTCTCCAAGCTGCTGAAAGAGGTACACTACCCAGAGGTGCAGGACTGGACTGGAGAGACAATAAGGAATGGCATAGGCAGATCGCCATCAGATCCATTTTTTGGGGCGACTCCAGAGGTACAGAATATAGAAATTACACTTACCTGGTAATTGTTGTTCCTTGAGGAACTCCAGTTCAGTCCTCCACCACTGGGTAGTGCACCTCCTCCTGCAGCTTGGAGACTGGGCATGTCAAATCTGTGACATCACTGGATGTATCCTGCTGGTCTTTCCCATCAGCCCCAGTGAACTATTGACAAAAGCAGACTCAAAGGAGCAATAAATAAGTAGCAAAAGTATTAATCACCATTTTAAACTTAACTATTAAAACTCAAAACTAAAACTCCTTAAATATACAGGAGAAACCACCACCTCCTTCCTGTCCTCTCTTCTTCCCCCCAGATCAGAGTAAGACAGACAGGAAAAGCAGGCAAGAGGCCATAGAAAGATCAGAGAAAAGAAATACTGCGATTTCTGTCATATCCCAAACTATTACCCTCTTGGGATCGAGGAAAACACTTCCCCCCAACTGACCGTCACCTGCTGAAATTAACACTCCCGGGCGGGATTGAGGACTAACTGATGTTTCTCAAGGAACAACCACCACCAGGTAAGTGTAATTTCTATTTCCTTATCGTTCCTCCAGTTCAGTCCTCCACCACTGGGATGTAGCAGAGCAGTAATCATTGGAAGGGACCTTTCCATCCAGAGCGTAGCACCGCCGCCCCAAAACAGGCATCACCCGCCGCCTGCACATCCATGTGATACTTGCTGAAAGTATGGAGTGATGACCAAGTCGCCGCCCTGCAAATCTCCACAGGCAGAATCAAACTGTGCTCCGCTCAAGAAGTCGCTTGCACCCTAGTAGAATGAGCCCGTAATCCAACCGGCACAGGATGGCCTTGCAAGATATACACTGACTCTATGGCTTCCCGGACCCATCTGGAAATTGAAGCTTTCGTAGCAGCCTCACCCTTATGGGGCCCTCCAAAGAGAATGAAGAGCCATTCCGACTTACGAAAGGACTAAAAAATCTTCAATTGACGCAGAACTCTTTACATCCAATCGACGCAGACTACGGTCAGATACGCTTCCTTCTGAAGCCACCAATACTGGTAACGACACCGACTGATTCATGTGAAAATGCGAAACTACCTTAGGCAAAAACGACAGAACAGGACGCAACACGACCTTTACTCTTGAAAAAGACAAAAACGGCTCCCGGCAAGACAACACCTGCAGCTCCGATACTCACCTGGCCGAACAAATGGCTACCAAAAACACTGTTTTTAAGATCAAATCTTTGACTGAAGCCTGTGATAAGGGTTCAAAGGGTTCTCTAGTTAACACTCCTAACACCAAATTGAGGTCCCACGGGGGCACCACTACTCTGCGAGAGGGCTGTATTCTAGACACTGCTTTTAGAAAACGCACCACATCCACATCAGAGCCCAAGGACACTCCCTGGAGCCTACCTCTATAGCAAGCCAGCGCCGCCAACTGAACTCTTAACGAGCTGACCACCAAACCCTTATCAAACCATCCTGTAAGAAACTTAATACCAACGGCACCGAAACCATGGAAGCATGGACCTGTCGTCGCGAACACCAGTCCTCAAATATACGCCATATTTGAACATATGCTAGGGAAGTGGACCGCTTCCTGGCCCAAAGTATGGTCACGATAACGGCTCCCGAATAACCTTTTTTTTTTCTCAACCTCGCCCTTTCAATGGCCAAGCCGTAAGCGAGAACCGATCCAGCTGAGGCATCCGCAACAGCGCCTGCATCAACAGATCCTCCGTTACCGGCAACCTCCAGGGCTCTCAGTCGAGAAGCCAGACCAGATCGGCATACCACGGCCGTCTTGGCCAGTCTGGTGCCACGAGCAGCACCTGCCCGGATGAACTTCGATCCGTTGAAAAACTCGTCCTATGAGTGCCCACGGAGGAAAGACATAGAGGAGACTGGACGCCAGCCAACGTTGCATCAGGGCGTCAATCCCTTTCGACATCCTCTCTCGCCTTCGACTGAAGAAGCGATTCGCCTTGGCAGAGTAAAATGTCGCCATGAGATCCATGATTGGCAGACCCCATCTGTGGACTATCTAAGCGAACACGTCCAAATGGAGCTCCCACTCCCTGGCATCAACTCGGACTCTGCTGAGAAAATCTGCCATCACATTGTCCGTTCCCACGATGTGTGCCGCCGAGATCGCCGGAAGTCAAGGCTCTACCCAGGCCGCACTTCCCGTTCTGCCCCGTCAATTGATGTAAACCACCATCGCGGCATTGTCCGACAGCACTCGCACCGCCTGACCTTTCACATTAGTTTCGAATGCTTGAAGTGCTAGAGCCACCGCCCGTAGCTCTAGAGGGTTGATCGACCACTGGATCTCCTGATCGCTCCAAGTCCCCTGAGTGAAGAGATCCCAGAGTGAAGAGATCCCCGCAATGTGTTCCCCAGCCGGTGAGGCTCGCATCTGTCAGCACTGGAAGCCATTGCGGTTGCTCCAGGGGGTAAGCCCGCCTCTAGATTTCCTGGGCAAAGCCACCACTGGAGAGACCTTCTGACTCGAAGAGGGCAGAGGAGACGTTTACTGAGAACATCGCTTTGATGAGACCAGCGCCTCAACAACGACCTCTGCAATGGGCGCATGTGAGCTCTGGCCCAAGGCACCACCTCTAGGGTTGCTGCCATGGTACCTACCACCCGAAGATAGGTCCACGCTGATGGCACCGGATTGGATATGAATCTGTGCACTAATCGCCGAAGAGCTTGCACTCGGCGGTCCGGTAGAAACACAGCTCCCCGATGCGTGTCAAAGCATACTCCCAAGTACTCTAGGACCTGTGACAGAACTAAGATGCTCTTGGCAAAATTGACTACCCAGCCGAGACTCTGCAGTAACTTCATCACCTTGTCCATCATCTGCGCGCTTTCGACTTTGCCCGAATCAACCAGTCTAGATATGGGTGTACCAAAATTCATTCCTTCCGCAGCGCTGCCGACCACCACCATGACCTTGGTGAAGGTATGCGGAGCCGTCGCTAGACCGAAGGGCAAAGCCTGAAATTGGTAATGCCCCCACGGTAGCGTGAACCTCAGAAACCTTTGATGAGCTTCGCTTATCAGGATGTGCAAATACACCTCGGTCAGGTCCAAGGTGGTCAAAAATGCCCCCTGCCAAACAGCCACCATTACCAAACGTAAGGTTTCCATTCGGAAGTGAGGCACTCGAAAGACAACGATTAACTCCTTTTAAGTCCAGTATCGGCCGGAGTGAGCCTTCTTTCTTTGGCACCACAAAATAAATGGAGTAACGACCGATGCCGAAATCCTCCGGAGGAACAGGCACCACAGCTCCTAGCTGTAAGAGACGATCCACCGTTTGCCGTACTGTCAACATTTTCTGCCGGCCTCTGCAAGGCGAAAGCACAAACGAATCTAGTACGGGACGAGTCAATTCGAGAGCATAACCTTCACGTATGATCTCCAACACCCATTGGTCGGAAGTTATTTGGATCCAGGTGGGAAGAAACTCCCGAAGTCGACCTCCAATCTTTTGACTGCCTACCTAGGTCCCCCTCATTTCACTGTGACTTTCGGGCCGACATTGCAGCAGTGGCTGCGAAATCCCTGCATGCTCCTCGAAACCCACGAAATCCCTGGGCCCTAGATGCAAATCTTCCTCTTTGGAAACCTCCTAACCGAGAGGTACGAAAGCTACGGAAATCTCAAAACTGGCCTCGCACCGACGGTGGTGCCTTCTCCTGCTTCAGCTTGTCCTCCGGCAGCCTCCCGCCTTTGGATTCTCCCAAATCCTTAACCAGCTTATCTAGATCTTCCCCAAACAATAACTTCCCTTTAAAGGGAAGCTTGCTGAGGCATGCTTTATTAGAGCCATCGGCCGACCAATTCCTTAGCCACAGGTAACGCCGTGCGGCTACCAATGAAGACATACTATTTGCTAATGCCCTAATCAAATCATAGTGAACATCTGCCAAACACGCCAAGCCCGATTCCATCCTTGTCACCTCCAACAATTGCTCCTGCTCTGGCTGCACAGACTGCTGCAAGCGTTGAGACCACCGAAGACAAGCTCTCGCCACCCAAGCTCCACAAATAGAAGCTTGGAGCGATAGAGCGTTCGCCTCAAAGGCTTGTTTCAACAAGCCATCCACCTTCCTGTCTTGCGTATCCTTCAAGGCCGTACTGCCTTCCACAGGGATAGTGGTCTTCTTTGTGACCGCTGACACCACTGCATCTATTAGCGGGGACCGAAACCTCTTCATTTCTCTGTCCACCAAGGGGTAGAGTCTATTCACTGTTCTCACCCCTCTCAGTCCCGCTTCTGGAAGGTCCCATTCATCCTGGATCATGCGATCAACCACGTGGTGCACAGGAAACACCACCTGATATTGCCGCACTGCTTGAATAAGAGGGTCTTCTAAACCCTTGTCCTCCGACAGCTGGAACAAACTCAGATCGAGCGTCTGTAGAGACTCTGGGATGAACGCTGTAAGCTCGTCCTTCCGGAAGACCCTGATTATCCTAGCCTGATCTTCTGGCTCTGGAATCTCGCCTTCCAGTTCGTCCATCCCTGACTCGAAATCCAAGCCGGCTTCCTCCATCTTGGGCCAATCCCCATCTTAGAGTGGGATATCCAGAGTTCTCGCCCTCTTCAGGGATCTCACAAGCTCACTACCCGTTTGCTCTAGACCTGGTTGCTGCTGTGGAACCACCGATGGTTCCGGCACCTTCCCCTGTCGCCGCAAACAAAAAGCTTGATGCATTATCAAGACAAAATCTGGGGAAAAATGACCCAGGGACTGCTCCGAAGGCGAAGGATCAGCGTTAGATGGTCCCGCTGGGTTCTCCTGCAAAGGTAATGGCAGACCCTGTCCCAGCAGCTCCTCCTTGGGTCTTACCAAAGGACTGTGCGCCTCCCGTGCAACCTTGTCCTCTAAATGTTGTTCCATATCTGTCGAAGTAGCCGCGCAGCCCCGACAGATTCCTGCCTCTGATACCGTGCCTCTACGGGAGCCACACACCAGGCACTGTGTTTGCGACGGCATGAGCTATGGCCTTTAATAACTCTAATGCCACCAGAATAGAATTCAAGAATATCTTTTTTTTTTTTTTTTTTTTTTTTTTTAAATAAAATCGCTACTTAAATAAACAAAGAGACACAGAAGCTGAATCTGAATCCCAAATTCTATCAAAATATAATTTGAACTCCCACAGAGCCTATCTGATTAAAACAAGTACCTACGTTGTCTGTTTATCCTACTTCCCTGACAGCATGCTGTTCACCGCTGCTGCTGCCACAAGGCTGCGGAGCACGGGAAACGGACCAGGCTTTAACCGGCTCTGTTTTGCGCCCAAATTACAGCTCCCACTCAAGCCCCGCCGGAAAAAAAACTGTGCTGCAGGAACAGCACTCATCTCTGCGATTCCAGCCCCCACTGTTCCCCTCTGATGCGGACTGAATTGCCGCCCTGCAAACTGCTACGCTGCTCATCCCTGCTGCGAGCAGCGTTTGCGGTGAGGGCAAGCCACACTATCTCGTCGGCTCTCCTCGCTGCCCCGAGTAATCTGGGACAGCGCGCGTGCCGCTCGCTCTGTCCTCTGCCGGGCTCCCCTCCGTACAGCCCGGGAGGGGAGAGCCGTCCAACGGAATACAGAGAGAAATAGAAGGGGGAATAAGAAAGGCTGGAGGCTGTATATTCTTTTTTTTTTTAAGATATAGTACCCTAAAAGAAAGAGAAATAGGAATTAAAAAAATAAAAATTTAACCCCTAACTGCTCCTTATCTGTTTCTCAAGTGAGCTCAGCACCTAGGCTCACTAAGTCCTGGACTAGAGACACTGGGGCTGATGGGAGAGACCAGCAAGATACATACAGTGATGTCACAGATTTGACATGCCCAGTTTCCAAGCTGCAGGAAGAGGTGCACTACCCAGTGGTGGAGGACTGAACTGGAGGAACGATAAGGAACAACTCAGATGCTTCCTGACCCACTCTCCAGGATCCAAGAAAGTGCTGGCTGAGAAAGTCTGCTACCACAATGTCCACCCTGGCAATGTGCTGAGGAGGCTAGGAGGTTCTTCTCCAACCAGGGAAAGAGAAGAGCCATCTCCAGAGCTACCCCAGCATTTCTCATGCCGCCTTAGTGATTAACATAAGTCACCATTGTGGCATTGTCGAAAAACATTTGAACTGCCCAGCAGGAGCCGGAAACACAAAAAGATCCAACCTGATGGTCTTCGTCTCGAAGTGGTTGATGAACCAACACTGCTTCCCTGTGGTTCCAAAGTCCCTGAGCCATACCGTCTTGGCAATGGGCTCCAAAGCCCGAGAGACTGGCATCCGTCATTAGAAGAAATCATCCAGAGACATTCTCTCTCAGATGACAGAGCTGCTGCCACCACCACAAGCTGTACTTACTATCAACGACAGCAGGAGCTTGCACTCTAACTTTTGAGAACTCAAGGACTATTGAGCCAGCAAGGACCACTGGAGCAGTTGCATATGAGGATATGCCCATGGCACCATCTCCAACCAGCTGAAGATAAACGCTAGACTCTGGGAGTCTGATGCACACTTAACAGCACCAAGCAATCCAACAGTCTTTGACTGTCATCCAGACACGGATGGACACAGATCCATCAGCACCGTAGCACCATAGCTGCCACCGCCATGACCTTGGAGAACATTGTCAGGGTGGTGGATAACCCAAAAGAGAGGCATCGAACTGAGTGAGAGCCAAGCATGGCAAAACCAAGATATGTTGTTGATCCACCCAGATCAGGATATGAAGCTACACTTAGACAAGATCCAAAGAAGCCAAGAACTCCCCTCGGCACACTGCTTGAATCATGGAGCGCAAGGTTTCCATCTGAACGTGTAGGAGGCGCAAATGCTTGTTGACCTCTGGAGGTTCAAAATGGGCCAGAAGGAACGGGGGGGGGGGTTTGCACCACAAAATATATGGAGTATCCGCCCTTGCCCTGCTCATCCAGCAGGACAGACACCACCCTCTTTAGGCACAGCAACTTGCCCAAGGTTGTCCACACAGCGGCACTTTCGAACACAGATCCACAAGTGGAGATGGTAAAGCCATCTGGAATTGGCTCCTTGCATCCCAGGACAAAGCCCAAATGAATGGTGTCTAGCACCTAGGGACCCTTGGAAACACAGGCCCATTCCTGAAAGAAAAAGTGAAGCCTGCCTCCAACTGTGGGGGAACACGGGAAAAGGCCCATAAACCTTCACTGGGGAGCCAGTGAGGGTCTTCCTGTGGGTGGGACAGAGTCCCCAGGTCCACAAAAGGACTGAGAATGAGCCCAGAACCCTAAGCCCAGAAGCAGAGAAGAAATGGTTTTGGGAGGGGGGGGCGCACTTGTTTTTTTATTCATGTCAGTAACCACGAGAGAGTCCCAAGACCTCCAGGGATCTGGCCAGTGCACCCTCGGTTGATGACTGAGGCTGACGAGAGAGGGGCACCAGCCTGCTTTACAGGCCCCTTAGACTAGGCTTCCAGAAGGCAGTAAATTTTGTCTCACTTAGGTCCTTCACCAGATTCTCCAAAATCAGCTCCAAAAAAAGAAAGCTTCCCCTTAAAAGACAAGTGGGCCAACAGGGCTTTGGAAGATGTATCCCTAGCTGCCAAATGTACCAGGTCATACATGGCATCAGAAAGGAAGGTCGCAGCAGACTCCAAAAAAGGGGTAGAAACAGCCAACAGAAGTGATTGAATCCACTGGAGCAGGGCTTGAGACATCAGGCCTGCACATACCGCAATTGAAGAATAGCAGCCACTATAGCGAACTGGTTCTTCAACACAAATCCATCTTTCGGTCCAGAGTATCCTTTAAGGCCAGTTTGCCTTCCACAGGAATGGAGGTCCATCTGGTAACTGCCATAACCTGCATATCTACATTGGAAATATCAGCCACACAACACACACGTTCTCCAGGAGAGCATGCATCTTCTTATACATCCTTAGCCCCTTAGGCAGGGAGTTGGGGTAATCCCACTCTGGCTGGAACAGGCCCTGGAGCACCTCCGGGAAGACAGTAGTGGATTTCCAAACCCCTTGCAGGAGCAGCTGCCTCTTCGGTTCCTGCTCTGACTGGAGCCTCCGCCAAGCTCGAAGTGAATATGACCCTGGGATCAATAACTCCAGTTCCTACTCCTGAACAGACAAATAACCTCAGCCTCCTCATAATCCTCTGAAGGGAAGAGTACTTCTTAATCCACATCAAACATTTTAATCCAAGCCACAACTAACCCTTCACTGGGGACGCTTGGCCATCGAATCGAAGGAGGCTTCCGCTCTCAGCCTGCCCCCATGAGACTGCATGTGGGGGGGGGGGGGGGAGAGGAAAAAAGGCTGCAGGGGCTGCATGTCTACGCCAGAATGACCAGGCCTGCTACAAAGAGAAATAATTCTGAGGACAACAATCCAGAAGCCCGAAGCTCTCCTAAAAAAAAAAAAAAAAAAAAAAAAAAGGACCCCCCCTACATTCCAGGGCATAATCACTGTCAATCCCCTAGAGCAGGTCTCCAAACTTGTCCTGGAGGGCCGCAATCCAGTAAGGATTTTGAGATATCCCTAATGAATATGCATGAAAGCATAGTTACTCACCTGTAGCAGGTGATCTCCGGGAACAGCAGGAATTTAGTCTTCACATATGGGTATCGTCAGAACCTGCGCGGGAACGCTCCCCAGCATCCAATTAGAAAGCTTTTGGGAGCATCCCACAGCGCCTGCATGCTGCCTTCCCGCCTTTCCCAACTGCCTCTCTCCAGTTGAGTTTTAAAGCTAAGACAAAGAGAGAGAGAGGGAAAGAAGAGAAAAGAGAGATACAACTCCTAGGGGAGGTGGGTGGATTGTGAAGACTAAATTCCTGCTGCTCCCGGAGATCACCTGTTACTCCTATGCTATCTCCAGGAACAAGCAGGAATGTAGTCTTCACATATTTATTTATTTATTTATTTATTTAAACAGTTCTTCTATACCACGCTCTCTTATCAGCGCGGTTTACATATAACAGTTCGACTCTTGGACAGGCGGAAACTGCCCCGAGTTTACATAGAACAGGTCTAACAACATGTGGATGAACAGGGGGAAAACTATGTACATTATAATCAGTAACATATAACAGGTCAAGTAACATGGGGTTGAACTGGGGAAACTATGTACAATAAATCGTTGTTGGTTGAAGGTTGGTATTCTGTTTAAAATAAAGTGCACATTGTTCTGGAAATAGTACAGATATTTGGTTACAAATATTGTTTGGGGTATTACATATTTTGTTAAAGCACTTTCCAAACTGCTGGAGAATATAGTATGAATTGCATGGGTTGATATCTAAAGATTTCTAGGCTATCCTTGTGCAAAGGTTTGGGTTTGAGGCTGGGACACAACTAGGTTATCTGTGATGAGTGTAGGGTTGGTGGACTGGGTTGTGGGGTGGGAGGAGGGGAGGTGTTTGGATGTGAGAAGTGTGTAAGGAACAGGTGGTGCTTGAGGGCTTTCCTGAATTGCTCGAGGTCGCTAATCGATCTGATGCTGGGAGGGAGGTTGTTCCAGCATCTAGGGGCGTAGAGTGCAAATGCTCTATTACTAGTTGATTGCGCACATTTTGTGGTTTCTCTCGGGATGATTAGAGTATTGTCAGCTATTGTTCTCCTTGATCTATTGTTGGGTGTGCGAGTGAGGAGGGCAGAGATTGAGGAAGGAGATATTTTATTAATGACCTTGAAGGTAATGAGGAGGGCCTTGTATGAGATCCTGCAACTTATCGGAAGCCAGTGTAGGTCCCTTAGGATGGGGGTTATGTGGTCTCTCTTGGATGCTCCATGGAGGACGTGGGCTGCAGCATTCATTGCTAATTGTAGCGGGTTTAGGGTGCTCATAGGGAGGCCGTGGAGGATAACGTTTGAGTAGTCGAAGTGGGGTGTTACTAAAGCTTGGAATATTGTACGGAAGTTCACTGGGTCCAGCATGTGTCTCAAGTGTCGTAGTGTCTTGATCTTATAGTAGATGGACTTTACAATGCAGCTTATGTGGGCTGTGAAGTCTAGCCATTGATCCAGGGTAACACCTAGATAGCGTATAGTAGGATTGATTGGGAGCTCTGCGTCTCTTACTTTTTAGGGTAGGGTCGCAGGGGGTGAAAAGCTTTTGCTCCTTGTAACGAAGAGGTCCTCGGTTTTTTTGAAGTTTATACGTAGGTTCTGATTAAGAAGCCAATCTGTTATTGTGTTGAAGCAGGCAACTAAGGCTGTAAAATCCGGGTGCATAACATTGATAGGTGTGAACAGCAACACATCGTCTGCATAGATGAGGCATGATATCCCGAAGGCACGGGTGATTTCGCATAACGGCTGCATGTATATGTTAAAGAGCAGCGCAGATAAGGAAGAGCCTTGGGGTACCCTTTGGGATTGCTGGAAAGGTTCAGATGTGTTAGAACCAATCCGGACTTGTTGCCATCGGTCTTCTAAGTAGGATTTACACCAGTCCCATGCGAGGCCCTGGATTCCCTTCTCTTGGAATCGGATTAGGAGCTGGTTGTGGTTGACAGAGTCAAATGCGGCGATGTCGAGGAAGATAAGCGCAAAGCCCTTCTTGATGTTATCCGTTCCTCTGATTAGGGTATCTGATAGGGTGGTTAGCAGTGTTTCAACTCCGTGAGCTTCCCTGAATCCGTGTTGGCAGGGGTCTAGGGGGGATGAAGTGTCAATATGTTGCTGGATCTGTGTCTGGGTCACCTTCTCAAGTATTTTAGCTAGTAGTGGTATGCTGGAAATTGGACGATAAGACTCCACCTTCTGCGGATCCAGCTGGTTATTCTTTAGTAGTGGTCAAATGGATGTCTGCTTCAGAGCGGATGGGAATATTCCTGTTGTGAAGGAGCACTTTGCAATCTTGGCTATGATTGGGCTGAGTTCAGAACGCAATGATCTAATCCAGTATGCTGGGCATGGATCATTTGGTGCGGTGGTGGTGTTAATGGTGGCAATGATTTCTTTAATGGATTTTACAGATGGAGGTGAGAGCTTGGTGAGCGGCTTGCGATGCTGAGGAGTCTGGGAGGGTTTTGGGGACGTGGCTGTGGGAGTTTTGACAGCCTTGGATTGGATATAGTTGTGGTTGTATTGGTTTTTGATGTGGTGGAGATGGATCCTTGATTAAAGTCAAAGAGTTCACGGGGCTTGTTTAGTGCCCGGCCAAGGAACTTGGAGTGGAATTCTTTCCTCTTGTCCCATATTGACCTGCAATGGGTTTTCAGGTGAGGTCAAAGGTGTTGTGGGTGCGTCTCCATTTTCTCTCTAGTTTTCTCAGCAGAAGTAGGGAAGACCGAAGGTCAGAAGAGAACCAGGGGGCTGGCCGCCTTTTCCCAGCTTGTTTGTTGGATGCTGAATGATTGTTAGAGGAGGGTTGTTGAGCGTACAGGTTAAGGGTGTTATTCCAGTTAGTGATCATATCAATGAGGTTAGAAGAAGACTGAACAAGTTCTGGGAGAGCATGTTTAGTAAACTCTTCCTTGTCGAGTGGCTTGAAACATGCAGGGTTTGCTGAATTCCGTACCTTCGATCGTCTGAGTGGATCTTGATTTTGTTGTAATGGCATCTGGAAAGTTATTAGGCTGTGATCCGACCAGGGGACGGGGGTGATGGTGAGATCAAATTGGTGCTTTAAACTTGTGACTGTGGGTGGGGCAAAGACAAGATCAAAGGAATTCCCTCGTTGGTGGGTTGGGTCATTCACAATTTGCTTGTAGCCGAGGTCAGCCATTGCGTCAAGGAAGGTGTTAGATAAGGTGCTTTGAATGGATGCGAGGTTAAAGTCGCCAAACAGACAATTAGGTTTGTTTGGGTCTTCGGGGTTACATGCTAGGTCAAGTATGTTGTAGAGCTCTTCAGCTGGGGAGCTTGGTGCTCTGTAAATGAGGTTGATAGTGTTGTGTTTGTTAGATATTGTGATTGTGTCTAGATGGTGTGTGCTTCTGGCTAGGTTTGTCCTGTACTGTAGATCTGTTCTAGCTAGGATTAAGACACCGCCACCTCTTCTGTTCACCCTGTTGCATGTGTAGATTGAGAAGTTATGAGGGGTGAGTTGATTTAGAAGAACAGTGTCAGTGTCCGAGAGCCAAGATTCTGTGACCATTAATACATCTAGGTTAAGGTTCGTTAATAGGTCTGTAATGACTGGCCATTTCTTGCGGGCCGAGCATGCATTGATAAGGGCACATTTAAGTGCTTGGTGCGCAAATGGTTTGTTTAGTTTTGTGTTAGCTGGCTTCTCAAGTGTTATATAGAGCAAGTGTGGATGTCTATTGTGGTAGGAGCTTGGTGGTGGTTGGTGTTGACTGTGATGGTATTTCTTGCTCGTGCTATAAATAATGGGGATGGGGTTGTGGTCTTGTGATGATGCATTAGATTCGTAGATGGCGTTGCTAAGTAGGTAAATGCTAGTGAGGGCAAGTATGGAGATGGCCATGGTTGACTGGAATTTGGTGGGTAGGTCCGAGATGAATGGGTAGTGTTTTATCCCTGATAATACTTAAGGCGTATGGTGATATGTGCTAAGGTGGTGGGTAGAGGCTAGGTCTATGGCTTATGAGCACAGACAGAAGGTGGTAGGCTGGGGAAAAATTGGAGAGACAGATTAATGATTTCACTACTAGTTACAGCAGCAAGGCCAAATTACTAATCTAGGCTATGACTAATCCTGGGTGCCGTCAGGTAGCAAGACTTATGACTAATCAACTTGGCAGCGAGAATTACTTTGTTCTGCAATTATGGAGAAAGCTACTCTGTCCCACTAAACACAGTTATGGTTACTTTGTTATACAAGACTAGATACAAAGAGACTACTTTGTCTCAGATTTTGCAAGTCACAAATTTCAATCCTCTCTATAGGTTAGCTTGCCATTACCTTGGGGCTAATGCAGTGAAATTGTATAAAAGAATGACAATTAAAGGAGAGGAGTAAAGGTAGCGTAACAGAGCTTGTTTGGCCTAATTAGCGAGTTACCTTTAAGGTCTGCTACCATGCTTGGGCCACTGTACTGCTGTAGCCCGAATATGCTGTTACTGAGACTTAAGCGGCATGAGTTGCGATTAGTCTTGGGATTGTTCTTAGCGTTCCATGCCAAAGGGCCCTCTGGCGAGGCCCTCAGGCGCGGGCTCGCAAGGCACAGGTGCACCTAATGGCGACTTCCTTTTGAACTCCACGAAGTGCCACGATTGGGCAGGCGGTGATGCTGGGGCGTCCCGGAGCGGCGAGAAGCTCAATCCCTCCTGGGAGAGCACGCGATGGCAGAAAGGGAACTCCCTAGCTACAGATGCCAGGGAGAGACCCAAGAAGTTGTGTGCCCCTGTGAAAGGGCTCCACTTCCCCCATGGATCTCTGGCATCCTACAGGGAATGGTGGGTAGGAGTTGATTAAGTATGGAACAGATGTTGTAGAACAGCCTGACCAAACAAGGCATCCCGGCGGGAGTCCTTGTCTAAGCAGTAATGGGCTGTGAAGGTATGAACCGAGGCCCAAGTAGCTGCTCGACAGATGTCGTCAATAGACACAGAGCGTAGATGAGCCATTGAGGCTGCCATGGCTCTCACATTGTGAGCTGTGACATGGCCTTCCAGAGAAAGGTTCTTACTCTGATAGGTAAAAGAAATACACTGTGCAATCCAGCAGGACAGTGTTCTTTTGGAGACTGGAAGTCCCAAATGACCAGGATCAAAAGCAACAAAGAGTTGAGAGGACTTTCTATGTTGCTGTGTCCTTTGCAAGTAAAAGGCCAAAGCCCTTTTACAGTCCAAAGTATGAAGATTCCTTTCTGCATTTGAAGCATGAGGCCTTGGAAAAAATACAGGCAGGTAAAACGCCTGGTTTAAACGAAAAGGTGAGACCACCTTTGGCATAAAGTGTGGATGAGTCCTAAGGACTACTGTATCATGATGGAACCTCATATAAGGAGGATCAGCAACTAATGCTTGCAATTCACTGATGCAAAGTGCTGATGTGATTGCAATGAGAAAGATAACCTTCCAAGAAAGGAATTTCAAGGAGGTAGTAGCTAAAGGTTCAAAAGGCGGCTTCATAAGCTGCCCAAGAACCTGATTCAGGTCCCATGCCACTGGTGGTGGCCTAATGGGAGGCTTAGTAGAAGAAGGCCCTTCATAAATCTTGCTGTGAGAAGATGAGAGGAAATAGGCTGCCCATTTAAAGGCTTTAAAGCAGCTGAAATAGCACTTAAATGGACTCTTACTGAGTTAGTCTTAAGTCCTGCATTAGATAAATGAAGGAGATAGCACAGTTACTTACCTGTAACAGGTGATCTCTGGGAACAGCAGGAATAAGTCTTCACATATGGGTACGTCGGTACCGACGGAGCCTGCACGGGAATGCTCCCCAGCATCCAATCAGAAGCTTTTGGGAGCATCCCTCGCGCCTGCGCACTGCCTTCCCGTCTTTTCCACTGCCTCTCCTCAGTTGAGTTTCATAGCTGAGACAACAGGAGAGAAAGAGGAAAAGAAGATAGATAGATAGAAACAACTCCTAGGGGAGGTGGGTGGGTTGTGAAGACTTATTCCTGCTGTTCCCAGAGATCACCTGCTACAGGTAAGTAACTGTGCTATCTCCAGGAACAAGCAGGAATGAGTCTTCACATATGGGGACTCCCTAGCTATAGATGCCAGGGAGATCCCATAAAATGCATGTCCCTGGATCAGGGCTGCAGTGTCCACACATGGATCTCCGGCATCCCATGAGGGATGGAGGGTAGGAGTTGAAAGAAGAGGTAGCTGTAAGGAAAAACAGCAAAGCCAAGGACTACAGGAGAGGAGTCCTTGGTATGTATAAGTATCATTAAAATATTTAATGAACAATCACAAAATGGATCTTACCTACTGAATTGTAGGAAGTAGAGAGTGTGATGGAGTCTACTGGAGAAGCAGTAGAGGATCCTCAAGGTGACCTCACAGCAGTGAGGGTGAAAGTCCAAATCTGGAGTTGGCAGGTGACCCAGGTGTCAACTGGGGTAGTAGAAGAATGGCAGGTCTTCAGTGGAAAGCTTTATGGAAAAAGCTGAAAACTCCTTTAGCTATAGAGGTATTAACATTGAGGAGTTAAAAAAGAAGACTGACCGATTTGGACAAGTAGCCCAGTCCTGGAGGGAAGAAGGGTATGGAAAAAGACCCCGCCTTCCCAGGGAGGACAGATGTGTGAAGGGCTGAAACTTCAGAGCTACTGAAGATCTATACAGTCTTTCCTAGCTGGTGAGAGATAGGAAAGATATTGAAGCATGATGCTTCAGGGATAACGAGACCTAGAGTAAAGTGGAAGCTGTTAGTACCACAGTAGTGGTTGTGTGCATAACAGCCCCATATCAAGGGACAGTATGACGATATGCTGGTCCACTGTCTGGAGCCTTTAAGAAGGTAAAACCTTGAGACTTCCAGTGATGTCAGGGAGCATGGTGGCTGCTCTCTGAGGGAGCTCCGGGGCGCTGGTGAAATTTCGCTAAAATAAGAGCAACCCTTATCCTATTTCCAGAGCACGCCGGTCGATCCTAATATCCCCGATACCGGAGAGGATGTCGGTGAAACAGAGGCTGTCTGGGTTCCGCTCCTCATATGTGGCGGAGGAGGGGAGGGAAGAGAAAGACCAGGCCGACAGCATGGCGGGTGTGGAAGTGGAGAGGTCCGACTCGGACGGGGACTCCGATGGGGGACCAGATTCGCTGGAGAGCCTGAAAGAATGGCTTATGGCCTTTAAAGAAGAGTGGAAGGCTGAGATGGGCTCCTTCAAGAGAGATTTGAGAGAGACGCTAGCCACGCTAACGCAGGATGTGAAGGAGCTCGGGGCTCGAGTGGAGGCCTCGGAGGAGCGATTGGATCACCAGGAGGAGATGGTGAATGATATGCGGAGCGGTTGGGCAGAGCTGCGGCAAGCCCAGGAGGTGCTCAAAGCCAAAACGGAGGACCTTGAAGACTGCTCGAGACGGAGCAATGTACGGGTGCGGGGCCTCCCGGAGGAGCAGCGCTTCCAGGATTGCGAGGCGACGCTGGCGAGGTTGTTTGCTGCCATTTTACAGGAGGCAGATCCCGAAGGGGAATGGGCAGGAAAGCAGCTGCTAATGGAAAGGGCTCATCGGAGTCTGGGCCCCCCGAAAGAGAACAAGCCCCGGGATGTGATAGCGTGCATGAGCTCATACAAACTGAAGGAACAGCTCCTCACCGCGGCACGGAAGCTTGGCCCGTATAGCTGGGAAGGGGCAAAAATTGAGCTGTATCATGACCTTCTGCAGGCACGCTACAACGGCGGTGGGAGTTGAGAGGGGTCACATCGGTGTTGCGCAGAGAAGGATGGCGCTATAAATGGCTCTACCCGTTTGGCCTGTTGGTGACTGTAAAAGGCAACACTCGTCGCATCCAGAGTGCTGAGGGAGCCTGGCAGATCCTCAGGGATTTGGGAGTAGCAAACATCCCGGAGGCACAATTGCGAAGCCCGCCTAAAGATCAGCGTCCCCCTGAGCGGAATGCTGGGACGAAGTGGCAGAGAGTTGGCAGCAAGAGCAAGAGCCGGAGGCTAACTAGGCTCTCTGGAGGCAAGGAGCGGGGGCTGGCGGCGGAGGAAACTGGTGACTGAGCCACTTTGACTTTGGGGGGGGTTCTCTCCTCAGGACATGTGCTGTTTCTCCCTGGGGCCTACCCTGTAGAGGCCAATACCAGGGGGTACTGGTGCTTAATCCCATAGTCTTTACGGTCATTAGACCGGGGGACAGTTACAAAGAAAGCTGGCTGAGAAGGGAAGTTAAGAAGCACTTGAAGTTGGTGCAGTTGGGCACTTGGTGTTTGTGAACTGTTTGTATTTCAACCCGCCCGAACCTGACAGAGTAATACCGGAGGGGAACCTCCAGGCTAACCTGCAAATGATGTTGGCTGCATACCAGAGGACCATGGTTAGAGAGTATCATTTTCATGCCTCCCATTCTCTTCCCGAGTACCCGGTCCCCTGCAGCGGACAAAGCTTAGCCCTGATGGACCCGGCTAAGCCGGGAGGACGTTGGAGGGCTGCCTTGGACTGGCATGGTGGTAATGTCCAGGTCTACTCAGGGTCACCTATTGTATATTTAGCAACTGTGGGAAGTGGAGGAATGGTATTAATGTTATTACTCTTATTGTTTATCTGTTATATATGGAGGGCGGGGGGGGGCAAGGGGGGGGAGTTGCCTGCAGGGTGAATGCTAGGGGGCGGGTGGAAGGGGATGGAGGGAATGGAGGGAAGGGGAACTGGGTAGGGGAGGAAGGCGGGCGGGACGCAGTAGAGGGGGAGAAGTGGGGGATTCGGGGTGGGGAGCGGGGTTGGAAAGGGGCAAGGGGGATAAGGGGGGAAGGGGAAGCGCCCGGGGAGTGCCACTGGGAGGTTCGGGAGACTCCGGAGGGAGCGGTAATGCAGGGGGGGAGCTGGGGTGGGTGGGGGAGGGGGAGAAGCGGGGGGGGGACATGAGCAACGGGGGTGTGTTGGTCATGGACGGGGAGGGTGGGGGGTGATGGATAGGTTATTATGGGGAGGATAGGATCTCTTAATGCCAAAGGGCTCAATAACCCTCAGAAGCGGCAGCAGCTGTATCGGGAGGCCACCTGGCTGGATTGGGAAGTAGTGATGATTCAAGAGACCCACTTGCGGAGGAAGAATGAGGGGCTGCTGCGGAATGCACGATATCCACATAAGTACTTTGGAGGAATGAGGGGGACGGAGGCGAGCAAGAAGGGGGGGGTGGCGATACTGATTCGTAGGGATAGCACTTTCCGGGTGGGTAGGGTGGAAAGGGATGAGGAGGGTCGGGTGCTACTCCTAGGTGGGGACTGGCAGGGTGAGCAGGTCACACTGGTTAATATCTATGCCCCGAATGAGCAGCAGGTGCGATTCTGGAGAGGGGTGCAATCTTTACTAGCTAGGCATGTACAGGGGAGGCTCATATTGGGGGGTGACTTTAATTTGGCTATACATCCCAGATGGGATCGCCAAACGGGGGGGGGGGAGATGGGAAGAATAATGTGCGCAAGATCCTGAAGAGCATTATGGACTCCTATCAGCTGAGTGATGTATGGAGGCAATTGCATGAGGGGAGCAGGGATTACACTTTCTACTCTGCCCCCCATGCTAGCTATAGTCGGATCGATTATCTTCTGATGCCGGTTGGGTGGGGCCCTAGGATCCAGGAGGCGATGATAGGGAACATTACGTGGTCAGACCACGCCCCTATATGGGTGAATGTGGGGGACCCTCGCGATGGGGGGGGGGGGGGGGAGTACGTTTTTGGAGGCTTAATGAGAGCTTATTAAGGAGAGCGGAGGTAGTGCAGGATGTCAAGGGATGCCTGCGGGATTATTGGGATTTAAACGACACGGGAGATGTGGGGGCGGTGGGACTGTGGGAGGGGATGAAGGCGGTAGTGAGAGGGAGGCTGGTGATGTGGTCCTCCCGATTTAAGAAGCAGAGGTTGGCAAAGGAGGAGGCCTTGCAAATAGAGATTAAGCAGATGGCGGAGAGATACCAAGGCCGGGGGAACAAGCGGGACCTTCAGCGCCTCAATCAGCTGAGGCTGGAGCTGAATAAATTACAGGTGGAGGAGATTGGGTTCCAGATGACAAGGTTGAAGCAGTGTTACTATGAATGGGGGGATAGAGCAGGGAAATTGTTAGCTAATAAACTACGGAAGAGGGAGGCCCAGTCTACTATAGTGGGGTTGGTGGGCGATAATGGGGAGCTGTTGAGGTCGGAGAAGCAAATCGGGGAGCGTTTCTGCCAATTCTATCGGGATTTATATAAGAAACCAGAGGGCGAGCTATTGGGGGCGAGAGAGGATTATTTGCAGGGTATTGAGCTGCAGCGCTTGGGGGAAGGGGAGGTGCAGGACTTGGAGGCGGATATTACCAGGGAGGAGGTGGCGCTGGCCTTGCGAGCGCTGCCGGCTGGAAAGGCCCCGGGTTTGGATGGCCTGACGGGGGCCTTCTATAAAGTTTTTCGGGAGGAACTCTTGGATAGGTTGGTCCGGGTGGCGAATGGGGTACAGCAGGAAGGGGGGCACCTTTCGGCAGAGATGCTTACCGCGGGGATAACGGTGTTGCCCAAGGGGGGCAGGGACCCACGGCAGTGCGGGTCTTATAGGCCTATATCCCTCATCAATGTGGATGTCAAAATTATTGAATAGTGCCAAAGTGTTGGCCAATCGGTTGGCTCCCAAGATGCCAGGGTTGATAGGGCTCGACCAAACCGGCTTTATTATGGGGCAGCAGGCATCGGATAATATTAAGAGGGTGCTGGAGGCAGTCTGGGGGCGCAAGAGCAAGGGACAGAGGCCATGCTGCTGTCTATAGATGCTGAGAAAGCGTTTGATAGGGTAGATTGGGGCTTTCTATTTCAAACAATGCAGCAGATGGGCATAGGACCCAAGTTCATGCGGTGGGTACAAGCGCTGTATAGGGGCCCTAAAGCACGGGTCAAAATTAATGAGGCCCTGGAGCTGGAAAGGGGGCCCGTCAGGGCTGCCCGATGTCTCCCCTCCTTTTTGCTATAGCTATTGAACCTTTGGCAAGTGCAATCAGAGGACATGGGGGGGTGACGGGGCTGCAGAAGGGGAGTGGCCATCATAAGATATCTTTATTTGCGGACGACGTTCTCATGGTGGTGACGCAGCCTGAAGAGTCCCTACCGGAGATCCTCAGGCAACTAGGGAGGTATGGGGCGGTATCGGGGTTCAAGATGAACCCGGACAAAACAGAGGCCCTGAACCTTAATATGTCCCCAGGAAGGCTGACAAGATTGCAGCGGGACTACCCATTTAAATGGAAAGAGAGCCATCCGATATTTTGGGGTTAACATCACTCCTCAGCCCAGTGGGATGTATGAGGCTAATTATAGTAAGCTATGGACAGAGATAGAGAGGGATTTGCAGCGGTGGGTGGGTCAGGAAGTTTCCTGGTTGGGTAGGATAGCATCGGTAAAAATTAATATTCTTCCACGAGTGTTATATTACTTCCAGGCGTTGCCGGTGGCCATTCCAAGACCACACATGCGGCGCCTACAGCGGCAGGTGAATCAATATATTTGGCGACGGCGCCCGCCCAGGATAGCGCGGGAGGTGCTATATCGGAGGCGGGAAGAGGGGGGGCTGGGGGTGCCCAACATGCAGGCCTACTACTGGGCTGCTCAGGCTCGTCATGTGATGGATTGGCGGGGAGGGGGGAAGGGACGACTTATGTGGAGCTAGAGAAGGCCAGTGGGGGGGGGAAAGGGGGGCGGGGGTGCAGGCCCACCCATATGTGAGTCATGTGCTAGGGGAATGGGACAGGATTCGAAGGGGAGCAGGGGAGGGAGGGGGTAAGTGCTTCGCGCTAATGCGGGAACTATGCCATACGGCGGAATTTGGCCCGGGGAGAGACAGGGGGGGTTATCGGCGGTGGGTATCCGGGGGATTGAAGTGCTTCTATCAGTTTATCGATGGGGGTGAGTGGGTCCCCTTTGAGACGTTGCAAGAGTTATATGGACTGCGAGACGGGGACCGCTTTTATTATGGGCAAGTGATATCCTTTCTCCGGAGGACCCTAGGGAAGAAGGGGCTGACACGGGATTATACCCCGCTAGAGGTGGTTTGGTACGGGAAGCGGACATCCCCGGGGCTCATTTCGGTGCTGTATAGGGCTATCCAGGGGCCCATGGGGGGGAAGCATAGATATATGCGGGAGTGGGAGAGGGACCAGGGCAAGGAACTGGAGGAGGGGCAATGGAAGAATGTGTTCGACCAGCTGAGGCTTCTGCCCTTGTCCATATCTATCAGGGAGAATTGGTGTAAGGTGGTGATGCGGTGGTATTATACGCCTGCTCGTCTGCATAAGATGTTCCCCAGGGTGTCCAAACTGTGCTGGAGGGAATGCGGGGAGGAGGGCACTTTCTTCCATATCTGGTGGAAGTGTCCGCTGATACAGCAATTTTGGGGGGCGATCAGGGATTGGATAAGGGAGGTGGTGGGGCGAGAAGTGCCGCTTGATCCTAGTGGGTTTTTAATGGGGTGGTGGAGCGAAGGGGGGCCTACCCAAGACAAGAGGCAAGTTATGGCATGCCTGAGTGCGGCCCGCTTTGTGCTGGCTTCCGGGGGGGGGCTGGGGGCCCCACCACAGGTGGGGCAGTGTGTGGAGCGCCTGCGACAGGTGTATTTGATGGAAAAATTGACAGCAACGCGTAGGCAACGAGTGGATAGATTTGAGCAGCAGTGGGATAAGGTATTGAGCTACCTACGGAACGACACCCAGTGATTGAATGGGGGGGTGGGGAGGGCGGGGGGGGTAAAGGGGGGGTAAAGGGGGGGAAATGGGGGGTTGGGCGGAAGTTAGGGGGGGGAAATGGGGGGGGTGGGAGGGGGGGAATATGGGGGTTTCTCTTTAATAAAATACAATTCCACAGGGGGAACGAAGGGCAGAAGTATTGGTATGGCATATGATGCTGGACCTGCACCCTGCTTTCTTGGGGGGGGGGGGGGAGGGAATCTCTGATACACAAGGACCTTGCTGGGATAGGGAGGGTGGCGGATGTCTGGGGCATTGCGGGGCTTGTGGGGTAGAAAGCTTGTATAACTGTATAAATGGATAGGTTTTTTTGTTATGCTCTGTGTGTACACTGATATCCAGTTTGATTACCCAGTTGGGTTATATGTTTGTACTGGAATTGTGGTTAATAAAAAGTTAAATTCAAAAAAAAAAAAAAGGTAAAACCTTTATAGCATAGACAGTTAAGGAGATAGTATGTAAATACATATCTACCCATAAAAAGCATCTCAACAGAGACATACATACATACATATACATACATATACATACACATATATACACATATATATACATATACACATATATATACATATACACATATATACATATATATACACATATATACACATATATATATACATATATATACATATATACATACATACATACATATATAGGGGCATAACCAATGCACACACAGCTTACAGACATCTGTATGTATAGAGATATACAGGGATATAGACATACATGAATATTGCAGTCTGAAGGTATATATCTGCAACTAAGCCCCATGAGAACATTCACATGAGAGATGTGAAGGAGAAAGATTCATCTAATAACAAGGTGGAACCTACTTGAAAAGATATATAGAGAATCTACTCTTTCGGGCTAAGAGGGTGCAGGAATGCTATCCAGTAAAATAACCAGGATGGTTGCGTGAAAAAACAGAGGATAATATCAGTCTGTAGAGAGCAAGTCGTGAACTCTGTAGAACTCTGACATGGTAAATGGACAGGAAATGCATAGAATGAGATACCAGGATGACCCATTGGAGGGACACAGGGGTATCATGCATTACTAGTAGAAAAAGTGCTGTCCATGAGGAGTAGGATAGCATGAAGCTAAGCTATAAGAAAAAAGAACATATTCCTACAGGATTGGGAAACTCCTTGGACATTCACGCAGAAAAAGTTTATATCCTGTATTAAAACAGGAGACAAGAGGGTGTGGAGAACCCTCAGAGTCATGGAAAATGACTGATAAGCCTTTTCTACTACATAGAATAGCCATCAGAGACAAAGTTAAATGCTCTCTAGCAAGGGCCCATAGTAGAAAGCTTCTCTGAAGATTGCAGAGAGCCTTATGCAGGAGAATTAGGAGATACAACTGACTGTAGGTGTGTTGGCACATCCCAGGGAATGGAGATGGCCAGGAAGAAGATAATGTGAGAAGCCTGAAGTGAGTAGGGTTATCCAAGATAGTTGAGGACTGTTTTGGAATCACTACTAAGGCTAGAGAAAAGTAGTGGAAGACAGACTGGAAACTTGTGTGAAAGTACCAGTAGTTCAATCACTTGTTCTCCTGCATGAACAGAAGTTGAAAGAGACAGCAGAGAAAATCTTTCTGTGTAAAACAGAGAGAACAGATAAAGGGAGAGGAGAGTCCTGTCCCTGTCTGATAAGCTGTCCAGAGAATTTATTCAAGGAAAAAACTCTACACTGGAATGAAAAGCTGGAGAAGCTGTTCAGTATGGTACCACTCATTCAGGGGAAATCCTGGATGAGAGGGTAGAGACAACAGGTAACTGAAGGGTGACTTACCATATGGTGAGTCAGCTGAAAGAAAAAATGTTCATGTCGGGACAGAAACTATCATGGGATAGTTGTTAACTTCTCTTCTAGGAAGAAGAAGAGGAGGAATCTGTAACCCATAGACAAGAATATTCTGACAGCTTAGCCTGAAGAAGGAAAAAAACCAGGAGTAGAGCTTTAAAGAGAAAACAGTTAAACTTCTGTTAAGAAAAAGTTAACTGTAGGTTGCAACCTTTAGGAACCTATGGTTGCTGGGTATGCTCAGACGGGTTAGAGTTTGGATTCTTCAGACCAGGATGAGGTGTCCCCTGCTTGGGTACATCTGAATGATGGGCAGGAGAAGAGTGAAACCTTCTTTTCTTAGGGAAAGAAGGTTTGGTAGGACATTTCCTACCTCCTGGGGAAGAAAAAGGCTTAGGATGGCTCCTAGAACCAGGGAAGTCAGTGGAGCAATGAGCAACCTGACATAAAGCCTCTTTATTGAAGAGATTTTCTCCAATACAAGGAGAATTACCCAGTGTGTGTTGTGCCCATCTGTTCAAGTCTGAAGCCTGGAGCCAGGCTCTACGACGTGCTCCTATAGCAATAGCAGAGGATCTGCTAACAGACTCAAAAGAGTCTAGAGAAGCACGAGAAAAACCAAGAGATATTCTGGCTATGACTAAGAAGCAAGGAATAGTCTGCAGCCTTAGGTTCCGATAGAAAAGGAGTCAAAAGAGATAATTTCTTTGTGACCTCCTGGAGAGATAGATAGACTCATGTAAAAAATATAAGAGATAATCCTGGATGCCAACATAGATGTTTGGAAGGTTTGACGTCCAAAGGCATCAAGTGCTCTAGATGCACGACCTGGCGGATAAGAAGAATGCTTCTTCTTGCTTTTTACCTTCCGCAATGCTGATTCCACTACAATGGAATGATGGGGAAGTTGAGACTTTTGAAACCCTGGAGAGGGGGGCACCTGATACAGAACATCAGTTGCTGTAGAAGGTGAGGGAACCCTTAAAGGTGATTTCCAAATTTTTAGAAGAAGAAGATCCTGCAAAGAATGAAGTAAAGGAAGCATTATATTTTCCTTTTCTGCAGGAGAGCCTTGAGTGGGATCACAGCCAGGGATAGGAATAGCAAGAAAGGTTGCCATGTCAAGGAGAAATTTCTGAAAAGAAGGATCTCCAATAAAAACTATCCCTGGCCAGGCTAAGGCTGAAGGAGCAGCCTGAGCACCAGAGGATGTATTGGTCTGGTGCACAAAAAGAGTCCCACTAGATAGATAGTGGTACTGGCAGTCAATACTGCATCGTCCATGCCAGGTATTGATTCCAAACTAGGCATAGAGAGGATCGATGGTGCTGATGTAACTGCAGGAACCGATAGCGATACCGGTACCGGTAGTCGAGTCGGAATCAGAGGCAGTAACGCCATCAAAGCAGTTATCGGAGGCTGCTCAAGCGGTACCGAGGCGACCCGAAACGTCTGGTGAATATCCTCGGTACTGTGTATCCGGAAACGATAAGTGTCGGTTCCGAGACGCGTCGGTACCCAGTCATCTAGACTAGAGATCGATTCCAGACTCGGTATCGAAGGGAGCGAGTCCATCGATGCATGTCTAGAGGGTACCGACATCGGTGGTGGTATCGGCGATGTAGTCGATACAGGAAAGTCAATCTGAGTCGTGTAGATCGGTCCCGAAGGTACCGAGGACGCCAGATGACGATCACTGGTGAAGAGTGGATCACTCGACACCGGTGCCGATGCCGGGGTATCGGTACCGCTCGAAGCGGATGCCACCACCAAGCATGGCTCAGGTATGTTCTGTGAGGGGTGAGCCCCAGGAACAACCTGAAACCCCTGAAATGCTTTGGAGCCCGAAGACTCCCGCCGGGGTTTTAAAGCCAATCGAGTCTTGAGGGCAAGGCCGGAGCAGTCATCATGCTTGGCATGAGACTTACCACTCAAGGACTGGCTAGTCTTAACAGACTGTTTGTGGGTTACCTGATCCTGTAGAGAAGAAAAAACCGGTGCCCTCACTCCGGGAGGGAAAACGGTATCGAGGGAAACTCGAAACAGGGAAGTTCTTCTCAGAGTTTTGCAGCCTGAATGTTCAGGGGAAAAAGGGTCGGGACCCAAACAGGTTAGACACCAGGAATTGGAGTCTAAAAAGAAGACTGTGTTACCACAGTGAAGGCACTTCTTAGGCCAAGGCGGCTTCATGATGGAGAGGCCTTGTAGGCCCAAAAACGTTAAGACAGAAACAGAGGGAAAAATTTCTCTGAGGTTAAGAAAAAGAAAAGAAAAAACCCACCGGCGGTACCGGTGGCGGCGGGAGACACAGCCGCGACCACAGAAAACAAGAATATAAGAATTTAAAGAAAAAAGTTTCTGCGGTGACAGGAGGACGTCCTGCCGGCTCCGCGGAAAAACGAAAACTGAGGAGAGGCAGTGGAAAAGGTGGGAAGGCAGTGCGCAGGCACGAGGGATGCTCCCAAAAGCTTCTGATTGGATGCTGGGGAGCATTCCCGTGCAGGCTTCGTCGGTACCGACGTACCCATATGTGAAGACTCATTCCTCCTTGTTCCTGGAGATACTCCAGTAATGATTCCAGAGATATCGCAAGGGGTCAAGACCCTTCTGCAAACACAATCTGGATAACCTTTTCCACTTAAAAGCATAAGAGCGTCTCGTGGAAGGTTTCCTGGAAGCATATAGGACATCCTTTACTTGTTGCAAAAGGTTAAGACCATGAAGGTCTAGCCTCTCAGCAACCAGGCCCTGAGACGCAAAGAGTGGGGATTGGGATGCCACAACATCCCGTCCTCCTGAGACAGGAGATCTGAAGCAGATCCTAACTCCAGAGATGGAGCTTGAGAGAGATGGTTTCCTAGACCATGGGATGCTGTTCCAAAGGTTGCAGAGCAGAGATGGCATCCATCTGTCCAAGAAAGGTCAACGCATCTTCGGTAGTAGACTGGCTAATCTACTGAAGAGGGTTTTAAACTAGATTCGTTGGGGATGGGTGAAGAAAGCCCCCAGGTAAGTGAAAGCCCCCAGGTAGGTGATACATTAAATACCTTTATGGAAACGGGTAACAGGGGTAACATATGGAAAGCAGTGTGTATAAATGCCAGTAGCATGGGAAATAAGATCCCTGATGTTCAAACTTTGGTGGGAGTGGCTCACTTGGATTTAGTGGCAGTTACAGAAACATGGTTCACAGAAAACCATGATTGGGATGCAACTATATATGGCTATACTTTATTCAGAAAGGACAGGGTAGGAAGAAGGGGAGGAGGAGTGGCACTATATGTAAAAACTACTATTAAAGCTTTGGAATTTCAGAGCTTAAAAGGGAGAGAGGAGGCATTGTGGTTAAACTAGAAAGAGGGAAAGAGAAATCTATTTGCATTGGTGTGATATACAGACCTCCCTCACAAGAGGAAGAGGTGGACAGAGAGTTAATTGAAGACATACGCAGCATTGCTAGGAAAGGGGAAGTGCTACTGATAGGAGATTTCAATATGCCAAATATTGATTGGCACATTCCTGCTGCAGTATCATCTAGAAGTAAGGAGATCCTGGATTCTCCACAGGGAGAACTATTCAGGCAAACAGACCCCACACGTGAAGGGGCCATACTGGACTTGGTGCTTACCAATGGTGAAAGTGTTGCTGATGTTGTAGTGGGAGATCATTTTGCATCCAGTGATCACCAGATGGTGTGGATCAGTATTAGGACTAGGGCTGTTAGAATCCATTCCAAGGTGAGGATCTTAGACTTTAGGAAGACTAACTTTGCAAAGATGGGCCAATACCTCAGGGAGACGTTAGTGGGATGGGAACAGCTGGGGGATGTAGAAAAACAGTGGGCAAAACTGAAAGGGGATATTTTAAGGGCAACCAACCTTTTTGTTAAAATGGTAAATAAAGGCAAAAAAAAAAAAAAAAGGAGACCGCTATGGTTTTTCGAAGGAAGTAGCTGAAAAAGTGAAGAAAAAGAGGGAGGCCTTCATGAAATACAAGAGATCACAGAGAGAGGAAGACAGGCATCTGTATTTGGAAAAACTTAGAGAAGCCAGCAAAGTAGTCAAGAAGGCAAAGATTCAAAAGGAGGAGGAAATAGCCAATGCAATAAAATGGGGGATAAGACATTTTTCAGATATATTAGTGAGAAGAGGAAGGGCAAAAGTGGTATTGTCAGACTCAAGGGTGCAGGGGAGGAATATGTAGAAGCTGATAAGGATAAAGCGGAATTGCTGAACAAATATTTTTGTTCTGTGTTCACAGATGAAGAACCAGGAGCAGGACCTCAGAAAACACCCAAATAGGAACAGAAGTGAGGGACATCTTGAACAATTTTCAGAAGACTGTGTTCCTGAGAAACTAGCTCAACTTAAAGTAGACAAAGCGATGGGGCCGGATGGGATACACCCTAGAATACTGAGGGAACTTGGGGACGTTCTAGCAACTCCACTGACTGACCTTTTCAATGCCTCGTTGGAGTCGGGAGTGGTGCCAAAGGAATGGAGAGAGGCTCATGTGGTGCCTTTACACAAAAGTGGAAGTAAGGATGTGGTTGTAAACCTCAGGCCGGTTAGTTTAACTTCGGTGGTGAGTAAAGTATTGGAAACGCTGCTGAAAGAGAAAATAGTGAGGTTTCTGGAGTCCAGCGGATTACAGGATCCGAGGCAGCATGGATTCACCAGAGGCAGGTCTTGTCAGACAAATCTGATTGATTTCTTTGACTGGGTGACCAGGGAGTTGGACCGAGGGAGAGCCCTAGATGTGGTGTATTTAGATTTCAGTAAAGCCTTTGACACTGTTCCTCACAGGCGACTTATAAACAAACTGAGCACCCTAGGGATGAACCCTAAAGTTACTGCTTGGGTTAGAAATTGGTTGGGGAGGCGACAAAGAGTACAAGTAAATGGAGCTCACTCTGAGGAGAAGGATGTTACCAGTGGTGTGCCCCAGGGATCTGTTCTTTGTCCGATTCTTTTTAACATCTTTGTTAGTGATATAGTGGAAGGGCTGTCGGGTAAGGTTTGCCTCTTTGCGGATGATACCAAAATCTGCAATAGAGTAGACACCCAGGAAGGTGTAGATAACATGAGAAGGGATCTAGCTAAGCTTGAAGAATGGTCTAGAATTTGGCAGCTGGGATTTAATGTTAAAAAACGTAAGGTCATGCATTTGGGCTGCAGCAATCCAAGGGAGCAATACAGTATAGGGGGTGAAGTACTTTTGTCCACTAAAGAAGAGCGGGACCTGGGCGTGGTTGTGTCTGATGATCTTAAAGTAGCTAAACAGGTAGAAAAGGCGACGGCAAAAGCTAGAAGGATGCTTGGGTGCATACGGAGAGGAATGGCTAGTAGAAAAAAGGGAGGTGATAATGCCTCTCTATAAGTCTTTGGTGCGACCTCATTTGGAGTATAGTGTGCAAATCTGGAGACCACACCTTCAAAAGGATGTGAACAGGGTGGAGTCGGTGCAGAGGGTGGCTACTAAAATGATTAGTGGGCTTCATTATAAGGACAGACTTAAGGATCTTAATATGTACACCTTAGAGGAAAGGCGGGATAGAGGTGATATGATTGAGATGTTTAAATACCTCCGTGGCATAAATGTTCAGGGAGAGAGCCTCCTTGAACATTTATGCCACGGGACATGGGATGGGGGTGAAGGGAAATATTTCTTTACGGAAAGAGTAGTGGATCCATGGAATAGTCTCCCAGTGGAGCTGGTAGAGATGAGGACAGTAAGTGAATTCAAAAAAGCATGGGACCAACACAGAGGATCTCTAAAGGTAAAAAGGGGACTGTTGTAGTTGTTGAAATGGAAGGACAGACTAGATAGGCCATGTGGTGTTTTTCTGTCATCATATTTCTATGTTTCTATGTAGGAGCAGAGGGTACCACACCTGCCATGGCCAATGTGGAGCTATGAGAATCATATGGCCTCTCTCTCTCTGAAGCTTGATTAGGGTTTTGGGAATTAGGGGAATGGGTGGAAAGGCATATAGGAAGTCCTGACCCCAAAGGAGGAGGAAAGCATCCCTGGCCTGAGAACCCTGAGCCGGAATTCTGGAACAGAACCGGGGAAGTCTGGCATTTAGCGGACTTGCAAAGAGGTCTATGTCCGGAGTTTCCCAAATTTGAAAATTTTGGCCACCTGGTGTGAATGGAGAGACCATTCGTGTGGAAGCAGAACTCGACTGAGTCTGTCTACCCAAGAGTTTTGAATGCCTGGTAGATACACCGCAAGGAGATGAATCTGATGCTCTCTGGCGAGGGCCCATAGTCACAAAGCTTCGTTGCAAAGTGACAGAGAGCCTGTTCCTCCCTGCTTATTCAGACAGAACATAGCTACTTGATTGTCCGTCTGAATTAGGACTGTCTTGTAGCTCAGCTGGGTGTGGAACACTCGAAGAGCAAGGAAGATTGCTCCGAGTTCCAAGAGATTGATATGTTAGTGGGTCTCCTGTGGAGTCCGGGTGCCTTGGGTAGAGAGATCTTGCAGGTGAGCTCTCCAACCCACCTGTGAGGCATCCTTTGTTAGAGTGACCTGGGGTAGGGGCTGTTGGAAAGGGGACCCCACCAACAGGTTTTGGGTTGACTGCCACCATTGTAGAGACAAAATAAGGCGACTTGTGTTTGTTATTTTGTCCGATAGGCAGCCTGATGCCTGTCCACTGAGTGGATAGAGTCCATTGGGCTGCTCTCATATGGAGGCGAGCATAGGGAACCACATGCATGGTAGATGCCATGTGGCCTAGTAATTGTAACATTTCCCGAGCAGTGAGATGAGTTTTTAACACTGCTTGGGAGGCTAACTGCACAATGCAAAGGCAGTGGGGCTGTGGAAGATAGGCCCTTGCTTTTCTGGTATCCAGCATAGCTCCTATAAACTCTAGAGACTGAGTGGGAGTTAGGTTGGATTTTGGGATGTTTATGACCAGGCCCAAAAACTGAAGGGTACGCATTGTGCAAGATAGAGAAATTCTGGCCTCTGACTCTGATGGGGCTCAAATGAGCCAGTCGTCTAAGTAGGGGAAGACGAATATTCCTAGAGTACGAAGAAATGCTGTTACCACAGCCATGCATTTCGTAAACACCCGTGGTGCTGAGGCCAGGCCAAAAGGAAGCACCCTGTATTGGTAGTGCTTTCCTTGAAATAGAAACCAAAGGAATCTTCGGTGAATTGGATGGATGAGCACATGAGTGTACGCATCCTTGAGATCTAGAGAACAAAGCCAATCCTGACTCCGAAGGTATGGCAGTAGAGTTCCCAGAGAAATCATCTTGAATTTCTCTTTGAACAGAATTTGTTCAATTTCTCTGAGGTCTAAAATGGGTCTGTATCCCCCTGTTTTCTTTGGAATAAGGAAATAGGGGGAGTAAAACCCTGTACCCTGTTGGGAAATGGGTACGTCTTCTTTTGCCCCATGGGCAAGAAATAAACTTGTGGAGTGGAGGAGTGGCCTAGTGGTTGGGGCAAGGTACCTCAGGCCAGAAGGTTGGGGGTTCAAATCCCACTAGAGGACAGCAACCTTGGGCCGGAAGGACTGGCTTTTCTAGTCCCATAGGTGCTCCTTGTGGTCTTAGGCAAGCCACTTAACCCTCCATTGCCCATGTTCCCTGTAAAATAGTTATCTCCAAGTTATAATGCCCTGTTCAATGTATACTGCCTCGATATCATGAAAGGCGGTATATAAGAAATGTTAAATAAAATAAATAAATAATAAACTGACCTCTTGACTCAACTGAGTATCGAGTGAAGTCTGAGAATTGATCCTTCTTAGCACTGTAGGAGGGGGCATGTTGAAGAAATGAAGCTTGTACCCCTCTCTTATAATGGAAAGAGTCCATTGTTCTGCTGTTATCTACCCCCATCTGGGGGCAAAATGACACAACCTTCCTGGGATGGTGGAAGGCTCTGGCCCGTTGAGGGCCAGGAAGGCCAAGTTCTCTAGAAGGGAGTCAAAACCCCTGTGGAGGCCGAGTCTGCTGGGCTGGTTGAGGCTTAGCAGTCTTTGTCTTCCTTTGCTTTGGTAGCTGCTGTCCCTTTCGGGCAGACTGACCTGCAGGATGCACTTGCTGGGTATAGGCAGGGTAAAACCTCTTCTTTTTAGAGAAGAATGGTTTCTTGTAGGATTTTCTCCTTCCAGGATCAGCTGTAGCCTTGGATAGTCTATCCAAAGTGGTGTTATCAGCATCCAGCTCATTAGCTTTCTCTTGCCAATTTTTGCCAAAGAGATTTTCGCCTATGCAAGGGATATTCCCCAATTTGTCCTGTACCCAGAGTTCTAAGTCAGATGCCTGGAGCCAGGCAATCCTACGAGCACCTATGGCTATGGCAGAGATTCTGCTTATACCCTCAAAGAAGTCAAAAGCTGCACGATTAACAAACTTGGAAACATCCTGGGCATGTCTGACAAGCATAAGATAATCTTGCCTCAGGAAGGAGAGGGCTCAAAAGCTCTAGATCTCCTGTAATCTCCTTAAGGAATATTCCCATGTATAAGATATAGGAACTAATCCTGGCAGAAAGCATAGAGGCATAAGATATGCCATACTGGGTCAGACCAAGGTCCATCAAGCCCAGTATCCTGTTTCCAACAGTGGCCAATCTAGAGCGTACGTACCTAGCAGTTTCCCCAAAAGACACAGGTTCTGCAATGCTTGTACTGGGTCAAGCATTGATATCCTGGGTCCCTTCTTAATAATGGTTTATGGACCTTTCCTACAAGAACTTGTCCATAAACCATTATTAAGAAAGGACCCAGATGATTTTAATGATAGTTCACAGATTACTAATAGCAGGTCTGCAATCTCATATTTCAGTTCTTTCAACACCCTTGGATGTATACCATCCGGCCCAGGTGATTTGCTACTCTTCAGTTTATCTAATAGTTGTAATAAATCTTCCCGATGTATCGATATTTCCTTCAATTCTTCCGCACCTTTAAATACCACTTCAGTCATGGGTAACATCCCTACATCTTCCTCAGTAAAGACCGAAGCAAAGAATTCAGTCTCTCCGCTATCGCCTTGTTGCCTCTTAGTGCCCCTTTAACCCTTCCATCATCTAATGGACCAACTGAATCTCTCACAGGTTTTTTGCTACGAATGTACTTGAAAAAAATCTTTATTTCGCGTTTTTGCTTCCGCAACAAGCTTCTTCTCAAATTCTCCCTTTGCCTGCTTTATCAATGCCTTGCATTTGACCTGCCAGTGCTTGTGATGTTTCCAGGTTTCGTCGTTTGGCTCTTTTTTCCATTTCCTGAAAAATGCTTTTTTGGCAACAGCCTCTCTGACCTCACCTTTAAACCATGCTGGCAGTTTTTTGGCCTTCCTTCCACTTTTCTTAAAGCGTGGAATACAGCTGGTCTGGGCTTCCAAGATAGTATTTTTCAACACCACCCAAGCTTGATGTAAGTCTTTAACCTTTGCAACTGCTCCTTTTAGTTTTTTCTTAACTAATTTTCCTCATTTTATCATAGTTTCCCTTTCGAAAGTTAAAAGGCAGTACTGTGGATTTCCTTACTATCCCTCCTCCACTAATTAAATCAAAGGCGATCATGCTATGATCACTATAGCCAAGTGGCCTTAACACCCTTATCTCTTGCACTAGATCTGGTGTTCCACTAAGGACTAGGTCTAATATGGCTTCCCTTCTGGTCGGTTCATGAACCAGCTGCTCCAAGAAGCAGTCATTTTTGTCATCTAGGAACTTTATCTCCCTAGCATGTCCTGCCATGACACTGACCCAGTCGATACCGGGGTAATTGAAATCACCCATTATTACTATTCTGCTGTGACTTTTGTTAGCTTCCTTGATTTCTTTGAGCATTTCATCATCCATTTGTTCATTCTGGCCAGGCGGTCGATAGTACACCCCCACTGCCATCGCCTTCCCCTTTTTACATGGAATTTCAAGCCATAGAGATTCTACAGCAATCATGGAATTTCAATCCATAGAGATTCTACAGCCTGGAAGGTTCGACACCCAAAGGCATCCAAAGTCCTACATTCACGTCCTGGAGGATTAGATGCATGTCTTTTTGCACTCTTGATCCTTCTCATAGCTGACGCCACCACTATGTTGTGGTGTGGTAACTGAGTTTTCTGAAACCCATGACAAGGAGGTACTTGATACATGGTATCCAGCCTACGGGAATGAGGAGAGATGGTAAGAGGTGTTTCCCACATTCTTAACATGAGATCATGCAAGATCTCATGAATAGGCAAAGTAGCTGCCTCCTTGGGAGCTTTAGGATATTGTAAAATCTCCAACTCCTTTGCTCTGGGCTCTGTTTCAGGAGCCACTGAGATGGAAAGACCTCTAGCCACCTCCCGGATGAAATCCTGAAAGGATATATTCTCTGCAGGAGACATCCTACGTTTAGGAGAAGGCGGCTCCTCAGAGAGAAGTACCCCGGTATCGACAGAGCTGTTGGCGTCCTCAGAATCATCGGAGGATTCAAAATATCTCCTGTCCGGGTGCTCTTGCAACGCACGATACCGGTACCAATTGAAGTCGGTACCGGAGGGGTCCGTACCGGCCTATCGATACCGGAGGAAACAGCATGACTCTGTGTTGGTAATACTCGCCGATGTCTATGCTGTCGGTACCGATATCGGTGCCAGAACCGGTGTCGATACTGGTTGAACTGTCTGAAGCAGTCCCGAAGGCACCGATGCCGCAAGGAGAGCCGCCAGACTGCGCTCAATAGCCAAGAATCTCTGGTCTATTGACACTGCCAATGCCTGGGTGTCGGTACCGGACAAAGCGGCCGGTACCCCAGAGCATGGCACCAGTAGTTCTGCCGAGGTTGAGGCCTTGTGAACATCCTGGAGCCCCGATAGTGCTTTGGAAGCCGAAGCCTCGAAGACGTCGATGCCACAGATGCTGCATCGGAGAAAAAAAAAGGGTGCTAAGCTTAGCAGCTCGGTTTTGCCGACCCCTCTTCAACATCATCCCACAGGCAACACACTCCGAGATGGAGTGGTCAGGACCTAAACATTTGAGGCTCCACTCGTGAGTGTCGGTGACGGAGATCGAACCGCCACACTTGGAACACTTTTTAAAACCCAAAGCGGGTTTTTCCATAGTTGAGGAAAAAATTGGGCCTAGTGCCCAAAATGGCGCATGGCACCTGAAAGAAAAAAGGGTGGAAGTTCCAGAAAAAAAAGGATAGAAAAATCCTTTTTTTTTTTTAAAAAGAAAGAACCGGCGGTACCGGTATAGCATCAAGGGAAAGCAGACGCTACCACAAAAAGAATAAAAAAATGGGATAATTTCTGCGGCGACAGGAAAAATGACTTGCTGGCTCCGCGGAAAACGAAGAACTGGAGAGAGGCAGTTGGGAAAGGCGGGAAGGCAGCACACAGGCACTGTGGGATGCTCCCAAAAGCTTTCTAATTGGACGCTGGGGAGCGTTCCCGCACAGGCTCTGTCAGTACCGACGATACCCATATGTGAAGACTACATTCCTGCTTGTTCCTGGAGATATATATTTGTATACACTGCCCCATTGTATGCAAATGTATCTCATGCATATTCATTAGGAATATCCTGAAAACCAGGTGGATTGCAGCTCTCCAGGACAGGTTTGGAGACCACAGCCCTAGAGGATGGGGAGAGGCCCCCAGCACAGATGCTGAATCCTCCAGCCAGCTGGATATTTTCACCCATAGTGCAATCAGTCACTTCCTGCCCTGAGGCAGGCAAGGTTGAGTTAACAGCATCCCCAGCTCACACAGTGGGAGTAAGCTCTCCAGAGTTAACTCAGAAGCAGAATCTAGAAGATGGAGATGAGGCACCACACTTGCCACAGGCCAAACAACATCCCTGGAAGACATAAGAGTTAAGGCAAGTATCACAACAGTGTGCTAAGGCTGCGGCGCCCTGAAGGGTGTCTGTATTTGTACTGTATAAACAGTACAAATACAGACGCAGGAGCACCTAGACTCATCTTACCCACTCGACGAACAGCAATATGGTTTTCGCCCAAAGCATGGAGTGGAAACACTCCTCACAGTTCTAACAGATACGCTATTAAGAGGAATCGACAATCACAAACAAGCATTCATTCTATTATTTATTGATATTTCAGCTGCTTTTGATAGCGTCCACCATACCATAATGCTCAACAGTCTGAGTCAAATAGGAATAAATGCCACAGTTCATAAATGGTTCTCTTCTTATCTAGATAATAGGACACAAAATGTACGAATAGGTAATCAAACCTCTGATTCATACAAACTGGAAACCGGTTTACCTCAAGAATCAGCGTTATCAGCACTCCTATTTAACATATACATAAAACCTGTTTGCAATATCTTTAAAAAATTTGGCGTACTCTATCATCTATACGCAGATGATATCATGATGTACATTCCATTCACGATTCCCAACTTACCGATGCAAACTCTGTCAGATTGCTTCAATGAAGTCACATCCTGGCTAAATATCCACAATCTCCAAATAAATCACTCCAAAACTGAAGTGCTAATCGTCACCAAAAACCAATCCTATACTCCACCTACACACAACACTTCAAAACCAAGAAATTAAAATAAAAAATGAAGTAAGATATCTAGGTGTTATTCTAGATAAACACCTTACATTAGACACCCACATTAGAAACACCACAAAGAAAATCTATTTATTTTATTTTATTTAACAGTTTCTTCTATACCGCCCCTTCCAGAGATCAGAGGCGGTTTACATTGAACAAGAGTTAACATACTTCCGTATATTTTACATGGAACATGTTTTAACTATATACACGTTTTGTTACATGGAACATATTTTAACGTTAACAATAACACTTTTTTAAAACTTATATACAGGTTATGAAACATCTATTTCAAACTCAAAATCCTTAAACAACTAAGACCCCTTGTATACACATACATGATTTCATCAGCATAATTCAAGCCATCATAACCCCTTCCACTTTGACTTCGCTAACCTAATTTTATTGGGTATAACAAAACAAAACATTAAAAGAATTCAACTTGCCCAGAATGCAGCAGCTCAGATAATAACGAAAGTACACGCACATCAACATAACACCAATACTAGAATCCCTTCACTGGCTGCCTATACAAAGTAGGATAGTATACAAAACATTGATAACCACATTTAAAACTCTAAACGACATGGCCCCAGTCACCCTAAGTAACCTAATCAGCAAAGAGCACTCAAAATCTACTCAAAGAAAAGGACAAACAAATAAACTAAAAACTCCCAAAGACTTCATAAAAGCAAATAAACTCACAAACAATAGAGCTTTTTCTCATGCAGCTCCAACAATCTGGAATTCCCTCCCAGATGATCTAAGATTGCTAACAGAGATCATCGAATTCCGCAAAAAAGTGAAAACCTCTCTCTTTTCTAAACATTACAACAACTCAGATCATCCCTCAATAGACTTAGATAATGGCTAACCAGTTTTTATCTAACAAATCCCAAATGTCCTACACATACAATTCTTCATAGCTGATACTGTACTTTGAATAACGCTTAAGCCCCACATAATGTGTATTTGTATATAATGTATATAGTTTACACTGTTCTATACTGTTCTGTATTAACACTAGTTGTTTATCTTATTGTTATTTGGTCATATGGTGTTTTATGTAAAACAAACTCCGATTTGTTAACTGTTGTTTATTGTGAACCGCAACTGAACTATGGAAGATGCGGTATATAAATCATTGTTAAATAAATAAAAATAAATAAATGTTAACTGTGCTTTTACTATAGTGCACGTTACAGGCACCTAGGGTAGGAGTGTGCAATGGAACCGCTTTGGCAGAGTGTGCAACCGTCAGGTGCACAATAGAGAAAACGCTATTAATGCATGCAGAAAATGGCAAGAACCCCCCTCCCCCCAAACCCAGTTTCAACTGTCACCAGCAGTCTACCCCGAATTGCATCTCCCACAGATGGAATTGGAAGCCTCCAACAAGGACAATGACAAGGTCAAGCCTTGGTACTCAATCCCTGAGAGCCCCAGGCAGAGAATTCATGCCAGGCTCAGCTCTACTCCCCTGGAATCTTTGGCTGGCTTTGCGGCACTGCATGTAAGGTGACTGGCAGGCAGATCCCTCTGAGAGCTTTCTGCATTCTTCAGGAGAGAGCAGGTGGGATAGAAGTGGAGGGGGGAGAGGGCATTCTACTTCTAATTCTAACATGTTCTTTTATACCACTACAGTCCCAAGTTATGTGGTTTGATGCAGTTTACAGGAACAGTAAAAATTACAATGAGAGAGCTTTTTTATTTAAATCAAATCTGAGTATAGCTTAGAATACAAGTAGCATAAATAGTCTCCGAGTACAAAGAACTAAACTTATTTCTAGTAACCTTCACAAAGAGGCCTTCCAGTTAGGAAGCAAAAGATCTGTGAAGTTGTCTTAAATAGATGTTAAAGGCAAGTGACTGATCACATGGGCAATTTAAAAAGGCCCCTTCTATAAAACCAAGGGCTGTATGACTCACCCAAGAAATTGGTAAAAAACGTTACCTTAGAAGCACAGGTCAGGGTACAGTATAGCAAGTCAGCTTGTAAGTCTTCTTTCCCTCCCTCCCACCACAATTACCACCCAGCCTCGGGATAATCTTAGTTTTAGAGGCTCTTAAACCTATTAAAGGGGAGGAGGTGCCCATAATCACGTTCAGGTATGGTTGGTTATTCTCAACAGGAAGACATTTATTTAGGACCCAAGATGAATTATTCTTGAGGTGCACAAAGTACATTTAACATACAAAAGGTATAGGGTATTAGTTTAAGTATCCCCTGCAAACCTAAGTAAACGGCTTTAATATCTGAACAAAACCCTAAACCTAAGATGCAGACAACAGTCCAGCAGAGAGATGAGGGTTTTCCAATCTTTTGCATTGAGTGTCACATGTATGATATTCTCCTAGTTGGTGAGGGGTCTACTGTGTGCATTAGGTACAAGGAGCTCTTTGCTTTCAGGGAATGAGTCCAAACGCTGGAGTCTAGAGTAGCAGACATGAAGGACATAAGGAAGACAGAGAAGTATATAGACAAGATCTACAGGGACACAGCAATTAAGTCCCACCTCCACTTTGGCAAACTCCACATTGCCATGGAGGAGAGAGATCACATGACTGGAGAGCATCACCCTGGTGTGGCAAAAAGTGATCCTGTAACTAGTACCTGTCTTCCAAATGATGTAAAACACTCTAGCAACTAGGAGGTTTCTCCAGGGTCATATGTCTATGAAGGGAGGGTTAGGATGGCCGTTATAGCTGGTGATTCTATCATTAGACATGTAGATAGCTGGGTGGCTGGTGGACCTGAGGATCGCCTGGTAACATGCCTGCCTGGTACTGTGATAAGGAAGCTTATCATAGCTCAGGTAGGAGCTATAGAAAAGATGATGTGACTCTGAACAAGCAACCTGTCAGTTCTGGTAGAAGCAAGAAAACAGAGTTTTCACATAAAGAGACTACCAGTCCCAGAATACACCTGGTTTCCAGCAGCCATGAGGGAGGCTGAAGTGAGAAAATGTGTGTGCAATCAAGAGAGCTATGAGGTAATCCCTAAGCACTCATCTCAAAGGGCAGGGCCTGATTCATCACAGCTGCGCTGTGTTAGGGAGGAGCACACATTAGGAAAGAATAAGAATAGAGCTTATTCTTCAGATAACAGCTTCAAGGAGAGCTTCAGCAAAAGCTTCAGGAAGAGATACAGAGACAGATGCAGCAACGGCTACAAGCTCAAGCAGCAGTATCACCTGGAGAAACAGAAGCCAAGCCAAGCGGATAGAGAGAGAAGGAAACTCTCTGGAAGGAAGAGAAGAAAGCCCATTGGAAGGTCTGGGAGATTCCAAGGCAGTAACCATACTGGGAGGTATTCCAAATGCCAGCAGAGTCCATTGGACTGGATTCAGCCAGAGGAATGGAGAGGCAGAAATAGGAATTACCAGTGGCTACCTGGAAGAGAGAAGACTGCACGTGGAAGGGACTTTCAGACTAAGGCCAGAAGGTATGTGAGAGGAGATCCAGTGTCCAGGGATCAAGATTGGAAGGCTGGACATCAGAATTGGATTACATACTGGCCCGGCTTTACAGAGAGGAATTATGATGGCAGGAGAGGCTCAGGTATGAACACTGATCCAGACCCTATCTATAATAGAGAATGGCAGCAAGGGAATAAGCATTCTCATGATAGTGCCTTAATGAAAGACTCGTCTGTGCCAATGTATGATAGTGACCCTATGCTGATTGATGAAGGGGGAGATACAGCAGATGAAAGTACAGTTTACATGGACTGTTCTCTATCTAAATGCTATTGCTAGCTTTCTGTGAGCAAACACATCAGCCATCACAAAGAAACCTAACTTTGTTCTTTATTTCCACTGCAAACAGCTCTTAAAGCAGGATTTGGGTTCACACAGTAGCAGCCAGCCAGCTAAAGGCTTACAGCTGGTCAATTGATAGTAATTAAAGCTGCACCTGATTGTGTGTGTGAGCAAGGGAGAATCACTGCTGAGATCTGCGTGGAAAATAAGCAGAAGTTAACCTAACCAGCAAAGTTTATTCTTTTCTTTGTGCCTTTGTATTTGGTAATTATTTGCTAAGAAAACATTAGCTAATTGCCTGACAAGCTGAAGGTTGTTTTCTGGTTTACTTTGTGACTTTTTGTTATCCATTTAAACACTGCAAGCAAGTAACCTCAATTATATTGCTAACAAGCATACTTGTGCTGGGTGAATTAAACCCCATCAATAAAAAGTATTTTATTGGCCTTACCACTGGTATCACAACTCAAATTATTGTCTTCAGCTGTGTTTGGGAGTGAAAGAACTACATTACCCACGATACCTTGCAAGAATCATATGAATATATGCATCGTCAAGATTGTGTAAGTTCTCACCCTAGGCAGCCGTCTGACAGTACGAAGGTAACAGACCTCACACGCCACCTAAACAAGGTGTTAGATAGCGCTGGGGAGGAGTCTGCTGTCTTAGTACATGTTGGTACAAATGTCATTGGAAAGTGTGGTAGGGAGGTTCTGAAATGATAATTACACTTACCTGGTAATTGTAGTTCCTTGAGTGACGACAGTTCAGTCCTCTACCTCTGGGTTGTCAATCTCCTCCTGCAGCTTGGAGACTGGTATATCAGAATCATGACATCACTGTATATAGCCTGCCGGACACTCCCATCAGACCCAGTGTGAACTATTTAACAAAGCAGACTCAAAGGAGCAACAAATAAGTAGCTACAATAATAAGTAAAACAGAACCAGTGCCTTAACTAAGAAAACCTCTCTTACACTCTTCCCCGCTAAGCTCTGAAACAGCGGAAGGAAATAGTGCAACGAAAACAATGTTTAATTAAACTTACCAGTAAGTCCTGTGATTGCGCCACCGACCTGTTACTGTCCAACACACCCGGGTGGGAATGAGGGCTGAACTGTCGTCACTCAAGGAACTACAATTACCAGGTAAGTTTAATTATTTCCTTATCGTTCCTCCAGTTCAGTCCTCTACCTCTGGGATGTATCAGAGCAGTAATCAGTGGGAGGGACCCTTCAAGCCAGCACGTAATACCGCCGATCCGAAACGGGCATCACTCGCCGCTGCCACATCCAGATGGTAATGCTTACTGAAGGTATGCAAGGACGACCAGGTCGCCGCTCTACAAATGTCTTCCGGTGGAACCAAGCCGTGCTCCGCCCTAGACGACGCTTGCGCTCTAGTAGAATGAGCTTGTAAACCCACCGGGACCGCTCAACCTTGAAGGAGATAGGCGGAAGCAATCACCTCCCGAATCCATCTTGCAACGGAAGCCTTCGCTGCCGCTTCCCCTTTGCGCACTCCTCCGAACAACACAAACAACCGATCCGACTTGCGGAATACCTCCGTCACCTGCAAATACTGCTTCAATGCCCTTTTCACATCCAAACGGCGCAAACTGTGAGCCGGGTCGCCCCCTTCCCGCGCACGTAACACCGGTAAGGAGACCGTCTGATTCACATGAAAGGATGAAACTACTTTAGGGAGAAATGAGGGAACTGGCCGCAGTACCACCTTCACTCTGGAAAACGACAAAAACGGCTCTCTGCACGACAATGCCTGTAGCTCGGAGATGCGCCTGGCCGAACAGATGGCCACCAGAAATACGGTCTTCAACGTCAAGTCCTTCACCG